>CM033475.1:75803526-77003526 GCA_019447015.1 Hymenochirus boettgeri
CATCCATCCATGTATCTATATTCTCTAATCTATTGTCTGCAGCTGACCATTCTTGCTGTGTATACCCCTATACATTACACTGTGTGTTTGGCTGATCTTGCTTTGCTGGTGCAGCTGTGAGATGGGGGGGTCCCAGGGGATTTTAGGAGAAGCTTTGGTTTGTTTGCTGCTTTGTGATTTCAGTTTTTGGGAGGTTATGGAAAGCTTGTCCAATTGGGTACACCTGTCACCCCTCCAGTTCTCTGTAAGATTGATGAGAGTTACAGGAAGGAAATGATTGTTAAAATCTGTTCTCCAATTTTTCATGATTTAACAGGAACCAGATCTCGGACCTTCTTACCCAGACAGAAACTCCATAGGGGTAAATCTGTTATCTCCCATACCCCCTACTCCAACTGCCTGAACCCACATGATGAATATATCACATAATAATCAATTACTAGTTATTAGAAACATACAGATACCCTTTCATACTCCCCAGACATTTAATAACCTGGGATAGTGTGTGTACATAGGCTCAGAGGATCTTTATTGTCTTGATGGAGTATTATCAGGGGAGTGTATGTGCAGTTAATATTGCTCCCTGTTATATGATGGATAACAGGAGCCTGGGAATGAACTGATGGATGGGTCATGTGAAGTTGAGTTTTAACACTAACTGGTTCCATGGGATTGACAATACATACAAGGCTGGTAGCTGGACAAGAGACAGGGGAATGAAAGGCAAGAAATAATCTAGATTGGAAAATCTGTTCATTTATTATCAGGATCTATTAAAAGATTTGGATTTCATCAATACAACAAACTCCAATACAAATTGACTGTGATCTATACACTGATCGCACTTTCAGATTGTCACTGGATCATAATACAATGGGAATACAGACAGTAATGGGAAGGATAAAGACAGTAATGGGAATACAGACAGTAATGGGAAGGATACAGACAGTAATGGGAATACAGACAGTAATGGGAAGGATACAGACAGTAATGGGAAAGATAGGCAGTAATGGGAAACATACAGACAGTAATAGGAATACAGACAGTAATGGTAAGGATACAAATAGTAATGGGAAAGATACAGACAGTAATGGGAATACAGACAGTAATGGGAAAGATACAGACAGTAATGGGAAAGATACAGACAGTAATGGGAATACAGACAGTAATGTGAAGGATACAGACAGTAAGATACAGACAGTAATGGGAAGGATACAGTAGTGGGAATGATACAGAAATGGGGATGATACAGTAATAGGGATGATACAGTAATATGGACGATACAGTAATGGGGATGATACAGTAATGGGAATGACACAATAATGGGGATGATACAGTAATGGGGATGATACAGTAATGAGGATGATACAGTAATGGGCATGATACAGTAATGAGGATGATACAGTAATGGGCATGATACAGTAATGAGGATGATACAGTAATGGGTATGATACAGTAATGGTAAGGATACAGTAATGAGGATGATACAGTAATGGGGATGATACAGTAATGGTAAGGATACAGTAAATAGGATGATACAATAATGGGGATGATACAGTAATGGTAAGGATACAGTAATGGGAAGGATACAGTAAATAGGATGATACAGTAATGGGGATGATACAGTAATGGGAAGGATACAGTAAATCGGATGATACATAATGGGGATGATACAGTAATGTAGGATCGTATGGGAAGTGATAACAGGAATAGGATGATACAGTAATGGGGATGATACAGTAATGGTAAGGATACAGTAATGAGGATGATACAGTAATGGGGATGATACAGTAATGGGAAGGATACATTGTTGCAGATCCTGAAATAAATACAGTAGCAGAGAAAGATGTTCATTAAATGGACCTGTTTAAAGTAGTGAATACTGAATTATGGCACTCACAGTGTTTCATTGTAACTGGAAATAAACACATCTAATGGCAACATTACTAGTCTGTATGATCAGATCGGTGCAATTGAACAGTCAGATCTCGTTGCACCTGACACGTCTCATTTACATTACAAAAGCAGTTGGTTGTATTGGTTGAATGGGTTAAAGTAAAGATGTCAGTGGTAACCAGACAGATAATACTATTAGAACTGCTAGAAATTGAATGTTTGTACTCAGTCTATAATAGGGCTGCCAATAGGAAGGTTACAGTGTAGCAACATGAACTGTACATGACCAGAACTTGTATCCAGTCAGGTTCTTCTTTACCCTGTGTATAACCTCTAATTACAATGTAATAGGTAATAATGTTCTACTTTTCCATGGCCACAGATACATGATGTAATTTTCTATTTATTCCCTACAAAGTAAAGGAGAGACAGAAACAAATCTGCACTGTAATCGATCTATACATGTCTATACACATACATGTCATGTCCCCAAACCAGAGACAGAGATCTGTGTTCTTTTCCATGTTATAATATTGAGGTAGAGAGAACTTATGCTGTAAACCAATCGTTCCTTTATATTACAGACTTAGTGTGTGACTTTATATAGTGGATAATGCACCCCCAACTGTAAATTAATAGGATATTAGAAGTCACAGAGGAGTTCCGTGACCATGTTATAGCACAAGGCCACAGGCCGAGTACCTTTTATACAGGGCACGGAACTCCAAGGTGACTTCTAATATCCCTTTAATTTACAGTTGGGGGTGCATTATTTATTATAACCTACCTCTTTGTGGCTTCTGGTTTCCTTCTCCTCCTGGAACTGTAAAATTATAAGGCTATAATCTTACAGTTCCTCCCATAGAAATCCACTACAGTGATAGGTTATATATATAATGGACACTATGAATGAGGGAAATGATATAATATATAATCAGTGCAATAGCATTACTGTTATTAAGAGCTCCAGGTGTTGGTCTGCACAGTGCTACTTGCAGTGGGTGGAAGTGTTAGTGTAACATCACATTCCTACTTCCAGGAACCGAACAGTACAAACACCAATCTGATCCTTTATGGAGGAAGAGGTGCTGATCCAAGTGTAATCTCCTGGGTCTTGTTGGACATTGAAAGATCCCTGGTGTAAATCCCAATGGAAGGCCTGACTTGATATGAAGAGAGAGAGAACAAACCGCACACAACCGATAATAAGAGGAGAGAGAATGAATTAAAGTGTTGGGTGCAATGTACCAAACAACAGGATGCCACTAGGGGGCGACAGTAGCCTACAGGGTAGAATAATGAAAATGGCTTTTTATTATTATTATTCTGGATTTATATAGTGCCAACATCTTCTGTAGCGCTTTACAATTTCATGTATACATTCAAATCACTCCCTTCCCCAAAGAGCTTACAATCTAAGCACATTTATTTGACACATACAACCTATCAGTATGTCTTTATGATTGTGGGGCAAACCAGAGTGCCCAGAGGAAACCCACGCAAGCACGGGGAGAACATACAAACTCCTTGCAGATGTGTCCAAGGGTGGAATCGAACTCAGGACTCCAGCGCTGTAATTCATCAGTAATTCATCAGCACTGTAATTCATCAGTGCTAACCGCTAAGCCACTGTGCTGCCCATATTACAATATTAGTCTTGCTTGACAATCAGCAGTTCATCAAACTTTGTCATCTCCTCATCCAGTTGGGATTTCCTATAATATTTGCTATTAGATCTTCCTAACAGTAACATTGTATATTCCCTAATGTTCCAATCCTCTGTGTACACACATTGTAACTGCTCCACTCACTGTACCCTGTACCCTGCCAGCTGTAACCAGGACCATGTCATAGGAAGTTCTATGTTCCAAACAAAGGCTGAGAGATGTGAGCTGAGTTCATCCCTGGTCAGTCCGCCCACTGTACAATACTGACAGCTGCAGGTGCTGCAGGGATCACATACAGACCGGGGCTCCCCATGGGGCAGTGGGAAAGGCTGAAACTGGAGACCCTGTACTGTGGTGCCTTGGACAGACCAAGGACAGTCACTGGGGATTTACTGATTTCTCCATAGAAATAAACCATTGGATTGGATTACATAGAATTAGCACACAATACAGTGACTGCAGGAGGAATCCATTACCCTATTCTGTTTATATATTTCCATCATACAGATTGTTACAAAAAGATCATTTCCATAGACATTCTTTTTAGTAACATTGACCATGTGTACTGATTATATTCGTTCTAATAAGCTAGTTGGTTACCAAGGCAGAGAATAGACAGCAATGGGATTTCCCAATCTGATCGCTGATCACACAGTGTGTGCGTAGAATAAACTCTCTGATCGCCCATCTCTCTGATCGCTAATAGGTCTATATAACACACAACACAATATCCAATAAATCTATACAACACACAACACAATATTCAATAAATCCATGCCATATTCAACACAATATCCAATAGGTCTATACAACACACAACACAATATCCAAATGGTCTATACACACACAACACATACCATAAATCATACCATATACAAACAATATCCAATAGATCAATACAACACACAACACAATATCCAATAAATCTATACAATAACAACACAATATCCAATAGGTTTACAACACACAACACAATATCCAATAAATATATACAATATACAACACAATATCCACTAGGTCTATACAACACACAACACAATATACAATAAATCTATACCATATACAATACAATATCCAATAGGTCTATACAACACACAACACAATATCCAATAAACCTATATAATAACAACACATATACAATACATCTATACAATATACAACACAAATATCACTTAGGTCTATACAACACACAACACAATATCTAATAAACCTATACATCACACAACACAATATCCATAGGTATTTATACAACAACAACACATATCCAATAGTCTACACCACACCACACAATATCCAATAGATCTATCAATCACACAACACAAATCCAATAGATCATACATCACACAACAAAAATCCAAAGATCTATACAATCACACACACAATATCCAATAGATTTTACATCACACAGCACAATATCCATAGATCTATACATCACACCAGCACAATATCCAATAGATCTATACATAACACACAACAATATCCAATAGATCTATACATCACACAGCACAATATCCAATAGATCTATACATAACACAACACAATATCCAATAGATTTATACATCACACAGCACAATATCCAATAGATCTATACATCACACAGCACAATATCCAATAGATCTATACATCAACACAATATCCAATAGATCATCATAACACACAACAATATCCAATAGATCTATACATCACACAGCACAATATCCAATAGATCTATACATAACACAACACAATATCCAATAGAATAGTTCCTTCCACACAGAATAAATGAATAAAATTCTGGAATTAATCATCTTTAGTACTAATAATAATAATGAAATAATAATAACAATATTAACAGTGAAATACTTTTTTATGATTTATAATTACTATTCAATAATACACAATATAATATTAAACAATTAAATATTAATACAAAATAATAACAGTAATAATAAACATTAAATAATATTGAAACCTATTGTTTACTTATAATTACTATTAAATAATGCATTACAATAACAGTAAAGAGACAATAATAGTAGTAATAATAATAATAATAATAATACTAGTAGTAATAATTAACTAATAATAATGCAAAATACACTTTTGATGATTCATATAAAACAGCAATTGTATTGTGTGTGAGTCATTGGGAGTAAATATCAAAACCTATTTCATGGAAGAATAATGGTATGCAGTCATTTCAATACATCCTGCCTGGCAGAACCCACACTAACCCCCCCCCCCTCTCTTTACCTTCCTCACAACTCCAAATAATCTAATTTCTCCTTCTTCATATTGTTTTCTATAGCCCCATATCTACAAATTTCATAGTCTTAAAACATTTAGATTGTGGCAGATACACCTTATATTTTTTTTTAATATAACAGTAAAAATAAATTACTTTTAAATTACAAAACCTCTAGTATTGTTTTTAATTTGTTTGAGTTTTATATGCATCTATCTATCTATCTGTATATCTATCTATTTATCTGCCTATTCTATCCTATTTATATGCATATTCTATCCTATTTATTTACCTACCTATTATCTCTCTCTCTCTCTCTCTCTCTCTCTCTCTCTCTCTCTCTCTCTCTCTCCTCTATATATCGCCTCTCTCTCTCTACTCATCTCGTAAGCTCTCTCTGAGCGCTCTCGCTCTCCTCTCTCTCGCTCTCATCTCGAGGATCTCTAGACTTCGATCTCTCTCTCTCTCTCTCTCTCTCTCTCTCTATCTGTTTATCTATTGTCTATTTTACTGACAATCCCTGTCTGCCAGACCCCATAGTCATTACATTTATTATACTTGTCTATCTCTGTTTCTTTGTCTTTTAAGCTGAGCAGGGATTTTTTACACAAGTGCTCCCAAATAATAGTTGTGAACACAGAAACCTCTTTACACACAAACATAAAATAATATAGACTAGTATACACAATAAAAGGCAACATACTGTGCAACGAGGGATTCTAAGCAAATATATTGCAAAGTTCTGCATTTTCTTAAAACTTTTTTTTTTGCAAACATTTTTGCAAAAGTTAGCATTGCAATAGACATGATTTATATTGCTAATATCTTTTGATTGGTGGTTCCTTTCCAGCTATAGCTATAGAGATCAATGTAGCCATCAAATATCTATTTAAACTTCATGTTTCATAGCAGAACTAAAGTTACAGCGAGTAGTTAATGTGAGTGATATATTATGATACCATATAATCTGGGGCTGGGGGATATTAGACCACCTGTAGTATAGAGTGGTCAATATATCGTTCTGTATCTTCAGCCCACAGATCTGCATTGGGGGAAATCTAGTATATAAATGCTGCCCAGCTCATAGGGATGTAAAATACAACTGCCTAGTTACAGACCAGGAGAAGTACACAAGGTAAAGTTTCTGAATCCTTTGCACAGTTGTTCAGAAATAAATGGGAGAGTCCCAGTTCTGTTTGCTGATTGTGATCTGCATATTGTAAATATTAACACTTCCTATATTGCTGATCCACTATTCTACAGAGCAAGGTGTGCATCTAATAAAGGGATTCTATGATGTACCTTCTGTTTTAATGTGCCAGGGATTTTCTTATATCTCCTAATAACATTTATATCAATTCATAGAAGATTATGTTAACCTGCTACCACCCAGAGGGTCATTTTCTATCTGTGTCTGCTCATTAAATCTTGTATTAATAGAATTACATTTATGAGAATTATCTACAAGTGAAAATGTTTGAGACAGGAAAAGAATGCAGTTAACATGCTGATCTATATTGGTATGACATTCTATAACTGCCCTACACATGACAAGATAAATCTATTGGACCAACCTTTGGAAAATCTCTGTCTTCAGCATGGCTGGTGAGTCTCTGATCTTTTTTTAGAGGCATATGATATATTTGAAGAGAGAAAGAGCTAGATACATAGATGGATAGATAATAGAGAGATAGATAGATTAGACAGATATATAGAAATAAATAGATATACAGACAGAGAAATATTAGATGATAGATTAGATAGACAGACAGACAGGGACAAACAGATAGCTAGCTAGAGAGATAGATAGATAGATAGATAGGTAGATAGATAGATAGATAGATAGATAGAGAGAGATAGATAGATAGATAGATAGAGAGAGAGAGAGAGAGAGAGAGAGAGATAGATAGATAGATAGATAGATAGATAGATAGATAGATAGATGATAGATAGACATGTACATACAGATAGAAGTATAGATTTGATTTGATAGACAGGGACATACAGATAGATAGATAGATAGATAGATAGATAGATAGATAGATAGATAGATAGACATGTACATGCAGATAGAAATATAGATTTGATAGACAGGGACATACAGATAGATAGATAGATAGATTGATAGATAGATAGATAGATAGATAGATAGATAGATAGATAGATAGATAGATAGATAGATATAGATGGATGTTTACTTAATTTGCAAAAGGTCACTAAATCTGTATTACCTTTTTATCTGCAAGACTGTAATCTTTCCCTTGTTTATTTTACTACATTGTTAATAAAATAGTGCATAGTGTACCTGGTAATGTGTTTCATTTGATAAAATCAGCAAAGAGTTTAATCAAGCTTGGTATATAAATCCTTTATTTTAGCTTCATTGCATCACTTAATGACTTAAGCTGCATTGTTTAATCATTACAAATAATTTAAACATCATTTTGCTTATTCAAGGCAAATGTTTGTGCTTATTAAAATGTTGATTTCCATAATAACAAGGTATATAATTATCCTTTACAGATAGCAAGTCTGGTGAGAAGCACCCTATTCACTCAGATAAGATTGTAAAGCTATGCTAAACTGATGAGATCTGCATCAGATATATGATTGGTCATTGATTGTAATATAAGATATTAATGATTGATTATTGAATATAATATAAGATATATATGATTTATCATTGACTATAATATAAGATATATGATTTGACATTGACTATAATATAATATATATGATTGGTCATTGACTGTAATATAAGATAAACATGATTGGTCATTGACTATAATATAAGATAAATATGATTGATCATTGACTGTAATATAACAAATATATGATTGATCATTGACTATAATATGAGATATATAATTGGTTATTGACTATAATATAAGATATATATGATTGATCATTGACTGTAATATGAGATATATAATTGGTTATTGACTATAATATAAGATATATATGATTGATCATTGACTATAATATGAGACATGTATTTGGTTATTGACTATAATATAAGATATATATGATTGATCATTGACTATAATATTAGATATATGATTGGTCATTGACTGTAATATAAGATATATATGATTGATTATTGAATATAATATAAGATATATATGATTGATCATTGAATATAATATGAGATATATGATTTGACATTGACTATAATATAAGATATATGATTGGTCATTGACTATAATATAAGATAAATATGATTGATCATTGACTGTAATATAAGATATATGATTGGTCATTGACTGTAATATAAAATATATATGGTTAATCATTGAAGATAAGAATATATAAGAAGTGTTGGGTATTGTCACATGGAAATATAACCAATTATTAATACAGCAAAATTTTAACCTTAAACAATGTCTGATCTTTGGAGTTTTCATTATTCTATGAAGCAGGGAACAAGTTGCTGCCACACTTGCTTGTAAATACTTCTAAGTAAAATATTGACCTTTAATAGTACTTAATCTTTAAATTAATTAAAAAACCCTTATAAATGCTTTTTTACAGCTCCCCCACACCACAAACCATTATATCAGTTTTTCCTCTGCGTCTCTAGTTGTCATGCAGGATGAACGGGAACTCTGCTTTAGTATGTATGTATGTTTGTATTTATGTATGTATAGGTTATTTATAAATCGCCACTTGGGGACGCAGTGCTGTACAGTAACAAAATACAAAAAAGTCATACAAGAGGGGAAAATACATAAATACTTTAGTACATAAATATATAAATTATACAAATAAATCTGTTGTATTCAATTAGATCAACTTTTATATATATATATAAGGTTCTCATTGTAAAAGGTTCTCATTGTGAATGAGAACCTTCACAAGTATACAAATAAATATAAGTACTAGAGCTTTGCCACAAGAGGAAAGGAGGTCCCTGCCCCGTAGACCTTACAATCCAATTAGGAGGGTAACATAGATATAAAGGAAAATACTTAACCAGTAGAGCAAACAATCATCCTACAGCTTTGCTTATCTCAGATTACTAAATTTTCACCAAGATTTTGGACACTCGACTGGTCTACAAGGATCAGGTGGGGTATAAGTGCTGTAGTGAGATGTATGCAGTCCAAATAAAACAATCATATACTGTGCTGGTTACCAGATAGGAAGGTGTAAGGATAGATTTATACCTCCTAATTGAGGTTTCTTGAGTAGAGAGAACTCCAGAGAGAAAGGTTTAAAGAGGAACTGTGGTCCAAAAATGACTTTAGGTAAATTGATAGGAATTGCTCTCCTGAGAGTTTTTGCAATTTATTTCCATTGTTTATTTTGCATACTTTTGAAGATATTTACATTTTTGTGTGTGATATGGCAGCAGCATCACCAGGTCCCCTGAACTTCCTGCTTCCTGCTCTGAAACCTTTCAGTCAATCTGCCCTGTGTCTCCTCCCCTTTGCAGCCCCCCTGGTCCCTGCCACTCATGGACCACATGGTCCCTCCCGCATAGTGAGAGAGAAGGGCTGTAGATTCCCTTACCCTCTCTGCAGCTGCAGGTCCTTCACACAGCAGAGAGGAGGAAGAGGGACTTCCTGTCTCCCTCACACACTGAGGGAGTCTGAGGCTGTGCTCGCCGGTGGCACTGTGCAGGAGAAGCCTTAGGAATGTCACATTTCAGTCTCCCACCCATTAACTTTCTGGTCAGTCATTTCTTTATATCTTGGGCTGTGGAGCACGTAGAGAGGTGGTTGATGGCTTGTTTTAAAGGTTGAAAACTGGCCTTACATTTAAACTCAACTGTTTGTTTGGAGACCACAGTTCCCCTTTAAGGTGAGAGGAAGCAGTATAAGTGGGGGGTCTGTACAGGAGATGGTTCTGCGATGGTCTAAGGGTACAGGTGGAAATATATGGGGACACTAGAGAGGAAATATAAGGAGGTGCAGCAGAAAAGGAATTTAAAGTTTAGGAGAATGATTTTGTGTACAATGCGCTGTTTCACAGAGTGCCAGGTAGTTATCTCGTACAGAGGAGATTTGGGATCCGGTTTATTAGAGACAATACATGTAGCAGAGTTTATTATGGACTGAAGAGGAGAGAGGTGGGAAGAAGCAAGACCAATAAGTAGTAGGTTACAATAGTCTAGGCGTGATAGGTTGAGAGCATGCATAAGCATAGCGGTAGTAGGGGGAACGAGAAACCTGTGGATTTTGGCTATATTTCGAAGGAAAAATCAGCAGGTTTTAGCAACATAGTTAATGTGGTTACAAAAGAAGGGAGAGTCAATAAATAACGCTAGGCAGCATGCCAATTGTTTAGGGAAAATGGGGGTATTATCAAAAGTAATAAAGAAAGATGGGACAGGACCAGTTTTAGGTGGGAAAATTAATAGTTATGCTTTAGAAAGAATTAGTTTGAGGCAGCATTGCGACATCCAGGGGGATGCAGTAAGATATGTATAATATATAGTGCTAGAGACAGGCTGCAATCCTCACGTCTGTGACTACAATGGAACACATGCAGTTAGCATCTCTTGTCTGTACAAAATAATTCAGATATAATCATAGTGATTGCAATGGGTTTACATTGCCAGAGAGATACAACTTCATAGGTTTATGTTCATGATAAGTTAATGGTGGATTTATATAGACAGTAACCATAAAAGGATTTGTGACTGGGCTGGAGCTAAAACAAAGTTCACACTCATTGACAGTCCAACACGACTGCATTCACTGATGGTAACAGCAGTTTTTAAGAAGTGCAAAACTGCCACATGACCTGAAATAAAATCCTTTCAAATGTGAAAGTTCTTTGCTCCTGAATGAGTCCAAATCTATCACACCTTTATCACACCTTTAAAAATTGTTATTGTTTAGAAACCTTTTCATTTACAGAGGAATCTGTTGGGAACTTTTAGGCTTGGTACACACGGGCAGATTTTTCGTCCCAAATGACCGATACTTCCATGTATCGGTTGATTGGGCAAAAAATCTGTGTCCGTTTGTCTGGATCGGACGAATAGGCGATGTTGGCACATCATGTACATCATGAACAGACGTGTTGGTACATCACAGCCTATCGTGCAGTTCCCTATAGGACCGCACGATACATTGGTCAAACTGTCGGTCACAGGCACTATTGCCGCTCGTAGTGAACACCCGGTCAGGACAAAATATCCCTTCATGTGTACCTAGCCTTAGATATTATAGATTGGTTAGAACAAACAGGAGGTTATAATAGATTGACAATTTATAGTAGATTGACGCAGCCTACATGTGCATCTAAGGATTCTATAGTAGATTGACGCAGCCTACATGTGCAGTGTAGTAACTTCATGTGCCTCAGGTCATGTATATCAATCAGTGCTTGGCAACATCTATATAAATGACCCTGTTACAACAGCCCATGTGCAAGCCACATTAATTCCATTGCTGTTTACATCTATAGACATCACAAACTGTTAAATAAGAAGCATCAAATGTACAGTAAAATAAAATTACAGTAATATATCACTAAAGATGGCCAAACACACTAACGATAACGGGTAAATTCCATCAGTGAATGACGGGATTTACCCATTATCGTCAGTGTGTAGGGGCTGTTCCCGACCGAACGCAATGCAGATGAATGACCGTAGTCGGCAATACTTACGGTCGGGAAAGACGTAAAATATCCGTTGGTTGGTATCGGCTCCTTTCACTGTAGTGAAAGTCCTGGGTATGGCCGCATGGCTGACCGATCCCTGTATCGCGTATGGGGATTGGTCGGATCTGTGTGTGTGGTTCCCACTGCAGGTGATACCAATGTGATCTGTTGGCACATTGCGATGGAAATTGCATGTGTATAGCCACCCTAATGCATGATAACACGTCTGCGCAATGTAAAGCCTTGATAGCTTAACTATATTCCAAAGCTATTTGGATGGTTTATTGTGTTTGTTTGTTTTGATAAAAGGAGTTGTTTGATGCTGTTCTCTCTCACATTGTTCATGTCCAAGAAGAAAATGCCTCCATCAATTACAAAGGCCCTGAGACTATCTGGTTGATTATCCAGATGTCACTGAAATAATGACATTTCAAAAGAAAGTAAGTCATTTATTACCCAAACAAGATAACAACTCTGTGATCATCCCATATCTTTGAATTTAGAACTCCACATGTTTGCCCTCAGAAGGTCTTAACCTCTCATATAATGAGTACGCATGGCCAGATGAAAAAAACAAGGTCAGCTCACTATGGCTTATATAATATAGTAATGTACACGAATCAATTCAGAACTGTGAATAATAGTGACATATTTTGTCTTCCTTAGTAAATGAATGGTACTTCCTTGTCTGAGGTGGGATTTGCTTAGAAGTATTTCCCTCAAAGCAAACATTTAACTATATTTTATAATTTAGCTGAGGAATGGAGGCAACTGGAATCTATGGTTTATCTTTAATTAGTCTCTATTTAAACCTCTAATTATAAAATAAACAAAAGATATTTATGCATAGGACCATCTTTTTAGATCTGCATGGACAAGCCAACTTCAATATTCCTTATATAAGGGCATGTCCACCCCCAAAACTAAAATGTAACCCCATACTGGCCCCACTCTGTAGTTTAATAAAATCCTTACCTTACATTTCTTCTCCAAATGGTTCTCCTGCTATGCCTCTCTAAAGTCCAGGAAACTGCAGTGTAGGATCTGTCCTGCTCCTGCATCTGCCTCAACCTCAACAAGGTTTGAGGCATGCGCAGGAGAGCCCCCCCTCCCTCTCCCACCCGCTTTGATCTCCCTCCCCCTAGCGTAAATCCGTTTATATATAATATAGGTGATCTTCCCCCAGCCCCAACCTCTATAATTATATAATCAGAAAGTCCCCCGATCATCACAGACCCGGGTATCGGTCCCGCCCCCTGCTTGCAGTTCCATGCAAGCAGAGGGCCGGGCAGTGCGGCGAAGGAGAGAGGTAAGGTAAGTAATGATCGGGGACTTTCTGATGATATAATTATAGCGGTTGGGGCTGGGGGAACATGAATTATATTATATAAAAACTTTTTAGAAAGGGTGGACATGCCCTTTAAACATCTAACAAGCTGTAGTCTGCCAGTTGGAATCAGACTATAATGGGCAATAATTTGTGCTTGTCGGCCGTGCTTTACTGACATGTCAGATAGTTTGGACTGACAAATTTGGCAAAAAATAATTCAGGATCCATGGGTCATGTCTATAAAGCTGGGTACACATAGTACAGATTGATGTCATAAAACTGGACTCACATTCCCAATGCTCTTCCTATACTTTGTATCGGCAGATTGTTTGGGTGACTAGAGGTCACAATTGGTTCCCTTGCACTAAATTATAGCAGCCAATAGAAAATTTCTCTCACGGCCAAGCAATCTCACAGGCTATTTTGGTCCTATGTCAACCATAACATCAGCCATTCTGTCTAAAAAGTCAAGTTAGTCAATTTACTATATACTACTCCAAATTTAAGAGCTTTGCAGCAGCTGCAGGGGTTTCAGAAAGTCACCTGCACAGCTGTTGGAAATCGATTTAATATCATAATTGCACATTTTTTTGTGAACCACTAGCCACAAAGATTTGTTTAAGTCTTAAAAGTGGTATTAACTGAGGATAAATCAACACAGAGAGCATTAGAGAGCAATTGCAGCTCTTGGTAAATGAGAAACTTTAGGTGCCTATACACTAATAAAGCTGGGTACACACATTAAAATTCTTTGAAAGATGACGCTACACACACTAACGATAAAGGGACGATTCCATGCTATCTGACAGTATCGTCCCTTTATCGTTAGTTGGTGTACCCACCTTTAGACATTAGATTTTCTTCTATAGACAAATCTCTAATCTATCAAACGTCTGCAGTGTATGGACAGCTTTAGTGTATTAGGACTATTTTTGCATGTGCAGGATTTACTATTTCTATTGTTATTGGCACATGTCTCTACTAGGTCCCTATGTTTACAATTGTAGATAAGATGTATGCCAGGAGAAGACACAAGGATTCCTTCTAGTGTTAGTAGTGAGGATTGCCATTAGCAGCAATGCAATGCATTCATTTCTGTCTCATGAAATGACAAGACCTAGACTACCAATACATTTGGAGAGTATTGTTGTAGTAGGAAAGTGCAGAAATTCTCTATTCTTTCTTGGACCAGAATCTCTAGATCAAAAAGTAGGTTCTAAAAAAAGTTGCAAATTTTAAGGCCACACCCCTTCCTCACCTAATTAAGCCACGGCCACTTGATTCTTATTAGAGATTGATAAATATATTAAAGTAGATAGCGATAGATAGATAAACAGACAGATAGGATAGATGGCTGGAAAATAAGACTTGTGAAGTTGTTGGAAAAAAGTGCTCAAATAAACTGTCAAACTGAGACTGTTCGAATGGCTAACAGACTGGTGAGTGTTTCTAAATATATATTTGTAAATATAAATTTGATGTGTCCTACATTGTTCTACTTATTGCATTGCTGATGACAGCTGATGGTCTGCATTTGAAATGGAGGAGTAGGTGCGCAGCAGTACAGTTTATTGTGGGTCATGTCATCACATGATGCTGCCAGTGTCAGTGAAATTCTAGGGCTGACTGACCTGGTCTCGCAGATCTCAAAACACTCCTTATATTACAATACAGCAGAAATTTCCACTCTTAACGGGCAAGTCCAGCCCCAAGATGAAAACTTACATACAGGTAAATCACCCCCCAAAACCCTAAATGGTAATAGTTTGAAATCTGAAATATATAAGTCTAACCTGAAATCCTGCACAATGTCCTGTTTCACTTGTTTCTGCTTCCTGGTTCTTCCAGTTAGCAACTGTCCGTTATGGATTTGACAGTTGACATCACAGCCAATGACTGATTGTTAATCCCCTGTCTGCCTCTTCTGAGCATGCTCAGGCTCAGTACAGGCTCAGTACAAGTTTCAAAATTGCTCAGTTTCCATAAGGCATCCAGAAGCATAGCAGGCATACAGTAATTAATTCATAGGACAAACTATGATATATCAACATATTTTAAAGAAGCCATTCTTTCTAAAAGATGTTCTTATGAGGGTGGAGTTGTCCTTTAAGAAACATTTGACCATTATATATTTTTTTATAGTACTGCTTTTGTTTGGTCGAATAATTTTGGAAAGGCTGCTTCCTAGTCATATGTAAAATGAGCCTATGCCTATGCCCTGTATAAAGGCAGCGTTAGTCTTTAGTCAAATTTAGTCTTATGGATTAAATTCTCTTGCTTAAGCTACACAGTTATCAATCTAAAGCTGCCCATAAACTACCTCAACTTTTATCCTGCAATGTTTCTCAGCCAGATCATATTTACAGTCAGATCATTCGGTTGTTGGAACATCGTTCGAACATTGGGACTGGAGGTAAGATTGTAGTATATGGCCAACATTATGTATAGATGTCTTTCTTTCTGAGCAAAATACCTTGAAAGAGCCTTTCCCCAGTCTTTCTTGGACAAGAAAACCCAGGGATGTAGTAACTTCATCTACCATAGACCCAAAACCTCTACCAGTAGTCTGTGATATTGCAGAGAAGAGACATAATGACTAACAGTCAGTCAGACCCATCTTCAGTATCTGAGCATAATATTTCACAAAGCATGACATTTTTAAAATGAATTAGATATCAATCCATAATGCTGAATGGCTGCCTTATAATTTGTTATATTTTACTATTTGACTCTAGTTCTCCTAGATATGTTTACATAGTTATAATATTCCAGAGTCCAAAAGGGTAAAACTTGCTAACTCGCACAAAAATCCTGAGTGCTTATTGTCTATTGTGTTTCTTGCTCTTATGTGCAGGATGATGCATAACCCATCTGTATGTCAACATTCTTAATTTTACATGGACAGCTTCTTAGAAGTGATCAAGGCAAATGGACTTTATCCTAGCTTATGGCATTTAGAAAGGAGAAATGTCCTAGTAATGTATGACTGCTCTCAGTCTGTGGTAATAATTACCGGCTGTGTCAAATTCATTCTGACTCTGAGGTCATATTTAAACATAAGGGGGTCTCCTATAGCTCTACTTATATTTAGACTAAGGGAAAAATAATCAATTATATTTTTATGCAAGAACGGTTTTAATATTTTCCTCCACCCCTATGATAGGTAACCCCCAGTATATAAAATACATTATTTTGTTGACTTTCATATTTTCGGGTAAATTCTACAGCTAATTGGCCACCACATGTGACTCCTACTACAAAGGGGGCACTGCCTATACTGGCATCTATGTAGAATTCAAAGCTCAAGTTTTTTAGCGAAAAAACATCAACAACACAAAGTTAATTGTTGTTGAGACTCCAGTGTCAGAACCATGATACAAAAGAGACATCTTGGAAATAGAAGGCATTTATAGAAGGGCAACTAAAATAATAAAGGGAATGGAGAGGCTTGACTATGCAGGCAGATTAGACTAGACAGATTAGATTTGAAGAAAATAAGTTTAGGTATTTTTTTTGCTTTCCTCTCTACTGTTAGGTAGGGTTAAGAGTGTATAAAGGTTGGACTAGATGGATGGATATCTTTATTAAACCTCATTACTATGTAATTCATGGTGTCATCAGCCAACCTCTGACACTGCTGCCAGTCTGGCCCTTTCTGCTGCTTCTGTGCACAGAAAAGGCATGAATAAAGAAATAAAGGGCTGGTAAGTTTATGTAGAAGCCTCGCGTGGAATGTAAGATCTTGGGTGGTGATAAAGTTATATACAAATTTTTGTTTTGGGGGTGGACATTCCCTTTAACCTCATTAAAGTGATAACAGCTTTAAACCACACGTACATCATGATTAAAAGAAAATCCTCAATTTAAATCCATGTTCACAATTTCAAATTAATTTAAAATTCTGAGGTACAGTTTAGTAAATTGAAGAGCATTATTTTTTACATTAGGAGCTGTTTAGAGAAATCTAGAATCCAATCTATTTTTTAGGAAGCCATTCCCACATACATCAATAGAAAGCAATTGAAAACTTATCTGCCAGTTAATGGGCTCCTGGCATTTTTATTTAGCTTTTATATAAAATGAAGAGTTGATCCCCAATACATGGCACAAATTAAACATTCCTACAAAATCCCCCCTGTATCTTTTCAGTTCAAAGATGTAAGAATATTTGTGTTATTTAACAGATTTTTGCACTTGAATAACCAATCTGCAAACCAGATGACAATATTTCATCTGAGGAAATTCTGAGAGTTCCTCTTTACATGGTCTATGGAATCGGTGCTCCGGTTAAATCTATAGTAGCTGGAAGGCAATTGGAGCACCTACATTTTCCTAAACTTTCTCAACAACCACATATTCAGGTGAACTAGCTTTTTAAGAATAATGAAAATATTCACTAACTATGTTATAAGTATCTGGAATGTGCTGTAGACATAATATTCTGCCTGTGTTTGCATCATTCCCCTATAATAAATGACCTTTTTCTCAGATTTATGGTATAAATTGCTTAGTTTGTTCAATAGGATGCTTGTTTAAAGCTTAAGTGACATCAGAATGGAGGGAAGATGCAGCCAATTGTAGTTTTCCTTCCCTAGGCCCCCTCACCTTACTGAATATTAATGTATCCTGGCAGATTGGATCATTATGTGACTGGGAATTAAATGAAGCTTGTTATTAGCTACTCAACTTCTTCTAACTTTAAAAAAAAAAATTGCATGAATCACTATGATCAAAGCAATCTGAATTTAAAATACTGCACTTATTAGAGAGAACAAGGAAAATGTAAACAGATCATGGAGTGCCAAGGTGCTTTCTAATTTCCTTGCACAGAATGATGTGCATTATCTCCTACTATCCTTAAATATCCTTATATTGTACATATTACACAAGTTTTAAAAAGTCATGTGACATTAGTGACATAGTAACGCACCAATTATAACAAATGACATAGCTAATAACTGGATATAATTTACAGAAGATTCATGGCTCTTGTATATGTATGGAATAGACATAGCTGTTTGGAATGAAGTCCTATGAGTGCGTTGCCTTGCTTTGCTATCATAATTGGTTGTTATATAAATATAATCTATAGATATCAAACTACTAAATTAAGTATTTTTTAAATGTGGTATTAAAATAAAATCTTCAAAGACATAACAGTACAAAAAAACATTTTATTGTGTGTGTGTGCATGGGGGGGGAGTTGTTGGGGGGGGTGGAGACAACATTTTGACTATTTGTAATCTCCTTTGGTCTCAGCCATCTGCTTTTAAAAAGTGCTTTCCTCCTGAGCTTAGTTATTCATTTGATATATTGGAATTCTCTCATGTCACTTCCCACCCTTAAGTTTGCAGTCTAAACATATTAAGCTCTTGACATGTTTCTTGATGATTTGTTTATTAAATAGATATAAAACAGATAAGACATTGAGCATTGCATGGAGTACCCAGACACATTTTCTCCATTAACAATGGCCATATACTATACTTTGCCTCTTCCTCCTGTTTTAAGCCTCTTTGTTAAGAACTGTGTTCGTTCTGTTTACTTTCATGGTAAATGTAAGACTGTATGCTGTTATTCATTCCACCAGTTTAGCCATTATTTTTATGTAATATTTAATGGCTGTATTGGAAGATATATATTATGTGTGCAGATGCAAAATTAAATGTGCTACATACTGCAATGCAGATATCTTTATGCACCATGTTAACACATGAAGCCCAGGCCTACTGGGGCTACAGGAGTACACAGCATTGTACTACCCTAGTTAAAAACACTATTTCATACATACCCCTATATTATTTGCAGCAAGGCTGGCAGGTCTACCCCCAGCTGTAAAAATCTATACATACTTTCCCTAGGCAGGCACTGGAGGAGAAATGGAGGGATCATGGGGAGGTAAGGTAGGCTAGGTACACATGAACAGATTTTTTGGTTCATATTTCCAGATTGTACGAATAGGTGATTGGACGTGTTGGAAAATCACCACCAATCATGCAATCTCCTATGGACCACACGATCGGTCATGGTGAACTTCAGCAGTGTTGACAGTGATTCATCCCAGACGATCACTTACTAGTGGCAAACGGTCGGTCAGGATGAATAATCCTCCTTTGTGCACCCAGCCTAAATATGGCAAATTCAGAGTAGGGGTGGGGTGGGTAAGGTAGATTTTGTTGATGAGGGGACGTGCCCTTTAAATAATGCTTTTTATGATTCTTCTCCAAAAGCATTACAAATGTTAAAAGGTATTTTTAAAAAAATCTGACTTTTTTAATAGAATATACAATTTCTAAATATGTACGAAAAGGAAACCTTGTAGTTCGATCTTTGATGCACTTTAAATAAAATACCGTGGCAGCAGACATTTGCCCAAACCTGGATCTATTTAGTTCTGTATGTAAAAAATGTTTTAATCTAGTTGATCTATTTGCTGATAAACAAGGCTCATTATTTTAGCTAAGACATACTGTATATTAGATAAGTCAAACAGGATTTTCCACGCCATTATACTTTAGAAACACTTTTTCCTTTTCCTTACAATAAATCAAGACTCTCCCTTCTGGCTTCTATTATGAAGATCTATAACTCAGGACTTTGTGTATAAGAGACCAGTTAAAGGTTTCAGTTAATAAACTGCAAGAATGAATTAACTCTTCACATACTCAAAGACACATCCCATCTGGATAATTTACTTACCTTCAAATCCTTTTATGAGTTTTAAGACCATTTCTATTGTGGTAAACCTAACCTGCTGTATTATAATGGACAGATTTTGTAATGAGGTAACCCAGCTGCACAAGGACATTTAAATATAGTGCAGAAAGAATATGATCTTCTAAAGGAAAACTCCACACATTGCCTCTAACATCTATAGCACGGAAACCACCGATTTAAATACCCCGTAGTTACTGCCCCTCCCCAAGCTCATTGAACACTGAGGCATGCTCAGTGTAATTTCCCCAGGAAGTGTAGAACAATAAAATACTAATCTCTCTAATATTATCTCTAATAAATATATAGTAAAACAAATTAACACTAAATAAAAATACATCTTATGTATATGATAATATATTATTATACTCACAGAAATGTAATTATATTGTGCATTCCTTAGGTCTAAATACTAGTCAAAAACATCAAAATATTTAAATTAAATTAAAGTGCATTAGAGACCCTGATAAATGTATATAATAATTATTTTTGTCTGGATAGCATGTGTGTATAATTGTATGTTATCATATATATGAGATATGTTGTTACTTAGTGTTTATTTTATATTATACTATACTTTTATATTACTGTATGTTTATTAGAGATACCAATATATTAGTATTTTATTGCTCTGCACATTTCATTTATATTTTTACTTTGTCTTAAGGTTCTTTCTCCCCTAGGGCGGGGGAGACTAGTGGAGCAAAGATGATCCAACCTAGACAACTCAAAAATAATCTTAATTTTCCCAGGAAATTTAGGGATTCACCAAATCAGCTACTATGCATCTCCCTGTGATAAAGAAAAATAAAGGGGTAGGATATGCTACATCTTTAATTAGGAATAAGGACAAGTGATAAATATAAATATATAAATTCCAATGGGGCAACTGCAGATTCCTAATAAATCCCTTACCCATTGTGTTAATACAGTATATACATCCAGCCTCATTTTTGTTTCAGTAACAGTGTGGGAGTAAGAATAAGATGTTGGGGTCCCTGTTTAGTGGAGTTGCTCCCCTTTTATGGTGTTTCCTACTATGATGTCCAATATGGCACTTTGCACCCCGGACAATTAGTAGCTCAGAAGAAATTACCATATTTGAATCAGCTAATGATGTAGAAACATTTACAGGAAGAGGAGGAACTGTTGCCAGGTCCAGGGTGAAAATCCTGCCCCCAGGGGGAGTGACCCTTTTCAATAAAAGTCAATGGCGTGATTGGGAGGAAATCTGCTCCTAGCACCCCTCTAGCCGCACTACTGACCGTTGCAGGACCTAAAATAGAAACGTAATACCGATCACAGCAGGGCATATTATTTATAACATTTTGTAAGAAATCCAAACGTTTTGTACATTTTTATTAGAGAAAATTTTCCAACAAATCAATCTTTTCCAGCAGATTTTCCTGTAAAAATGCTCGGTCTGGTTGTTTTGATGTCAAACCATCATGTAATTGTAAAAAGATCATTCAGGATAAAATATCAGCGTGTACCACTTTTATTTGAATAACAGTGATTGGCATATCTGTCAGTAATAATTATTGCTTGTCTGCACCAGGTCTTAATGAACATTACTACACCCTGGAGAAGTCTTAATAGAAGTTAGTGAATGTGGGGTAAATAACAAAAACAAATTCAATGAACTATTGTGAAAAATGTAAAACTTAGGTATTATGTATATAATCTATCCCTGCTATATTTCATAATGGGATTTAACAGCAAATAATAGCTTTATAATTAGTTAGAGTGTATTAGGGGCATTTCTGGGATGGCTAAATTAGTAACAACTTTTATTTTATCCAGGACTAAAGCTAGGTACACACAGTCCAGATTTCTGAAAGATGACAGACAGGATCTGCAAGATCTTGTCTGCCATCTTTCAAAGATCTGCATACACACAGTCCCGAGCGTTCTCCCGATGAACTTCATAGGAGAACGCTCGGGACTGTGTGTTTCCATCGGCCACGCTAGACTCCTCTATAGGGAGTCTAGCGCGGCCGATGGAAATTTTCGGCCTTTCCCCAAACGAGCGTTCGGCCGACACGATCGGCGGCTGCCCGCTCGTTTGGGAAATGAACGTACACACATATCCGACGGTATCGGGGCTTTATCTTTACTGTGTGTACCCAGTTTAAAGGTGGCCATACACATGTGATTTCCATCGCAATGTGCCGACAGATCACATTGGTATCTGTCGGCACATTGCGATGGAAACCTGCACACATGGTACCGACCGATCCCTATGCGCGGTGTGCCGCCATACACCGATCAATCGGTATCGGCTCCCACAATTAAACTAAAAGGAGCCGATAAAGACCAACAGAAATTTTCCGTCTTTCCCAATCGATTGGAGTGCCGACTTTGGTTATTCGTCTGCACTCTGATTGGCCGGGAATATCCCCTACACACAAGCGACAATAGTTAAATCCTGTTGTTCCACAATGGGATTTACCTATTATCACTCGTGTGTATGGCCACCTTAAGTGATTAAACAATGTGAATACACTTAAGCTGTGTACATTTGCAATAAAGTGTCAGCACCATGATTCTAGCTCTGCCTTCATTTCTGGACCATCATGCTCTTTGTTTGGGAGAACAGATACATCCAGACATATAAGGCGGATGAATAGAAAGCTGCTATTAGCTATTACAGTCTTAAAGCCACGTTAACCATGGATTAATACAGGTTTGAACTGTAATAATGTGCACAAACAAAAATGCATTGAATATAAATTTAGGATTTTAGCTAATTGAATATTTTTGGTTATAGTGGAACATTGTGCAGAAATGAAATTCAAAAGCAATGAGAAACCTCATCCAATTTAATTTATATATGATTTTTATTTTGTTCTGAGGTTAATGGTCTTTTCCTTGTCTACATTAGAAAATTGTTTTAATTCCATTTCAATGTCATCGTTAACGAAGCCACACATACATACATATACAGCAGCCAATACTAAATATTGCAGCAAGAAACAATCAGCTTTTGAAAGGTAAAAAAAAGAAAAAAATCTTTCTTGCTTACTGGCTGGTAATTTATTTTTTATTGTTTTATCTTGTGCTAAAATAGCAGTTTGTTTAAGAATACTTTTCCTCTTAAAGAGCTAATTCAATAGTTATAATACTACTAAAGGGATATCAAATCTAAGACACTCTTAATGTTGTTTGAAAGTCCCCTTGAGAAGCAGATTGGGAAGAGAAATTCTTATTCCTCCTTAAATCTGGACCAGAGCTGAGTCCTGCAGGAGAGGAAATTGCGCTTGACAGATGCAATCATATGCAAATGGACGCAGAAGAGGTGAAATTATCATCTGCAAACATTGGGCAGAAATTCCATCTGCCAGATCCTGAAGAAGGGCTCTTAATAAATTCTAAGACAGCAAAGTGACACACATCTTAATCAAGACTTAATCCCAGGAATTAATTCTATGTGAGTTTATGCATAATTCCAGAAGCAATGCTTTTAAAAAAAACACAGTGATTTCAGCGGCAGATGGACTCTCTAGATTTCATGCAAAGACATTAAAAAGAGAGAAAGAGAGAGGGACCTCTGGAATATCACTTCTTGTATAATACACATTCTATGCATTGAAGAACCCACTGTTTCTACGACTCGAAGCTGCTCACTGACTTCAAAGGTTGAACTTCCAATTATATGAACATGGGAACAGCATACAAATTAATGCAAATTCATCTTCTGTCAACCAGTGTTTCGTGTACACCCAATGCAGACAAAAAGTTTTTTTACTGTGTGACTGACCAATGCAGGGTCTAAATATGGATTAATATAGTAATAATGTTCACTTTTCCAACAGTTACTGTAGATATTAATAAAGCTAGTGGTTTGCATAAAGGTTTTGTGAGCATTGTACATTGATGCCTGAAGGAGATGAAATAAATGCACCCTGGTCCCTTGGTAAATATTCACCTATGATACAAAACACAGATAGATTTGCACACACTAATTATTAGATCAGCAGGCACAGTTGTAGTTGACTATGTGTTTAAATTACCAGCTTATGACGCTTTTGTTGTCAATGATAAAACCATACATTATCTACACATGAACTACCTACCACCGGATCGTTTCTACCAATAGATCTACCAAGGTTTACCTCCCAATTCTTTCTACCAAAGTGTACCTTCCAATCCTTCCCAATTCTTTCTACCAACGTGTACCTCCCAATCCTTCCCAATTCTTTCTACCCACGTGTACCTCCCAATCCATTCTTCAAAGGCTTAGCTCCCAATTCTTTTTTCCAAGGTTTACCTCCCAATCCTTTCTACCAAAGTTTATCTCCCAATCCTTTCTTCCAAAGTATACCTCCCAATCCTTTCTACCAAGGTTTACCTCCCAATCCTTTCTACCAAGGTTTATCTCCCAATCCTTTCTACCAAGGTTTATCTCCCAATCTTTTCTACCAAGGTTTACCTCCCAATCCTTTCTACCAAGGTTTACCTCCCAATCCTTTCTTTACTTCCCAATTCTTTCTTCCAAGGTTTACCTCTCAATCCTTTCTTCCAAAGTATACCTCCCAATCCTTTCTACCAAGGTTTACCTCTCAATCCTTTCTTCCAAAGTATACCTCCCAATCCTTTCTACCAAGGTTTACCTCCCAATCCTTTCTACCAAGGTTTACCTCTCAATCCTTTCTTCCAAAGTATACCTCCCAATCCTTTCTACCAAGGTTTACCTCCCAATCCTTTCTACCAAGGTTTATCTCCCAATCCTTTCTACCAAGGTTTACCTCCCAATCCTTTCTACACGGTTCTCTCCAATCCTTTCTAACCAAGGTTTATCTCCCAATCCTTTCTACCAAGGTTTACCTCCCAATCCTTTCTACCAAGGTTTACCTCCCAATCCTTTCTTTACTTCCCAATTCTTTCTTCCAAGGTTTACCTCTCAATCCTTTCTTCACATTATACCTCCCAATCCTTTCTACCAAGGTTTACCTCTCAATCCTTTCTTCCAAAGTATACCTCCCAATCCTTTCTACCAAGTTTACCTCCCAATCCTTTCTACCAAGGTTTACCTCTCAATCCTTCTTCCAAGTATACCTCCCATCCTTTCTACCAAGGTTTTACCTCCCAATCCTTTCTACCAAGGTTTATCTCCCAATCCTTTCTACCAAGGTTTACCTCCCAATCCTTTCTTTACTTCCCAATTTTTTCTTCCAAGGTTTACCTCACAATTCTTTCTACCAATTTGTATCTCCCAACCTTTTCTTACAAGGTTTACCTCCCAATCCTTTTTTTTTTACCAAGGTTTACCTCCCAATCCTTCCTACCAAGGTTTACCTCCCAATTCTTTCTACCAAGGATTACTGTACCTCCCAATCTTTCCTACCAAGGTTTACCTCCCAATCCTTCCTACCAAGGTTTACCTCCCAATTCTTTCTACCAAGGTTTACCTGTCCTTTAAAAGTGAACTATCAATATATGTCCATTAATAGAGGATGGCACTAATGTCTATCAAATAGATTTAAAGACGACCTATACCCTAAACACATTTTCTCTGACATGTAGGCCAGAATATAATGAGTTAACAATACATCCTTTATCTTTTAATGTGATTCCTAAATAATACAACAACTGTCAATAAAATAGTTCACTACAGAAACCATTAAAGTTATTTTCACATTCAGTTAATTGCACTACTCATTCATAAAGTATCAGATTGGAGAATTTCTCTCTCTTTTCTTACTAAGCATGCCTGAGCTCAATGAACTACAAATTGGACAGTAACTGCAGGGATTTCTAGTGGTACATTGTCGACTACTTTATTCTGTTCAATTTGATGTCACACTCTCAGCTTCTGTCCTTTACTATTGTTCTAGCCATTTTCTTCTGTATTATATTTTTTCTGTTTTACTTGGTTTTATTGGTTACTGGACCTATGCGTTGTTTTCCTAACACCTTGGTAAGCACATCCAGCAATCTGTGACTGTGTATTTACTGCATATTGAGTAAGCATGATATGTGGTGTTCTATATGGCATATACTATTCCTATGTAAAAACACCTACATAATATGTTTTCAGCATTTAAAGGGCATGTCCACCCCCAAAACTATAATCCCCCCCACTACTGGTCCCATTGTGTAGTGTAGTTTAATCCTTACCTCACATCCCAGCTCCATAAGGTTCTCCTGTAGTCCCCCCCAAAGTCCCAAAAACTGCCCACCAGGAGGCTAGCAGAGTCCATATAGGACTCTGCCTCCTACCTGGCTTCCGGGAGAAGTTTGGCATGCGTACTGCAGCCCTTCTCCCCCTCCCTCCCCCTCCCTCTCCCTCCCGATTAGGGTTCCTCCCCCTAGCGTAAAACCCTTTAGGTAAATCATTTCCCCCTGTTCCCCCCAGCCCCAACCACTCTATTTATTTTATTAGAAAGTTCCTCAAACTTTACTTACCTGCCCTCTTTCCTCCGCCGCACTGAACTCCCGGCAGCCGCGACCGTGATTGGCTGCCACTCAGCCAATCACAGACACAACTGCCGGTCCCACCCCTCTGCTTGCATTATCTCGCAAGCAGAGGGCCTGGCAGTGCTGCAGAGGAAAGAGGGCAGGTAAGTAAAGTTTGGGGAACTTTCTAATAAAATAAATAGAGCGGTTGGGGCTGGGGGGACACGGGGAATGATATAGCAAATTTTTTTTTTAAGGGTGGACATACCCTTTAAAAAATGTATTTACAGTGCAGAAAACTAACAAATATTAAGTATATTTACAAGTTGTATTTTGTATAGTGAATTATATAGTGCATAGTAAGATACATAGGGTAAAGCAAATTATATAGTGTATAGTAAGATGTATAGGGTATAGTGAATTATATAGAGAATAGTGAGTCACTGTATTTAGTATACAGTGAGGTGTATGTTTAGTGAGTTATATAGTGTATAGCGAGTTATATAGTATATGGTGAATTGTACATAGTATAGTTAGTTGTATAGTGAATTATATAGTGTATAGTGAGTTAAATCTTGTGGATTTACAGTTTTGTTAAAGATATATACGGAATCTGCCAACCATTGCTTGGTTGAATGTGAAAGTAGCTTTCTTGTATGGGTTATGGAATAGTTAGAGACTGACAAGCAGGGTGGGAGAGAAATGGATATGGATGCCTCTGAGAGGTGTTAACTGCCCTTGGATAAAGACACAGCCGCAACTTCAGATCTCCATTACGTATTTTGCTTATAATGTTGCTATTTTGGTCTGAATGTCACCTGTAAAACCAGAGGTCTCGCTCTCTGGGGGTGCTGTAAATAGAAGCCTCTCTGGATAGCCTTTGATTTATAGACTAGCAAGGCCCTGGGTTTAGAGTGAGTCTGCACTCTGACAGTGGGGGTTTCCAGCCAAGAAACCATGCACTAGGTTGGCAGTACATTGAGGAATGTGTGTGTTGAGTAGCAGGGTGGTGAAAGGCCGTAACCCCTTAACTACTGTATTGTTTTGACGCTGAGTTGTTAACATTCCCCAATATTTTATTTGTTTGAATGAATAATCTTTCCTATTTCAAATACCTTATGAGAGAATCCAGCCATTTTCTGTACTTTAAAATAGTTCCTTACTGCCATTTCTATTTTTATAACGTGTATATGTAGCCTTTCCAAAGTTACTTATAGTTACAAGTTACTAATATAAGACCTTGTGAGATGAGGGGAATTTTATTTTTAGCTTAATTGAGTTGTTTACTATGGCTTGCTAAGCTGTTCTGTATCCACTTGGCTAACGCTGCTACTTCAACAAGACAGATGTAGAAACCCCTCTCCATTACCCACTGCTAAAAACGTGCAAAGATTCACATCAACGGAAGCCATTTTAACCCTGCATCTTACCAACATACACAGGGCCTAACAAATTCAAAGCAATGTTATGTCATAGTAAAAGCAATGTTATGTCATAGTAAAAGCAATGTTATGTCATAGTAAAGTCAAAAGGATAAAATTGAAAAAGTTGAAAATAATGTGTTTTTATGTTATGTTGAAAATTTTTTTTTGCTTGCATAATTAACATGCCACATATCTTTGTGGAAATAATTTGTTCCTAGCAGATTTTGAATGCACTTACATCCTCTTAACCACTCTGATGAATGATGAGACCTTAAAGGGGCAATTTCCACCTCTAAATAAAAATGTATATTCTTAACCAAGATATTATAATGACCTTTTCACCTAATGCTCCCAAACTTACTTACAAGGATTGGAGAAGGCTTCGCTAGCTGTTGTCAGACATTGTCGTTGATGTCATGGCTTTGACTGATGGATGAAGCAGGAGAGAAGCTCTGAGCCCTGGTCAAGGGTTGGAGTTTAGAAGCGTTGCATTGAAAAGTAATTATAAAAAAAACCTAGGTTTAAGGGGGATCCTGATTAAGAAGTTACATTTTAGTACAGAGGGTGGAGGAATAACTATCCGATAACTGCATTTCTTAACTCCTAAATTAGCAGCATTTCCGAGATTTTTGTTATGTGTAGGTTTCTGGCAGTCTTGATTAGAGAAAAGTCACAGGCAGGTCAGCCAGTAGTTATATGAAATCTCTGAACATGTGTAAATATGCATCTTGTCTGTGACCCACTGTAAAAGCTATGAATGTGCAAAATTAAACAAAATGCTACTTATTTCAAAAGGTGAGAGATCCAGCTACCTGGCGTTTAGCAATGATAGAATTCACACCTGGTCATTTTTATTTAGCTGTAGTTTCTCTTTTCAAAGTGGATGGTTCAGTCCTTCCTTTTAAACCTCTCCCCCCATTGTTGTTTTTGTACTTTGTATTAAATTTATACACACCCTTGCACCCCTTTCTTTACTCTATCTGGCCTGCACTCACCATAATTACTATTTTCTTTCCTCTTTCCTTTTCCCCTTGCTGATGATGATTGGTCTGGGTGACATCAGCTCCCCTGGTTTATTGGCACTTCCCAAAGCAAATTTTCAGAATGCGGCATTTTATAGATAAAAATAGGGTGTTGGGACACTTCTTTATTTTCATGTAGACGACTATACTTGGGCTTTTTATAATTAATATATCAGTGTTGTGTAGAATCCAGAGTAATAACTGAAAATAGATTTAAGCATAACTGGGGTCTCCATCCAAATGCCCACTTCCCAAACTACCGTGTGTCTATTTCTCTGGGGCAGGTATGTGTTATAAACTGTGTCATAAGCCCTAGTCCAAAAAATCGATCTTTTCTTAAGCTAGTTTACAGAACTGGAACCATGCTCTGTCCTTTTCTCTACTTTTCCACACCTTAGAAAGAGGGAAAAAAATATTTGCAGGTTTGTGGCTATCTTTAAAAATTATTTAGAAGTTTGGGGGTGGGTTTTATGATGTGGCTGGTGATGCTCTGTCCCAGCAATGGGCATGCTCCAACCGTAAACAGGAAGTCCATTGCTGTAGGTGATGTTACAGCTCACAGTGCTAGCAGAAAAAACACCCTTTATATTTGTTACTTTAAAGGGGAACAGTGGTCTCCAAACAAGTTGATTTTAAATGAAAGGCCAGGTTCCTGCCTTTAAAATGAGCCATCAACCACCTCTTTACGTGCTGCACAGCCCAAGGTATGAAGACATCACTGATCAGAAAGTTAGGGGGTGGGAGGTTCTGAATCTGCGGTCACAAATACTAGTTCCTCCTCTAATCTGTGGTTGGCACATGTTCAGTGGAGGAGAAAGCATAAGAAACCAGAAAGAGATTGAGTTTCAGTGACTGAAGGATGACTTAAATGGAGAAGGGGAGTGGGGTGGGGGGAGAACAGCACAGCCCACAGAAGGGAGTGTTTAAGGTGTGTACATTTTTGTCTTTTTTTTAATGCCTTCCATTAAAGACACAGGGAAGAGGGACTGTCACATGGTTTCAGAGCTAGAAGTACAGGGGATCTGGTGATGCTGATACCATATCACACATAAAAATGTAAATATCTTCAAAACTATGTAAACAAAAAAATTTAAATAAATTGCAAAAATACCCAGGAATGCAATTCCTGACAATTTACTTTTTATTTTTGAACCACAGCTACCCTTTAAATAGACCACAGCTAGAAGTATGATACTGGAGTCATTTTAAAGGTAGGAGTGTGCCCTTTTTAATAAAGACCACTTGTGTGGAGACCACAGTTCTTCTTTAAATAAACCTAAACCCTGTGTGCGTGAGAAATGCCCTAAAATAATGTTACTTCTATTATAGTAACTATTCTAGTTATGTTGAGGAATAGTGTAAAAGTTGTTGTTCTTTTGTGTTTAGTGAATAAACCTAAACATTTATCCAATAAAAGTTTATGTTCATAAAACAAATTTTATTCTTTTCAGCATTGTATTCCTGTTGCCACATGGATTTTAATCTTCTGACTGACTCAGAGGCTCGCAGCCCAGCCTTATCCCTCTCTGATTCTGGGACACCACAACATGATAACAACTGCAAAGGGCAAGATCACAGTGGTAATTATTATTAGTAATGAACATTTTTGTTACTGTAATATGTATCTTTTGCATGGTATATATTTTAAGTAGAGATGAGATTGCTGTATGCTGGGGCTTGGAACCTTAAAGGAGAATGAAATTCTAATAATAAATAAGTTCAGGTAATTCCCCATGTTATAATGATCCAAACCACTATATTTGTAACCTAGACAATGTTATCAGTTGCCTAAACCTATATTGTTTGCACAGCTCCTCCTTTTCTTCCCAAGCTCCTCTGCTTTTGGTTGCACATCACTGTGAAACAAATCCTTATTTGGCACAATCCCCATAGGTTTGAATGGGGCTTACATTTTCACCAGCAGAGGACCATGGGAAACTGGAAGAAGGGTAACATTAATAGGTAATTGTAATGGTTTTATTTGTTAGCATCCAAAATGAAAACATATTGCAGATAAGGTGCTTATTGCATGGGTAATCACCTGAACTGTGTTTATTAATAGTCTTTCATTCTCCTTTAAAGCAAGCAGAGCAAATCAGATACAAAATGGCTGCCAACATGTGTTGTGGAAATCTTCTGCTAATATGTTTGTAATGGCCCACCAAGGCTACAGAGAATTGAAAGTGAAGTTGTGTATCAGTGGACATGAGACACCTATGATTGCAGAGAAACTTGTAAAACTTTAAATATAGCTTCAAGGAAAGATAAACATCAAATATATGAGGGATAAATAAAACAGCACAGAGAACTCTGTGAGTAATGAAGTAGAAATGAAATAAATCAGAGATCCGTGGGTGTAATGTCTCTTTGCATGTCATCTAATATTTCTGGTGGACCCTAACCCCCATTTTGACATTGGAAGCTGCCAATTTAATGAATTGTTAGGAATTATTGAAAAATAAGAACAATATTTGTTGAACTAATCCCAGGTTTCTTGCATTGAACAAACATTACATACTGTAAATGCTAAGTTAAATTATTATAACTAGTTGATTGAGGGGTAGTATTATCCCACTGCTAGTTTACATTCACCCACTAGCAAAAAGGGGAAAAAAATTAAACATGGTGCAGCTACACACTGTAACAATCTTTAAAAAATGACAGACAGAATCTGTCTGTTAATCTGCACACAGTCCCTAGCATTCTCCCTTTATAATGTTTACGGAGAATGTTCGGAACTACCACATTCCCTCCGGTCGCGAACAACTACCTATACTTTAGTACAGGGAGGCGACCTAGGGGGGCGACCTAGGGGGGGTGATTCGGTGGGATCCAACAGAATCGTCTCTTTATCATTATTGTGTATCCAGCAGTGACGTAACTAGGAATCACTGGGCCCCCCAGGAAAACTATGATGGGACTCCTAACCATGCTTCATTCACAGTGGTTTTCTGGGAGGAGGCCATATCGCTCATAGGGGGGAAAAAAGATGGGGGCTTCCAGACCCCCCTGCAGTTGCTCCCCTGTAGTTACGCCCTTGGTAACCAGCTTTACACCTAAACATTACAATTTATTGTTTATTTATTTGAAAATTTCAAAGCTCCAATGAGTAATGCATTTATATCTCCCTCTAGTGGTTATCTTTATATATGCAAGAAAACAAAAATAAATTACCAACAGGGAGATTCAATAAAAGTTCTTATTGTTTAAAATAGTGCTAATTTTGCCCCAACCAATCAGATCTTGTTTAACATTTGAAAGCTAACATTTGATTAGTTGGGGAAAAATTAGCACCATTTTAAACAATAAGAACTTTTATTGAATAACCCTGCAAGCATTTTGGATATGTTGTCGAATAGTGACAGGAGTGTAATGTACTTAAACTTGCAGATGCAAGTTTAACATATTAAATATACACGTGTGATGTGACCCCATTGTACAGATGCATATCTATGACTTAACTCCGTAACTCCAGTGTCTGTTGTTTACTTCATGAACCAGCCTATATTAAAAAGCTGGATCAGATAGCCAGTCAATCACCAATTCCTCCCTTATACCAGTAGAAAGCTAATATGTCTGCACCAGAAAGCCTGGTGTCCAGGGAGCTAAGGTGAAAATTGCAGTCAAGAAGAGGATCAGGGTGTTTTAGTTCTAAAATTCCAAGGGCCAGATCTTAAATGACGTTTAACTGTGGGCCCATTTAGTCCCTAAATGTATTTTTTATTATGCTAATTGTGCATACATTTTTGCCATGTACTGTCCAAAAATGGCTACTGGTAAAAAAAACCCCACCAGAGTATGTGTGGTCTATAGAGCAGTAGTTTCTTTCATCACTGCCTGGCTGTCCACCGCATGAATGTGCTTCTCTAGATCTGGACCTTGTACGCCTGTAATTTAAATATGGCACTTGTGGCCTGCCCAATGCTGGGTACACACCATACAGTAATTTGCCTCAATCAGCCCACATTTCAGTGTTTCAGTCGGTCGGGACGAATTATAGTATGGCGGCTTTTTGTCTGAATTGGAGGAACATCTGATCAGACAGGTCCACTATGGACCACACTATTAGTCACGGCTAACTGTCGGACGCGGTTGCTTTTGCAGCGACCAACATTCTTTCCCCCTAGCCGACCATTCGGAAGCCTCGAATGGTCGATCATGAGGAAGGATTGTATGGTGTGTACCCATCTTTAGAAAGCTCTCCATGACCATAATGTGGCAGAGGTATATATCTTTTTGATAGTCTTTAGAGGTTCCGTTATAAGATTAACCATTTTATCACTGGCAAAATCATCCATAGGAAAATAACATCAAAACTAACAATTAAAATAATCAACACAGCAGTGGTACACAAACAATGCAGAATAATTACATAGGTTTTTCTGTTATTTCTGGTCAGTATGGAGTCCATTATCTCTTTATTTATCTATTATATACAAAGATTTATAGGAAAAGAAACACACAGTGGATTACAATACAATAAATATATTCAAATTATTTTATAATATATACAACCTCATTTACCCAGAACCACTGGGCATAAATCCAATAAGACTGAGGCCCCATTGCAATGCACAAAAAAGCATTGTGCATTTCTGTGCGCTTTTGGCATGCGTTTGTGTCATTTTGTATCCTCTTTTCTGTACATTCGTGCTTGCGTTACCGATATGGGTAAAAATATTCAATTAAAAAAAACCACATAGTAACCGCTTATATCCACTTTTTTATGTGCTTTCGGAGTTGCAATAAACATGCACAGTGAGGCCTACTTCCTTGGATTTACATTACAATTAAAATGTCATTGCTAATTGCAAATCACAAAGCAGAACTCAAAACATGGCTAAATTACTGCAATGGGACCTAGGCCTTTAAGTTGTATCAAATAGCTTAGTGCAGCTTTAAGAAAGGATTTGCAGCGAAAAGGGAACCGCAAAACTCTGCAAACCTATTTAATATACAAACCTAATTACTTTTTTTGTGAAAATGTAACACAAGCCTCAAGGCTGGTAGTGAACTTTTGTGAGCTAAGCTGACTTATGAGAGCAGCAATCGGTACACGTGGCACTGAGCATAGCATCTCTTGGTATATGATATAATCATAATAGAATAACAAAAATTAAAAACAGGCAAAAATCCTCCCAGGCCATGCTCTGACGCAAACATTACTAAACCACATCTTATAGTGTAACAACTGGCATCTTTTCACCACCCCCCACCCCCACTGGTTTCCCTCCCCCAAACTAACAGGGAGATTCAATAAAAGTTCTTATCGTTTAAAATGGTGCTAATTTTGCCCCAACCAATCAGATCTTATTTAACATTTGAAAGGTAACATCTGATTGGTTGGGGCAAAATTTTAAACAATAAGAACTTTTATTGAATTACCCTGTATGTATTTAAATGTCAACTTTGTTTAAGATGTACCTGTAATACCTTAAAGATACAAAGATACAAAGCATGAAACATTTAAAACTGCAAATATAAACATAAAGAAGAGGGGGGGGGGAAAGTATTTTGAAAATACAAAAAAAGAAGCCTAAAGTCTACAATATCCCCATGTTTGTGCTGGGTTTGTTTTGACATGGTGGTCTGCAGATCTAGAAGGTGGAATAAATACTGTAAATGAATTCAGACACAAGGTTGTCCTGAGAATGAAAAGGTCTGAGATGACATATAGGAGCATGGACAACCTTGGTGGGCCAAATGGTTCTAATCTGCTGTCAGGTCTTTGCATCCCGATATATCCCACAGGAGAAGTGCAATGCTTGTTTCTACTTGTTCATTTTCTACGATGTTTTGTGCTGTGGACACATAAAATGCAGCTGCTTGCAGATTCTTCACTCTCCGGTACTTTGTTTTGTCCATTACTCTTTGTAAAACAGTCAAGGACTATCTTCTTTTAAAATAAGTGTTAACAAGCTAGCAGGGCTGGTTGAAATGGAATCTGTTAGCTTTGTCACTTGTGTTTTCATGTGGTATAAATAAAAACTCAGATGATTTCATTTTTCCTTTCACATTCTCTCCTGGTCATATGCTTTGCAGTCTGCACACAAGGGCTGTGGTCAAATGAAGGTCATTGGGAAAAAAATCCACTTTAAACAAAGTGAATATATTACTAATTTATTTGCTTATTCGTGCAAATATCAACAAAAACCTCACAAAAGCTATATTTGTACATCCATATATATAGATATACACACACACACTTACAAACAAGTGGGCATTGTTTAATTATGTGCTATTGTTTGAAATGGCCCGGCAGCTGGATATCTTCTAAAACATGATACCTACACATAAGATATAATTATTCACTGGCCTTAAAAATGGCTCCTCTCCCGCGTGTTTCTTATTGCCCGCAGACCAGAAATGACGTCACAGGAACTCCCAGGCATCCTTTTCAAAAAACCTACACAAACGCTTGCGTTGTTATCTGTTGTTTGCCTTTTCATGCATTTAAGACGGACAGAAATGAGTGCAGTAGTGCGTTCTTAAAACAGACTGGAACGGAATGGAATACACCACGGCAAGTGGGAACGATATTGTGAAATCCTATGGGGTTTTATGTTCTGTACGTTTTTAAAACGCACCTGCATTTAAAAAACAGATATAAACTGATGTAGTGTGAATGAGCCCTAACGTGGCCATACACTACAAAACGTTATTGCGATTGCAACACTGATCGATACTTTGATAGACAGATGTACAATGTCTATGTACCATACATATTTTTCAACTTTTAATTTGTTTGGTGATAAATGTCTAATGTAATTTACTGTGAGGTTACATTACATTTAATGGTAACTTCTGAAAATACTACGATCATTAAAGGGCAAGTCCTGCCCCAAAATGAAAACTTACATACAGGTAAATCACCCCCCAAAACCCTAAACAGTAATAGTTTGAAATGTGAAATATTTAAGTCTAACCTGAAATCCTGCACAATGTCCTGTTTCCCCTGTTTCTGCTTCCTGATTCTTCCAGTTAGTAACTGTCAGTTATGGATTTGACAGTTGACATCACAGCCAATGACTGAATGTTAATCCCGTCTGCCTCTTCTGAGCATGCCCAGGCTCAGTAGATGCTCAGTACAGGTTTCTAAATTGCTCAGATTCCAGAAGCATCCAGAAGCATAGCAGGCATACAGTAATGATTTGTCCTATGAATGAATTCATAGGACAAACAATGACATATCAACATATTTTAAAGAGGCCATTCTTTCTAAAAGATATTATTATGAGGGTTGAGTTGCCCTTTAAATCAATCAGCTAGAAAAATGACTTTCCAGATCAATAGTACAATCTTATATTGTCAGTATAAGATTGGGAAAACGTATGATTTTTGGTGAAGGGACTTAAAGTGTATGGGCACCTTTACTGCTTTATGTGTTAACTTGCTGATTTCATCTTTCACTTCGCCTTTTAATTTCAGAAGTAAATAACAATATCTATGTTACAATAACATGTATATTATGTGTTGCATCTATTAATTATAACATTTCTTGTGTTAAATATTAACTAGTTCTTCTAAAGGAGTAAGAACGTCCTTCAAATGTGCAAATTTTAATTATTTTTGCTTTGGAGACATACAAATATTTGAAGGCATTTGTATTAACTTATTAGGTAGAGATCATTAGCACTTAGGGCCATATTTATAAAGGCGTGGATCGCTATCACAATAGTAAGTTTACAGGTGCTATCATAAGTCTACGACCGCAATTGTAGATTTGTGATCACCATGGTAACTACTGTATGGTATTTTACAATAGAGCGGGCCTACATTTATCACCGATTGGCGTAAATGTACGATTTGCCGTAAATGTCCGATTGCAGATATAATCAGATATTTAACTTAAATGAGGCTAATAGGGGCTGATGCAATAAGAGGTGCAAATTTCTGCCCATGATATTAATTTACAGCAACCAATCAAAGGTTAGCTTCTGACCAAGTTTAAATAACATCTGGTTGGTTGCTGCAGGTTAATAGCACTTTTCAACCTGATATTGTACCAGACAGTATATAGTGCTATCATCAGTAATGTGACCCAGCATCGTTTTGATTGAAGTCAGTCCCTCTGTGGTGGATGTGCTTTGCATTTGCCGATTGATTCATACCAAGTGACATGTTGAGATAAAATGAGATCATGTATATATGCCAAGCCAGATGGACTGAAAGCAGTTAATACCATTGGCTAAGCATGCTTAAAATCAGTTAAATCATTAATTTCATGGAATTGAATCAATGAAAACAAAAGCCCCTCAAGATATTAAGAGCATCTCCTGTAAAGTGCTTATTGCCATTTGTCATTGTAAGCTGAGCTCCATCAGCATAGCAGGTACGAGTGGTTTTGCACCTTTGTTGCTGTATTAGATGAAATCCGACTAGTGTCCTAGTGGCTTATTTAGCATTGTGTTTTCTTTTCCAGGAAGCTTAATTGTCTTATTTTGTAATCTCCCACACGATAAAAATAACATTTTACTTCTGCTCAACTACTCCCCTTATATCACAATCCAAACACATGGGCCAAGTATCCTTATTTCATCCCATGTACTTAAAGAGGGATATTTCACCCAAATATTTTCCATTGTTATTTTTTTAAAGAAAAGGTCACATATTGGCCAATACAGCGCTTTGAACACAAATGTACAGAGATGTGATTGGAATCTTGGTTAAAAATAAAATTCCTCTAGTTTTTCCACGGACTGGGGTGCACAACTCTCTCTCTCGAGCCATAAAATACATGTCCACTTTCAAATTGATATTTTACATACAGGTTAAGCAGCCCCCCAAACCTCTTTTTCGCTATACCTATACCAAATGCCCTTCTAAAAACAGAGCCTGATCCCTCGCTACCATGTTCAGCCTCCTGTGCTGCTGTTAGGAGTTGGTTTAATGGTACATCAGCACAAAAGGGTCGCTGGCAAGGGATCTGATTGTGTAAGTCCTTTTAGGAGCATCTTTGATATTGGCAAGTATAAACGTAAAAAGGGGTTTGGGGGCTACTTAATGGACATTTTCACCCCCTAAATATTTTTTAAGCAGCCAAAACACCAACCATAACATAGAAACCATACTTACACAGCTCAACACCCCTCCCTTCTAGAAGGAGATAGGATGTGCCATTTCTATCCCCTCATCTTCTCTCCTCAAAGCAGTAAAAGCTTGGAGCTTTCACGCAGGCTCACTGAGCTTATTCAGCGTTCAGGAGAGCAATCTCTGGGAATAAATTGAAGTCATTGGCCGTTATGTCAGCATATACCTGGATGAGCCAGGAAGTAGTGGAGGAGGAGAGATCGGCCAGCATATCTCACTCTAGAAGGGTTATTCAGCTTTGTAAGTATAATAGTTTTTAGGTTGGGGGGGTTCTGACTGCATACAAAATTTGGTTTGGAGGGCATGCCCTTTAACTTGTTTGTAAAAAACAATAATACATTTTAGGGAGGTCATAACCTTTAACCTGTATGTAAAAGATCGATTGGAGGGTGGGCATGCTCTTTAAAGAAAATTAGAAGGCATCACCCAGTAGGGTCAACTACTGTATAATTCTTATTGAATAGTTGGGTGTTCCATAAAATAAAGTACTTACCAGAACAGGTTTTTTTTAAGCCTTCTGTTTTATTTGTTGGGAAATTCAGTCACTGATCACACATTCGTATATATATTATGAGACTAGATTTATTCACTTTACAAGACAAGAAGTAAAAGTACTTGGTTGTAAGTTCCCTTACAGGCCATGAACAAAATGGAACATCTCCCTGTTTGCAGAAAACGTGTAATTAGCTTGAAGGAACTAGAATGTTCTGAAAGTTTGCTAGGATTATCTTAGTTAGCCAATAAAAGTATCACCATTTGTTATTCTTTTTTTTCAAAAGGGTTACCCTGTAACTTGACTGGCTATCATGGTACACTGCGTTTTCCTGTGTCCAGAAAAAGTTTGAAACCTGCAAGTATATCCACACTGGAGACTGGATATCAATACCAGGTTCCCAACATTGGTTTGAAATAAATGGAACTTTCTCCTGCAAATCATCCAATGTGGAATACCTAATTTAAAGTTCTAGGTGCCCCTCAGGACTATATGTAGGAGAAACAGGACAGACCCTGAGGCAAAGAATGAACTCGCATAGATTCACAATTAACAACAATAAATGAGATGTCCCTGTGGGTGCCCATTTCTGCAGCCAAGGACATAGCCTGAAAGACCTAAAAGTCACAGTGTTCATGGGAAATTTCAGATCCCAACAGGAGAGGTTAGAATGGGAATGTAAACTTATACAAAAAATTGGAACTCTGGACTCAACAAAGAGCTAAACTTGTCACTATGTTTCTAATCTTAATGTCATGTAGAATTAATCAGACCAAATTCCTCTAAACCACCCAAACCCATAAATATCTCATTTATACCAGACCCTCCATTGACACTAGAGGTGAAGTGTGTCTGTCAGTTTGTCTAACCTTTGCTAATGCTTTTATTACCTGCTGTAATTTGAATGTGTGTTTACTGTTTTATTTATGACAACCATTGCCAGGCATGGGGGCAAAAGAAAACATCTGTATATTCTCAGAAAGTCTTTGTTCTAGTGTGTTCTAGTGTGCTTCACCAGAATCAGCAATGTATTATGCCTAAAGATGAAGCCTTAAAATACACATGCAATCCCACAGCATGTGTGCCAAAAGATCCATTGGTATCTGTCAGCACAGATGGAAGGAGTAGCCGGGTGAAGAGCATGACATACTGTGCCCTATACGACCACACTTGAGTGTATCTATAAGCCGGAGAGCTGCACTTACCTATGTTTCAGGCCAATTTGTGTTGTAGTCCTGCAGTAGTCCTGGAGTGTAATTTTGTCTGTGCCTGTTTGGGCTGTTAGGGATATATATTAATAATAACCTCTGGATTTATAGTGCATCTCAGAGAGGATTTTAAGCCTGTGTGGTATTATCTGGTGAAGGCTGCTACTTTGTGTACAGTGGATCCCGCCCATCAACTTGGAACCACTTGTATCCATTTTAGTGGAACTGTTTTATTGGAAAGACAGATATCGTAACATTATCTTTTTACATTGGAAACTTCTATGCTATGAATGGAGACCTCAATAGTGTGTTTATGTGTATCTGGGGATGCCCAGTTTTAGTCTATTCTATGCAATTTATGGAATAAGGGGTGGGGTGTTTTGTTAATGTGGGTCGACATATCCACGTAATATTTCTGTGTTAATAAATAATTTTTTTTAATAGGATGTCAAGTGTGTGAGTACTTACTGGGATACTGAGGGGGATTTCTGTGTCCCTGATAGTGGTTCTGTGATATATTATAGTGATCCCTAGCACCGTCCTATTGAGGATAGAACACATCCATTTAAGTAAGATACTGAGATACGTTTATATATACTCTAAAATCCTTGTTCTGTGTCTCAGAGAGGCAGGATCTTTGTGATGTTTAATGACTGGCAGTCAGCAGCTAGGGGACAGAGCAGGTTGCAACTTACTTGATCTGATCCACATTATGGATCTTTAAAAGATGACAGACAGAATATTTAAGATTTTCTTGCACACTTTCTCCAGCCGTGGCCGACTCCCTATACTTTAATACAGGGAGATGACTGGGCAAGGGAAATTTTTGGCAAGCTCCAATGATCCTGAAACCAATGGTGAAAGTTTGTCACTCAGGAACGCTCAAAACTGTAGTACACAGATTACCAATAAAGGGCCAGTCCCAGTATCGTTATCGACGTGATTGGCCCTTTATCAGTAATGTGTGTATCCAACCTTTAATCTCCCTGCAACATAAAAATATAAATTTGAATTAAAGGAGCAGACCACTATTGCCCACATATTAATTAAAGGGAAATTTCAGTGGAAAATACAAATTATTAAAAAAATTATTAGTTTATATTAAGCATACCTAGTTATTCTACATATTCTCTCCCATTTTGAAAAATCAGTTGAATTTCTACCCCTTGCTATTCCCTGCTGTTGACATTAGTGAGCTGACATTTCAGGTCCTTATTCTTCCCAGGATGCACCACATCCTTGGAATGTTCCTAACAGTAATTTCTACTGATTGGCTGTTGGATGGGTCAAAGATGCTCAGATCTCTACTGAGCAACTGAATCAACCCAGGCACTGGGTCAAGGGCAAAACCATAATGGTCTCTATTAGGGGTCCTGCAAACAGGAGGTTAGTATTATGGAAGTATTTATTTATTCACTGACAAAATGCGGAATGGGCAGGTTAAGGTCATTGGGATGGAAAAATACTGCTCTTTTTTCTTAAAAGCATATGTATTTCCACTGAACTTCCCCTTTAAATAAATCAACCAACAGCCACAGCAAAGTGACAGGCAAGACACAGCTTGTTTTAACGTTGTGAATGTGCGCTCTCTATTGGGTAAATGTTGTCTGGTTCCCCTTTACTCTACTTTGTTCCGTTTTGTGTTTTTTTTTTACTTTTTCACTACTTGCCAATGAAATTATTATAAATTGTAGAATGTAATGTAATTTGATATCACCTTTTCATAAATAGACTTTTAATTGCTAAAACAAATTTTAAACGGCATGTCCAACCCCAAAACTAAAATTTAACTAACTACTGACCCCACTGTGTAGTGTTAACAAATCTTTACCTTACATCTCTGCTCCAAATCGTTCGTGCAGTGACTGTTCAAAGTTGAAGAAAAGTGCCTCTTCCCTAGGGTGGAGATACCCTTAAACCGATTTCAGGTTCCCAAACCATCTAAAATACCAGGCAGAGAAAAAACATTTTCATAGTGTACCTGCTGTTGGCCTTAATACAGTTAAGCTGGTTGTGACTAGCAATGCAGTATATGTAGAGTACCTGTTCATGCACTAAACAGTTCAATATTCACACTGTATACTGGATGCCACTGTTTTACTGGTGCATTAAAAAACAGAATTGGAAAATCATGTCACAACCAGAGGAGCAATTTATACCTGTACATACAAAGAGATCAAGAAAAGTAAACACATGTAGCTTACCAATCAATTCTGCCTTTAAAGACCAGGAGTTAGGAATTTACAGGAACTGCTGCAATAATGTAGAGATCAATAAGATAAACAAAGAATCACAAAAAACTTTACCAAATAAAAGGTTAAAATAACCAGAAAACATCAGCTATATTTTAAGTGCATTTTATCTGTATGTTTTCTTAGCTCCTGCAGCATTTCATTTAATGATATTTTTGTCCAGATTGTGTGTTTAAGGATTTTATATACAGAGCAGTGTTACAGAGAGGAGCAAACAAGTCAGAAATTCTGAGTATTCTTACAATACACACAACAACAAAAAAGATGAAAATCCTATGATTCAGAGGACAACATAAAGCTTAATAAAAAAACCTTATTGAGTGGATTTCCCTTATTATTGGCTGGTACACATGGGCCAATGATGGCAGACAAACCTATTGATTTGATGTACTGTTGGTCAGGAATTAAAGTGGCTGCACTGATTTTTTGGACAGGTCAATTTTGCAGACCACTGAAGACTAGCCATGATTTACCAACATGTCCGATCACTGGGACTGACCAATTTTGCCCAAGCAACTTTTCTCACTCTTGATCACTGTCTTATTCTTCTGTAAGTTAACACAATACATTCCATCCAGTGCTGATAGGGGCAAAACCATCCCATTGGCAATGCTGTGCCCCAGGGTGATAGAGCCACAGAGGAGCTGAACATCATGTTATACACAGACTATATTACTTACCCCCTGTTAGCTTAGCCTGAACACCAGATCTACCTCCCCCTTGTGTAAGTGGTTGATGTAATTATGTATTTATGAATCCCACAACAACACTTTATAAACAGTCCTTTGCATGCAATTGCTCAGAAAAGATTAGAAACCATTTAAACCAATAGCACTGGCATTTGCAAAGATTACATATGACACACTGTGGTTAACTGTTATCTCTCATAGTCAGAATTGGTAAACAAAGAAAAATTGAATTGTGTGTTTGAAGTAGTAAGAGCAAATAGAAAATTGTTTTGTTGGAATTTTATTATTTAGACACAGAAAAGTCCCAGCAAAACCAAACCGATGACTCCAACCCTGAAGATGGGACCCTAAAGAAAAAGCAGCGAAGGCAGAGAACACATTTTACCAGCCAACAACTTCAGGAGCTAGAGGCCACTTTCCAGAGAAACCGCTACCCAGATATGAGCACCAGGGAGGAGATTGCTGTGTGGACCAACCTTACAGAGGCCAGAGTTAGGGTAAGGGCCCTGCATTAACTATGTGATTATGATACAATTCCATCACTCCATAACACAAACCCGAAGCCTGTAGGCTCTTATTCACCATATCTCTATTATACCCAGGGGGGTAACTACCAGGGTAGAAGGGGGGGGACACACTTTCTTACTTTCCATATGATAGATACAACCTTCCCCCAAAGGGAAGGGGCTAGCAATTCCTAGTTACACCACTGATTATACTGTATGAAAAAATGAATACACAAAGCATTAAAACCCTGTATTCTACATAGGTTAAACATGACCATTGGACACGGCCAATAAATTGCAAATATCCGTAATAGACCTTTAGCATGAAATTGTACATTATACCTAATGTGAAAAACAAATATAACCATATGTAAACACAAAAGAAACCTGCTGGAGTTAACCAGATTGGCAATCGCCCAGCTCTGGGGAATTAAAGGGGGTACAAATGGTCAAATGTCTTACCTGCCCCCAAACCCAACTGATATACTGAGCACATAATTAACCAAATATTAAAGGAATAGTTCACTGAAAAAGTGAACTTCTCCTTTAATACATTGATTAAGAGAATGGGAGGTAAAGGACCTATTTACTCACCTTCGTTCCAGTCTCCTGTACAATTGATTGAAAAACGGAAGGTAAGGCATTGGCCCTTTACCTCCCGTACTTCAATCAATGCATTAAAGGAATGGTTTACTTTTTCAGTGAGCCAATACTTTAAAGTATAACTGCCTTTATTCAGGCAGCATACACTGGCCTCTCTCTTTATGCAGTCATTCAAGGCTGTGACTGCTGACATCGCAACCAATGATTGACTGATGATTCACCTGCTGCCTCCTCTGCACATGCTCAAGCTTATAAAAAGCTTATTGAGCAGGAATAAAAGATACCTTTTTCAGAACAGAAAATAACTTTTAAATATCTGGTTAGAAACACGTGTAATAAACTTAGGGGTTGCGTTCAGATAACTAACAAGTCACCAGTTTAAAGGAACACTAAAGCCCAAAAAATAACTATTTGCCATTCGTTTGTATTATTCACAGGGAGGTGAGAACGCAGCTGCGAGTGGATCGGCTGTAAGGTAAGTTCCAGGTCCCCCGAGCGTAATATAAGCGTTCTCACCTCTCTGTGAATAATACAAACGAATGGCAAATAGTTATTGGCATTAGGGGAGTTAAGTGTCCCTTTAATTCTCTGTGTGCCTTTAATGATAGCTATAGCTTGCATTAAAAAGAAACAGCCTCGACTTCTATTTTTGAATCGCTTACAGCAGCTACATGGCTGTCTTCTGCACGACTACTGATTTCACAGTAACCTGTAGTAAATAGATTAAGGTGAGTTTAAAAGGGTACTGGTACTGTGGTGTACACAAAGAGCTATCATGTAAAAGGTCTTTTTAATACCTTGAAATTGATCCAATGCTGACACTTCTAGCTGCAGTTGTAATCAAGTTATAAAGATTGGATGGTACAGGACATCCTCCATCTCCAGCACACTGACATCACTGGTCCGTTCCCCTTGCCCCTCTACGGATGGTTGAGATATGTGCCATCACAACTTTATTATAAAATCAAGAAGGTTGCATACCCGAAGAGCAACAGGGCACCTGAAGTGACATTGGCATGCTGAAGGATTCCTAGGACTTTCCGATCTTCATAACTTGTTTGTGGCTTCAGCTTTCATATAAGCCCTTAGCTGTCCACCACAGCTACCCTTTAAGAAGGAAATTAGTGCACTGTGACTCTCAGAAAATTTAATATTCAACGAGTTGATGGGTAACTTTTTCTAAAGCCATTCAGATAAAACACATCCCTTGTGTTTTTATAGTAACATTCTGTTAGCTTAGAGCTAACATTTCACAGTCTTATTAACCATGCATAATGTCACACACACACATATCTATGTAATATATACTGTGACATGTTATACTTACCCATCAGCCAATGGCATGAAATACCTCCTCAACTCCAATCCATTCACAAATGAAACCATTCTGGACAACTGCTTCTCCTTGCACTGTTCCCATGTCAGAGATTTCCACCATCTCTCCTGTATGGTATGAATGGCTTACACTGCACATTAAAATAGAACACAGCACATGTCTATTATAGTGCTCTTTAGACTCTTAATACTCCATGTGGAATATGTACATTAAGTTGTTTCATGTTTCAGGAATAAGTAATTCCCTTCCAGATTTTTGGAAGTACTGTAGTTGTTCTTTGTTTTTCTTAAAGATTAATTTAGCTTTTATGTATATATTAAAAGAGATATTATGGCAGCTGAGTGTGTACAGACTTTGGACTTGTGGGAAGGATTTACTAACGTGATCTCTTGCATCGTTATAGATTAGATTATATTTTTAGCACCCTGAGCACACACTGTGTAATTTTACCTCTTAAAGAATGCGAACATTGTATATCCCATTTTAATTGGCTTAATTTCATGTGCCTTGTGTACTGTAGTACATTGTGCAGCATTGAGTATACAGTGCATGCATAAATAGACTAAATATTGTTTTACAGTGTACAGGGCCGGATTTACTATTCAGTAAGCACAAGCCTAGGGACGCTTGTGGTTGGAGGAGCAGCTATCATTCTACCCTCATCCCTCCACCCACATATAGTCTATTTCCTTCATTAAAAAATGTGTGTGGTTTGGGTGTGTGTGGTCTGTATTTAGGGGTGGGGCTAAGCGCGCCAGTCTTTCTGTGCCTAAAAGCTCTTGAGGTGTAAATCTGCCCCTGACAGTGTATAAAATGTGCACAACTAGGCCTAATGTTATGTATATTTTTTTACTAAAAGCACAAGTAACCCATACCCAAACTTCCATAGCACATATTATTTCACAACTTGAGAAATATTAATCTTGGTAGTATTGTTGTTAATGAAAAATGCCTCAGCGAAGGGAAGCCTTATTGATAAATGCAAATGGCATTCAGCAGTTTCAAATCAGGTACATCTTTTACAGATCGGGAAGTCTTTAATAAGCTCTCCCATTTGGCTTAACTCTTAACTTCCCAGTAGTTAAGCTGGATACACATACTTTCTCTGGCACATCTGTGGGTGAAAAGCAAATGATCCTGCGGCCAACAAACTATCGCCATCATTAGGATAAGCTGATAGAGGCCACCAGGAATGTGTGCACTCAAAAATGTAGCCAGTAACAGACAGCTTCCAATAAAGGCTGTCTGTCATTGGCTATAATCAGTTAAGCAGGGTACACACATTAGCGATATAGGGCAGATCCCCTTGGTATCAACAGGATTGGCCCTATATTGCTAATGTGTGTACGGCTGAAAAGATCTGACAATTTCCCTCGGTCAGCCTCCTGTACTAAACTATAGGGAGTTGGCTGCAATCATAGGGAGTATGGCAGTGACGAACGTTCTCCCTATACTTAATATAGGGAGAACAATCGTAACAGTATGTATTCCTATCCAAAGATGGATTAAGATCATATGGGGCCCAAGGCAGTGCCATCATTTAGGGCCCCCTTTTTTGCTACATATATTGTACAGACTATAATATTGTTACTGCTTCTGAAGCTGGGCCCCCAGAAGTTTCCTGGGCCCTAGGCAGGTGCCTAGGGTTGCCTTGTGGATAATCCTGCTCTGTTCCTATCTGTCAAAGGTGACAGACAAATTCTTGCAGATTCTGTCTGGCCAATGCCTTTTTTAAACAGCTACGCACAGTTTATCATTTTATTACTGGCCAATTAGGTGACATGTTAATATTAAGGAACACAGGTTTGTTATGAAGTTTCAAATTGTAATGTGAACTATGTAATAAATAATATTTCATAATATGAAAAATCTAATAAACCATGTAATATATGTACAAATAGGTATATTGTGCCTTGTATCATTAATTTTACTCAACTGTTGTTATTAATTTTATTACTCTTGATTAATGTTATCCACACATAATTATGCTATTTTAAACTGATTTAATGAATAATAAACCTATAGTACATATCATTTCTATGGCACTGTAATTACATGATCATTTTCTTTTATGAAATTCTAGGTTTGGTTCAAGAATCGAAGAGCAAAGTGGAGGAAGAGAGAGAGGAATCAGCAGGCTGAACTTTGCAAGAACAGCTTTGGGGCTCAGTTTAATGGACTTATGCAGCCTTATGATGATATGTATTCTGGATACTCCTATAATAACTGGGCAACAAAGGGTCTGGCTACTAGCCCCCTGTCTGCCAAAAGCTTTCCATTTTTTAACTCCATGAATGTAACTCCTTTGTCATCACAGCCCATGTTCACACAGCCCAACTCAATTGCTTCAATGACCATGCCCTCATCTATGGTACCTTCCGCAGTGACAGGAGTTCCTGGCTCTAGCCTTAACAACTTGGGAAATATTAACAACCTTAACAGTCCCAGCCTCAGCTCTGCAGTTTCGGCCAGTGCCTGCCCCTATGCTTCCACTGCTAGTCCCTACATGTATAGGGACACCTGCAACTCAAGCCTGGCAAGCTTGAGGCTAAAAGCAAAACAGCATTCTAACTTTACATACCCAGCAGTACAGACACAAGCTTCCAATCTAAGCCCATGTCAGTATGCTGTAGATCGGCCAGTATGAAGGATCACATGCCAAAGACTTGATAGTAGCCATAAATCAGATAGTTTCCCCTGCAGTTGATTCCTTTTTTTGTCAAGAAATATAGGAAAAGTCCTCTGCGAAAACATTTCCATTTTAAGGGGCAGTCAGCTGCACAGACTTTCATTTTTGAACTCTGGAGGTCAAAACCCACACAAAGACATCTCCCCATCCAAAGAACAAAAATTCCCTCTCTCAAAAATGAAAATGCGCAATCAAGGGAATCTGACAGATGGACATCTGACAAAATCCAAAGAAGCAAATATGTATAGGATTTTTCAAAGCAAGGAAAATGATTTACTTATTTATCATATGGACAGTTCTAAAATGATGTACCAGATGGGAAACAGAGAATTTAGCAGACATGCTGCAAATATATGCATGACCATTACAACTACAAGAGACGCAGTTGTAATTTAAACGAATCAGATGTATATATTATATATATATAATTATAAAATGAACTTTTTTTTCTTGTTTTGTTTTGTATGTGTAATGATCTATAAAGTAGGATTGAAAACCAAGACAAAGCATGTCCCGGGAATGGTGCAGGTCTCAATACCATAAATCATATCTTCTGCTTTTAGAATTTTCCAACCGTCTTGGAATTTCTTTACATTTCTGCTAAAAATTGTTTCTTTATCCAAAAAAAAAAAAGAAAAATAAAAACCACTAATTAATTTGATTCCTTTACTATTCCATTTTATAGACAAAAAAAAAAGAAGAAATAAAATAAAGGTTGATTGGTATTAGTTACAGTCTGAATTTGGAAGGAAAGTTGGGTTTGTAAAAGTCAGCACAATGTTTTACTGATTTACTAAACTCATAGGTATCACCTTTAAAAGGATACGCTGACTGTTTACAGGTTCACTGTACCTTGTGTATATTGTCTTTGTCTTTGCCATTACTCTGCAGTAATATCTTTATGCACACAAAAATAGCAGAGGTGTCAGGTCTCAGGAGTAAAGCATTAAAGTACAAAACTTTTTAAGAATGAAAAGTACCTGGGACCGGGAAGTTGGAATTATCAGTTCTGTACAAGGAACGTTTTGATTTTCATTTTAACTGTTTTGCTAAAAAAAAAAAAACATTATCCTGACTATAGTTTTTCATGTGTCTTTCAAGGTGGCTGTTGGAGAGGAGGGGTCAGGGTGCCTAGGCTGGCCCCTCTCCATTATGCTTATAGGAGTACTAAGGTTACTGGAAATCCCAACGCTATACTTTATACCAGCACAATGTAGTAAGTGCTGACACTAGACCGTGAGATTACCCAGTCACCCATGTGCCCTATGTAAAATATTTTTTATTTTGCTTTTAAAATTCTCCATTTCCATTAGTTAAAGCCCCTATGACAAATGACTGCATTTGAAAGTCAACCCCCACTCTCTCCATAGAAATGAACATGTCAGACGCTTAATTCACTCTTCTCCCTCTCTATTCCTTTTCATTTTATTACTCTTCACACCTTTATCCCATTTAGGTTCCCATTCTATTTCTCCCTTTGTGCTTGTACCTCTGTCCCCTCTTCCCGTTTTCCATTCTCTATTCCACTTCACATCTCCCCATATTTCATTCAATGCTTCTCCTGTTACAATTCCATTTCTCTTATTCCCTAGTAATTCCACAGCCTTCTTCCATTTTTTAACCTTTTATGCTCCCGTTGTTCAATTTCCACCCCCATCATTCCATTCTGTTCTATGTCTCCACCTTTGTTTTCCATTCTTTGGTCTCTTCCTCATCATATCCTCTCTAACTTCACACTAGCCACTGCCATACATCCTTTAATCTCTCCCTCCTTCTATTTTCCTGTCCCATTCCTTTAAGCTCCCTTTTCCTGTATCACAAAATGCAGACACTGCCCAATCTGTCTTTCCATTCATACACCAAGATATCATCTCTGCCTTTATCCTCACCAAGGGCTGGTACACGTGGGTCATTATTGTCCTTAATAATAATTAAACTCACGCACGTGCCCAACAGGACAAAAATTCTTCAATTAAAAAAAAGAAAAGAAAAACATTTCTCAATAAATATATTTATAGTGCTGATAGCTGAAACTCAACAACATTACAGGGGTAACAATACCACCCCCAGCCAAAGATTGGCTGAAATTCACTGTAAAAATCAGTTGAATTAGATGGGGCATTTTAAAGTATTCACACAGTACCAAAATGCGTAAGGCATGTTTTCAATACAGGAGTTTTTAATTGCATCAACCAAGTGGCTGGAGTGTTCCTTGTTTGGATGCCGGTATGTGCAAGGCTTTATCTGTGTAAATACTTTGTGTGGACTAAAGCTGGGTACACACAGTAACGATAAAGTCCCGATACCGTCAGTATTGGGGCTTTAACGTTCGTTATGTGTGTATGTTTGTACGAGCGTGCGGCTGCCGAAACAATCGGGTCAGCCGAATGCTCGTTCGGGAAAGGCCGAAAATTTCCATCGGCCACGCTAGACTCCCTATAGAGGAGTCTAGCACAGCCGATGGAAACACACAGTCCCGAGTGTTCTCCTTATGAAGTTCATAGTGAGAACACTCGGGACTGTGTGTATGCAGATCTTTGAAAGATAACAGACAGGATCTTGCAGATCATGTCTGTCATCTTTCAAAAATCTGTACTGTGTGTACCTAGCTTTAGTGACGTGCTTGGGGCTCGAGCACCCTGGCCAAGAGGAACTCCCAGTAAGCTGATATATTGGTTAACTATTAAGACAGACATTGGGTGAATGGTTCGGTGCTTATGCACCCAAACCACGTGTACAATTAGGTGTTTGTTTGTGTACCATTTATTACTCTGACACAGAGTAGAGCGCACATATAGATGGGGCATTGTGGTATTATTACTATCAGTCATATCAGCCTGGGGCTGGCCCATGTGTATGAGAACTTTGGATGGATATACACATTGCCGATAGTCGTTAAATTCCCATCAGATGTGATTGGATTGGTTGATTTTGGACTATGTGTATGGCACAAAAACATCTAATCCCACAGACATTAGTGGTGGGTTGTTGGCTGCTAGATAAGTCATTTTCATGCCATACATGTCTTTCATTTCTAACCAAAAAATATCAACCACCCACTTTAAGTAAGAGGAGGTTGATGGCTGAATGTATATGCATGTTGTTGCACATTACTTACAAATTCCAATCAAATCTGCTGTGTAATGTGTGATGACTGCCACATGACTGTACCCAGCTTTATGGACTTCCATCTATGCTGACAGTTCTCCCAACTGAACAGCTACATACATGATTATAGGGTGAAATGGGCTTTTATGCAAGTGTGCCACACTCTTGGGCATCATGCACACAGCTGTTAAAGAGGCCTAAAGCCTCGTATACATGTCCAATGGAAGGACCGACGAATGACCCAGAGAGACCCCTGAGCGCACGGCACAGGTGTGACGAACGGATGTTTCGCCCGATGGTCACACATGTTTATGTGTAGGGCATTGTTCATTGATCCGCCACTGTAGATCCGCACCCCACTAAATGCATACACATGTGCAATTATCAGCCAAAATGCCCATTTGTCACAGATATCTGTTAGGGATGGGGGTCACGGGTCGTGGCCAAAATCGTACATTTGTATGAGCCTTAAGAAATGGAAAGTTCAAAAGCCCAAGGACTCAGGAGTGAGACCGACATAAAAGAGTAAGCAACGAAGAAATGTATGTTTAGTGGAACCCTCAAATGTTTCCTGGTGAAGCACCCCACTCCAACAGTGTCTGGGCAGATGAGAGAATCTAAAATCTGTCAGTATTAGAAGCAGCGATACTACCCAGATCTCAGCTGGTTGTGTTAAAAGCAGGGATGTCAAGATGCTTGAAAAGTAAAAATCCCAGCATTCCCTGGTTGCAGTATAAATGTGGGTTGATTTCAAACATCTGGGGGGCCACAAGTTAGACTATACTATTGCATTTTAACGTATGACCATGCTACTGTTGCCAAATTGGTCTGGTGCTGCACTTTGTTGCGATCCACTTTTCAGGAAGCATGCGATTACCATGTTTTTGCGAATCGCATTCACTCTGCACAAAATTGCAAATTGCAAGCAGACGATAACACATGGAAAAACGTGTGTGTGTGTGCGCTTCTCCTGTGCATTACCGTCCAGCCTAGTGTGGTCTCAGCTTTTAAGTTTATTTTGCAACTGAATGAATGATTGATCAGTGCATGTTAAATGGCATCAGAAGCTATGTAAATGTAATCAGCTTAGGAAGATTGCTGGACACTGCTAGGGACAAAGGTGGAATGATACTGACCTATAATTGTCAAAACTGTCCCAGAAATATCGAGACAGTTTTATAACTGGTTATAAGCGTTTTTTGTAAGAGCATAATATTTATGTTAAAATTTTTACTGCTAATGATGTTGGCGGCCATGTTATATGTGGAGCCATGCTTTGAAATTTCTGTAAACAAGAAAGTTAAACCAATATAGGGCATATTTTTAAAGGAGTAGTATCACTATATTTGCGATACAGCTTTTTAATCATAATTGTAAAATAAAGCCAGTAACAGTATTTTTGACTGGATCAGTGTTACAAGATACAGTGTGGTACTTCACATCATAAAAGGACAATAGAGTTGGATTTATTTAGATGAATTAATAGACAAGAGAACGTTATAGCAATGTACTTGAGTATTAGGCAGACTGCCCTTTAATTAGGTAGAATGCCCTTGTACATACCTCCCAACTTTATCCGGCAGAGAGAAAGAATATGGTGTGGGGCCTGCCATGTCCCCAAAATAATGTATTTAAATTGTGACTAATGAAAATGACTAAATATAGTAAAGCAGGTATTTTTTCTATTTATTTTTATTAAGCAACATTCTGCAAGCTAGACATCAGTTTCTGCTAGAGCAGGACCCTGCAAAAGGAAGCCTACCAGTGGTAGCTGGGTTTACAACAACACAATGGAATTACATGTACACCATTTAAAATTAATTGCATGTTCACATGTCATTCTTCCTTAAATCAACAATCTACCTGCAATGGACAGATCTCCACTCCTCCTCCCACCGACACAGTATAACTGCCCTGTGCAAAGAAACAGGTGGGTCCCCTACCTACAAACATTAACATCACAATAATCTTCCTTTATTAACCACTCGATTCCATTAAATAATTATACATTTTTACTTTTAAAAAAAAGCATTCAACTCCTTTAGAAAGAATGGCCTCTTTGGCTCTTTAAAATATGTTGATATATCATATTTTGTCCTATGAATGCATTACTGTATGCCTGTACTGAGCCTGTACTGAGCCTGGGCATGCTCAGAAGAGGCAGATATGGGAATAAACATTCAGTCATTGGCTGTGATGTCAACTGTCAAATCCATAACTGACAGTTGCTAACTGGAAGTACCAGGGAGCAGAAAAAGGGGCAACAGGACATTGTGCAGGAATTCAGGTTAGACTTATATTTCAAACTATTACCATTTAGGGTTTTGGTGGGGTGATTCACCTGTATGTAAGTTATTATTTTAGGGCTGGACTGGCCCTTTAAATGATATATGTAATAGAGGCGTTCCCTAACCATATGACCGATTGGGAATCGGGGGGCAGTGGGTGGAGCCTTTTTAAGATCATATAACAGTGATTGCATCTAAAATCTTAATAGGCTCAATGGACACTTAACCAGCTAGCTGAATGACAAATATGCAAAAATACTTCACTATTCCTATTATAATTTGCATCACTCATGTAATATATAGATATAGTGATACACAAAAATTAGTGAGCACTACTGGCCCCATTGTGTAGTGTAGTTTAATCCTTACCTTACATCCCAGCTCCATATTGTTCTTCTGCTATCCCCCCCCCCCCCCAAAGTCCCAAAAACTGCCCACCAGGAGTACTGCAGAGTCCATATAGGACTCTGCCTCCTGTCTCCCCTCCTGGAGAAGTTTGGCATGTGCACTGCAGCCCTTCTCTCCCTCCCTTCCCCTCCCTCTCCCTCCAGATTTAGATTCCCTCCCCCTAGCGTATAGTATAGTATAGTATTTGAGGTTGAATAAAGACATACATCCATCCAGTCCAACCCATCTAGCAATATCCTCATTTCCTGCCTAACTGTTGATCCAGAGGAAGGAAAAAAAACCCCACCAAATTTATGAAGGGGGAAAAAATTCCTTCCTGACTCCAAGTGGCAATCGGAAATTTCCCTGGATCAACTCTACTTTATGTATCAATACCAGTAACTTGTAACATTCCTTGTTTGCAGAAACTCATCCAGCTTTTTTTTGAAACTGACCAATGAACCTGCCATAACAACGTCCACTGGAAGACAGTTCCATAGCTTTACCGTTCTCACAGTGAAAAACCCTTTCCGAGCTTGAAGCCTAAACCTTTTTTCTTCAAGTCTTAAGGGATGTCCTCGTGTCCTTTGACATGTTCTATTGGTGAACAATGCCCCAGATAGTTTATTGTATGGCCCGTTAATGTATTTATACACAGTAATCATATCCCCACGCAAGCGCCTTTTCTCCAGCGTACATAATTGTAACTTTTCCAGTCTCTCTTCATATTCAAGCTCCCCCAATCCCCTTATTAATTTAGTTGCCCTTCTCTGAACCCTTTCCATTTCAAAGATGTCCTTTTTGTACACAGGATTCCAAAATTGCACTGCATATTCCAAATGAGGCCTTACCAATGCTTTGTAAAGAGGGAGAATTACATTTTCCTCCCTTGAATCCATACCTCTCTTTATACAAGACAATACTATGCTGGCTCTGGCTGTTGCCGCCTGGCACTGCTTGCTACCTTTAAGTTTGTTATCCACCAAAACTCCAAGATCCCTTTCCAACAGGGATTCACTTAACACAGAGCCATTTATAGTATAAGTAGCACAAGTATTTTTAAGTCCAAAATGCATCACCTTACATTTATCAACATTGAATTTCATCTGCCACTTAGCAACCCAATGTGATAATCTATCTAGATCCCCTTGCAACGATTGCACATCCTCTGAAGTTTTTAATGGTCGACAAAGTTTTGTGTCGTCAGCAAACACAGAAACCTTGCTGACAATACCCACTTCCAAATCATTAATAAATAGATTAAATAGAAGCGGCCCCAACACAGAACCCTGTGGCACCCCACTTAGCACTTTAGTCCATAATGATGAAGCCCCATTAACAACTACTCTCTGCATCCTATTCATTAACCAATTTTCTATCCATGTACAAATGTGACTCCCCAGACCAACAGACCTTAGCTTATACATTAGTCGCCTATGGGGGACTGTATTAAAAGCCTTTGCAAAATCCAAGTAAACTACATCTACTGCTATACCAGAGTCTAAATTTCTACTTACTTCCTCATAAAAGCCAAGCAAGTTAGTTTGACAAGATCTATTCCTCCTAAATCCATGCTGGTTACTACTTATAATGTCAGTCCTTGAAACATACTCTAGAACATGTTCCCTTATTAAACTTTCCAGTATCTTCCCCACCACTGAAGTTAAACTTACAGGCCTGTAATTACCTTTTATAAAAACCTTTTTATATAATAGTCTCCCTGTTCCCCCAGCCCCAACCGCTATAGTTTTAATATCAAAAAGTGCCCCAAACATTACTTACCTTTCCTCTTTCCTCTGCCGCACTGAACTCCCGGCTGCCGCTCAGCCAATCACAGACGCGACTGCCGGTCCCGCCCCTCTGCTTGCATTTTCGCGCAAACAGAGGGCCTGGCAGTGCAGCAGGGGAAAGAGGGAAGGTAAGTAATATTTGGGTCACTTTCTGATATCAAAACTATAGTGGTTGGGGCTGGGGGAGCAGGGAGACTATTATATGAAAATTTTTTAAGAAGGGTGGACATACCCATTAAACCATTCTGGACACGTATCTTAGGCAAGGTACACACAAGTTGATATTTCAGGCTAATCAAGCAATATTTCATTATTTCGGTCAGTTGGCCTAAAACATCAGCTGAAATTTCAAATCATGGGCGATTGTGTGGTCCTATGGACCACATGATGGGTAGCGGCAAAATGTTACCCACGTGACCACTGCTATTTTTGATGACTATTCGCCACTATTGACTGGTTGGGAAATATCTGCCTGTGTGTCCCTAACTTTACAGTTTATTTTACCAATTTAACTAGGGAATAGGGATGCACACATACAGATTATATAAAAACTATTAAAGGGAAAATTCAGTGGAAAATATTTTTAAATATTTTAGTTTATATTAGTTGTTAAAAAATAAGAGATATTATGCATACCTAGTTATTCCAAATATTCTCTTCCATTTTGAAAAATCAGTGGATTTCATACCCTTTGCTGTTCCCTGCTGTTGACATTAGTGAGCTGACATTTCAGGTCCTTCTTTTTCCCAGAATGCACACTACTTTGGAATGTTCCTAACAGTAATTTCTACTCATTGGCTGTTGGATGGGTCAAACATGCTCAGATCTCTACTGATCAACTTAATCAACCCAGGCACTGGGTCAAGGGCAAAACCATAACAGACTCTAATAGGGGTCCAGCAAACAGGAAGTCAGTATTTCGGAATCCTATATTTATACAAAATATTTGTCTTATATTTAAGACAAAATGCTGAATGGGCAGTTTTAGGTCAATAGGAGGGGAAAATACTGCTCTTTTTTCTTAAAAGTATATATATTACTGAATTTCCCCTTTAAAGAAACTAGGACTTGCTGTCCCACTGAATGTATAGATTCTACTGGCTAAAGAAATAATATGATTTAAGATGGGATTGAAAAGCTTGCTAGCCTGTCGACAATGCCCTTAAGAAGAGAAAGCTATGAAACTGATATTGTGAAGGGCGGTGAAATATCTCAGACTTGATGGTTCTAATTTTCACACTGAAGAATTTGAATAATGAAACCCACCTGTTGTCCATGTGCCCAGATTTAAGCATATCTCTACCCTGAGCTTTTAGAAAGCGTTCCTACTTACAGAGACATTACGCCATCCAAGACACATTGAACATTTGTGATGCAAACTGCAAAGATTGAACACACCCTGTATAGGTTTCATGAAAAGATAAGGAGGTGCGAATCCCCTTTTAACCAGAGACATAAAAAAATAAGTGTTGGTTATCTGGCCACTTGTGCTAAGTGACAGTCTACTATAAATAGGTCTATGGACCGCGTTTGTGTCCATTTAGCTAGGTTACAGGAATTTGAAATAATAATCAATAACCCCCATGTGACGTGAATATTTGGTTTATGTCCAGTTTGTGGTTCAGATAAAAATGAAATAACATCCCTTTAAAATTATAAACATGAATAAAATCCACTTTATCCTAGAGTTGCTTAGTAATCGCCAGCTATAAATAGATGTGTATTTGATCATACTTAAAATACAGACCAAGACATTTTGAACCAGTGAACATTTAATTAGCTAAGTTATACAGAACATTTGCTTTGAGTGCTATTTTGCCAGTTGCCATGCTCCCTATGTTTAGTTGCCAAACTGGAAAATGTGATGTGTGTTAAACCCCAAAAAAGAGAAATTTAGATGAGAAAGATACAAAGCCCAAATGGAACAAACTCTTTGGAGCTTTACTGCTAATGAGCAGATGTGACATTAAAGGGAATGTTCATCCTTAGAACAAAAAAATGGGTCAATTGTTGGTTACCTGCCCCCAGCCCCAACAGATATATTTTGCTCTTTATTATCTGCATTACTAACCAGATATTTAATTGTCCCCATTCTGGCAGAGTAAGCTGGCCCTCCCTCCATGCAGTCAATCAAGGCTGCTGACATTACAACCAATGATTGACTGCTATTTCACCTGCTGCCTCCTCTGCATATGCTGAAGCATATAAAAAGCTCTTAGAGCAGAGGGAGAAGGCAGATCCCTGTTATACGATATTGTGATACCCCAACATTGTATGATTGTTGGATCATGTATGTACGATTGGCCGAAGATCGTACAATAATTTTTTGTATCAGGCCAGCTTTTGTCCATTATCATACCTCCAACTGTCCCTATCTCTGACACTCTGTTTTGGATCTGCAAGTCTCATCATACCAGCATCACCCAAGATGGGCTTAAACGGACCTGGGTGGGGTTAGAGGCAGGGTGGGCAGAGTTAGGGAAGGCATGGGAGTCAAAAAAGTATAATTGGCAAGAGAGAGAGAGGGTAGGGGTTAAGGTATTGCTTTATTAATAACAAAATGCTTACAGCCCAAAAATACACAAAGATAAAACAAGCTAAACCTTTAAATTGTGAAGGTTAAAAGCATACAGATACTATAGCACTCAAATGTTCAATTTTACCATTGTCAGAGCCAAAAAATGCAGTAGCAGGGATAAGCTCAAGATTTTCAAGGAAGAGATTTCTGAAGAGGTTATCATAGATGGTAGAAGCACAGAGCACCGCCACATTTTAGCCACACCCTCCTTTAAAGTCCACTCCCAAGTTGTATTACACCTTCATTATGCTTGTTAAGGTTCTCATTCATTCAGGTCATGCTATATCTGCAGTATTCAGTTAGATGAGAAAATGGAAAGGAGGAAAAGACATGTATATACAAAACTGTATAAGGGGCATATACTGTATGAGTAACCAGCAGTAATACTAAGTAAGTGGATGCAAAACCTGGTAAGCAATAAAATAACAAAAAGTATACAGAGATTTTCTACAGTATAAGAAGAAGGGATGAAGACGAAGAAAGGGATAGAAAAATAGATTTTGGTAATAAAACAAAACCAATACAGACACAGTTAATTTTCTATAGTATAATATAGTATTTGAGGTTGATAAGAGACATACGTCTATCCAGTCCAACCCATCTAGCAATATCCTCATTTCCTGCCTAACTGTTGATCCAGAGGAAGGCAAAAAACCCCACCAAATTTATGAAGGGGGAAAAAATTCCTTCCTGACTCCAAGTGGCAGTTGGAAATTTCCCTGGATCGACTCTAATTTATGTATCAATACCTGTAACTTATAACATTCCTTGTTTGCAGAAACTTATCCAGCTGGTCTAAAGGGGTTAATTGATAAAGTATTTGAGACTTTATTCATGCTATATCCAGTTCATGCTAACACTAGTACCAGAACAATAAGCTTGGAAATAATATATTGGCAGTGTGCTACTGTGTGGCCCTAGCCGCTGTCTATTTTATCAGTTTAGTTGGGGAAAATCCCCAAACAAGTAATGGTAGCCATACACATGGGGATATTATCAGCAGATAATCACTTTGTGTATGGTGTCCACCTATGAAATCAGACATAATCAGTCTATTTTTGTTATTGGACATGAAATGTCTGTATCTTTGCTTTTACTGTTTTAATTCCCTATTACACTGGGCCCCTGCATGCGTTGATGACCCCAAGGTGCCAGCACTGCAGACAACTATAATCCAACAGAAAGGTGGGATTCTGGACACCTGTAATTTCCCCCTAAAATTGCCCATGAGGAGTGTAGATAGAAATGTTGCATTGTGGAGACTGGTGTTGGATGGCATTTCTGATCCTGTTGAATAATTTTTAGTGTAGTATGAAGAACACATATTGCCAATCTGACATATGAAAGAGAACATTTCTAAACGTTTTGAACATTACATTTCTGTGAAAGATCTAGTAGGTGGAAGAGAATATTTGTACAGTTTACACAGGAAATTGAAAGGGGAGTTTAATGTTTTCTAAGGATTTGGAGAATAAAATATAGACATGAACAGGTAAAGCTTGGGAACAATTTTATATGCATAACTGTGAAAGCACTGAGAGGAAGAGAAATGAAGTAAGAGACAAGATTATTCTTTCGCTTTATCATGAATATTTACAACATTGTTTAAAAATAACAGAAAGACAAATCCATAAGCTGTAGGTAAATCAATGCTTATTACAACAGATATGTTTGTAAATTATTGTTAAAGGGAATCTGTACCTAAATCATCAATCCATAGACAGCACAAAGAGATGATTAAAAGAAGTCTCCTACCGTCTTTAGTGCGAGACAGCTGGTTTAAAAATCTACAAATCTCGCAGAATTTAAAAAAAATCTAAACTTAACGAAAACCACGGTCAAAAATTAGCATTGAAAATAGCGGATAGAAAATTTGAAAATTTTAGGTGAAAGGGTGTTCAATAAGTTGGAAATTGAGGTAGAAAATTGCAAGACCCCATTTTAATTGGGTTAAACTTGAGTTTTCAGATTATTGAAACTTACAATAGATTTGTCTCTTACAATATGTGAGTCTTGCAAAGCTGTCAAAATGAGACTCACCAGTTTTGAGCAGTATTTGAGTTGTATCTGAAAAATGGTACATTCGCTAATTAATCACAAATCGATGTACATGATATTCCATTTTACTCGCGGCTTCGATGCTCACGTATAGGTTTTAATGGACATTTTACTTGCAGAGTCGATGCTCGCGTGTAGGTATAATAGACATTTTACTCGCAGAGACGATGCTCGCGTATAGGTATAATAGACATTTTACTCGCAGATTCGATACTCGCATATAGGTATAATAGACATTTTACGCGCGGATTTGATACTCACATATAGGTATAATAGACATTTTACTCGCGGATTCGATGCTCGCGTATAGGTATAATAGACATTTTACTCGCGGATTCGATACTCGCTTATAGGTATAATAGACATTTTACTCGCGGAATCGATGCTCACGTATAGGTATAATGGACATTTTATTCACGGATTCAATGCTCGCATATAGGTATAATAGACATTTTACTCGTGGATTCGATACTCGCGTATTGGTATAATAGACATTTTACTCGTGGATTCGATGCTCGCGTATAGGTATAATAGACATTTTACTCATGGATTCGATGCTCGCGTATAGGTATAATAGACATTTTACTCGTGGATTCGATGCTCGTGTATAGGTATAATAGACATTTTACTCGCGGATTCGATACTCGCTTATAGGTATAATAGACATTTTACTCGCGGAATCGATGCTCGTGTATATTAATAATAGACATTTTACTCGTGGATTCGATGCTCGCGTATAGGTATATGACATTTACTCGTCGGTTTCGATGCTGCGTTATAGGTATATAGACATTTTACTGGGATTCGATACTCCACTAGGTATAATGGACATTTTACTCGCGGATTCATGCTCGCATATAGGTATAATAGACATTTTACTGTGGATTCGATACTCGCGTATGGTATAATAGACATTTTACTCGTGGATTTGATGCTCGCGTTAAGTATAATAGACATTTACTCTGGATGATGCTCGCGTATAGGTAAATAGACATTTTACTCGTGGATTCGATGCTGTGTATAGTTAATAGACATATTTTACTCGCGGATTCGATACTCGCTATAGATTAATAGACATTTACCGCGGATCGATGCTCGTGTATGATTAATAATAGACATTTTACTCGTGTGGATTCGATGCTCGCGTATAGGTATAATAGACATTTTACTCGTGGGTGCGATGCTCGCGATAGGTATAATAGACATTTTACTCGTGGATCGATACTCGCGTATTGGTATAATAGACATTTTACTCGTGGATTCGATGCTCGCGTATAGGTATAATAGACATTTTACTCGGATTCGATGCTCGCGTATAGGTATAATAGACTTTATCGGGATTCGATGCTCGTGTATAGGTAAATAGACATTTTACTCGTGGATTCGATACTCGCAGTATTGGTATAATAGACATTTTACTCGTGGATTCGATGCTCGCGTATAGGTATAATAGACATTTTACTCATGGATTCGATGCTCGCTATAGGTATAATAGACATTTTACTGTGGATTCGATGCTCGTGTATAGGTATAATAGACATTTTATCGCGATCGATTCGATACTCGCTTATAGGTATAATAGACATTTTACTCGCGGAATCGGCTATGTATTTAATAATAGACATTTTACTCGTGGATCGATGCTCGCGTGTATAAATAGACATTTTACTCGTGATTCGATGCTGCGTAGTTATAGTATATAGACATTTTACTCGGGGATTTGATCTCCTATAGGTTATATGACATTTACTCGCAGGATTCGAAGCTCGCTATGGTATAATAGACTTTTACTCGTGATTTGATACTCGCGTATTGGTATAATAGACATTTTACTCGTGGATTCATGCTGCGTTATGGTATAATAGACATTTTACGTGGATCGATGCTTGAGTTAGGTAATGACATTTTACTCGCGGATTCGATACTTGCGTATAGGTATAATAGACATTTTACTCGCGATCGATGCTTGTTATAGGTAAAATAGACATTTTACTCGCGGTTCGATGCTCGGTATAGGTATAATAGACATTTTTCTCGCGGATTCGATGCTCCGTATAGGTATAATGGACATTTTACCGCGGATTCATTGCTGCTATTAGGTATATAGACATTTTACCGTGGATTCGATACTCGCGTATTGGTATAATAGACATTTTACTCGTGGATTCGATGCTCGCGTTAGGTATAAAAAGACATTTACTCGTGATTCGATGCTCACGTATAGGTATAATGACATTTTACTCGCGGATTCAATGCTTGCATATAGGTATAATAGACATTTTACTCGTGGAGTTCGATGCTTCGTATAGGTATAATAGACATTTTTCTCGCGGATTCGATGCTCACGATAGGTATAATGGACATTTTACTCGCGGATTCAAGCTTGCATATAGGTATAATAGACATTTTACTCGTGGATTCGATTGCTTGCGTTAGGTATATAATAGACATTTTACTCGCGGATCGATACGCGTATAGGTATATAGAAATTTACTCGCGAATCGATGCTGTTATAGAATTAATAGACATTTAATCGCGGTTCGATGCTCGCGTATAGGTATAATAGACATTTTACTCGCGATTGATACTCGCATATAGTATAATAGACATTTTACCGCGGATTCGATCTCATATAGGTATAATAGACATTTACTCGGGATCGAGCCGCGTATAGGTATAATAGACAATTTTACTTGCAGATCGATTACTGCAGATAGGTATAGAATTTACCGCGGATTCGACTACCTATAGGTATAATAGACATTTTACTCGGATTCGATGCTTGCGTATAGGTTAATAGACATTTTACTCGCGGATTCGATACTGCTATAGGTATAATGACATTTTACTCGCGGAATCGATGCTCACGTTAAGGTATAATGGACATTTTATTCGCGGATTCATGCTCGCAGTATAGGATAATAGACATTTTACTCGTGATTCGATACTCGTTATGGTATAATAGACATTTTATCGTGGATCGAGATGCTCGGTATAGGTATAATAGACATTTTACTCCGGATTCGATGCTCGCGTATAGGTATAAAGACATTTTACTCGTGGATTCGATGCTCGTGTATAGGTATAATAGACATTTTACTCGCGGATTCGATATCGTATAGGTATAATAGAAATTTACTCGCGGAATCGATGCTCGGTATATTATAATAGAATTTTACTCGTGGATTCGATGTCCGTATAGGTATAATAGACATTTTACTCGTGGTTCGATGCTTGCGATAGGTATAATAGACATTTTACTCGGGGATTCGACTCACATATAGGTATAAGGACATTTTACTCGCGGATTCAATGCTCGCATAGGTATAATAGACAATTTACTCGTGGATTCGATACTCGCGTTATGGTATAATAGACATTTTACTCGTGGATTCGATGCTGCGTATAGGTATAATAGACATTTACTCATGGATTCGATGCTCGCGTATAGGTATAATAGACATTTACTCGTGGATTCGATGCCGTGTATAGGTATAATAGACATTTTACTCGCGGATTCGATACTGCTTATAGGTATAATAGCATTTTACTCGCGGAATCGATGCTCGTGTATATAATAATAGACATTTTACTCGTGGATTCGATGCTCGAGTATGGTATAATAGACATTTTACTCGTGGTTTCGTGCTTGCGTATAGGTATAATAGACATTTTACTCGGGGATTCGATACTACATATAGGTATAAGGACATTTACTCGGATTCAACGCTCGCATATGGTATAATAGACATTTTAATCGTGAATTCGATACTCGCGTATGGTATAATAGACATTTTACTCGCAGAATCGATGCTCGTGTATAGGAATAATAGACATTTACTCGCGGTTCGATGCTCGCGTATAGGTATAATAGACATTTTACTCGCAGATTCGATTGCTTGGTTAGGTAATAGACATTTTACTCGCGGATTCGATACTTGCGTATAGGTATAATAGACATTTTACTCACGGAATCGATGCTCGTATATAGGAATAATAGACATTTTACTCCCGGTTTCGATGCTCGCGTATAGGTATAATAGACATTTTACTCGCGGATTCGATGCTCACGTATAGGTATAATGGACATTTTACCCGCGGATTCATTGCTTGCATATAGGTATAATAGACATTTTACTCGGGGATTCATACTCGCGTATTGGTATAATAGACATTTTACTCGCGATTCGATGCTCGGTATAGGTATAAAAGACATTTTACTCGTGAATTCGATGCTCACGTATAGGTATAATGGACATTTTACTCGCGGATTCAATGCTTGCATATAGGTATAATAGACATTTTACTCGTGGATTCGATGCTTGCGTATAGGTATAATAGACATTTTACTCGCGGATTCGATGCTCACGTATAGGTATAATGGACATTTTACTCGCGGATTCAATGCTTGCATATAGGTATAATAGACATTTTACTTGTGGATTCGATGCTTGCGTTGGTATAATAGACATTTTACCGCGGATTCGACTTGCGTATAGGTATAATAGACATTTTAATCGCGAGATCGATGCTGTTTATAGGAATAATAGACATTTACTTGCGTTTCGATGCTCGCGGTATAGGATAATAGACATTTTACTCGCAGATTCGATACTCGCATATAGGTATAATAGACATTTTACCGCGGATTCGATATCATATAGGTATAAATAGACATTTTACTCGCGGATTCGATGCGCGCGTATAGGTATAATAGACATTTTACTCGCAGGTTCGATACTCGCGTATAGGTATAATAGACATTTTACTCGCGGAATCGATGTTCACGTATAGGTATAATGGACATTTTATTCACGGATTCAATGCTCGCATATGGGATAATAGACATTTTACTCGTGGATTCGATACTCGCGTATTGTATAATAGACATTTTACTCGTGGGATTCGATGCTCGCGTATAGGTATAATAGACATTTTACTCATGGATTTGATGCTCGCGTATAGGTATAATATCATTTACTGTGGATTCGATGCTCGCGTATAGGTATAATAGACATTTTACTCGCGGATTCGATACTCGGCTATAGGTATAATAGACATTTTACTCGCGGAAATCGCTGCTGTGTATAGGAATAATAGACATTTACTCGTGGATTCGATGCTGCGCATAGGTATAATAGACATTTTACTCGGGGATTCGATACTCACATATAGGTATAATGGAATTTTACTCGCGATTCAATGCTCGCATATAGGTATAACAGACATTTTACTCGTGGATTCGATACTCGCGTATTGGATAATAGACATTTTACTTGTGGATTCAATGCTCGCGTATAGGTATAATAGACATTTTACTCGTGGATTCGATGCTGCTTGCGTCTAGGTTCTAGGATAATAGACATTTTACTCGCGAGGATTCGATTACTTGCGTATAGGTATAATAGACATTTTACTCGCGGATATCGATGCGTCGTTTATAGGAATACTAGACATTTTACTCATGGATTCGATGCTCGCGTATAGGTATAATAGACATTTTACTCATGGATTCGATGCTCGCGTATAGGTATAATAGACATTTTACTCATGGATTTGTGGAATTCGATGCTCGTGTATAGGTGTATTATATAATAGACATTTTACTCGCGATTCGATACTTGCTATAGGTATTAGACATTTATCTCGCGAATCGATGCTCGTGTATTATTAATATAGACCTTTTACGTGGATTCGATGCTCGCGTATAGGTATAATAGACATTTTACTCGTGATTTCGATGCTTGCGTATAGGTATAATAGACATTTTACTCGGGGATTTGATACTCGCGTATTGGTATAATAGACATTTTACTCGTGGATTCGATGCTCGCGTATAGGTATAATAGAAATTTTATCATGGATTCGATGCTCGCGTATAGGTATAATAACATTTTACTCGTGATTCGATGCTCGTGTATAGGTATAATAGACATTTTACTCGCGGATTCGATACTCGCTTATAGGTATAATAGACATTTTACTCGCGGATCGATGCTCGTGTATATTAATAATAGACATTTTACTCGTGGATTCGATGCTCGCGTATAGGTATAATAGACATTTTACTCGTGGATTCGATACTCGCGTATTGGTATAATAGACATTTTACTCGTGGATTCGATGCTCGCGTATAGGTATAATAGACATTTACTATGGATTCGATGCTCGCGTATAGGTATAATAGACATTTTACTGTGGATTCGTGCTGTATAGGTATAATAGACAATTTTACTCGCGGATTGATACTCGTTATAGGTATAATAGACATTTTACTCGCGGAATCGATGCTCGTGTATATTAATAATAGACATTTTACTCGTGGATTCGATGCTCGCGTATAGGTATAATAGACATTTTACTCGTGGATTCGATGCTTGCGTATAGGTATAATAGACATTTTACTCGTGGATCGATGCTCGCGTATAGGTATAATAGACATTTTACTCGTGGATTCGATGACTCGCGTATAGGTATAATAGACATTTTACTCGCGATCGATGCTCGCGTTAGGTATAATAGACATTTTACTCGCGGATTCAATGCTCGCGTATAGGTATAATAGACATTTTACTCGTGGATTCGATGCTTGCGTCTAGGTATAATAGACATTTTACTCGCGGATTCGATACTTGCGTATAGGTATAATAGACATTTTACTCGTGAATCGATGCTCGTTTATAGGAATAATAGACATTTTACTCGCGGTTTCGATGCTCGCGTATAGGTATATAGACATTTTACTCGCGGATTCGATGCTCACGTATAGGTATAATGGACATTTTCCACGGGATTCATGCTTGCATATAGGTATAATAGACATTTTACTGTGGATTCAATACTCGCGTATTGGTATAATAGACATTTTACTCGTGGATTCGATGCTCGCGTATAGGTAAAAAGACATTTTACTCGTGAATTCGATGCTCACGTATAGGTATAATGGACATTTTACTCGCGGATTCAATGCTTGCATATAGGTATAATAGACATTTTACTCGTGGAGTTCGATGCTGCGTATAGTATAATAGACATTTTCTCGCGGATTCGATGCTCACGATAGGTATAATGGACATTTTACTCGCGGATTCAAGCTCTGCATATAGGTATAATAGACATTTTACTCGTGGATTCGATGCTTGCGTTAGGTATATAATAGACATTTTACTCGCGGATCGATACGCGTATAGGTATATAGACATTTACTCGCGAATCGATGCTGTTATAGGAATAATAGACATTTTACTCCGGTTTCGATGCTCGCGTATAGGTATAATAGACATTTACTCGCGATTGATACTCGCATATAGGTATAATAGACATTTTACTCGCGGATTCGATGCTCATATAGGTATAATAGACATTTTACTCGCAGAGATCGAGCTCGCGTATAGGTATAATAGACATTTTACTTGCAGATTCGATATACTGCAGTTATAGGTATAATAGACATTTTACGCGCGGATTCGAAACTACCTATAGGTATATAGACATTTTACTCGCGATTCGATGCTTGCGTATAGGTATAATAGACATTTTACTCGGGATTCGATGACTGCTTATAGGTATAATAGACATTTACTCGCGGAATCGATGCTCACGTTACAGGTATAATGGACATTTTATTCGCGGATTCATGCTCGCAGATAGGTATAATAGACATTTTACTCGTGATTCGATACTCGTGTATGGTATAATAGACATTTTAATCGTGGATCGATGCTCGGTATAGGTATAATAGACATTTACTCTGGATTCGATGCTCGCGTATAGGTATAAAGACATTTTACTCGTGGATTCGATGCTCGTGTATAGGTATATAGACATTTTACTCGCGGATTCGATATCGTTATAGGTATAATAGACATTTACTCGCGGAATCGATGCTCGGTATATTATAATAGACATTTTACTCGTGGATTCGATGTCGCGTATAGGTATAATAGACATTTTACTCGTGGTTTCGATGCTTGCGGATAGGTATAATAGGACATTTTACTCGGGGATCGACTCGCTATAGGTATAAGGACATTTTACTCGCGGATTCGAATGCTCGCATAGGTATAATAGACAATTTACTCGTGGATTCGATACTCGCGTTATGGTATAATAGACATTTTACTCGTGGATTCGATGCTGCGTATAGGTATAATAGACATTTTACTCATGGATTCGATGCTCGCGTATAGGTATAATAGACATTTTATCGTGGATTCGATGCTCGTTGTATAGGTATAATAGACATTTTACTCGCGGATTCGATACTCGCTTATAGGTATAATAGACATTTTACTCGCGGAATCGATGCTGTGTATATAATAATAGACATTTTACTCGTGGATTCGATGCGTCGAGTATAGGTATAATAGACATTTTACTCGTGGTTTCGATGCTGCGTATAGGTATAATGACATTTTACTCGGGGATTCGATACTACATATAGGTATAAGGACATTTTACTCGTGGATTCAACGCTCGCATAGGTATAATAGACATTTTATCGTGAATTCGAGACTCGCGTAGGTATAATAGACATTTTACTCGCAGAATCGATGCTCGTTTATAGGAATAATAGACATTTTACTCGCGGTTTCGATGCTCGCGTATAGGTATAATAGACATTTTACTCGCAGATTCGATGCTTGCGTCTAGGTATAATAGACATTTTACTCGCGGATTCGATACTTGCGTAGGTATAATAGACATTTTACTCACGGAATCGATTGCTCTAATAGGAATAATAGACATTTTACTCGCGGTTTCGATGCTCGCGTATAGGTATAATAGACATTTTACTCGCGGATTCGATGCTCACGTATGGTATAATGGACATTTTACCCGCGGATTCATTGCTTGCATATAGGTATAATAGACATTTTACTCGTGGATTCAATACTCGCGTATTGGTATAATAGACATTTTACTCGTGGATTCGATGCTCGCGTATAGGTATAAAAGACATTTTACTCGTGAATTCGATGCTCACGTATAGGTATAATGGACATTTTACTCGCGGATTCAATGCTTGCATATAGGTATAATAGACATTTTACTCGTGGATTCGATGCTTGCGTATAGGTATAATAGACATTTTACTCGCGGATTCGATGCTCGTATAGGTATAATGGACATTTTACTCGCGGATTCAATGCTTGCATATAGGTATAATAGACATTTTACTTGTGGATTCGATGCTTGCGTCTAGGTATAATAGACATTTACATCGCGGATTCGATACTTGCGTATAGGTATAATAGACATTTTACTCGCAGAATCGATGCTCGTTTATAGGAATAATAGACATTTTACTCGCGGTTTCGATGCTCGCGTATAGGTATAATAGACATTTTACTCGCAGATTCGATACTCGCATATAGGTATAATAGACATTTTACACGCGGATTCGATACTCATATAGGTATAATAGACATTTTACTCGCGGATTCGATGCGCGCGTATAGGTATAATAGACATTTTACTCGCAGGTTCGATACTCGCGTATAGGTATAATAGACATTTTACTGCGGAATCGATTTCAGTATAGGTTAATGGACATTTTATTCACGGATTCATGCTCGGCATATAGGTAAATAGACATTTTACTCGTGGATTCGATACTCGCGTATTGGTATAATAGACATTTTACTCGTGGATTCGATGCTCGCGTATAGGTATAATAGACATTTTACTCAGGATTTGATGTCGGTATAGGTATAATAGACATTTTACTCGTGGATTCGATGCTCGCGTATAGGTATAATAGCATTTTACTCGCGGATTCGATACTCGGTTATAGGTATAATAGACATTTTACTCGCGGAGGAATCGATGCTCGTGTATAGGAATAATAGACATTTTACTCGTGGATTCGATGCTTGCGCATAGGTATAATAGACATTTTACTCGGGGATTCGATACTCACATATAGGTATAATGGACATTTTACTCGCGGATTCAATGCTCGCATATAGGTATAACAGACATTTTACTCGTGGATTCGATACTCGCGTATTGGTATAATAGACATTTTACTTGTGGATTCAATGCTCGCGTATAGGTATAATAGACATTTTACTCGTGGATTCGATGCTTGCGTCTAGGTGTCTAGGTATAATAGACATTTTACTCGCGGATTCGATACTTGCGTATAGGTATAATAGACATTTTACTCGCGGAATCGATGCTCGTTTATAGGAATAATAGACATTTTACTCGCGGATTCGATGCTCACGTACAGGTATAATGGATATTTTACTCGCGGATTCAATGCTCGCATTTAGGTATAATAGACATTTTACTTGTGGATTCGATACTCGCGTATTGGTATAATAGACATTTTACTCGTGGATTCGATGCTCGCATATAGGTATAATAGGCATTTTACTCGTGGATTCGATGCTCGCGTATAGGTATAATAGACATTTTACTCGCAGAGTCGATGTTCGCGTATAGGTATAATAGACATTTTACACGTGGATTCGATGCTCGCCTATATGTATAATAGACATTTTATTCGTGGATTCGATACTCGCGTATAGGTATAATAGACATTTTACTCGCGGAATCGATGCTCGTGTATAGGAACAATAGACATTTTACTCACGGTTTTGATGCTCGCGTATAGGTATAATAGACATTTTACTCGAGGATTCGATGCTCACGTATAGGTATAATGGACATTTTACTCGCGGATTCAATGCTCGCATATAGGTATAATAGACATTTTACTCGTGCATTCGATGCTCGCGTATAGGTATAATAGACATTTTACTTGTGAATTCGATGCTTGCGTATAGGTATAATAGACATTTTACGCGCGGATTCGATACTCACATATAGGTATAATAGACATTTTACTCGCGGATTCGATGCTCGCGTAAAGGTATAATAGACATTTTACTCGCGGATTCGATGCTCGCGTATAGGTATAATAGACATTTTACTCGCGGATTCGATACTCGCGTATAGGTATAATAGACATTTTACTCGCGGAATCGATGCTCGTGTATAGGAACAATAGACATTTTACACGCGGTTTTGATGCTCGCGTATAGGTATAATAGACATTTTACTCGCGGATTCGATGCTCACGTATAGGTATAATGGACATTTTACTCGCGGATTCAATGCTCGCATATAGGTATAATAGACATTTTACTCGTGGATTCGATACTCGCGTATTGGTATAATAGACATTTTACTCGTGGATTCGATGCTCGCATATAGGTATAATAGGCATTTTACTCGTGGATTCGATGCTCGCGTATAGGTATAATAGACATTTTACTCGCAGAGTCGATGTTCGCATATTGGTATAATAGACATTTTACACGTGGATTCGATGCTTGCCTATATGTATAATAGACATTTTACTCGCTTAGTCGATGCTCGTGTATAGGTATAATAGACATTTTACCCGTGGATTCGATACACATGTATAGGTATAATAATCATTTTACTCGTGGATTCGATACTCACGTATAGGTATAATAGACAATTTACTCATGGATTCGATATTCGCGTATAGGTATAGTAGACATTTTACTCGTGGATTCGATGCTGGCATATACGTATAATAGACATTTTACTCGTGGATTCGATGCTCGCGTATAGGTATAATAGACATTTTACTCTTGGATTCGATACTCGCGTATAGGTATAATAGACATTTTACTCGCGGATTCGATGCTCGCGTATAGGTATAATAGACATTTTACTCGTGGATTCGATGATCGCGTATAGGTATAATAGACATTTTACTCGCAGAGTCGATGCTCGCGTGTAGGTATAATAGACATTTTACTCGCGGATTCGATGCTCGCGTATAGGTATAATAGACATTTTACTCGTGGATTCCATACTCGCGTTTAGGTATAATAGACATTTTACTCGCGGATTCGATGCTCGCGTATAGGTATAATAGACATTTTACTCGCGGATTCGACGCTCGTGTATAGGTATAATAGACATTTTACTCGTGGATTCGATACTCACGTACAGGTATAATAGACATTTTACTCGCGGAGTCGATGCTCACGTATAGGTATAATAGCCATTTTTACTTGCGGAGTCGATGCTCGCATATAGGTATAATAGACATTTTACTAGTGGATTCGATGCTCGCGTATAGGTATAATAGGCATTTTACTCGTGGATTCCATAATCACGTATAGGTATAATAGACATTTTACTCGTGGAGTTGATGCTCATGTATAGGTATAATAGGCATTTTACTCGCATATTCGAATATACAGTCGAACATTCGATAATTATTGAATGTCCGGAAATATCGAAAATTCGGGTCCGGGGTAGTTCGAAAAGTCCAAATTCATTCGAACTCGGGTTCGAGTTCGAGTTCTAGTCTATCTCTATTCAGTAGTACTTAATCTAATTCTATCTAAACAGTTACACTGAGATCTATAAACATATAACAAACACCTAATGAAGAAACAGAAATATGAAAAAACAGCAACACAATCAGAAAGCAGCTGGTAGTGAATGTCAATTGGCTCCTATGACCCATGTGCTGCCTGTGTTTGGATGGTGTGATTTTTGTTTATGTTAAGGAATGAGTTCTAGAATGTCTTTAAGCCTTGTCGCTCAACAGTCTTGAAAAGCTTGGACATCTGGGTCATCTATTAAATACTGTAAAAGTAACTACAGAACATATGCAAGTGCCATTAATGACCAGTTACGCACAATGATTGCAAATAAAGGCCATGAACAACTTTTGAATCAGTAATATTTTGACAAACTGCATGTCACCTGTTTCTGACATTGTGCCAATTAGGCTTCTGTTTTTAACTTTTTATGTTTGATGTAAAATATATTTTTTTGTATTCAATTTCTTTGTGTTCAAATGTAATTTGTCTGGTTATAACATGTTTGTGCTCTGATCAGTGGAAACATTGCTATAGGTATAATCCCACTTATTGAACAAAGTGCTACACATTAAAGGGCGTGTCCACCATCATAGCTTCATTTTACATACTGATTAAAGGGCAAGTCCACCCTAAAAACAAAAAACTGGTCTGTTACCTGCCCCCAACTGATATATTTTGTCCTTTATTACTAGCAGATATAAAAGTATAATTATTTTCCCCATTCTGGCAGAGTACGCTGGACCCTCCCTCTCTGCAGTCAATCAAGGCTTTGAAAATTACATCACAGCCAATGATTGACTGCTGTTTTCCCTGCTGCCTCCTCTCTCTGAACATGCTCAAGCTTATAAAATGCTCATTGAGCAGCGGGAGGAAGGAATAGAACTTATCCTTGAATATCTGGTTACAAATGCATGTAATAAACTGGTAAAAATATAAATTGGGGTTGCAGACAGATAAATGAAAAGTCCCCAGTTTTTTGTTTTAAGGGTGAAAATGCCTTTTAAAGGACAACTTTATTGTCTAAGCTCCGCACCCACCTCAGTTTGGGATTAATCTAATGGGATCAATTGCTTCTTGCAGAACATGTCTTCCGATTGACTAGGCCCTGGGCAAAATAGGGTGGGGCAACATGTCATGTTCATTCTTTCTAATGGATATGGTACATAATGGGGGAAGGGGGTGGAATAGTTGATGTAAAATCCTACATTAATGGCATACTCTTCAACAACCCTTTATTAACTACAAATATTCTGCAGGTAGAGAACCATTTCTCAATAGTGTACCTATTCCAAGGTGATAGAATAGAAGATAATTAGATAGAATGTAATGGATATTGCTAGTTTTATTAGTTTTCATCAACTGTCGTGTATAGCTCTGAACATGCTCTTCAGCACTTTTTAATTAGTTTATCTAAGTCAATGACATAAGACCCAAAAAAGATTTACGATTGAAGACCCTATTATACATATTCATGTCCCAGAAATATGTCTTTTGGATTGTGGGAGGAAACTGGAGCACTGGAAGGAAATCCACACAAGTACAGGAATATTTGCCTATTTATAAACCAGCAATACTTTCCATCCATGTGGAATCAAAGTAGGAACCCTGTGAGATATTTTCGTAAAGGTATCTGTTGATGTAAGATTGAATTGCTTTATGAAAATAAAATTCTTAAAGTGACCCACGTTTGCTCATGTCTGTCTATCAAAGTATCGGTCGGTGTTACAAATGCAATTACTATTATATTACAAATTAATCTTTTGTAGTGTATGGCCACTTTAAAAGACAGGGATCCTCATCAGCCATAGAGAAATAAGCTGTTACCAATCTAGTTTCCTGTAGCCTCTCTGTTTACATACAATTTAATCATCGTGGCAGAGTTTTCCAATCAATGCAAAGACTAATCCAAGAGGTAGTAGGTCTCAGTTGGGAAAGGGGCACCAGTGGTAAATTGCTTAGGGCAAGAAAATGACTAGAACCAGCCCTGGTGAGAAGGAATTAAGGAACAATTAAACTCTTAAATGCATACAAAAACAGTAGCTACAAAAAACCCTTATACCCACCTTATTTCCAAAGCAGCACAGATGGATTCAAATTAACATTCAAGTAGACATTATAACAAATAACCAAGAAAGGTAGTAGACAAAACTCATCGACAGCAAAGCAACCACAGACCCATCACTCGACACAAACACAAAAATTTCCAGAACCATCCCAGAACCAATCGGATGTTATCTAACTGCAGTATCCCAGTTAAAAGTTAACATCTCATAGGCTGCTGCATAATAATAGCACATACATCTCTTATTGCATGAGCACCTTCTTAGTAGCTACAATTAGAAAAAAACAGGAAAGACATACTAATGGCACAATCACTATCAAATGTAATCCATTTTCTGCAAGTTTGGCTTTTCCCCACTAATTCATCTATTATGCCATAGGTGCAATCCAACGGGATATAAATACAGTTTCACTACAAACAACACAGCAAATGAGTTTAGGCATAGCACAGCTGTTTTCAAACAGTTTAAATGGACTTTCATAAATTAATGTTGATTTTGGTTTACATTGCATTCAAAACATATTTTTGGGCGCTTTAAAAATACCCAGATCTGGTGGTTATGGCTTCACTCCAAGGCAGGTAAAGCCGCTTTGTTCTGCTACTATAATATTTCCACACAACATATTGGTTGCTACCAGTCCTCTAATTATGTTATTTCTAAATTATTGACCTCTTGACTGTGTAATGGAATCACACTATGTGTTCATGTTTTTGTTATCTTTTCCATATTTATTCTTTTGAAAGTTGAAATTAGAAACAGTCACAGTTTACAGGACATGTTCTTTGGAGACCCTCACCTCATTTTTGTCTGATGTGCTGTCTGTATTAGCCATTGCTATTACTAAGCCTACTCCTAAAGCTTGGGGCTAAAGGAGAGCTCTTGATGTGAAACTTTTATGAAAGGATTTAGATTACACTCGCCATGATTTGAATCAGATGGGACAGCACCAAAATAATATCCATGTGAATGCCTGCAAAAGAAAACACAAATGGTCTCTTGATCTGATTGTTCTGCTGCCATTGCCTTCCAGATTAAAGTTAGAAAATCGGAACAACGTGCAGGAACTTTACATTTTTCAGATGCGTTATTGGGTGATTAAACTAAAGCACGTAATTTCTTTCAACACTGTCAATGGTAATACTGCATATACTGGAAACCAGTCTTTAAAAGCACTAATAGCTGTAAACATTATTGTTTACTGGTTTCATTTCTTGTTTTTATTCAGATAAAGGTTAAGCTCAGGGCCACCGTGTTCATGAAACCGGGTGAAAATTCTGGTCAAAGCCTTGAACAATAGAAGTACAATACTAACTAGATTGTAAGCTCTATGGGGCAGGGACCTCATTACCTCATGTGGCAAAGCCCTAGCACTTCTATTTATATAATTGATATATTTATGTACTGAACTATCTATATACTTATCCCCCTTGTATGACTTTATTGTATTTTATACTGTACAGTGCTGCGTCACCCCAAGTGGCACTATTTAAATAAACATATACATACATACAATACAAGTCTATGCCAGTGCTCCCAATCGCAAGAGCTCTCCGCCATTGACTTCTACAGAGCCAATGTGCTCCCAGCGCCACTCCCCCTAGTGGAATTTGGGCAAAAATTAAATACCATTCAATTTCCCTTATCAATTTTAGACTATCAATAAAATGTGATTGGGCACAGGGAAAAAAATCCTGTCTTTCGGGAGAATGGCTCACAGTTATTTAATGCTTTTGACACGCATTTTTGTAATTTTTTTTTCATCTTTACATTCCTTTACAATCGTATTGTACTCTCCATGTATAGATGCTACTTTTCAGTGTGTAACATTACATTTTCTTATAGTGCATACTGATACATATATGTAAAAAAAAATCTCCTGCCAGAAAAAAATGAAACCTTTTCAACTTCAGAGGTTCACATTTTTGATCTTCGCCCCGCCGAACCACTCCCAATAATAGTCTGAAGGTTTTAACAAGCAGATAAAAGAGCAAAGAAGGGATTACAAAGAGTTATGTTATTGTTTACATTTGATATCTGCGTGTCCTCTGTTAATACAGAAAAGATGTGTAAATTCCTGCCATGGAGACCTTCCAAAACATCTTTCCATCTCATGATTTAGCCTAAATTCACTATTAAACAAGTTTCACTAAAATCGCAGGTCACTTTAAAGTAATGTTGATGTACATAAGAAGTAAATTAGCAATAACCCAATAAGAATTTCTCTCTTTAGAGGTAAAGTACCAATGTATTGTTCATGAAATGTGGTCTAGATACCAATCTCTAAAAAGTCGAATCAGGTAAACAAATTAAATGAAAGGAGATCTCCAGGTCACTCCACTTATATTCGTCCAGAAATTGTTCAATCAAATGATGGGTCAGTTCAAGTGTTAAGAAGGCGTACACACAAGCCACACATAATTTTAATGTCTGCTAAATGGCTGGCTGGGCCCTAAGCAAGGCTGTCATGTGCAGCTCCCTTTTCATTCATATTTGTATTGAATGGGCTATAATACATTAGCTGGGCTTCTGCTGGTTTCTGGGCCCTAGACAGGTGCCAGGTTGCCTTGTGGACAATCCTTCTCTGGCTGCAATCATAATGTTGAATCACATGGGCAGTGGTGTAATTAGGAATCACTGGGCCCCCCAGCAAAACTATCATGGGGCCCCCATCCGTACTTCATCCCCAGTGGTTTTCTGGGAGGAGGCTATATCTGTCATAGGAAAAATAAGAAGATGGGACCCCCTGCGGTTGCTCCCCCTGCTCCCCTGTAGTTACGCCCCTGCACATGGGGACTGTTCCGTTTCCCATGCAGCTGCTGAAAATCCCATTAGTGTGACTTTAAAACAGGATATTTGCATTGAGGATCTCTGTAAATAGCCCCAACAATGTTCTGTCTAGTGTTTTCCTAGCTTGCTTCTAATACCTTATCTATGTTTGATCACTAACTATGGTATATTATTATTCTGAACCAGTCTTTTCTATAATACAGAGGATCTTATAGGAACATACTACATTTATTTATTATTTTTTCCCTTTATCTTCCCTTCTTTTTGCATCCTTTGAAGACTCCTACATTACCAAATGTCTCTGCTACGTTCACAGCATTTTTTAAATGGTCTCCACCAGGCACACTCACCCTCATCAAGTTACTAAAAGCTTTTATCAGAAATGCTTCCAACTCTATCTAATGATAAATTCACTTGTACACCCAGGAGCCCAGTGCGATATAGTGTATGTTGCTGTCACTAGTAAATATATTAAGGCAGGACTTTGCTTGCCATTGGATCCACTGGATGTTAACTTGAGGAATAGGTCACTCATCTCACTACTGGAATGTACAGATCCCATTTATTACAGTGATACGGACACATTCCCGTGTAGACTAAACATTTCTTTCAATTTAAAATGTCAACAAATTTTCCAATTTCCACCACTTATAACAGGGAAACCAAGTTTTCTACCTGCTTCCATTTCCAAAGAGGCAGCCATCTATAAAATAGTGACACCAAATGGTGAGCTTTCTCAGAGTTTCTTCAGCCACACAAAATCCATTATTACTAAACATTTCTGATATGTACCATGTTCCCTATAGGGTGTGGGAATCAGGAGAGAAAGAATTAAGAGGTCTGCAGTCAGGATACTTTAATTGCTTGGCCTTACTTAACTAATGATCCCCCCAAAACAAAAATCAATACTTCCTACCCCACCCTGATATTGTTATAGTTACCTACCCATGGTCACTCTAGCTTATGGGCTTTAGGGACCACATGAAGGTACTGTACTGTAAGAAGCTATAATGATCTCAGGGTTTGGGGTGTGGGGAAGGTAAGTATAGATTTTTTTTCCTGGGGTGAACATGTCCTATTATGTTTTACCACCTTAGAGAGAACAATGGATATGTGCTGGCATTAGGGACATTTCGAGGGGCAGCAGTACCTAAGGGCACACACAAGGCAAAGGGACATATTTATAAAGGTTTGTAACATTTTTCACCTCCGTTATCGCTGCCTTCTTTTCACAATTTATATAGCAGTAAGAACCAGTGTACTGTGTTAAGTTCAGCCATTCCAAGTCTGAGGTGGCGAAAACATAGATTTATTTAGCCTGCCAATGGGTCCATGGAAGGTGTAAGTACATTGTGGAGTGTTTTTCAATACTAAGTACTCAGGGGGGTGTACTATTTTCCAGCATTTACTGTAATAGGATCTGCGATTTTTGTTTTTTTAAGTCCCCCCCCTCCCCCGCTTTTTTATAAGATGGCTTTTTTTTTTTAAAGGTTCTGATTTTCTTTATTTACCATTTAAGTAAAATGAGGGTCTAAGGGACTTATTTATGGGGCATTATTTTTACTTTTTTTGCCACCAGACTTCACCACAATTTTTTAAACATTCAACTTTTCTTATAAAGTTATTAAAAAGGCGAATTTTCATCAAAGACGAAAAATTATGTAGTAAAAAGTAGCACTAATAATGCTGAAAATGTGGCAAAAATTTAAGATCAGTGCAAATTATGTTAAATAGGTAACACTCCCTGGTGGATTTTCAAAGTAGTGTCAAATTGGTTAATACACACTGAAAACCTATCTTTTTTTATTAAAAATGTCCTAACACATGTGGTGTTTTTTTTCAGCAAAAAATTCACCTGGGTGAGTTTTAAACTATTTTATTAATAGGACTAATTTTTTAGTATTGCTTATTTTCAGCAAACTGCAGCTAACAGTGATGGGATCCGGGTCCAACTCAGAACCTGGAACCAACACGGAACCCCTTGGTTCCGAAATCCAAATGTTACTACCGAAACCGTACGGATCATTTGGATTTCGGAGCCTATTTTCTATAATTACTGAACGTCCGAGGATTATAGAAAATAACCTTGAACGTTCGGTAATCCTCGAAAATACCGTTGGATAACTCGAAATTTGTTTTCCGATCATATTTTCGAGGAAAATGGAACAAAACTTGACAGTTTCGGCCATCATTAGCAGCTAATTATCATACCAATTACATTAATACTGGAACATACCATAGAGCTGTGTAAGGAACATTCAAGTAAAGATGTTTGGTGAAAATTCTGGTAAAACAAAATGCAGATAAGGTGGCAAAAAGGCGAAATTTCCCCTAATTATAAATAGCGTTATATAAACAATCTGGTCTAGTAATGGCCGACACTAGAGAGCAATTTCTCTTTTCACCGATACCACACTTAACGCAACGAATAAGACACCATAAGACTACCATCTCACATCGCTGCAGCTATACTTTTCCGCGAAAGCCAAAACAAGTGTTTTTATAAATACGGCGAAAATAGCACTCTGTCATTGTGATGACGTGCAATAGCGAAATGGCGAAAATATCAATTATTTATAAATATGCCCCAAAGTGAATGATGTAGGGCTTTACTAAAGCAAATGCAGCCTCTACCTTGGTTCAGTTTAAAGGAAAGAGGTGGTAACACTATATGCGCTGCCTCTCAAAATGCTAAGGAGACATCTTAAGTGGCTGTCTGTGGTACATTAGTTGTTTGCAAGAAACTTATAAAATACTTTCAAAATACTAATGAGGCATATAAGTGGTTCAGTGCTCTTATCTGTACATAATTATTGGCTGAACAAATGACCATTTCACCCTTTCCAACTTCCCCCTAACCACCTCTTGAATTAGTATTTATGTAGATTAGAAAACATGAAGCAATTAACAGATAGGAAATAGAGATGTTCGAAACTGTTGAGTTTCTTTCCATTTTTGAAAATTTCAAAATTCAAAAACGGACCCATAGAAGTCCATGACAGAAAAAAAATTTAAAAAAAAATTCTGTCCATTTTGAGGGACAAATAGTAATAGTAGGTTACTGTAAATGACACAGAGACCTGGGGAATGGTCTATGGAACCCGTAAATATAACCAAAAATTATTTTAAAACTATCTTTCCTCACAAATGGAGGGGAATGGAGGGGCTTGAATATGGAGGCAGATTAGACAAGTCAGGGCTGTTTACACTGGAGAAGCGACGTTTGTGTGGGGATATGATAACCTTATACAAATATATTAATGGGCCATACAATGAACTCTCTGGTGCATTGTTCACTAATAGGTCATATCAGAGAACTCGTGGACATCCTTTAAGGTTAGATTAAAAGAAGTTTCATCTTCAGGTTAGGAAAGGTTTCTTTACAGTGAGAAAAGTGAAACTAGAACTGACTTCCAGCAGAGGTGGTAATGGCAAGTTCATTGAATAGCTTTAAAAATGGCCTGTGAAGGGCTCGTTCACACTACATCAGTTTGTATCCGTTTTTCAAACGCAGGTGCGTTTAAAAAAATGGACAGACCGTAAAACCCCACAGTATTTCATAATATCGTTTACACCTGCTGCGTTATAATCCGTTCCGTTCCAGTGCGTTAAAAACACGAACTGCATGCAGCATTTCTGTCCGTTTTTTCATGCATTTTCTATAGAAATCTATGGAATACACATTGTTAAAAAATGGATATAAATGTATGAAAAAAATGGATACAAACGGACAGAATTGTCAGTGGTGAAACACATGCTGTGCGTTACTGTCAGTTTCTGTCAGTTTCTAGTGTGAACGAGTCCTAAAACTAAACAATATTGAGAATTACTGGAATTAATACATATACTGTAGATCTGGTTGATCCAGGAATACTTTGCGATTGCCGTCTGGAGTCAGGAAGGAATTCCCCCCCCCCCCCCCTTTTTTTTTTTAGCTGGGTTTTTTGTCCTTCCTCTGGATCAACTGTTAGGAAGGGTTAAAAAAAAAAATGGTGAATAGGTTGGACATGATGGACGTATGTCTTTATTCAACTCAATTACTATGTTACTATGATTGGGCTGTTTTCGAGCTTCCATATTTTATTTCCGAGATTTACCGAAATCGAGCGCTACTTTCGAGGGTTACCGAAATCGGTGAACATGCTGCTGTTGTTGGAAAATTAAATAAAGATTGTGGATTTAAACATATCCAAATGGCCTTATTTTCCGGTGTGCGCCGAGAGGACTGCTCCTAAGACTGTGGATATACTACGAACCAAACGAAGGGTTCGGGGCGGGCTGCACCCGGACCACCAAGGGGAGGCGGTGAGTCTTCTATGTATACAAAAGTTTCCATTTGATTGAAGTAGCAGGTTGCCGGAGCGAGAGGTTCGGGGTATACACACCCGGACCTAGTAGAATACTAAGTAAGCCCGCTAACAAACACATTGAAATTTCTGTAGTTTGGATTTTAGAGCTGGCTTTTATTGTGTACATATACATATACAGCTAAATTTCAGAACTTTGAATTACCGAAATCGATCATTACTTTCAAGGGTTACCAAAATCGAGCATTACTTTTGTTTCGCGGTTTCAATGTTCGATATCGATAATCGTCTATTTTCGATGATTATTGAAATTTCAATAAAAATCAAAAATTCAGAATATACGGGTTCCATGAAATCCGGGAGTTCCGAAAGTTTCGTCAGGACTTCGAAACCCTCAGATTCTATTCGAACCCACATTACATTTCTAGTTGGAAATCATCCTGCATTCAGCTATATATGTTCAACTTTTTTGGACACATTCAGGGAAACCTATTTAGTGTAATGTTTGCACCTGCTTTTAACCCAAGCCACAACTGCTACATTAAAGTGCCCGGGACCAAGCAATTGTGGCCCTGGGTAAATTCCCCTGATTGTACTCACACAGAGCGCTGTATTGAGCAGAACCTTATCACCACTGTGCATTTATGGAATAAATAAAGTCAATAAAGACTGAACTCCAGCCAAAATGATTAGATTGTTTGCAAACAGGGAGGCGACGGGACTAGCTTGGTAACAACTCATTGCTCTATAGCTAATGAAGATCCCTGTCTTTAAAAAAAAAAAAAACATTTCATGGCGCCGCACCGATTGGCAATTATATATTAAATTATCTCTTAAATTATCAATTATGAAGCTTCAGATTATAAAGGACCTTTTTTTGAAAAAAAAAACCCAACCCCTTGGGCTGTTGGATTCTGGGACCTGTAGTTCAAGCTGGAGGGCTGTGAGATAAATAAAGAGTACGTTTATTAGTATTGCCAATCACTTTTTCTGACCATGGGGAGGTTGGGTAACTGATCCCTCTGACAAAGTGCATGTAACCCTTGGGCTATACAATGCTGCATAACAACCTGGGTGGTGTGTCACTTAATAAGCTGTTTCGAGCCCTTTCAGTGAGCTTGCCTGGCACATGTCTAATGGTGTGATCTCCAACAAAGAAAAAACTCTGTGGAAGAAATTGCTTAGAAAAAGAGGCCAACCATTCCGCTAATGGAACAGCAAACCTGATCCTGCTCTCCAGCTAATTGTGTTTAGGGGAACGGAGGTTTATTTGGAAGGATTAAGCAGGGGAGGCTGAGGAAGAAAATTGGCTAGAATGAATTTGCCTCTGTGGGTGGTCCCGTTAAACCTTTCTCTAGTTAGTCAGGGTGGGGCAAGGATTACGGGGCAATTACTTAGTAGGCACACACTTATCTTCGCCTCAGGGAACAAGGTTAGAGGCAGAGCATCAAAAGACGACATCAAAACATTTCCAGGAAAGAGGCAAAGAAGCTTCACCTTTTACCTATAGTTGGTGTTGAGATCTATCTGCTGGATTTGTTTTTCACACAAGGCTCTGCCCTTAACACTAATAAAGGTAATGATGATCTGGCCACTTCAGCTGCCTGAGAGGTCTGCTCTGTGTCTAGAACTGGTTTACCAGATCATCTGATTTGAGAGTGTTGTCCTTAATAAATAAAATTAGCAGGGCTGCACTGATTGCAAAATGATTAAAATTAAACAGTATTAATTCTACTAAGAGGTATCGTCCCTTTCTCTTCAGTGTGTGTAGTGCATTTTCCAAGCGATCGCGTTGCCAACAAATGGTCACCGTTGGTCTCGCAGTCGTTCGGAAATGTCTGATAATTTCCCTCGGCCACAGTCGTCTGGGGGAAACCTGCAGTCTCCCTGTGCTTTACATAGGGGGAATGCTTGGGACTGTGTGTAGTGCAGATTCTGTCTGTCATGTTTTAACCCTTAAGCTGGGTACACATGGAATGACATTTGTCCCTGCCGACTGTTCAACACTCACTAGCAAGCGGTCGGCCAGGACAAATCACTGTCAGTCGCTGCAAAAGTGGGCGTGACCAACAGTTTGCCATGACAGATTGTGCAGCCCCATAGGAAGCCGCACAATTGACCGTAATTTACCAGCATACCAGAATTAATGGGCAACCGAGATTGGTCGCAGGAGTTGGCGCCCACACCATACAATATTTTCTCGACTGAACTATACTTGATTATATAGTGAACGGGTGATTGGACATGGCAAACGGGCTATTGAACATGTTGGAAAACCACCACCATTGACCTTGACAAACTGTTGGCCACAGCAACAAAAAACCTGCATGTGGGTACCCAGCCTAAGGGCTAGGCCACACTGCTGCGATTTTTCTGCGTTTGTGCTTGCGTTTGCTCACGCGTTTTTGGGTGCGTTTGCGTTCCGCATTTTAAATCGCAATCGCATGCGCTTTCCAATACTTAATGAAAAGACCGCATGCGCAAACGCAACGAAATTGCACATATAATTGCATGTGATTGCGTTTGTGTTGCAGTGTGGCCGTGCCCTAACTCCACAACCCTGACCTAGAAGGAGTAACAAATTGTGATATTTTGCTGCTGTAATAATGGAGTGATATTGGAACCAGTGTTTTACAACCACAGTTGTATTCAGGGCCACATCTACCATTAGGCAGAGTGAGACATTTGTCTCAGGCAGCACCCCTGCACTGAAGAAGAAAGGCGACAGACAAGCAGTGGGGGGGGAGAAAAAAAATAATTTTCCCTAGTAACAGATATGATTTTGTTAAAATTATTTTGTTTGGTTGGGTTAGCTTTAGTTAGTTTGTTAGGCTAGGTTAGACTAGTTAGGTTAGTTAAGGCCCTGCTGAAAGAGTCTACCTTGACACGGTGGCAGGCTTACAAATCTTTTGGTTAAAATCTTTTATACTACAGAAAGTATGGCATTTCCAATGTATTGTAGCAGTTGAACCATGGCTACCGAGAAAGCCACACCCAATTTAAAACAGCATCGGTGCGCTTTGTGCTTTTTAAAAGTTTGGCTCAGGCAGCAAAGATCGTAGAAGTGCCCCTGGTTGTATTTTACATCCATGCTGTACAGTGAGAACCGAGGTGCAAATTACAGATACCGTGTGGTATTTTGCGAGCACTTGTATGGACTCATAGAGGCTCAATTTCCAATTTCACAATTGTGCAATTTCAAAAAATGTTTAAAAGAAATCAATTTCCAGTGGCTGCACACATTTCTTTTAGAAACCCCACCCCATTTTCTTTACCGTGTTTAATAGAACATGGTGAATAGAATAGTTAGCATTACTTTAAGACCAGATTTTAATGCTGTGGCTCTCATGAGCCCAATAATGTATTAAATCAGTACGTTAAAAAGCTTGTCAGTATTTACATTCCATGCATGATGTAGCCATACTGTATGCATTTAATGGACTGGTATATAGCCAGACCCTCCAAATTTTCCCTTATAGACTTATAAAAAACAACATGGTGCAGGGCTGCAGAGGGAGAATAATGAAGTGAATCTGATCATAGCAATGCATTTCTCATCAATGTACCTATTTAAATGAGAATGTTGGAGGGTAACATTTAAAATAATGATTTCTTGTATTTGGTTTTAATGGTCGTGGGTAATTACCATGGGAGGTGTAGTGTACAGGCAGCTACAGAATATTTTTTGGGGCATTACATGAATGGACGGATTTATACTTTGTTTCTCCCCAAGACCAGCAAACTTTACACCTATCTAATTTCACTGCCATTGGTCACTGCCCCTTTACAGTCTGATGGCGAAAGGGAGAATCACACCTAATATAACAGTTCCTGCTGCACTTTGATTCGCTGTGAAATTTTTATATTCCCCAAAAGCCTTATATTAGCTGGCGTTAAAAATCTTCCATTATTGAGTCTTTTGTGCCAGGCCCTAATACCCCCCCCCCTTCCACTCCCTGATCTCCTAACTGGTACCTCGATCCCATGCTTTTTAACAGATCATTGCACATACGTAAGTAAGGTACGTGCAATCAGCTGTTTAAAACGCCAGTACCAGACATCGGTAGCTGAAAACAGTTGGTCATGCACACCTTTAATTACATATGTGCAATCAGTTGTTTCAAAGTAGGGGACCAAGGTACCAGTCAGGATTGCTAAATCCAACCTCCCAATTTTGTTTCTGTGAAGCGCACACCAAAATATAGAAAACTGCTTCTTCCACGCTTCCTCAGTGTTTCAGCACTATCCTAAAGGGTATCTCCACTGGGAAAACCGCTTTTTGCCATTCAGTTTTATTGAAGAACATTGGGTAAAGGAGCTGTGTCTTACCTGCTGTTCTTCAATAAAATGTTCAGGAGCCGGGAACGAAGGTAGGCAACATACCCGGTCCTCCGGCGCATCCCCTGCCAGGTCACGACAAACTTAGTACTCTATGCAAGTCAAGCTCCTCCTGCTTGACTTCTGTGCACAGAAGTTAAGCAGAAGGCAGCGAGGGAACAAAGGCTGGTAAGTACATTTGGGGACAGCTGTGAGTGCTATACACCTACACGAGGTCGAGGTTTATAGCCATTTCCTGCCTCATATCAAAATTTAGTTTGGGGGTAGACATATCCTTTAATGTAAAGAGAATTTTTGGAAATGGTATAAGATAAAATGAAAGGATATGTACACTAGAAAATTAGCTTTTTTAAAATTGCCCGTTCCAACAAGTACTGGATTTTGCTGTTACTGGAAGTGTGTAACTGTAACTGGATGTGTGAATGGAGCAATTCCATCTCTAAGTTCGGAATTACCGAGCATGTTCAGTTTAAGTCAGGTCTGAGGAAAAGAGGAGTCGGTTAAAGGATTTAAACGAGGATACTGAACATGAGCAAAACAAGTAATGGATTGAGGGCATGCAGCAGCACACACACCTCACAATGTGTCCGAAAGTTTTGGATGATAATTGGCCCATCTACTATTACCATTATCGAACAAAACTGCCGGTCGTTCGGAGATCCGCCCGGTCGGTCAGGCAGTTTCGGCCGATAAAGTGCCCATACACTGAAACAAAGCGCGATTGCACGTGTGTATGAACCTGAAAAGCTGCTTACATATATTTAAATATAGTTTTAGATAAGACAAAGGGACATTTTTCTAAACGAGCGGTAACTTTTTTGCGACCGAGTTTCCCATTTTTGCAAAAATCGCTTATAACACGATTTACAAATGCGCGAAACCCGACCGCAAAAAGTTAATGCCTTGTTAACTTCTCATCAGTTACCGCTCGCTTCTATTTAGAAACCGGCGGTAACTGATGCGCCGCATTAAGATTACAGGGGGCTGAGAGGGGATGCCAGGAAAGGATCGCCACGGGTGGTTGAGGTGCACGCCCACCCCGCTCTTGCCCCCTGTGGCGGATGCGACCACCCGCCGTGACCCCTTCCCAGAAGCCCCTCCCAGACCCCGCCCCTACTCTTGCGGGGAGGGGGAGGGAAGGGCCCGCTGGGGGTGCTGGAGGGACCCTCCAGTGGGGGCACTGAAAAGTGCCCTTTGGGACTTAGGGGTCATGCAGGTGCCTTGATCCGCCGCAACGTTTTTGGGCTAGCAACACAAACCCCACTGAGGTCGCCGATGCCAGGCAGGCTCACTGCGGCCGCCAGTGAGCCCGCTGGCACCGCCGGCCTCAGCAGAGCCGATGTTGCTAGCCGCAAGGGCACTTGTAAGTGGCGCAAAGGCCCTGATAGGGCCGGGGAGGGGGGTCCTGCCTTGAGCTGCGGGACCCGTAAGCCCCAAAAGGCACTTTTCAGTGCCCCCGCTGTAGGGTCCCTCCACACCCCCAGCAGGCCCTTCCCCACGAGAGTACAGGGCGGGGGTCTGGGAGGGGCTGCTGGGAAGGGGTCTTGGCAGGTGGTAGCATACCCCCCCGGAAGGACGGGGTGGGCCGAGAGGGGATGCCGGGAAAGGATCGCCACGGCTGATAATTGCGAACACCCGCATCGATCCTTTCGCGGCATCCCCTCCCAGCCTCCTGCTCCGTCTTGGGATTCGCGGCGGTATTGTACTTAGCGCATTGCGCTAAATACACTATCACCGCGAAGATAGTTCAAATTACTGCCGAAACATATAGCAGCGATGCCGCTCGCCATTATAAATATGGCGATATCGGCAGTAATTTTACGGCGCTACTATATTGGCCGTTTAGAAATATGGCCCAAATTCATTTTTTCAGCATACATACCATTTAACTGCAAGGAAAGATCATTATTACAGAAGTCATCTCGCCATTGTGAAATTGGTTGGGTTAAATCAATTTTTTTCAGCTGAAAACATGACAATAATTCCCACTTCCTTGTAGTTCTTTACAGCTTTTTTTTTTTCATTCAGAAAATTTGGGAGATTTCTTCAGCAGTGAAACTGCAGGGGCACGCCACACCCTGCAAGTTTCTGGCCTGGGCCCCTGACACCCCCCCTCCCAAGGGCATCAAGGTACTGCTGGTTCCACAAGCAGCTGTATTTAAAGGGTATGTCCATTTTACAACTTTCTTTTTTACTGTCTTACTGAAGAACAGGAGGTAAATGCACGATCTCTTACCTCCCATTCTTCAGTAAATCTTGCAGGAGAAACTTATCTGCGGATCGCTCCAGCGCTGGCTTCTCTGACAGTCTCTGATGCGTCCATGCTCCTTCGTACTGTGTGCGCATGCTCCTTCGTACTGGGGATGCGTCTGAAGCTTTCAGCCATGTCAGGGTCTCTCTGCAGCGCTGGAACGATCCGCGGGTACGTTTCTCCTGCTCTCCTGCAAGATTTACTGAAGAACGGGAGGTAAGAGATAGTGCATTTACCTCCTGTTCTTCAGTAAGACAGTAAAAAAGAAAGTTGTTAATTGGATGGACATACCCTTTAAACAGCGTATTGCACATATGTAGTAAAGGTATGCACGATCAGCTGTTTTAAAGACTGGTACCGGAACCAGTGGTATTTTAAAACAGCTGATCATACATACCTTTACTACGTATGCCAGCTAAAGGTAGGTTCCACGAGCAGCAGTTTGCAAACAGCTGATCACGGAACCTACCTTTAGCTGGCAGGTACTATTATTGTTATATTTATATTTTAATGATGGTTATATTTATATAAAAGGAGTTATATGGATACATTGGATGACGCTCCTTTACCACAGTCGTATATCCCGCTGATACTGATATTTTGCAATCGCACCTGTATTTTAAACCACATTGCTAAATACCAGCTGTGGGGAACAAATACCTATTCCAGGTGGTATTGTGCAACTGTACGGTATGGCCCTATTGACCACAATACCGTTATTTTGTGACCTCACTGTATAATAATGCTACTGTAATTTAGTGTTGATAGCAATCATTTTACAACATATTATTTTATGTTGTGGTGGTAAAACTGCAATTACAGCAATACAGGATCAATACTGGTATTTCACAATATGGCTTCTTTAAATACAGCCCAAGATTGTCTGAAATTAATTAATAACTGTGAATGGAAATGTTGATTAGGATCCGCACAGTGCACTTTAGTTACAAATAATTTGACTTATCCAGATAATTTAACACCTTATGTTGGATGTTTGTTGTACTTGTGCCTCCTGCTGGTCACTCTTGTGTAATGCGATATGTTTCTCTAGGATTTCAAAAGAACTAGATCCAAGCTGTGTTGTTTAGGATTAATTTTATCTATTTAATTGCCTTATTAACAAAATAGCTAAAAGGAAAACTGGAGAGGGAGGAGGGGGAGAAGTTAGGGTTAGGCCACACTGGCAAGATTTTCATGTGCTTTTGATTGTGCATAAGAAACTTGTGCCAGTGCATGCAAATGTGACAGGCCACACTATTTGTGCTGCATGCTCCCTGATCTGTTATCAAGTACATTCCATTGCCATTTTAGGTTTGATAAAATAATGGAAAAATTGAAAAACCCACGGTAATGTGCGTGCATTTTAATTGTGCTTTTCACATTTGCTACAATGCTTTGTAATGCGGCCACAGCCTTAGAGCTGCACTTTGCATATGTTCTGTAGTCACAGCTCCCTCTCTTGTAATTGTGAAAATGTTATTTTGTTTAGAGACGAAATTTAAAGGGCATGTCCACCCCCAAAACTATTTTTTTGCTGTAGTGTAGGGATCGCTATCCTGTGTACTTTTGCCATATACTTTCATTATTTTTTTGGAACAGTTATCAAGTTATTTTCATTTTTGTGTTTCTTATGGGTGTAGCAATTGATTTCACCCCTCCTATAGTGGGCAGTGTGCTTGTAGTCTATGGAGATATGTCCACCAATCAGAAGGGTTTTGCATAATGGTTAAAATAGCCCTTTCTCCATTTATTAATTAAACATGCAGAATCTGAGCAACTGATTTGCAAGTGCCACCTGGGATTCTGTGATTTTACATGAACCCATTCCCTTCTTCTATAGTCATCAGAACTACATGATCTGATATTGTTGAGTGCAAGTAGCATGTTGATGTCAGATTGAATCAGTTTATCAATGGTATATATATATATATATATATATATGTGCTGATCACTGCTGTTTGCTCTATAGTAAGGCACAACAGTTGTTACAAGCAGGGCTGCATTTATTACAGACTGGTTGCTTTTACACTTGAATTTATTCAGACTCCGCTTTGCTGCATGTGTTTCTGATATCCCTTTGATTGCCATGTTGCTCTCTAGACTGGTTTGCAACCATCTCCCTCTGTTCTATTACTGGAGATCATTTCTGGTGAAATTGTGGTATCAGATATTCCAATACATCAATAACTCTGTTACTCAGATCTCCTGTTGAATGTTTAGTTGGGACAGCAAACCAAACTTTTGCTGAAATTTTTTTTGGATATAAAAGATAAATAATGTTTTGATTACAGAGTCTAAAATTGCTTTCCTTTGGCCAAATAGCCTACAAAATAGTGACTAACCCAAGTGCCTATGTAGTTGCATTACTAGTTCTACCATTCCCTGCCAAGCACTCTCAAACAGCAAAGGGCAGATCGGGAATGTATAGGATAGGGGTTGTATATTGAAAGCATGCACTGTAAATACAACCAGGTTGTAATGAATGCAGATAAAAGTGGAAAACAGTGGGTGCTTACTCCTCATGTATCCAACCCTCCATATATAAAAATTGTGATTTTGTGATTTTGATGTTGGTCACTAAATAAAGTAAGTATTCAACTGATCTTGGAGTGCGACCCTCAATCTGTTTTCCCTACTGTAATGAATGCAGCCCTGCTACTTACATTTACTATAAGAATCCCCCAACAATGAGATGATCTGATAACTAAATATATATCCACTTACAATATAAGCTTATTTTAAAATAAAAATATGCATAGAAATGCAAAATCACAGTTTATTCCTGTGCTGTGCTGGAAAATTATTTCTCTATTGCCCCAGAGCCTTGCATAGCAAGGAAAACCCAACTTGGACACCTCATTACACAGAAAGTGAATGGTTGGGTAATCCACGTGAATGGCGGCAACTAAAGAGTTACTATGTTATGTACCATAGTAACTCTTTAGTTGCAGCTATTCTCATGGCAGGACGCACATAAGTAAAAAGACCTTTCAAATGTTGCAACAAAAATGAAAGTTTATTGCAAGCACTTTCTGTACATTTCCTTTAAGGTAACAGGTATAAAAGGACATCAATACTGAAAAAAATTGTTATCTTTAGATATCCAATCTGAAATATCTTCTGCTAGGTGCAGTTTTGCTATAGCTAGAATGGAGACAGTGTTTATGCAAATCATGTGAATTGCATGATGGGAAGTTCCCTCTTTCAATGTTACCTCATAGTGATTACTGAGCATGCTTGCCCTCATAGAAACCTCTACAAGGAATAGTTAGAGGCAGAAACATATTACACCAGAAATGGCTCCTACTCTTTAATTTCTGGGACTTTGAACAGACATTACAGGAGAACTGTTTGGAGCAGAGGGGTAAGGTGAGGATTTTTGAACACTACACAGTGAGGCCAGAAGTAGGTTAAATTTATTTTTGGGGGTGGACATGCCCTTTATGTCCATCCCTCAAACTGGCCCCAAAGCAAAGTGTTATACGGCTTCTTATGGTTTTCCTGCTGTGCCTAATCAAAGTCCAGGAAAATGAAGCGTAGGACCCTGCCTGTGTCATCAGGTATCTGGCTCTTCCTTGTTCTCCCTGAGGACTCTGGCATGCTCCCATCCTCCCTCTGCGCTGCATTGATACCCCCCCCAAATTTTACAATTTAACATAGTGTAGGGGAACTCCCCAACCCTAAACCCCAGGGTTATAACTTTAAAAAAAGCACAGAAACAAACTTACCTAACCTCGTTCTCTTGGCTCCCACTGCTAACCAACAGACTCTCAGCCAATCACAGACACAGCTACTGGTCCAGCCCCTACTGCTCTTCCACTAAAAGTAGTAGTAGAGTCAGTGGCCGAGGGAACGAAGGTGGGTAAGGGTGTTTATGAGAGTCCTTCCTCCTTCAATAAATAAGTTTAGGGGTTAATTGAGAGCATTCCTACATTCTTCTCCTCCATAGTTCTGCAGATATTACCATTTTATGTTTGTAGTGATTGCTCACAGCTTATTTCCTATAGTTTGCATGTATTGTGAATGCACAGTAGGAAGATCAAAGTGTCGTGCAAGGAGTTAACAGTAATGAGCACTTCTGGCAAACTTTAACTGGTAATATCTGTACAACTATAGACAAACAGGAGGTGTGAATACTCTCTCCTAACTTCCCTATAATTATAGGCTGAAGGGAAGGGATGACTATAGTTGGCCTTAAAGTATGAATTACAAATTCAAATTTTACTTTCCAGTCAGAAAAGTTAAATTCAGCAATATACAGAGTCAGTGCTCAGCATATAAACTAAATGCTAATTTGGGGGGGAACTGAATTATTTTAGTATGATCTTTGTGACAGCGTGACTGTAGTAGCTTCCAGAGAAGGGGTTAATCCTTCACTCAGACAGGAATTTCTGTGATGGACTTTAAACAGAGTTTCTACGGGCAGAGTTCCAAGAACTGAACCACACCTGAGTTACCAGATATATCAGACTGATTTATACTTTACAATCAGATTTACCCATCACTATGAAGCACAAATCTGCTACAACATTCTACAATATTCTACAATTGCCAAATAAAATTAATTGGTATATATCAATCTAATCTATTGTGACTTTTGTGAGTTATGGTGGCCATGCACATTGTGATATTAACATCCATTTTCAGGTAATCAGCTTGTTTTTGTTATCAGATGGGACAACATTTTGTGCAATTGGACTGGACTGGACGAACTGGCAAAATACCTCAGTATTGCTGCTGGCAGTAGAGATGGACCCATACCCAATCCTGGTTCCTAAGCGGATTTCAAATATTCGCTGGAACTTGGACTTTGTGGACTTACAAATTTTTCGGATTTTTTCGATAATTAACGAACAATCGAGAATTTTCGAATGAAAAAAATCTAACATTTTTGAAAATTTTAGAAATTTCCATTTTCCAATTTCCACTCAGGCCTAAGTCAAGACAGCAGCCAGTGAGATCAACAAGGACAGAGACTTGTCAACATGTCAGCCAGCGAGAGACATGTCTGCATACTATTCAGCTTTCTAGGGGGCCCAGCCAATTCAGACAGCTATCCAAATTATAGCCCAACCAAGTTAGTCAGTCTCCCAAGCCAAAGCCCAACCAAGTCAACAGTGACCCAAGCGTTACACCAACAAGGTTTGTCAGTCACCCATGCCAGACACTAACAAAATCATTCATCCACCCAGAGCAGAACCTAGCAAGGTCAGACATAGCCACCTAAGACGGAGCCAAACCAGGTCAGACACTCTATTGCTATCAAAGTCTTGGCAACATTCCGTGGCATGTAAATGCATCACCTAGTGTAATCTTGGTGCTTTTCTATATTTGCCAAGTGAATCCCAATTTATTTAGGGTTTCCAAAATATTTCATGTTGAGAACCATGGATTTTAAATCTTGCATTAAAATCAGTTAGTTATAGATATCTTTAGTTTTTTTATTTAATATTTATGCAATGCTAATGGCTAACTTGGTACGTTCTAACTGCTAACTGTTAAAACAGAATACTACCTTTTTAGTTATTCTTATAAATATAGTATTTATATAGTAGATTGTATCATACCTGAGGAAGAAGCCTAGTGCTTCGAAAGCTTGCATTTTCAATCATTTTAGTTAGCCAATAAAAGGTATTACTTTATATCCAATATGTCTTCACTTTCATCTATGGCTAACACGGTACAATTCTCTACTACTATAAATATAGTATAAATTAAAATCATTTTGCAGTTTAAATACCTTGCGGCTTAATAGTTAAAATTATAAAAGATAAATTGTGACGGCAAGTTCGCTTTAAAATTCTTATGAATGTTATAATAATGTAATTGTAATAGAAAAAGAAATAAAGATTCTTTCTGAATAGTAAAAAAACCCAATACAATTAATAACTCTCAACTTCCATGACTGAGTGACGGAGGCAGGGACTATTTAAGCTCTGCCAAGCTCCGACCCCAATTCAGCCAAACCAAAACTGATCCACCCAAGCCCAGAGTTCTGGGATGCTGGGGCAGACCTAACAGTCAAAATAGGATGATTGGAGGAGGTATTCAATTGAACAGAATGTCTTATTAAATAATCTTTAGTACATTAACAGAAATAAGTATTTGACTGCTTTGCTAAGGTATCATCTATTGAAATGTGCAGTCTAGGAGCTGTGGATAACTAAAATGAAAATACAGTAACTGTGACTTCCTCTATGGCATGTAACACGTTGCTTTATTCTATTTCTCCTTCCTCATTTTCCCCTGAATCACCAAATACTTTAAATATAATCTATTGAATCTACATAACTGAAAAGATTCTGTGTTTGAGGAATTGGTAAAGGTGTATGATTTTCTTATGGAAAAATTTAACTTGATGAGAAATTGTCTTTATTGAACCTATGTAACAATTTTAAAGGGTATGTACACTGGACAATTTGTTTTTTAAATTACCCATTAGTGCAAACTATAATTCATCCCAACTATCACTGTACCGTTTTTTGTTGTTGTTGTTGATCTGCCCCCTATTTCCTTAGATGGTATGGGGGAAAATAATCAAGTCAATGGTCAGAGCCTGAGCAAAACTATTATTGTATTGAAGGCATGCACACCCCTGTATTTATTTATAGATTAAGAAAATTAAGTCATTTTTTCAGTCATTTTCACTTGTTACAGTCACACTTAAACTAAATAGCAAGCACAAAATTTAAGACCACGATTGTACAGTTATGATGTGCTTGTAAATGTACAATCACCAAAACAATTTCGGTAGTTTACACTACATGGGTTTATGATTGTACAAATACAACGTATTTTTACAATAAAATTTCTGATACTGTAGTTAAGTCTGAATATGGTCAAAAATGTTCTAAATAGTTTGATGAATAATCTCTTGGATTTATCTTCCTTGCCATAACATATGCCTTTGGGTTGGCTTCTTTTCTTAAAGGACATGTCTTAAAGGACTGGTCCAGCTCCCCTGCCCGCCGGAACTACAAGCAGGGGGCCGGACCGTCACCGCTTCCTTCAGTAACACTTTTGAAAACCTATCTAGTAGTTCTCCGATCCCCTGGGCTGCAACTTTTCATCTGGCTGTGGCCTATAGCTCTTGGGACCCCAAAGAGGAGATAGATCGGCGATCACTTGCACGTGTTTAGGTAGGTATTACAATGCTTCCTCTATAATTGTCAGGAAAAAGGCCAGATGAAAGTTGCTGCCCGGGGGATCGGGCAGGTTGACAGGTTTCCAAAAGTGTTACTGAAGGAAGCGGTGATGTATGGTGCACTCTATTTTGTATCGTTTTGGCTCTTGAATTGAGCACGGGTGTGCGCACACCAGTCAATTATATATCTATTTCAGTCTTTGTCCAAACGGATTCTTAACTCCACTAATGGATCCTGAATACTAGAACTCAGACTTTTTATGTTATCTTTTTACAGTTATTTTATGCTTTTTCATTAAATATGATTTTGTATCTAAATAGACAAACCTTATTGCTCATGCATATATTAATGCTGGTGCTGTGGGTATAATTAAAGATATATACCAAAGAGACAAAATGGCAATTCTTACAAATTACCCAGCAACCCACTAGACTTCGGACAACTCCGAAGTCACTCAGAGAGCATCTCTAAGGAAGTACACCTCCCCCAAAAGATAAATATAACCTTAGGGAATCATATTGTTTAAAGGGTATACCGTATATACTCGAGTATAAAACGACCCGAGTATAAACGAGGTACCCATTTCAGCTAAAAATCCTAATAGTTATTGACCGAGTATAAACCGTGGGTAGAAACTTGGCACTCAAGATGTTTGGAAACTACAACTCCCACTAATAATAAAGCATGTGGACTCTTCTCTTCTCCCTGTGGACTCTTCTCTTCTCCCTGTGGACTCTTCTCTTCTCCCTGTGGACTCTCTCTTCTCTCCGTGCTCTTCTCCTGTGGACGACTCTTCTTCTTCTATCTTCCTCCATCCATCCCGGCGTACGGTATCAGCATTCCGGCAGCCGCGCGCCCTTCCTGTACCGGCGGCCCGGCTGACGTCACTGCCCGGCGCCGGGCAGTGACGTCGGCCGCGCGCCAGTGCAGAAAAGGATCGCGCGGCTGCCGGAATGCCCAGGTAAGTGGTTGTCCTCGAGTATAAACCGAGTCCGAGTTTTCAGGCTGATTTTTCAGCCTGAAAAACTCGGTTTATACTCGAGTATATACGGTATATACAAGAACCTTCCAACACACTCAAAATACTATTTACTGTCTGCCATGTACAATGCTGTTTTAACACCTTACTCTGGGCGTTCCTATAACACCTCTTAGCCACTATCTAATCACACCCTTAACACCTGGCTGTGATATGCTAATTGGGATTTTCCAGGGTACATAATTGCCACAGATTCTTGTACAAGTCATTCTGAATTGAGAAAGCCAGTCGGATGACTAGCGAAACGTCTTCAAGAACTACATTTCAAGTCCAGTTGATCTAATTGGATACAACAGATATAAGCTAACATAGGCAAAAAGGAGCAAAAAGCAGGGAAGCAAAAAAGCGATAAGTAAGGCAGTTAATGGGTTAACAGATGCATGCATAGGTGTTGCACTTTTAGAGAACGGGCGCCTCCGCGCAACCCCCCCATCTCAGGGGTCGGGGTAACCCAAACCTATGCAGCAAAACAGCAACCAGTGAGAATTAAGCAGGGGTTACACGTGTAGCAGTACAACAAAGCAGCAGGTGATACACAACAGTCAGCATAAATGAAAGTTATACTCAAGTGAGGGTCTGGACGTTGAAACTCCTCTGAATGTTGGATTCAGCACACTGGATGCATCTCTATGTGTATGCAGCCTGCTGCTTTTTGCTCCTTTTTGCCTATGTTAGCTTACTATTACAGAACTGGGGACGCCCAGTTATGCACATATTTATTGGATTTTTATATGTTGATGTGTTAATCTTTTTAAATATTGAATAAAATTTAGTTTTAAATAGTATTTTGAGTGTGTTGGAAGGTTCTTGTATATATACCCTTTAAACAATTATGATTCCCCTAAGGTTATATTTATCTTTTGGGGGAGGTGTACTTCCTTAGAGATAGCTCTCGGAGTGCCTTCGGAGTTGTCCGAAGTCTAGTGGGTTGCTGGGTAATTTGTAAGAATTGCCATTTTGTCTCTTTGGTATTTTATGCTTTTTCCCCTCCTATATTACGATATTTTGGGATTTTAATGGTCATATCTTATTCTATGATATAGGTGTATTTGGTATATATTTTTTAGTATTTATTGATATAGCTGGCCAGCTCATTTGTGTATCTTGCAGTAATAAACAATATGTATATATATTTGTGCTTATTTTAGTCCCACCCACAGGGTACACTAGTTCTTTTTGGTATTTCCCGTGACCCGTATTGGGTTACCCTTTTCCAGGGTATACCTGAGTTGGGAGACTCAGGAGTACTGTTGTGAGGGCATTTGATATTTCTGCTGTGTTATCTATAGATGTATTATTTTTCCCTAAGGCTGAACATACCTGTTAAATTATTACCCCCTTATCTTTTAAGAATATATTTAGGAAATGATGCTGGAATGTTAATTGTTTAAGTAAAGTCAGAACCATCTGTATTAACAATGTTATTAATTCAAGAAACCCCCCAAAAAGATAATGCTATGAAGCACATGTAGAGGAAAAAGGCCAGCAATCTTGGCATGTGTTAGGGTACAGGTGAAGTTTTTGTCTTTCCATAAAGCTGACCATTTTTTCTTTTAATCGTTCCCATAATCTTTGATCGGCATTTGGACAACCACATGACCCAACAATTTTTGGGATAAACTTTAGGAGAAAGGCAAGAGATAAAAACACTAGGAAGATATGCCTGGCTTAAAATATTTGATAGATTCAATTATCTAATGTATAATCTTTCAAATATCTATATAGTGTATGGCCATCTTAAACGTCCCTGGGGAAGTTATCAAATGAATACATCCCTTTACAATGAAGTTATATTAATAAAGATGAATACACATGTGACTGTCATATATTGCAGGACAGATTCCATTGAAATCATTTGTGTCCAGGCCGATCATGCATGTCATTAGCGGTAGTTTATTGGCATTATGTGTGTTCATTTTTTCACCATACCATACACATAAATACAGTGAACTAGAGCTCAGAAGGCACTGTTATGTATAGCACGGTGATTCGATCGGGTTCGCTCAAAATATTGAAAACTAGTTTCTGTTTTCGACAAAAATGAAGATGAGCAGCACCGCCAACCTTCAAGGGGGAATCTGCAAAAAGATCATAGGTTTTTAGGTAGGAAACTTTGATCGGTTCTTCTGATCATACTTGCAATTGTTGCACTTGATTGGAAATCCAAACTGAAAAACATCTGCTTTAAGCTACCCATATTTTCTGTTTATCCCATGGCTGCAGCATCTTAAGCAGATTTCATCTTGAAAACTGATGATGCAAGGTGGTACATCAATGGCTACCTACCTTTGATTTTTAATATAAGTATAGATGGTTTACACCATCATGCAGCCAACCCAGTCATGTATAGCTTGTCTTAACAATGTAATTGGCAGATTAATTACATTTTAACAGCCTTGTTACATGTTTTAATAGTTGCCTCCTGGTATTTCACCACTCAAGCAGATATTTTAGCAGGGCACATTTTGAATTCTAAGTTTATCACTATAAAGCAATGTGTAGCTCAGTAACATCTAGAGGACTGTAGAGTTTGGATGATCTAATAAAGATGATCAAATCACAATTTTGCAAATACTTGAAAAATGTAGAATAGAATGAGAGAAATCCTTTTAATAAACAACTAAATAAAGAAACGACCCATCACTAGACACATGGACTGGAAAAAGGAACATTTATTAAAAATGATTGATGTAAATATAAATACACCATAAAGTACATAAAGCAATATTATTTATGTTTTAGTTCACATCCAGCATTTGATTACAAAACAAAAATAAAATATTGTCTATAAAATATAGAGAACTTCCAGGATAAAAATGAATAATTATAAGCACTGCTGGTATTTTGGTCAGATTTCCTTTATCAGAAATGGGAATGTTAAATAATATTAGTATATGATTATGAATCCCATCTCTTCATTAAGGAACACAAGTTGTAACATTGGTCAGTCATTTTACATACATACATGGATGGAACTTGTCTGTATATATTTGGTATTATTTAAATCACAGTTACTGTTTTCTTTGAGATCTAAGAGAAAGTCTCCAGTCATTTCTCAATAGAAGTTTTAGATTCCATATAAAACCTGCCCACAGTACTAAGCTAAAGAGCATATTAAACAGATGAACATCACAGTATGAATAAAATTACAAGAACTCAACAGAAAAAGTAATGGTCGGAACACAGCCGAGGGAGGAAACAATACAATAATTTGGCCCAACCACCCAAAACACTGAAATGTAGGTCGGTTGGGCCAAATTATTGGAGATAATTGCTTGTAGTTCCGGCGGGCAGGGGAGCTGGACCAGTCCTTTAAGACATGTCCTTTAAGAAAAGAAGCCAACCCAAAGGCATATGTCATGGCAAGGAAGATCAATCCAAGAGATTATTCATCAAACTGATTAGAACATTTTTGACCATATTCACACTTAACTACAGTGTCAGAAATTTTATTGTAAAAATACGTTATATTCGTACATGTACAATCATAAACCCATGTAGTGTAAACTACCGAAATTGTTTTGGTATTGTACATTTACAAGCACATCATAACTGTACAATCGTGGTCTTGTAATAAAATTACAAGAACTCAACAGAAAAAGTAATGGTCGGAACACAGCCGAGGGAGGAAACAATACAATAATTTGGCCCAACCACCCAAAACACTTAAATGTAGGTCGGTTGGGCCAAATTATTGTATGGTGTGTACCCAGCTTAAGGGTTTGTGACTGACAGAATCTTTTTATATATGAGCCAATGAAGTTACATTTTATAATGAGGCCATGGCTAATATATTGTACAAAAATGTAAATACTAAATTAAAGGAAAACTAATTTCTAATAGAAAAAATGTTTGTAATTGTTTGGTACCTTACAATGAGGCCAAATCTGTGCTGCTTTTTTTTTAATGCGTAAATTAAAAAAATTAACTTTTAAAAAAATGTACTTTTAAAAAAACGAATAGCAATTAACTCATATCTATCATTTTATGCATCGAATGTGTTAAAGTAATATTTAGATGTTAATGAAATAAGTTCCATGAACATTCTAAAATATAGATGCAGAGGGTTCCTCCCCTGTAAGTAAACATCTGAGCCATCTAGAGGAACTGGCTTAAAAACTGCAAAACTATTGAGAGTATTTAGACTATTTGAGAGTAAACAATTGTCCTTATCAGGCTGGGTATTAAGCCCTTTATCAGTAATGTGTGTACTTCAGTTCTGAGGCCGACAAGCATAAACCATCGACCTTGGATCACTCGGAACTGGACAAAAATTTCCCTTAGTTGTAGTCATCTCCTTCTATAAAGTATAGGTATTTGGCTGCAGCTGAAGGAAATGTGCCGTCCCAAAGATTTTCCCTTTTTATTTACATAGAGAGAACGCTCAGGACTGTGTGTAATGGGATCTTTATAAAAAGACAGACAGAATCTTAAAGATTCTGTCTGTCATCTATAGAACTGGACTGTGTACACAGTTTTAGTGGACTATGAATTATTCTAAATGAATAAAAGCCTGATAGGAGAATATAAAATTCAGGCTCATGCAGATGAAATGTAAAGTTCCTTAAGTCTATTTATATACTTAAAGGCATACTGGATGGGGCATTTGCCAATTTGTGTTTGGGGACATTAAAAGCAATGGAAATTTAATTTAAAGGAAAACTAAACCCAATTTTTATACTCTAAAATCTGAAAACAACCCCCCTAAAAACACCAATAAGCTATAAAATCCCACTTCAGTAAATTGTATTAAAGTAAATGAAAGCCTATTAAGATGTGGATGAATTATGTGTGTGTATGTGCAGTGTCAGGCCACACCTCCTGACCTCAGTCACATGCTTCCTTGCTTCTACATCAGTCCTGTAAAAGGATTGGCTACAGATTACTAATGGGTGTGACCAACTGTAACAAGTTTCTGCCATTGCTAAGGACTGAGCATGTGCAGAACATAATGGTCGTTGACCAAACTGTCTGATACTAGAATGCTGTGAAGTAAAGCACAAACCATATGTTATTAGGGTAAATTTCCCAGCACCTGTATCAAAATGAGAGGTAAAACACAGATTATTGGTTTTATATCAAGGTGCTCTGCCTTCTGGTTCAGTGTTGTTCTGTGGCTTTAGTTGTCCTTTAATATCCAATCACAGTGCAGCATTTATTAGGGGCATTGGTTTGTATTAGTTGGCAATGCTCCTTCTGAGGCATCGTCATTGATGGGACAGGGAGACAAAGAAAATGTACGGCCTTTTAACATCATAGTATTATAGTTTCCTTAAAGGTTCAGTACATCAGGCACAAAATATCCCTAATGATTCCCAGTTATCTTGTGAAGCTCAATGCCTAGCTGTAAGAGTCTGACCCTAGTTTTTAGAACTAGAGAAACACAGACTTAAAGGCCCCCTAAGCTCTAAAATACAAATAATTTTTAAATAAATCTTTAATTCATATAGTGCTCCTATCTCCCACTATAACTCACAAACCGCGATATTCATAGTAATAATAGCAGCCACTGTGCAGCCTTTCTCCCTTCCCCCTCTGGCACCGATTATTTTTGAGATGCAGCCTCTACTTTAACACAAGAGCCCCAAGTAGGGGAGGAAGGAGTGGGCGGGAGGGGAGTGGCTGCAGCAGCTGCTATTCTGCTGTCATTTACTAAGAAAATCAATGCTTGTAGTTTACAATGGGAGATTGCAGCAAGTGCTCCTATTCCTATATAATCCGCTTTCAGAGGATTGTGGATTGCATGCAATCAGATAATGGACTATTGTGCAGATTGCATCGTAAGCAGGGTACGGGTGATGCACGCCCCGAGCACAAGACACACGTGCGACACACGCCCGTTTCACCCAATTGTTGTGCGTGTGTATGTGCTTGCTTGGGCGCTGTTCATTGATCCGCCGTGGAGGACTGACGAACAACAACCAAACAAATGCATACACATGTGCAATTATTAGGCGAAAGGGCCATCATCTGCCCTGCATGTGCTTGGCTATTGTTCCTCATTCATCTTATCGGACGTGTGTACAAGGCATTAATGTATATAGTGGTTTGAAATTAAAGTCACTTAATTGATTGGAGTGCGACTCACTTATCTTATGTCTGCTTGACATTTCTTATCCCTTGGGGTGGGGATTGAGACGTCTGCACCCAGTCAGGTGTGCATTGGAACTTTTTATTGCTCAACTATATATAGTACATGTATTCGTTATCACAGTTTATTTTAAACACTGGTAGTTTTAGCACACCATCATTATCATAAATAAGAGCTTTCAAAAAGAACAATACAATCATGTACATGTAGTCACATTTTAGTTGGGAAATGTCTGGATACTTAGCTAGTACACACATTACAGATTTCTGAAAGATGACAGACAGGATCTGCAAGATCCTGTCTGCCATCTTTCAAAGATCTGCATACACACAGTCCCGAGCGTTCTCCCTATGAACATCATAGGAAGAATGATCGGGATTGTGTGTTTCCATCGGCTGCGCTAGTGCGGCTGATGGAAATTTTCGGCCTTTCCCGAACGAGCGTTCGGCCAACCCGATCGTTCGGTGGCCGCGCGCTCGTTCGGGAAATGAACGTACACACATAACGATAAAGCCCCGATACCATCGGATCCAACGGTATCCGGGCTTTATTGTTACTGTGTGTACCCAGCTTTATAGTGCGGCTCTGGGAGGTAGACCAAGTTTAACACTAGGTTATTCACTTTTCTTTTTTGCTGGATCTTTTATGTATGACTGGTAGAAGAAACTGCAGAAAAGCACCAAATAACTTAAGTACATCAAACAGGACCAAAATATATTCTCTGATGTACTTAAGCAACTTCCATCCCTCATCCATCCATAGACCAGGACATTCACCACGATACCCATTAACATCTGTATAATTTGGGTGGCAGTGATTAACATTGCGCATGGCCGAGGTACACGAATACCAGCTGCACGTAATGTGTAGTAAGAATACATGAAGGCATGCACCGTGTAATTCATGGTCATGAACCATCCTCCTCCAGCGACCGTGTCCTTGTAGGTATACCATGTGTACAACAGCACTGTGATATGATGATACCAGTGGAGGAAGATCAGTCTTTGCTTGCGAAGCACAATGAACAAAGTGTCACCTAATAAATGTAACAATAATTAATTAGTGGATATAAGAAGCACAATCACTCTCATATGTACTCTCATATGTCTCATTTACGGTATATAAGTATATATATATATATATATATTTAAAGATTTTATTTAAAGTGTGCACTGGAAGGCAGTTATCCAATCTGTTGATAATTATTGCCAGGCATGCAAGCAAATTATTCATTCAGATACTCAGGGACAAATTTACATCTCAGGAGCCTGGCACCCTTAACCCAACCCCTCAACACAGACCACACCTCCAAATGTCACCTATTCATTTTTTGGGGAAAACACAGACCATATTTATTCTGAAATAATAGTGCATAAAACATGACAGGGGGTTTTCAGATGCTAAAATACTGACTGCAACAGTGTGGGGGATCAAAAAGGGGTAGAGATTGTCAACCACACACCTGTCTACTGTCCCTCATGGTAAACCCAGCCCTGCAGATACTGACTGTATAACAGTGTACATATTCGGAATTCAGAATAACACTGTGTGACATTATTTCTCTTACCATTTTGTAACACCGTTTCTAGGCATAGGCGAAATGCTAGGGCACCATTCAATTTTTTTTTTCTATTTAAAGACAGGGATCATTATTAGTCATACAGCAACAAGCTGTTACCAATCTAGTTAGCCTCCCTGTTTGCATACAATATAATCATATTGGCTGAGTTCTTCCAATCTATGCAAAGGCTTATTCAATAAAAGGTTGGGACGGGGGGCACCAGGGGAAACTTGCTTACGGCACCAAAATGGGCAGAACCATCCCTGCACATTAAAATATAGTCAGTCTCATTTACCGAGAGCCACTGCTCTCTTTTTTGGAATTGAAGTCACGCTAACGGCTGTTATCTGTTAGCATGACTAACTCCTTCCTTGCGTCATCTCAGTGGAAATCGGAAAAGACAACCATGCAGCTGGTGCTCGCGATTCAGTATCGCGTTTATATCTTTAGAGCACACAAAGGAAAAGAATCTACTTAAAAACTGAATCAACTTTCCCCTAGAACTCCCTATTCACTCCTAATGTCTCATGAATGATTTGTTAATGATGAATGCAATAAATTGCTATGGAAAAAGGACTGGGATCAATATCCCAGAAAAGTTTTTATTTGAAAGGTAAAGGTAACTGGGCAGGGCAGTTCTCACATCTGTTTATCTTTGCTTTGCAATAACAACACGAGATGTTCTAATGGCGTGATGATAACAAGCATAACATGCACACTGGAAGTTTTCTCACATTATGTATACTATGCAAAAGTGTAACCCGTATTACCTCCAAGCTCCATAGCCTGTAGCTATTTTAATGTTTCAATGATGAGAGGTCAGCTATGCAATGTATACAGGGAGATATGCATATGGCAAACAGATTGTTATGGGTAATATTCCAGAGGATTTGGGCTCTGTTGTTTTTACAGAACAGCCAATCAGGCCTTGAGCAGACTAGTTGTCTGTATTTAATGCTGTTTTGGTTTAATATGCACAAGTAAAAATGAAAATAAATAAAAACAGAAACCAAATAGCACACAGAATATGTAAAAGTTGATTTGTTTGAACAAACGATAAAATAGTTATAAAAATTAGCTACGATACTGAATTCACCTCTTTATGTTGCTGGTAGGCAGCAACTTAATCAACACACTAGCTCATCACAGCACAGGTTGGTGTGGTAAGTAGCAGTGTAGTGCGGTGATGTTCACTATGTTTCAAATAGTCTTTCCACATTGCCAAAGGTTTGTGGCAAAGTTTTGGTGACCTGTCATATGGTGTGAATATCATATGTGACAGGCCAACAGAACTTCCATTGGGGTAAACAGTGAGTTAACTTGCTGGACACTAAGCAGCCCTTAAGCTGGGTACACACACGGTATTACGGTATCGGGGATTTATCGTAATGTGTGTACGCTCTTTTCCCGAACGAGCGCGTGGCTGCCAAACGATCGGGTCGGCCGAACGCTCGTTCGGGAAAGGCCGAAAATTTCCATCGGCCGCGCTAGACTCCCTATAGAGGAGTCTAGCGCGGCCGATGGAAACACATAGTCCCGAGCGTTCTCCTTATGAAGTTCATAGGGAGAATGCTTGGGACTGTGTGTATGCAGATCTTTGAAAGATGGCAGACAGGATCTTGCAGATCCTGTCTGTCATCTTTCAGAAATCTGGACTGTGTGTACCTAGCTTTATTGTTGGAGGAGCTGGCAAGGCAAGGTACAGCGTCATTCTACTGACAAAATCTCAAAACTTATACAATACAAATGAATGGGAGTTTCATTTCATAGATTTAAAGGGTAATTATACACAGAGCTGATTAAAACAAGTACAACAATAGGTCATTGTAGTTACAATAACAATGACCAAGATTCTTACAATAAAGCCTTATACACACTTGCGATCTTTCCCCCGACGAACAACCACAACGCACATGGGTGATAAACGGCCGTATGCGCACACTTGAGTGTTGTTCGTCGGGTCAAGGATTGTGTGTGTGCACTAAGCTTAATTCAGTGGCAAGTAGTTTTAATTCCCCATACATTGGCTACCTGGCTCCTAGGATTTGTCAAGCCACACAGTGGGAATCCTCTATACAGTATTAAGTTACAGGATAAAAAACATCTAATTTGGAGCAGTTTCACCACAACCTGCCTTGAACATTTATTATTACTCTTCAATTGCGATAATGTAATAGCTTTAAATTTCTGTTTAACTGCAACTTTTAAATACAAATGAAGGAATATTTTGCTAATTAAAGGGGGGACTGTGGTCTCCTCGCAATTGAAAACAACTTTCTCATAAACTTTCAAATAAGCCCAGGAGGATGTCTCTAGCTGTTGTCAATCCAAATGAACAAGCTTGTAAAGTCTCTCTCCCTACTCTGCACTCTGACAGGCATGTGTTTTAAACTGTGCCATTATCCTCACCCCCAAATCTTTTCTGAAGTCAGTTACAGGCTTGCAATTAATATTTATGCTTTCCTCTGCCTATGGACCCCTTAGGGAGAAAGAACATTTTAGGCTTATGGCTAGCTTTAAAACCAATAAAGACGTTTGGGGGTGGGGCTTGCTGGTGATTTCACTGCTCCTGATGATCCTGAATTTATTTTAAAGGTAGGTCCCAGTTCCCCTTTAAGATAACTGTTGTGAATGGATAAATATCATAGTTTTTGCTCAGATAAATAATTTGCCCTCTGAAACAGTAGTTCGGTTAAATGTAGTGAGTAAGTAACGTGCAAGTAATACAATATTTGCTGACTTTGCAGCGGAATTTACAGGTTTTTTTTAATCCCCCTGTTGTGCTAACAGTAACATGCTCTGTTGGATAGGTTTTTGGTTATGACACACTGTAAATGTGCTGCTTTATGCATTAGGCAACAATTATTCTGCAAAGAAAGACAATTCACAGCAATGTCCAGAGTAGAGAAATAAAGGTTATAAAACCAAAATCAGTATTTGTACTAAGGCCAGGTCCACACAGAAGTGATGTAAGCTATTCATAAGCTTGGTGACACTCTTTGGTCTGAAGTCACCAATGTCACAGCCTGTTTCTTTTCTAAAGATTAACAGTTTGTAACATATTTCTATTCAAATAGTAAGGGTTAATATAAAATTTAACAACACCCTAAACTGGGCATTGCTGCACCCTGTGAATACAAGACGGAAATACCAGCTCTGTGAAAATGCTGAAAGTGTAAAGGTGGTCTAGAACTACCAGTTATACTGCATTCCGAACAACCCAGATGTACAATTCTATACATATCCTATGCACTTACAGTTAACCCATTAAGGGGCAATACTGCTGTTCTTGAATATAAAGCCTATCCCATTGTTTTGATTTGGGATTAAACAGTTGTTATGGATCTATCTGTATTTCAGCTGAAAATAATTTTGCTCAAAATAAAACAAACTCTTCTTATGCAAATGCAAAAGGTAGAGCACCCCTTAAACATTAAAACTGGGATACTCACACAGCTGAAAAATGCTGTTACAGAGAGATATCCTTCCCCAAACCCTGGTGGCACTCTGCAGTAGCTTCCTGCTCCTCTGTGTATATTATGCAGTCATGGCTATGACAGATGACATCATGGCCAGTGACTGCAGTGTATTCACAAAGAAACCTCTCCAAAATTATATGACAACTTTAACCCTAGGTTGCGGTGGCTGCGCGAGTATTGCAAGAGGCACTCACGCAGCCTATTCACCAGAGGGTACGGTGGATAGTATGTATTAAATGGCAGCTGATTCGGAAGATTCCTCCAGAGAGCCTGCGGGTCTGGGTGAATCTCCCTGATTGTCTCCTATAAAGAAATAATCGCCTATTATTTCCTTTTTCCTTCAGTCAACAAACAATTCCTTATTCCAGCATACTTTTCGCTAAAGAGTAGGATGATCAGAGCTGCTCAGATTGATTGGTACCAAGCAAGATCCAAATAATTCTTGCTGACTTGTAAATTTGGTATGGTTCTGCATAAATCTTTAAAGGGTATGTCCATCCCAAGCATACAAAAACTACCATTGTATGCCTCAGCTGCTAGACTTTCAGAATCCAAAGAGCCATCAGTAACAAGAACGAAGTTAGGAAAGTTCTGCTTCTGCCAATTGGCCTGCTGAAAATCATGGCTGTAGTATGGGGTTTCCTTGGCAGGCCACTCTGTGTATATGCAAGTGAAGAACGAGATAGTAGAAATGTAAATGTTTATATCAGAGACGCAGGACTTAAGGTTCGTACACACGTGCAATCACGGGTGCCGACCTGCGACGCACAATGTGTATGAATGGCTCTTGCGGCTGATAATCGTGCCGTGTATGGGCACTTTATCGGCTGAAACGGACGTTCGGTCAGGGGTTGTTGCCCTACCGGCCCGGGCAGATCTTCCATTGCACTTGTGTACGAACCTTTAGCTTCATTTGGGCTAAAGGTGACACTGTGAATTTGAGTGTTTCGGGCTCCAAATTAATAAGGAAAAGGTTGATTGTTTTGTATGATTGGGGTGAACATGTTCTTTAAAAAAAAAAAACTATCATTACTGTTATTTTTTACTTTAAAACCCATAATGCAATGTGAACCTGGTTAATAATGAGATTAGCTTTCCTAGCAATGTAAGGTCCATATTAATAAAGGCGCGGCAAAGCTATTTTGCAATACCGTGCCTTTAACGATTGTTGCCGAAATTATAAACTTAGGATTGTGGTTGCAAAATTTAAATGGTGATCGTAGATTTACAATCATCCGCACAACACCATTGTGATATTTTGCTACCACACGTGGTACTGTACGAACGAAGGTATATTTACAGCCACAATCGTACATTTACAGTAACCCGTGGTATCGGAAGTTTCTGATACTGCAGGTTAATAAATATAGCCCTAAGTGACTGTTTCACTGTAGAGAATTTTTAAAATTACTTTCACGTACAATTCTGCTCTATGCAAATCCGCTAATGTTTGATGAAGGGATATTTTATATATTGGAATGTGTACTAACAGGGTAAAAATACAATTTTATACTCACCAAGCTCAGGTACTTTACTCAAGACAAATGCATAAGACCAAAATTTGCTAACAGGCCCACTGTAAAATCCTCGATCACACACAGATTGCTTGAAGCCACTGGTAAAAAGAATATGCACCATGTACCAGCCAGTTCGAATTGCCCCTATAATGCTGCAAAGATAATAATGGAAATGGGTAAACTGAAAGCAGTTTTTAAAATAAAATTGTAAAGAGAATTTTCAGCAATAATAACGGAGAAAAGCTGACTTAAAGGAATATCTTTGTCTTGTTTCTCTTTGTGCAACTAAGTCATTCCTATGAAGAACAGCTAACATTTTATCTGTTAGCATGTTTTTTTTACAGATATTGGCTCCTGGTGCATCTTCCTATAAGTTTTTTAGTTATAGTTTAGTAATATAATATTTTAAAAATAATAAGTATAGGTGCCATCCCTGTTAATATCAAACTTACATTTAGTAACAGCAATGACAGTACAAAGCACAAGGTTAAATTTCTATCAAGGCAATAAATAAGTAAGATGCTGTAGGGACCGCACACACGGACCCGCCCGCCCACCCATATGCGGTATGAGGATTGGTCAACCGTGCGGCCATATATGGACCAATAGTATAGGCATCCTTTACTTAAAGTAAAGTAATCAGGATTTACCCAGTATCAGCAATGTGTATGGCCACCTAAATATAAACTCAGTACCTACACAATTTTCTGCTGTCCCTGGTTTCTCCAATTTCAGTTCCAAAACATTATATAAGTCAAAAAAATGGAAGTAAATAGTGGAGAACCATATTGACATAAAGCAACCACTCACGGTATCACAATTAGCTAAAATGCATTTATTATGGTCTCAAACAAATAGGGGGATATACCCAGCGGCACTGGGCAGGTCTTTGGATTTAAAGTCATGCTAAACATTTTGCTTAGTGCAACTTTAAAGGGTATCTCCAGCCAAAAAATAACATTTCCCCATAGTGTTCCTCATATTTTACTTGCCTGATTTGCATAGACAAATTTTCTTTTTTTACTTTGCTGTACCAAATATCACAGCTATTGTGTTTCTACTGAGTTCCTCCTCCAGCTGTCAATCAAATGTACTGCCGCTTTCATCACCCAGCAAGTTAGTATGTGCGTCACATCACCCAAGTAGGTGGGTCTGTAACGAGGTATGAGCAAACCAGGAAGTGTTGCGCAAACCAGGAAGTGTGAACTGACAGGTCCCTGAGGTAAAAGAGACTGCCGGCGGAACAAACACTGAAAACTGGACAGTAATAGCAATGTACGTTCGGGGACTGTATGGTTTTTCTTGATACCCTTTCAAATAAAATACATAAGATTTGTGAAATTTTTGTTACTTGTGGCTTACCTCTTTAATGTCACACTTCATAGTTAACTGCCCTTGGTAGCTCTCTCTATGCAGATTGTGATCGGCTGCACACAAACTTAAAGGGCAACTATAGTGAAAAAAAAACTTTGTCTGTATACAATGTATAGATCACTTAGTATAAGCTGCCTTACTTTCATGTTTCTGTGTGGCTTCGTTTCTTCACACTGGCAGAAGTTTGTACCAAGCTGTGTAGTCCCCCTCCCCTCTCTGTCTACTCCCCCTCAAGCAGTGACAGGCTGTATACAGAGTCCGAGCATTGTCAGTTGAAAGGACTTTAAATGAAGTGCTGACATCCTGTTGACCCCTCCCTTCCAGAGCTAGACTGCAAGCAATCAAAGTGTGGAATAAAGTAGCAATATGCTGAAGGGAGGGGCAGAGGGGGAGAGAGGAGGACAAGTGGTGCTGAGATTCTTTACAAGTAAGTTACTGAACTCTCCCTGTTCTCTAACTTTGCTAATTGTTATTTACTTTTTACCTAAAGTTCATATCTCTCCCCCTGCTTAGCTGAGATCATAATCACTGAAGAGAGAGTCAGTGTAACAGCAGCTTGTAGTGAGACCTTCATAAACACAGTGACACTGCTTACATTTCAGTTGCTTTAGTCTATATATTTCATAGACTGTGTGTCTTGTTTGGTATATAGTCTGTATTACTGTATTATATATACTGTATTAGTGTTCCATTTGAGTCACTGGTTTTGTATGTATATAAGATTTTTTTTGGGGGGAGGGGCTGTTTTATAGTGTGTTATGCTCATATTGCTGGGTTAATGGTTTATTGATTGTGTTTAGCACTACAGCATTTGACTATATGTTGCACATGGTACATATAGTGTGGGTGAGAGAGTGTGTGACAGTACTGCAGGGGAGCTTTGGATTGTGTGGGTGTGTGCCTTTGAGTGACAGATGAGGTGTAGCAGCTCCTACAAATCACAGCATATTCAAAGGCTTATATCTCGGGGACTATGTAGAATTTAAAGAAACTAAAGGTACCCTGGTGGATGGGATGACTTATAGGATACATTAGAAGAAATTAAAAAAAAAACAATTTTCTCACTATAATTGCCCTTTAATTGAAAGAACAGAGGGAAGGGATCGAAGGTCAGTGTCAGTTCAGTGCAGTAAATCAATCCACACCCTTGTGTATCCTGCCTGTGTTGTGCGTAGCTGCTTTGCAAATGCCACAATCCGATTGGCTAGCAGGGACCAATAGTGTGAGGGGGTGTGTCAGTTCTCTGTAACAGCTAGTCAAGAGTAGGCATGCCCACGCTCAGTAGATGCTCAGTACACTGAAAAGTGGGCGTGAACAAACACACCACTACTTCCTTTACTCAAGACATCCGGGAGCTAAGCAGGCACCAGCTAATGATTCCCGGGGGCAAAGTAGGTCAAAGCAGCATATTTTAAACCAGCCATGCTTTCTGTAAGTTTTCATAAGGAGGCGGGAGTTGTCCTTTAATATAATGGGAAACTAATGCCTGAAAACAATAGTGAATCAGGAGGATGGTATCTATTGTTAAATAGATTGCCTTCTGATTCTGTATTGTTTTGAGGCTTTAGTTGCCCTTTAAATGGACAGCAGCATTCCCATACAGTAATCACATACAGTAATAGCTAAATACAGTATGGTTATTACTGTATGGGACTACTGTATGGGAAGTCTTCTGTCCATTTAAAGGGCAACTAAAGCCTCAAAACAATACGGAATCAGAGGGCAGTAGTGGTCATATTTTCTACCCTTGACTTATACTCGAGTCAATCCCTTTTACTAATTGTTTAGGTAGAAATAGGTAGAAATAGGACTTATACTCGGAGTCGACTTATAAGGAAGCATGTGACTGAGGTTAAAGGTTCGTACACAAATGCCATTGCGGGTACCAACCCGCGACGCATGATGTGTATGAATGTCCGTTTCGGGCAATAATCGGCCCGTGTATGGGCACTTTATCGGCCGAAATGACCGACTCGTTTGGAGATCCGCCTGGTGAATCGGGAAACGATCTCCGAACGAACGCCCGTTTCGGCCGATTAAGTGCCCATACACGGGCCGATTCTCAGCCGAAACGAACGTTCGTACACACCGTGCATCACAGGTCGGCACCCGCGATCGCACGTGTATACATACCTTAAGCAATGTAATTGAAAGTGCAAATACACACAATTATTTTATTCAGTTCTTCAGGGGGTAACATTTACTTTTATGCCATTAAGTCACTAAGAAATCAAATAGGATAGGGAGGGTTTAAGGTGCTCATTTATCCCGAAATGTATTTTTTCCCGCTAGCAAACCCGATATTAAATTCGGGTGGGTGGATTTACTCGGGGCAATTGCGGCTAAATGTAAAACCAGAGAGACAGTTACAGACTGGTTTTCGGGTTTATTGAGCCATCTTCAGTGTAAAGCGCCTATCAACAGACTATCAAAGAGGCTAGCAATCCATGAGCTGTAAGCAAAGCCTCTTAGAAGGTATAGCATTTCCTAAAGGGCTACCATGATAACATGGAAATTACCCAGAATTCTGTTGCTTATTTGCTAGAGTGGTATTTTACAGTTTATTGAAGTTCAAGGTGGGATCTTATATACTAAAAGAAGGTCTTTAATGAGTTGCATGAACCTGTGCGTTAGTGGTGGTAATAGTAAGAAGCTTCCAATGGACCCAACTGAAGCCATCACCCACAGTAGAAAGGAAGGAATGAAAGTTAATGTATTAACGAATACAGTTTTTCTTGGATTGGGGGGGTTTCCTGGTGTTTTCAGATTATGGACTATAAAAATGTGGGTTTAGTTCTTCCCTGATGGTAGTCTGGGATGAAATAGACTCTGGGTGTGGGGTAGAATCCATAAGGAAATTGCTGGGTGGCATTCGGAACACAGATTTTATGTCTTTAGACTGCTTCCTTTTGTAGGAAGCGCTAAGAAAGACCAAGCCCATTCTTTCCACACATGATTTGCTGTTAATGACAAACTGGGATATACATCCCTTATATTATATAAATAAATTTATAATTTTATGGGGAATACATTGGGTTTTTTCGGAGGTACTATGTTGGTGGGGGTGGGTAAAAAAATAAACATAGGGACAGTGTTTATGTGTTGTTTAAGCACTAAATAAATAATTATATCAATATTAACAAATATGTAGAAATGACATTAAAGTATATAGAAATGTAAATAAGGCAAAATCTATAAATAAATATAATTACTTGCATAGTCCCCACTCCTGTTTTGTAATGGTATCTTCAAAATGGACTGTTAAGCCACACCCCAGGTTTTAAAGGGAGGCAATGGAAGCTTACAAAGGTCGGAACATATTTCTTACTTCCCCTTTAGTGTTATATCCAATGGTGTCCTTAAAGGGGAACTGTGGTCTCCAAACAAGTTAAGTTTAAATGAAAGGCCAGTTTCCTACCTTTAAAATGAGCCATCAACCACCTCTCTCCACAGCCCAAGATATACAGAAATGACTGACCAGAAAGTTAATGGGTGGGAGGCTGACTTGTGACATTCCTGAGGCTTCTCCTGCACAGTGTCGCCGGCGAGCACAGCCTCAGAATCCCTCAGTGTGTGAGGGAGACAGGAAGTCCCTCCTCCTCTCTGCTGTGTGAAGTCCTGACAGAGAAGGTAAGGGGGGGTCTGAGTAACCCATGGCACCCACGAGTGGGCAGAGCTTAGACACCTGCGAGTGGGTGGGGCGTAGACACCCACATGTGGGCGGGGCTTAGACACCCACGGGTAGGCGGGGCTTAGTCACCCACGAGTGGGCAGGGCTACGGCACCCGCAAATAGGCAGGGTCACATGGGGCTGTAAGATAATGGGTCATGGGGGGACCATGGGGTCCATGAGTGGGAGGGACTAGGAGGGCTGAAGGAGTCATTTCTCCAGAGCGATCAGCTTTGTTTTTCTTTCAAAGGGATTTTCTGTTTTAAAGGGGTTTGTCTGTTTTTAAGGGGAGAGCGTTAAGAAACAAAAGTGTTTATTAACTGTGGTTTGCAGCCTAGTAAATGTACTAACCTAACACTATTTATTTCTAGGAGTGTGCCTGTGTAAGTAATTAATCACTGGTGTGTTTGGTTTTGTTTTTGTTTGTTTTTTTTACTAACTAATTACTAATTGAATAAGGTAGTAGGAATGATTTAAGTAAACTCAAAGCACTGGGTTACTAAAATAAATACTGGTGTTAAAAAATAAAATAAATACTGGTGTTTAAACAGCACTGTTACCTGCAAGGTGGGGGCTGGTAAGAGACAAAGGAAAGGCATTTTTTTTCTTTTCTCTCTGATTGGATGGGGGTGTAGCTAATTGGTTTATATTGGCTGGGGGCTGTTGGCTCTTTGGTTTTGAACCTCATTTTAAGCTAGGTACACACAGTCCAGATTTCTGAAAGATGACAGACAGGATCTGCAAGATCCTGTCTGCCATCTTTCAAAGATCTGCATACACACAGTCCCGAGCGTTCTCCCTATGAACTTCATAAGGAGAACGCTCGGGACTGTGTGTTTCCATTGGCCGCGCTAGACTCCTCTATAGGGAGTCTAGCACGGCAGAACGGAAATTTTCGGCCTTTCCCGAACGAGCGTTCGGCCGACCCGATCGTTTGGCGGCTGCGCGCTCATTCGGGAAACGAGCGTACACACATAATGATAAAATTAGGTCCACTCCTGCATGGCTTAATGCTCAGGTAAAAAGGGAAATGGAAAAAAAGAAAAAGGCTTTTAAAATTTTGAAAAAGAGGGAACAGAACAGGCTTACAGGACAAAGCAAGTCCAACCCCAAAATGTTTTTTAAGTATATAAATGGTAAAAAGATGAGGAATGAGAATGTGGGACTATTAAATAATGGGGCTGAGGTGGTTGTAGAGGATGCCGAAAAGGCTAATCTGCTAAACCGTTTTTTTACATCAGTTTTTACTGTTGAAAATCCTTGTCCTTACAGTAGGGATTGTAATAATATTCAGGGAAGAAATGAAGAGTATTCGCATTGGCTAACAGAGGATATGGTACGGAAACAATTAGACAAAGTTAATATCAATAAAGCCCCAGGACCAGATCTTTTCAGATTCGCTTTGGCCTGGGGATGTGCCACTGGATTGGAAAAAAGCCAATGTAATACCAATATTCAAAAAAGGTAGTCGTTCACAGCCTGGTAACTATAGACCTGTAAGCCTAACTCTAGAGATCATCGTATTAGTAGTATTCAGCATGGATTTATGAGAAATAGATCATGCCAGACAAATTTAATTGGTTTTTATGAAGAAGCGAGTAAGAAGTGATATTCAGGCACAGCTGTGGATGTGGTATATTTGGATTTTGCTAAAGCTTTTGATACTGTGCCACATAGGCGACTAATGTATAAACTGAGGACTGTTGGCCTTGAAGAAAACATTTGTTCATGGATAGAGAACTGGTTATTGGATCGCAAACAGAGAGTGGTGGTAAATGGAGCTACATCTATGTGGGCTAAAGTTCTAAGCGGAGTGTCTCAGGGTTCTGTACTGGGACCGCTTCTGTTTAATCTGTTTATAAATTACTTAGAAGGGGGCATTGAGAGCAAGGTCTCAGTGTTTGCTGATGACACTAAACTATGCAGATCAAAGATCTGCATACACACAGTCCTGAGCGTTCTCCCTATGAACTTCATAAGGAGAACGCTCGGGACTGTGTGTTTCCATTGGCCGCGCTAGACTCCTCTATAGGGAGTCTAGCACGGCAGAACGGAAATTTTCGGCCTTTCCCGAACGAGCGTTCGGCCGACCCGATCGTTTGGCGGCTGCGCGCTCATTCGGGAAACGAGCGTACACACATAATGATAAAATTAGGTCCACTCCTGCATGGCTTAATGCTCAGGTAAAAAGGGAAATGGAAAAAAAGAAAAAGGCTTTTAAAATTTTGAAAAAGAGGGAACAGAACAGGCTTACAGGACAAAGCAAGTCCAACCCCAAAATGTTTTTTAAGTATATAAATGGTAAAAAGATGAGGAATGAGAATGTGGGACTATTAAATAATGGGGCTGAGGTGGTTGTAGAGGATGCCGAAAAGGCTAATCTGCTAAACCGTTTTTTTACATCAGTTTTTACTGTTGAAAATCCTTGTCCTTACAGTAGGGATTGTAATAATATTCAGGGAAGAAATGAAGAGTATTCGCATTGGCTAACAGAGGATATGGTACGGAAACAATTAGACAAAGTTAATATCAATAAAGCCCCAGGACCAGATCTTTTCAGATTCGCTTTGGCCTGGGGATGTGCCACTGGATTGGAAAAAAGCCAATGTAATACCAATATTCAAAAAAGGTAGTCGTTCACAGCCTGGTAACTATAGACCTGTAAGCCTAACTCTAGAGATCATCGTATTAGTAGTATTCAGCATGGATTTATGAGAAATAGATCATGCCAGACAAATTTAATTGGTTTTTATGAAGAAGCGAGTAAGAAGTGATATTCAGGCACAGCTGTGGATGTGGTATATTTGGATTTTGCTAAAGCTTTTGATACTGTGCCACATAGGCGACTAATGTATAAACTGAGGACTGTTGGCCTTGAAGAAAACATTTGTTCATGGATAGAGAACTGGTTATTGGATCGCAAACAGAGAGTGGTGGTAAATGGAGCTACATCTATGTGGGCTAAAGTTCTAAGCGGAGTGTCTCAGGGTTCTGTACTGGGACCGCTTCTGTTTAATCTGTTTATAAATTACTTAGAAGGGGGCATTGAGAGCAAGGTCTCAGTGTTTGCTGATGACACTAAACTATGCAGAGCTTTGGAAACTTCAAGTGATGTGCAAGTGCTGCAAACAGACCTAGACAGATTATCAAAATGGGCAGCAGAATGGCAGATGAGATTCAATGTTGCTAAATGTAAGGCGATGCATTTGGGATTTAATAATCCCTGTGCCACCTACACCATAAATAACTCTGTGTTAAGTGTATCTGTAATGGAAAAAGATTTGGGGGTTCTGGTTGATAACAGACTTAGCTATAGCAAACAATGACAGCTAGCAACGGCTAGAGCTAGAAAGATATTGTCTTGTATTAAGAGAGGAATAGATTCAAGAGAGAAAAATATTATTCTCCTTCTTTACAAGGCACTGGTAGAGCCTCATTTGGAATATGCGGTGCAGTTTTGGAATCCCATATACAAAAGGGACATCTTGGAAATTGAGGCAGTTCAGAGAAGGGCAACTAAATTAATAAGGGGAATGGAGGGGCTTGAATATGCAGGCAGATTAGACAAGTTAGGGCTGTTTACATTGGAGAAGCGACGGTTGCGTGGGGATATGATAACCATATACAAATATATTAATGGGCCATACAATGAACTCTTTGGTGCATTGTTTACTAATAGGTCATATCAGAGGACTCGTGGACTCGTGGACATCCTTTAAGGTTGGAAGAAAAGAAGTTTCATCTTCAGGTTAGGAAAGGTTCCTTTACAGTGAGAACGGTGAAACTGTGGAACTGTCTTCCAGCAGATGTGGTAATGGCAAGTTTATTGAATAGCTTTATAGCTTTAAAAAAGGCCTGGATAAGTTTCTAAAACTAAAAAATATTGAGAATTACTGGTATTAATGAATATAGATCTGGTTGATCCAGGGATACTTTCCGATTACCGTTTGGAGTCAGGAAGGAATTTTTCCCCCCTTTTTAGCTGTTTTTTTTTTTGCCTTCCTCTGGATCAAATGTTAGGTAGGGTTAAAAAAAAAAGAGGGTGAATAGGTTGGACTTGATGGACGTATGTCTTTATTCAACCTTAATTACTACGTTACTATGTTACTATGAGACACAGGACAGATTGACTGACAGCTTCAGAGCAGGAAGCAGGAAGTGCAGGGGACCTGGTGATGCTGCGCTGCTGTCATATCACACACAAAAATGTAAATATCTTCAAAACTTCAAAATAAACAATGGAAATAAATTGCAAAAATTCCCAGGGGAGCAATTCCTATCAATTTACCACAATTTACCTAAAGTCATTTTTGGACCACAGTTCCCCTTTAATATTAGGTTGACAGCAGTGTTAGCAAATCAAAACATTTTCTGAGTGTTAGTAGGAAGTAGGAAGTTGGTATGTCACGTCCTTTGTAAAACATGTGACAGTCTCTCACCTCACCTCTCCCCTCTCAATAGAAACAAAGGAGAGCTGCTGTTTGCTGGACAGTTGTAGTTTTCAAACAGTTGTAGTTTTCTGGAGATCTACTGGTTGCTTATCCCTGCTATATATGATAGGGGGGACTGAAAGGAAAACATCTCCATCTCTGAGACAATGAAGTGAGTTTGTTAATAGTTTATTACATTATTTAAGCAATAGACTCCATAGAAGCCATGAACCTGTGTCCTGAACTGATAAATGTAATAAGATTGAAACATGACAGGATAGTCTGGGTTCTTTATAGGACCTCACTTTTACCAAAAGTGATCCCTCTCTAACACATTTGCCAATAATGATCCCTCTCTAACGGAATCCCTGGTGATAGCTGTGAGTTAGGGCTAGGCCACACTAGAGTGTTTTTCACGCAATTGTGCCCACGATTTCCCCTAAAATAGAAAACGCAGGAACTCGAAAATTCCCGCGATTTCCGATGCGCATGCGATTGTGCGTCCATTGCGTTTTGGTAATGCATGTGTTCACCATTTTTGGTGCGTTAACGCATGTGTTTCCGTAACGGAGAACGGCAAAATCACATGCGCAAAACACACACAGAAACGCAAAATTCACAAGAATCATGCACAAAATCATGTGCCATACCGCTAGCGATTGTGTGCGCCATTTGGTGTATTGTAGTGTGGCCTTGGCCTTAATGGGGAGGGTGAGTATTGAAAGACAGATTGATAACTTTAATTATAGAATGATCCAATGGATCTGCTATTGATCTATTATTGGTTGGAAATTTAAGGGGGAAGATTGATTCAAGCTCTGCACAACAATTCAATTTCACTGTGGTGTTTCTACTGAACTATAACACTCTATACAATGTTACAATAAATAGATCAAGAATAGAGATGGACCGGATCGCGGATCTGAACCCAGTTCCGTGACGGAGTTCCGTGATTCACAGATTTTGCAGGAATTCTGCTTTGCAGATTTTTTCGAGACATGTTCGAAAATTCGAAGAAAATTTCAATTAATTTTTTTAAATTTTGTAAAAATTATACAGTAACTTACTGTTAATAGTTTTGCGACCTGGAAAATGGTCTGGGGAAAAGACAATTAGATTCTTTCTCAAATATTCTGATTGTAACCAATTCTAATTAGAAAAGAATCTGATTGGTTAGTATACCAATCAGATTATTTCTAAAAGAATCTGATTGTAACTAATTCTGATTGGTTACAATTAGATTCTTCCAGAAAGCATACCAATGAAATTCTTTGGTTACAATTGGTTACAATCAGCTTTTTTATTTTTTTTAAAGAATCTTATTGGTATACCAATCAGATTATTTTCCAATTAAAATTGGTTGCAATGAGATTCTTTCAAAAAGAATCTGATTGAATAGTATACCAATCAGATTCTTTCCCAATCACAATTAGTTACAATAAGATTATTTCTAAAAGTATCTGATTGTAACCAATTCTGATTAGATACAATCAGATTCTTTCAGGATGTATCTGATTGCTATACTAACCAATCAGATTATTTTTCAATCAGAATTGGTTTCAATCAGCTTATTTCAGAAAGAGTCTAATTGGTTAGTATACCAATCAGATTATTGCTAAAATTAATCTGATTGTAACCAATTCTGATTAGTTACAATCACATTCTTCCAGAAAGCATACCAATAAGATTCTTTCTGAAAGTAGCTAACATCTGATTGGTTGGGGCAAAATTAGCACCATTTTAAACGATAAGAACTTTTATTGAATAACCCTGTATATGCGTAATCTCGAAAAATGGTTTGATCGTGAGGAAAGTTTTTTCTTTTTTACATTTCTGGATGTATGTACGTTTTTCCCAGACCATTTTCCAGGTCCACAGGCGGAACGGATTTTATCAGTTTCGCCATCTCTCACAACCCTGGATTTAAATATCTTCCTGTATAGATTTATCAAAACAAATCGATAAACTAACAGAAAAATGTGTTGTATAACAAATGTAAGATGGATAATTTCTGTCTTATCTAGATGTTAGGCCGCACTTTATGTGTATTTCTAAAGCACTGACCAGGGGCGTATCTAGGGTCTAAGAAGATATGGGGCACTTTTGAGCACTGCATGCGCCACGCACATTTTTTAGGTCACGCCCCTTTCTCCTCCCCAATTAAGCCACACCCACCATGTATTTAATAGACATGGCCAGAAAGACACAGACAGACAGATAGACAACCACAAACATAGACACACAGCCCAATAGTGATAAACAGACAGAAAGACAGTGAAATTGACACAGAAATAGAGATCAGAGTTGGACAGATAGACACAAATTAATGACACAAAGACACAGTAAACTGGCAATTTCATTATATACTGGTAGCATTTTGGTCATTTTAAACTTACAGTTGTGTTCAGTTGTAGTCAGATGCTTGCCCACATCTTTGGCCAGGGAGACCTTCTTGTACCTTCTACATGGACCTCTGCCCCCTATCTATCTCTATCTGTCCCTCTCTCTCTCTCTGTATATCTATCTCTGTCTATATATCTGCCTCTTGTTTATCAATTTTACTCTGTCTGTCTGCCTATTGTCTATCTGTCTCTCTATCTATGTCTGTCTGCTTATTGTCTATCTATCTATCTATCTATCTATCTAACTCTGCTATCTATCTATCTATATAACTCTGCTATCTATATATCTATCTATCTCTGCTATCTATCTATCTCTGCTATCTATCTCTATCTATCTATCTATCTATCTATCTATCTATCTATCTAACTCTGCTTTCTATCTATCTATTTAACTCTGTTACTGTGCTATCTATCTATCTATATAACTCTGCTATCTATCTATCTATCTATCTATCTAACTCTGCTATCTATCTATCTATGCTATCTATCTAACTCTGCTATCTATCTATATCTATCTATCTATCTCTGCTATCTATCTATCTAACTGCTATCTATCTATCTATCTATCTATCTATCTATCTATGCTATCTATCTATCTAACTCTGCTATCTATCTATCTATCTCTGCTATCTAACTCTGCTATCTATCTATCTCTGCTATCTAACTCTGCTATCTATCTATCTATCTCTGCTATCTATCTATCTCTATCTATCTATCTAACTCTGCTTTCTATCTATTTAACTCTGTTACTGTGCTATTTATCTATCTATCTAACTCTGCTATCTATCTATCTAACTCTGCTATCTATCTATCTATCTCTGCTATCTATCTATCTATCTCTGCTATCTATCTATCTAAATGCTATCTATCTTTCTATCTCTGCTATCTATCTATCTAACTCTGCTATCTAACTATCTATCTATCTATCTCTGCTATCTATCTATCTATCTATCTATCTATCTATCTATCTATCTCATCTAGCTAATCTAGCTCTTCTATCCTAATCTATCTATCTATCTATCTCCTATCTCTGCTATCTATCTATCTATCTATCTCTGCTATCTATCTATCTATCTAATTAGCAAACAGTGTGCACTCTACCTTCAAGTAGTATAATGCCCAGGTGCTACTGCAGATCCTATAAATATCCAACCATGTAACATGTAGTAACATGTAGAGCACTCTCAGGACTTGTTGAAAAAATCTTTAACTTTTATTTCATAAGCAGCAAACAGACCTTTCTCAAGCCATGTAGAGCACTCTCAGGACTGTTTGCAACAAGTCCTGAGAGTGCTCTACATGTTACATAGTTGGATATCTATCTATCTATCTATCTAACTCTGCTATCTATCTATCTAACTCTGCTATCTATCTATATCTATCTATCTATCTCTGCTATCTATCTATCTAACTGCTATCTATCTATCTATCTATATATCTAATCACTGCTATCTATCTATCTATCTCTGCTATCTAACTCTGCTATCTATCTATCTATCTATCTATCTATCTATCTATCTCTGCTATCTACTCTGCTATCTATCTATCTATCTCTCTATCTATCTATCTCTGCTATCTATCTATCTCTATCTATCTATCTATCTATCTATCTCTGCTATCTATCCTATCTCTGCTATCTATCTATCTATCTCTGCTACCTAACTCTGCTATCTATCTATCTATCTATCTCTGCTATCTATCTATCTCTGCTATCTATATCTTCTCTGCTATCTAATCTATCTCGCTATCTATATCTATCTCTGCTATCTACTCTCTGCTATTTATCTATCTATCTATCTAACTCTGCTATCTATCTATCTATCTATCTAACTATATATCTCTGCTATCTATCTATCTCTTATCTTCTCTGCTCTATCTCTGCTATCTATCTCTGCTATCTATCTATCTATCTATCTATCTATCTATCTATCTATCTCTGCTATCTATCTATCAATCTATCTATCTATCTCTGCTATCTATCTATCTATCTCTGCTATCTATCTATCTATCTATCTATCTATCTATCTCTGCTATCTATCTTATCTATCTATCTATCCTGCTATTCTATCTATCCCATCTATCTCTGCTATCTATCTATCTATCTATCTATCCCTGCTATCTATCTATCCATCTATCTATCCTATCTATCTATCCTATCTATCTCTGCTATCTATCTATCTATCTATCTATCTATCTATCTATCTATCTATCTATCTCTGCTATCTATCTCTGCTATCTATCTCTGCTATCTATCTATCTATCTATCTATCTATCTATCTATCTCTATTATCTATCTACCTCTATTATCTATCTATCGCTGCTATCTATCTATCTATCTATCTATCTCTGCTATCTATCTATCTATCTATCCCTGCTATCTATCTATCCCATCTATTCTGCTATCTAATCTATCTACCTATCTATCTATCTATCTATCTATCTATCTATCTATCTATCCCTGCTATCTATCTATCCATCTATCTATCTATCTATCCTATCTATCTCTGCTATCTATCTATCTATCTATCTATCTAGCTATCTATCTATCTCATCTATCGATCTATCTCTATGCTTATCTAATATCTATCTATCTATCTATCTCTGCTATCTATCTAATCTCTGCTATCTATCTATCCCTGCTATCTATCTATCTATCTTCTCTCTATCTTCTATCTATCTATCTATCTATCTATCTATCTATCTATCTATCTATCTCTGCTATCTATCTATCTATCTATCTGTTTGTCTGTCTATCTATCTAATGTGATTTTTGGTACAGCATTGTTACAGGCTGTGCAGTCACAGGTCAGGGATAGAAAACCAAGTTGGATTCCCAAGGCATGCCCATTGCCTGCTATTAAACAGAAGCGAGTTGGAAATTCCTCAGTCCCTCCTCCTTCCTGCACCGCACTCTACATCGGCTACAATTGATGTGACCCGCCCACAATGTAATCATGGAGGGACCCAGCCAGGGAGGGATTGTAAATCGTGAGTCGAATTAGCTGTGTTGGGCATGTCCTGAAGGTAGGATTCAGTATGTTCTCTCTCTCCCTCTGTCTGCCACACTCTCCACTGGCAGGAGTTTAAATCTCCCGCTCTCCCTGCTGTACACGCTGTGCACTGGTAAGAGGGCGGGAAGGAGGGCAGTCAACGCACATTAGCAGGAGATTCGGGGCACGTGCCCCGGATCTTTTAACATAGATGCGCCACTGGCATTGACACTTCCAGTTCAACCCAAAACATGTGTATATACGTCCCCTCTAATACCAATTGGGTACCAAGATTTCATAGGATTTCTTCTATTTTTAACATCTTGCCTTTATTTTTTTTGTACAAATCCCTAAAATTTATAGTTGTGTATATAAAGATTTTATATCATCTGTATCCACATATAGCTAAACATACACCCACATATCTGTTGTATTCAATAAGATCAACTGGACTTGAAGTTTAGTTCTTGAAGACGTTTCGCTAGTCATCCGACTGGCTTTCTCAATTCAGAATGACTTGTACAAGAATCTGTGGCAATTGCTTCCAACATTTACAGTAATGAACACATTAAATGCACTAAAAAATGCAAGCACACATTAAAACACTATTAACAGATATAGAATAAGAAGTCACACCATAGCAAACGGAAGGTTTACTATAAACCATCCGGTTGTCATAGAATCCATAATTTTTTCTATCAACTGCCCGGTTGCCATAGCAACCAGAATGTTTACTATCAACAGCATGGTTGCCATGGCAACCAGAATGTTTACTTTCAACTGCCAGGTTGCCATAGCAACCAGAATGTTTACTATCAACTGCTGATATTATAGTGACATCACTAAAAAATGCGACCACACACATTAAAACACTAGTAACCGTTATAGACTAAGAAGTTGCACCAAGTGCAATGCTTTTATATGCCAAAATTGAATCTATGGGAAATTATGATGTCATGCTGATGTCATAGTGACATCACTAATAAATGCACACAGTCACATTTAAAAACTATTAGCAGGTAAAAAAGCATTGCACTTGGTGCAACTTCTTATGTTATAAGTCAAAATTGTATCTATGCAAGATGATGATATCATGCTGATTTCATAGTGACATCAGCATGCACAGGATACAGTGTTGAGATAAAGCTGCACAGGATACAGTGTTGCCATAAAGCTGCACAGGATACATTTTTTCTAATATAACTAGGGAGGAGAGACCAGTAGATAAAATTCAAGGGCAAATTAAGGGACTAGTCGAAATGGGACTGTCAAATAATTGGATCTCTGAGAAAACAGCAAATTTTTTGTTGGAACCCTATCTAAAGTAATTTATGGACTGCCAAAAATCCATAAAGATCCCAAAAATTCCCCATTCGGGCCAATTATCTCTGCCAGAGGATCAGTGACACAGCCGCTTGAGCAGTTTGTGGACTTTTTCTGCAGCCAATTGTAAAAAAGCTTCCCTCTTTTATAAGGAATACTACAGACTTTCTAACGAAACTCAATGACATTAAATCATGGCAATTGCAGATTAAGTCAAAGAAATCAAATAAGGATAGGGAGGGTTTTAAGGTGCTCATTTATCCCGAAATGTTGTTTTCCCGCTAGCAAACCCGATATATAAATTCGGGTGGGTGGATTTACTCGGGGCAATTGCGGCTAAATGTAAAAACCAGAGGACAGTTACAGACTGGTTTTCGGGTTTTATTGAGCCATCTTCAGTGTTAAAGCGCCTATCAACAGACTATCAAAGAGGCTAGCAATCCATGAGCTGTAAGCAAAGCCTTTAGAAGGTATAGCATTTCCTAAAGGCTACCATGATAACATGGAAATTACCCAGAATTCTGTGCTTATTGTAGAGTGGTATTTTTACAGTTTATTGAAGTTCAAGGTGGGATCTATATACTAAAAGAGGTCTTTAATGAGTTGCATGAACCTGGCGTTAGTGGTGGTAATAGTAAGCAGCTTCCAATGGACCCAACTGAAGCCATCACCCACAGTAGAAAGGAAGGAATGAAAGGTAATGTATTAACGAATACAGTTTTTCTGGATTGGGGGGGTTTCCTGGTGTTTTCAGATTATGGACTATAAAAATGTTGGGTTTAGTTCTTCCTGATGGTAGTCTGGGATGAAATAGACTCGGGTGTGGGGGTAGAATCCATAAGGAAATTGCTGTGGGTGGCATTCGGAACACAGATTTATGTCTTTAGACTGCTCTTTTTGTAGGAGGAAGCGCTAAGAAAGACCAAGCCATTCTTTCCACACATGATTGCTGTTAATGACAAACGTGGGATATACATCCCTTATATTAATAAATAAATTTAATTTTATGGGGAATACATTGGTTTTTCGGGGTACTATGTTGGGGTGGGTGGGGGTAAAAAAAATAACATAGGGACAGGTGTTTTAGTGTTGTTTAAGCACTAAATAAATAATTATATCAATATAACAAATATGTGAAATGACATTAAAGTATAGAAAATGTAAATAAGGACAAAATCATAAATAAATATAATTACTTGCATAGTCCCCCACTCCTGTTTTGTAATGGTATCTTCAAAATGGACTGTTAAGCCCCACAGGTTTTTAAAGGGAGGCAATGGAAGCTTACAAAGGCGGAATATTTCTTTTATCCCCTTTAGTGTTATTCCAATGGTGTCCTTAAAGGGGAACTGTGGTCTCCAAACAAGTTAAGTTTAAATGAAAGGCCAGTTTCCTACTTTAAATGAGCCATCAACCACCTCTCTCCAAAGCCCAAGATATACAGAAAGACTGACCAGAAAGTTAATGGGTGGGAGGCTGACTTGTGACTTCCTAGGCTCTCCTGCACAGTTGTCGCGGCGAGCACAGCCTCAGAATCCCTCAGTGTGTGAGGGAGACAGGAAGTCCTCCTCCTCTCTGCTGTGTGAAGTCCTGACAGAGAAGTAGTAAGGGGGGGTCTGAGTAACCCATGGCACCCACGAGTGGGCAGAGCTTAGACACCTGCGAGTGGGTGGGGCGTAGACAACCCGCATGTGGGCGGGGCTTAGACACCCACGGGTAGGCGGGGCTTAGTCACCCAAGAGTGGGCAGGGCTACGGCACCCGCAAATAGGCAGGGTCACATGGGCTGAAATAATGGGTCATGGGGGGACCATGGGGTCCATGAGTGGGAGGGACTAGGAGGGCTGAAGGAGTCATTCTCCAGAGCGATCAGCTTTGTTTCTTTCAAAGGGATTTTCTGTTTTTAAAGGGGTTTGTCTGTTTTTAAGGGGAGAGCGTTAAGAAACAAAGTGTTTTATTAACTGGGTTGCAGCCCGTAAATGTACTAACCTAACACTATTTATTTCTAGGAGTGTGCCTGTGTAAGTAATTAATACACTGGGTTGTGTGGTTTTTTTTTGTTTGTTTTTTTTACTAACAATTACTAATTGAATAAGTGTAGAGTAGGAATGATTTAAGTAAACCAAAGCACTGGGTTACTAAAATAAATACTGGTGTAAAAAATAAAATAAATACTGGTGTTTAAACAGCACTGTTACCTGCAAGGTGGGGGCTGGTAAGAGACAAAGGAAAGGCATTTTTTTTCTTTTCTCTCTGATTGGATGGGGGTGTAGCTAATTGGTTATATTGGTGGGGGCTGTTGGCTCTTTGGTTTTGAACCTCATTTTAAGCTAGGTACACACAGTCCAGATTTCTGAAGATGACAGGACAGGATCTGCAAGATCCTGTCTGCCATCTTCAAAGATCTGCATACAACAGTCCTGAGCGTTCTCCCTATGAACTTCATAAGAGAACGCTCGGGACTGTGTGTTTTCATTGGGCCGCGCTAGACTCCTCTATAGGGAGTCTAGCACGGCAGAACGGAAAATTTCGGCCTTTCCCGAACGAGCGTTCGGCCAGACCGATCGTTTGGCGGCTGCGCGCTCCTTCGGGAAACGAGCGGACACACATATGATAAAATTAGGTCCACTCCTGCATGGCTTAATGCTCAGGTAAAAGGGAAATGGAAAAAAAAAGAAAAGGCTTTTAAAATTTTGAAAAAAGAGGGAACAGAACAGGCTTAAGGACAAAGCAAGTCCAACCCAAAATGTTTTTAGTATATAAATGGTAAAAAGATGGGATGAGAATGTGGATATTTAATAATGGGGCGATGGTGGTGGTATGAGAGGATGCCGAAAAGGCTAAGCTGCAAACCGTTTTTACATCAGTTTTTTACTGTGAAAATCTTGTCCTTACAGTAGGGATGTGAATAATATTCAGGGAAGAAATGAAGAGTATTCGCATTGGCTAACAGAGGATATGGTACGGAAACAATTAGACAAAGTTAATATCAATAAAGCCCCAGGACCAGATCTTTTCAGATTCGCTTTGGCCTGGGGAGGTGCCACTGGATTGGAAAAAAGCCAAGTGAATACCAATATTCAAAAAAGGTAGTCGTTCACAGCCTGGTAACTATAGACCTGTAAGCCTAACTCTAAGAGATCATCGTATTAGTGTATTCAGCATGGATTTATGAGAAATAGTCATGCCAGACAAATTTAATTGGTTTTTTGAAGAAGCGAGTAAGAAGTGATATTCAGGCACAGCTGTGGATGTGGTATATTTGGATTTTGCTAAAAGCTTTTGATACTGGCCACATAGGCGACTAATGTATAAACTGAGGACTGTTGGCCTTGAAGAAAACATTTGTTCATGGATAGAGAACTGGTTATTGGATCGCAAACAGAGAGTGGTGGTAATGGAGCTACATCTATGTGGGCTAAAGTTCTAGCGAGTGTCTCAGGGTTCTGTAAGGGGACCGCTTCGTTTAATCTGTTTATAAATTACTTAGAAGGGGGCATTGAGAGCAAGGTCTCAGTGTTTGCTGATGACAATAAACTATGCAGAGCTTTGGAAACTTCAGTGATGGCAAGTGCTGCAAACAGACCTAGACAGATTATCCAACATGGGCAGGAATGGCAGATGAGATTCAATGTTGCTAATGTAAGGCGATGCATTTGGGATTTAATAATCCCTGTGCCACCTACACCATAAATAACTCTGTGTTAAGTGTATCTGTAATGGAAAAAGATTTGGGGGTTCTGGTTGATAACAGACTTAGCTATAGCAAACAATGACAGCAGCAACGGCTAGAGCTAGAAAGATATTGTCTTTGTATTAAGAGAGGAATAGATTCAAGAGAGAAAAATATTATCTCCTTCTTTACAAGGCACTGGTAAGACCTCATTTGGATATGCGGTGCGTGTAGTTTTGGAATCCCATATACAAAGGGACATCTTGGAAATTGAGGCAGTTCAGAGAAGGGCAACTAAATTAATAAGGGAATGGAGGGCTTGAATATGCAGGCAGATTAGACAAGTTAGGCTGTTTTACATTGGAGAAGGACGTTTGCGTGGGGATATGATAACCATATACAAATATATTAATGGGGCCATACAATGAACTCTTGGTGCATTGTTTACTAATAGGTCATATCAGAGGACTCGTGGACTCGTGGACATCCTTTAAGGGTGGAAGAGAAAAGAAGTTTCATCTTCAGGTTAGGAAAGGTTCCTTTACAGTGAGAACGTGTGAAACTGTGGAACTGTCTTCCAGCAGATGTGGTAATGGCAAGTTTATTGAATAGCTTTATAGCTTTAAAAAAGGCCTGGATAAGTTTCAAAACTAAAAAATATTGAGAATTACTGGTATTAGAATATAGATGGTTGTCCAGGGTACTTTCCGTTACGTTGGAGTCAGGAAGGAATTTTTCCCCCTTTTTAGTGTTTTTTTTTTTGCCTTCCTCTGGATCAATGTTAGTAGGGTTTGTAAAAAAAAAAGAGGGTGAATAGGTTGGACTGATGGACGTATGTCTTATCAACCTTAATACTACGTACTATGTTACTATGAGACACAGGACAGATTGACTGACAGTTCAGAGCAGGAAGGAAGTGCAGGGGACCTGGTGTGCTGCGCTGCTGTCATATCACACACAAAAATGTAAATATCTTCAAAACTTCAAAATAAACAATGGAAATAAATTGCAAAAATTCCCAGGGGAGCAATTCCTATCAATTTACCACAATTTACCTAAAGTCATTTTGGACCACAGTTCCCCTTATATTAGGTTGACAGCAGTGTTAGCAAATCAAAACATTTTCTGAGTGTTAGTAGGAAGTAGGAAGTTGGTATGTCAAGTCCTTGTAAAACATGTGACAGTCTCTACCTCACCTCTCCCCTCTAATAGAAACAAAGGAGAGCTGCTGTTGCTGGACAGTTGTAGTTTTCAAACAGTTGTAGTTTTGGAGATCTACTGGTTGCTTATCCCTGCTATATATGATAGGGGGGACTGAAAGGAAAACATCTCCATCTCTGAGACAATGAGAGTGAGTTTGTTATAGTTTATTACATTATTAAGCAATAGACTCCATAGAAGCATGAACCCGTGTCCTGAACTGATAAATGTAATAAGATTGAAACATGACAGGATAGTCTGGGTTCTTTATAGGACCTCACTTTTACCAAAAGTGATCCCTCTCTAAACATTTGCCAATAATGATCTCTCTAACGGAATCCCTGGTGATAGAGTGGAGTTAGGGCTAGGCCACACTAGAGTGTTTTTCAAGCAATTGTGCCACGATTTCCCCTAAAATAGAAAACGCAGAAGCAAATGAAAATTCCCGCGATTTCCGATGGCATGCGATTGTGCGTCCATTGCGTTTTGGTAATGCATGTGTTCACCATTTTTGGTGCGTTAACGCATGTGTTTCCGTAACGAGAACGGCAAAATCACATGCGCAAAACACACACAGAAACGCAAAATTCACAAGAATCATGCACAAAATCATGTGCCATACCGTAGCGATTGTGTGCGCCATGGGTGTATTGTAGTGTGGCCTGGCCTTAATGGGGAGGGTGGAGTATTGAAAGACAGATTGTAACTTAAATTAGAATGATCCAATGGATCTGCTATTGATCTATTATTGGTGGAAATTTAAGGGGAAGATGTTTCAAGCTCTGCACAACAATTCAATTTCACTGTGGTGTTCTACTGAACTATAAACACTCTACAATGTTACAATAAAATAGATCAAGAATAGAGATGGACCGGATCGGGTCTGAACCAGTTCCGTGACGGAGGTGTGATTCAAAGATTTTGCAGGATTCTGCTTTGCCGATTTTTTCGGACATGTTCGAAATTCGAAGAAAATTTCAATTAATTTTTTTAATTTTGTAAAAATTACAAGTAACTTCTGTTAATAGTTTTCGACCTGGAAAATGGTCTGGGGAAAGACAATTAGATTCTTTCTCAAATATTCTGATTGTAACCAATCTAATAGAAAAGAATCTGATTGGTTAGTATACCATCAGATTATTTCTAAAAGAATCTGATTGTAATAATTCTGATTGGTTCAATTAGATTCTTCCAGAAAGCATACCAATGAAATTCTTTGGTTACAATTGGTACAATCAGCTTTTTTATTTTTAAAGATTTATTGGTTTACCAATCAGAATATTTTCCAATTAAAATTGGTTTGCAATGAGTTCTTCAAAAAGAATCTGATTGAATAGTATACCAATCAGATTCTTTCCCAATCACAATTAGTTACAATAAGATTATTTCTAAAGTATCTGATTGTAACAATTCTGATTAGATACACATCAGATTTTTCAGGATGTATCTGATTGCTATACTAACCAATAGATTATTTTTCAATCAGAATTGGTTTTCAATCAGCTATTTCAGAAAGAGTCTAATTGGTTAGTATACCAATCAGATATTGCTAATTAATCTGATTGTAACCAATTCTGATTAGTTACAATCACATTCTTCCAGAAAGCATACCAATAAGATTCTTTCTGAAAGTAGCTAACATCTGATTGGTGGGGCAAAATTAGCACCATTTTAAACGATAAGAATTATGAATCCCTGATATGCGTAATCTCGAAAAATGGTTTGATACGTGAGGAAAGTTTTTCTTTTTTACATTTCTGGTGTATGTACGTTTTTCCCAGACCATTTTCCAGGTCCACAGGCGGAACGGATTTTATCAGTTTCGCCATCTCTCACACCTGGATTTAAATATCTTCTGTATAGATTTATCAAAACAAATCGATAAACTAACAGAAAAATGTGTTGTATAACAAATGTAAGATGGATAATTTCTGTCTTATCTGATGTTTAGGCCGCACTTTATGTGTATTTCTAAAGCACGACCAGGGGCGTATCTAGGGTCTAGAAGATATGGGGCACTTTGAGCACTGCTGACGCCACGCACATTTTTTAGGTCAGCCCTTTCTCCTCCCCAATTAAGCCAACCACCATGTATTTAATAGACATGGCCGAAAGCACAGACAGACAGATAGACAACCACAAACATAGACACACAGCCCATAGTGATAAACAGAACAGAAAGACAGTGAAATTGACACAGAAATAGAGATCAGAGTTGGACAGATAGACACAAATTAATGACACAAAGACACAGTAAACGGCATTTCATTATATACTGGTAGCATTTTGGTCATTTTAAACTTACAGTTGTGTTCAGTTGTAGTCAGATGTTGCCCACTCTTTGGCCAGGGAGACCTTCTGTACCTTCTACATGGACACTCTGCCCCTATCTATCTCTAATCTGTCCCTCTTCTCTCTCTGTATATCTATCTCGTCATAATCTGCCTCTGTTTATCAATTTTACTCTGTCTGTTGCCTATTGTCTATCTGTTCTCTATCTATGTCTGTTGCTTATTGTCTATCTATCTATCTATATATCTATCTAACTCTGCTATCTATCTATCTATATAACTCTGCTATCTATATATCTATCTATCTCTGCATCTATCTATTTGCTATCTTATCTCTATCTATCTATCTATTATCTATCTATCTAATCTGCTTTCTATCTCTATTTAACTCTGTACTGTGCTATCTACTCTCTATATAACTGGCTATCTACATCTATCTATATACTAACTCTGCTATCTATCTATCTATGCTATTATCTAACTCTGCTATCTATCTATATCTATCATTCTACTCTGCTATCTATCTATCTAATGCTTCTATCTATCATCTATCTATATCTATCATCTGCTATCTATCTAACTATGCTATCTATCTATCTATCTCTGCTATCTAACTCTGCTATCTATCTATCTCTGCTATCTAACTCTGCTTATCTATCTAATCTATCTTGCTATCTATCTATCTCTATCTATCTATCTAACTTGTTTCATCTATTTAACTTGTTACTGTGGCTTTATCTATCTATCTAACTCTGCATATATCGATCTAACTCTGCTATCTATCTATCTATCTCTGCTATCGCAGCTATCTATCTCTGCTATCTATCTATCTAACATGATATTATCTTTCTATCTTGTATCTATCACTTCTCATCTCACTCTGCACTACACATATCTATCTATCTATCTATCATCTATCTATCATCTCTGATCTACACACATTCATCACTACTATCTATCTATCTGACTATTATCATCTCTCATCTCCTATCTCCTGCTATCTATCTATCTATCTATCTACTGCTATCTATCTATCTATCTAATTAGCCAACACGTGTGCAATCTCCTTCAAGTAGTATAATGCCCAGGTGCTACTGCAGATCCTATAAATATCCAACCATGTACATGTAGTAACATGTAGAGCACTCTCAGGACTTGTTGAAAAAATCTTTAACTTTTATTCATAAGCAGCAAACAGACCTTTCTCAAGCCATGTAGAGCACTCTCAGGACTGTTTGCAAAAAGTCCTGAGAGTGCTCTACATGTTACTAAGTGGATATCTTATTATCTATCTAACTCTGCTATCTATCTATCTAACTCTGCTATCTATCTATTATTCTATCTACTATGCGATTATCTATTAACTGCATCTATCTTATCTATCTATCATCACTGCTATCTATCTTATCTCTGCTATGACAATCTGCTATCTATCTATCTATCTATCTATCTATCTATCTATCGCTATCTAACTCTGCATTATCGATCTATCTATCTATCTATCTATCTCTGCTATTATCTATCGCTATCTATCTATCATCTATCGATCTCTGCTATCTATCTATCTCTATCTATCTATCTATCATCTGCTACTACCTGCTATCGTATCTATCTTCTCTACTCATCCTGCTATATTATCTATCTCTGCTATCATATCATATCTATGCTATCTATATATCTCTTGCTATCTAACTCGCTCTATTCTATCTATCTATATAATCTCTGCTATCTATCTATCTATCTCTCTATCTAAACTATATATCTATCATCTGCTATCTATCTATCTATCTATCTATCTATACTATCTCTGTCTATCATCTCTGCTAATCTATCTTGACTTATCTATCTATCTATCTATCTGATCTATCTATCTATCTATCTGATCTATCTATCTACTATCTATCTATCTATCTATGACTATCTATCTCTATCTATCTCTGCTATCTATCTATCTATCTATCTATACTATCATCTCTCATCTATATCTATCATCTATCCATGCTATCTATCTATCCCTATCTCTGTATCGATCTATCTATCTATCTATCCCTGCATCTATCTATCCATCTATCTATCCTATCTATCTATCCTATCTACTATCTCTATCTATCTATCGATCTATCTATATATCCTATCTATCAATATCTATCTATGCCCTATCTATCTCTTGCCTATCTATCTCTGCGCTATCTAGCTATCTATCTATCTATCTATCTATCTTATCATCTATCATTCCTATACATCTATCCCATCTATCTATCTATCTATCTATCCTCTGCATCTATCATCTACACACATCCATCCCCACTCATCTACTAACCACACATCTCTAAACACACTATCCCGATCATCAAACCACTACCTGCTATCACTACGATCTACATCATATTATGCTAATCTATCATCTCTCTCTACCATCTATCATATCTATATTCTATCTATCTATCTCGCTATCTATCTATCCCTGCTATCTATCTATCTATCTATCTATCTATCTATTCTATTTATCTATTATCTATCCCTGCTATCTGTCTATATATCTTTCTATCTCTGATATGTATCTATCTATCTATCTATCTATCTATCTATCTATCTGTTGTCTGTCTATCTATCTAATGTGATTTTTGTACAGCATGTTACAGGCTGCAGTCACAGGTCAGGATAGAAACCAAGTTGGATTCCCAAGGCATGCCCTTGCCTGCTATTAACAGAAGCGAGTTGGAAATTCCTCAGTCCCCCTCCTTCTGCACCGCACTCTACACTCGGCTACAATTGAGATGTGACCCGCCCACAATTGATCATGGAGGGACCAGCCAGGGAGGGATTGTAAATCGTGAGTCGAATTAGCTGTGTGGGCATGTCCTGAAGGTGGATTCAGTATGTTCTCTCTCCCTCTGTCTGCCACACTCTCCACTGGCAGGAGTTTAAATCTCCCGCTCTCCTGCTGTACACGCTGTGCACTGGTAAGAGGGGGGAAGGAGGGCAGTCAACGCACATTAGCAGGAGATTCGGGCAGCCGTGCCGGTCTTTTAACATAGATGCGCCACTGGCATTGACACTTCCAGTTCAACCCAAAAACATGTGTATATACGTCCCCTCTAATACCAATTGGGTACCAAGATTTCATAGGATTTCTTCTATTTTTAACATCTTGCCTTTATTTTTTTGTACAATCCCTAAAATTTATAGTTGTGGATATAAAGATTTTATACATGTATCCACATATAGCTAAACATACACCCACATATCTGGTGTATTCAATAAGATCAACTGGACTTGAAGTTTAGTTCTTGAAGACGTTTCGCTAGTCATCCGACTGGCTTCTCAATTCAGAATGACTGTACAAGAATCTGTGGCAATTGCTTCCAACATTTACAGTAATGAACACATTAAATGCACTAAAAAATGCAAGCACACATTAAACACTATTAACAGATATAGAATAAGAAGTCACACCCTAGCAAACGGAAGGTTTTCTATAAACCATCCGGTTGTCATGAATCCATAATTTTTTCTATCAACTGCCCGGTTGCCATAGCAACCAGAATGTTTACTATCAACAGCATGGTTGCCATGGCAACCAGAATGTTTACTTTCAACTGCAGGTTGCATAGAAACCAGAATGTTTACTATCAACTGCTGATATCATAGTGACATCACTAAAAAATGCGACCACACACATTAAAACACAGTAACCGTTATGACTAAGAAGTTGCACCAAGTGCAATGCTTTTATATGCCAAAATTGAATCTATGGGAAATATGATGTCATGCTGATGTCATAGTGACAATCACTAATAAATGCACACAGACCATTTAAAAACTATTAGAGGTAAAAAGCATTGCACCTTGGTGCAACTTCTTATGTTATAAGTCAAAATTGTATCTATGCAAGATGATGGATATCATGCTGATTTCATAGTGACATCAGCATGCACAGGATACAGTGTTGAGATAAAGCTGCACAGGATACAGTGTTGCCATAAAGCTGCACAGGATACATTTTTTCTAATATAACTAGGGAGGAGAGACCAGTAGATAAAATTCAGGCAAATTAAGGGACTAGTCGAAATGGGACTGTCAAATAATTGGATCTCTGAGAAAACAGCAAATTTTTTGTTGGAACCCTATCTAAAGTAATTTATGGACTGCCAAAAATCCATAAAGATCCCAAAAATCCCCATTCGGGCCAATATCTCTGCCAGAGGATCAGTGACACAGCCGCTTGACAGTTTGTGGATTTTTCTGCAGCCAATTGTAAAAAAGGGATACTACAGACTTTCTAACGAAACTCAATGACATTAAATCATGGCAACCAGATTGGCTTATGGCCACACTAGAGTTAAACATTGTATACTAATATACCGCACAATAAGGGTATTGCAGCGGTTGAACATTTTTTAGGAAGCACCACGTATGAAGGGCCACCTACGGAATTCCTTGTGCAGTGTCTCCACATATTTTGTACAGTAATTACTTTAAATTTGAAAATATGTATTTCCTTCAACATTGTGGCATGCAATGGGAAGTTCCGTGGCGCCGTCATATGCAACTATTTATGGGACTTATTGAGGAAAACACCATCTATCCTTCGGTACCGATTAAGGAACATGTTGTACTATTCTACGCACATCGATGATGTGTTTATTGTCTGGGAAAGCACAGAGGAGCGTTTTGTAAGTTTGTTTTGTTGCTCAACACGATATGAAGGGCATACAGTTTTGTCCAGAATTCTAAAGGCCTAATACATTTTTTAGATGTGGAGGTCCAAATATTGGGACGTGAAATTTGCACATCTATTTACTCTAAGCCAACCGACAGAAACACACTGCTCCACAATACCATCTCTTATCCCCCTGGGTTCAGGGATTGTACGCAAGAACCTCCATAGTTAGACCACGATGCATATACAAACGAGGTACCGGTAGGTCTTTGTGCACTGAGTTGGTACAGGCTGACCCTATAGAAAAATATAGCAAAAATAAAATTATAATTTCCCAAAAGAAAGGGTGTTATAAATGCTATAGTTGCAATGTGTGCAACTCCATTATACAAGGGGAACATTTCCGCCACCCATATAGTGGAAAGAAGTATGAGATTCACGGCCTATATACATGTCTGACGGATTATTGTATGTACATTCTTAAATGCCCCTGCTCACTTATTTATGTTGGTTTGACTACTGGTCAATTCAAGGTACATTTCCAGAAGCACAGGAGCACAATCAAGGTAGCGCAGGGTGTTTTAAAAATTGAGGATTCAAACAAAAGGGATCAGCAGTATGAAAAAACTTCCCCCGGTCGCAAAACATTTCTTGATAAGAAACATCAGGTGTGAACTGCGAGGTACAGTAATCGAACAAGTACCAAGCCAAAAAGAGGGGGCAAAAAGAAACATTCTACATACGTAGGGAAGCCTACTGGATATATACACTGCAAGCCCTATATCCGAAAGGTCTTAATACAATTGTCATATGCAGTGTTCCTAACTGACTGAATTTTAACTCTTTACATCCATTATGTATAATATGCACTTAACTGAATTTTAAAAGTTGTTTTTTATTATGTACAGTATGCACTTTAATCTGTAATTTGCACATTTATGTAATGTTGGTGTTATATACTAACATGTAATTTATCTTATTACACTAAGATGTAATTTACTTAGGTGTTTTATGTATTGAATACTAGCAAAATACCCGCACTTCGCAGCGGAGATGTATTGAAATAACCTTTTTAGTAAGAAAGCAATAATGTATCAAGATTGCTGTAATTATAATAACAACCACAGAAAAATCTGTTATGTTTCGCTGTTAATTGTAAAGGATGCTCTGGGTATTCGGATGAGCGTTCTCTTCCGGCAATGTTGATGCTGGGACAGCATGTAATCGGGGATGTGAGCAGTGGAGACTTGCTAATTGCAACAACGGAGTGGTTGGTGGCTTTCGCAATGTTGGTCTCAGCCAGTCCCCGCACACACCCTGAAATTTTGGTAAAATCGGTCCAGCCGTTAGTGTGCAGGAGTTCAAAATTCTATTTCCCCCCCCCCCCCATTCACCACCACCCTAAAAAAAATATTTCGTTAACCTTTACTGGTTAAGGAGTATATGCATACAAATTTGGTTGAAATCGGACCAACCATATAGATTGTATAGCTTGTAAGTAAGGTAACCATAAGTCTGTGCATGTCAGATACTCACGTTACAGGTGGAATTTCTAAAGAAACCTGCTTAACTTTGTAAGTAAGGTGCAATGAATGAGCTGCCGTCCGCCCCACTACCCCCCACTATTCCTCTCTGTCCACCCTCCAACACCTTCCTACACCTCAGCCAGTCCCCGCACACACCCTGACATTTTGGTAAAAATCGGTCCAGCCGTTAGTGTGCAGGAGTTCAAAATTAGTGATGAGTGAGTGAGTGAGTGAGGGCGTTACAGGTGGAATTTCGAAACGAAACCTGCTTAACTTTTGTAAGTAAGGTGCAATGAATGAGCCTGCCAAATGTAAGCCGTCTGCCTCCACGGCAAGTTGGAGAATTAGTGATGAGTGAGTGAGTGAGTGAGGGAGGGCGTTACAGGCTGAATTTCGAAACAAAACCCAGTGTTCTCCCCAGAATTTTTTTCCAGCCGGGTGGCATGAAAAAGTAGCTGAGTGGGGTGGGACAGCGAAATTTGGTGGTGGGGGAAAAATGTGCATGCATCATGCTCATTATATAGGACAGGGATGTCTAACTTTCATCCCACTAGATGTTTGAAAACTATGACTCCCAGCTTTGTGGTTGTAGAATGCAGGGAGTTGTAGTTCCCTTCTGAAGGTAACCCATGTACAAGCACATGTGCCACCCTTTTGTGGCCTGGGGATCTGTAAAAGCTAGTAAACAGTGCTAAATTATCTTACAAGTGTAAAAAAACGGGTCTGGACTGGGCAGTATTGGCGGGAGTTTTAACTGACCTATTGGCACCTATTAAACCTAGATATAAGTTCTCTCAAGGAATTTTTTCCAGCCGGGTGGCATGAAAAAGTAGCCGGGTGGGCCGCCGGCTAAAAGCCCTAGGGAGAACACTGAAAACCTGCTAACTTTTGTAAGTAAGGTGCAATGAAGAGCCTGCCAAATTTAAGCGTCTGCCTCCACCGCAAGTTGGAGAATTAGTGATGAGTGGTGAGTGAGTGAGGGCGTTACAGGTGGAATTTCGAAACGAAACCTGCTTAACTTTGTAGTAAGGTGCAATGAATGAGCCTGCCAAATTTAAGCCGTCTGCCTCCACGGCAAGTTGGAGAATTAGTGATGAGTGAGTGAGTGGGATGGTGAGTGAGGGCGTTACAGGTGGAATTTCAAAAACGAACCTGCTTAACTTTTGTAGTAAGGTGCATGAATGACCACTGCAAATTAAGCCGTCTGCCTCGACGGCAAGTTGGAGAATTAGTGATGAATGAGTGAGTGAGTGGGGCTTACAGGTGGAATTCGAAACGAACCGGCTTAACTTTTGTAAGTAAGGTGCAATGAATGAGCCTGCCAAATTTAAGCCGTCTGCCTCCACGGCAAGTTGGAGAATTAGTGATGAGGGAGTGAGTGAGTGAGGGCGTTACAGGTGGAATTTCGAAACGAAACCTGCTTAACTTTTGTAAGTAAGGTGCAATGAATGACCCTGCCAAATTTAAGCCGTCTGCCTCCACGGCAAGTTGGAGAATTAGTGATGAGGGAGTGAGTGAGTGAGGGCGTTACAGGTGGAATTTCGAAACAAAACCTGCTTAACTTTTGTAAGTAAGGTGCAATGAATGAGCCTGCCAAATTTAAGCCATCTGCCTCCACGGCAAGTTGGAGAATTAGTGATGTGAGTGAGTGAGTGAGGGCTTTGCCTTTTATTAGTATAGATGGAGATTTTATGTATTTATTCACATCTAGCAGTAACTGAGGTGGAATTATCTTGTATGTTTTGATATATACATGTTTTGACACCTAGGGGTGGCATAGGGGAGGGATATGTGATGTGAGGTCATATCCTGGCCTATATATGGTTGTTCACTTTTGTTGTGCATTAAGTTCTATTGTGTCTTGAGAAAGGTGTCCTGTTGACACCGAAACATTGATTAATAAATCTTTTCACGTATTAAGACTGGTGTGCGGTGGATATATGAAGAGCTATATGTCATAGTGACATCACAAAAAAATGCAACCACACACATTAAAACACTATTAACAGATATAGAATAAGAAGTCGCAACAAGTACAATGCTTTTATGGTCCAAAATTTTATTTATGCAAAATGATGATGTCATGCTGATCTCATAGTGTCATCACAAAAAAATACAACCACACACATTAAAACACTATTAACAGATATAGAAGTCGCAACAAGTGCAATGCTTTTATGGGCCAAAATTTATGCAAAATTATGATGTCATGCTTAAGTCATAGTGACATCACACAAAAAAATGCACCCAGACACAGTTAAACACTAACAACAGATATAGAATAAGAAGTCGCACCACAGGAAAAAGAAGGTTTACTATCAACCATCCAGTTGCCATAGAATTCAGAATGCTTTCTATTAACTGCCCAGTTTCCATAGCAACTGCAATGTTTACTATCAACTGCCCGGTTGCCATAGCAACCAGAATGTTTACTATCAACAGCACGGTTTCCATAGCAACCAGAATGTTTACTTTCAACTGCCTGGTTGCCATAGCAACCAGAAGGTTTACTATCAACTGCTGATTTCATAGTGACATCACTATAGAATGCAACCACACACATGAAAGTAAAGAGTAGTGTCTGTCATCTTGTCCAAATGTCTCTGCCTCCTGTCTTGCCTCCGGGAGGGATGGTGACATTCGCAGATGAGCCCTTCACCCCCCTCCCTCCCACCATCCAGATCCATCCTCTGCAGCCGTGTAATCATTTGGACATATCATGGATCTCCCCTGCCCACCCCTAACCTCCGTGTTATTTTCTTAAAAAAAATCTGACCGCTACTTACAGACCTTCTTTCCAAGTCAAGGGGAGAGAAAACAGGTGAGGGAAGTGAGCCAAATTGTAATCGGTGCGCTACTATGTACGTATAAGGAAATAATTGTACTGTTGGGTCCCATTGTGACCCATTATGGGGGTGGATTATATCCTTATAAAATCACCCAGCTATGTCACTAAGTAACTCATTTCTTATACCTCTTATATCCCACTGCTCCTCCCATTCCAGTGTTCATGCCTGAACACTTCATAACCAATATTTCTCTCCTCCTCAACAAAGATTTGTTTAATTGCATAGATGTTGGGCTGGGATGTTCCTTTTGACTGGGTTTAAGTTACAGAAGGTAGCTGGGGGGGAGTGTTAAATTAAGGTGGGAACAGGGACAAGGCTAGAATTGAAAACATGAATGGGGTGAAGGAATCAGATTATAAGAAATAATGCGCCCTTTTACATTATAATATGCTGTAAGGGGCGCATTATCCCTTTTAAAAAATAAATGTACCCAGAATAGCCTTTATGGAGAACTGGGAGAATATGCTAGGTTTGGAGCTGGAGACTAATTGGTGGATAAGCATATTTGAATCACTGTAAATGCTCCTCAAATATTGTGGTCCAGGAAAAAGCTTTTAAAATTCTGCACCACTGGTACATGTCCCCGCAGAAAACACATTGGATATTCCCCCAAGCCTCCAACCTCTGTTACAGAGGATGTGGCATCCCAGCAGATTTGAAACACTGTTGGTGGGATTGTACTGGGGTACAAAAAATATCTATAATTCAGGAAGTACTGCATATTGCAGTGGATCTCGACCCATGGACAGCCCTTTTTGATTGAACCATTACACAGATGTCTCCTGAAATTAACAAATTCACTCACAGTATGTTTTCATTTTCATTCCCCTAGTGTGCATGTACTTATGAACAACAGGCAATACTTCAAATGGTTTCTTAGTTTTGTAAATAATTGAATTGAAGTAGAAACAACCTTACCTGGGCGGGGCAAGATGGCGCTGTGAAGCGGACGTGTTTTGAGGGAGCTCCGCACTAACTTTTTATTCTGAGCAAATTCTGCCAAAATATAGCGCTGGGATCAACCCAGTCTGGGGCAAACATTCAATGAGAACCACTACATTCAAATCCAAACCTCCCGTAACAACAGAAATGGCCGAGGCGCCAACCTACGAGGTGAAAAGGCCGCATCGACACAGCAGGCTGCTAGCTCACCAGAACTAAGACCCTCTCGGTCAGATAAAATAGATATGGAGACAGTTGAAGGCCACAACCAGACCGAGCCACAAAGACATTCGGAGTTAATGCAGGCCATAATGGAGACCAAAACCTCCCTCACAGTTCTTATAGAGGAAGTAAAAATCGATGTAGACCTAGTCAGACAGGACCTACAAACACTCCGCCAGTGAGTGGGCGAGGCGGAAGATTGAATCTCCCAGGTGGAGGACCAAATGCCACAAGTTGTAAGCGAAGTGGATACCCTTAAAACACAGATGTCATTGCTACAAACCAAGGGAAACGACCTGGAAAACCGGGCCAGGCGGCAAAACCTTAGATTTATAGGTATCCCAGAAGGCACAGAGGGTACCCAACCTGAGCAATTCTTGGAACAATGGATACGAGACCATTTTTGGACCAAAGTCAGTGTCCCAGACATTCGCGATTAAGCGTGCACACAGAGTTCCCGCCAAGGCCCCGCCACCATGCGCCAGACCGAGGCCGCTGATCACTCGCCTACTCAACTGCAGAGATAGGGATCGCATCCTTCGTATGACCAGAAACAAGGGAGAGCTAAAATTGGGGCTAATGTCTCCATTTTCCTGGATTTCTCAATGGAGCTACAAAAGAAACAGGCGACATACCTGGATGTCAAACGGAGATTAAAATCAGCAGGAATCACCTACTCCATGTTTTACCGGACGAGGCTCCGGGTAGCCCGTGATAACCGCACCCATTTCTTTGATTCTCCCACAAATGCAATGGAATGTTTGGAGGCCCTACCGCGGTAGAGATGCACCACGCTCACCACAACTACTTAACCTATGTAACCCTCACGGATTATATATTTTTGATATTGCCTAATGGAGGCCTAAACCAAAAGGCACCTCCAAGATCTGGTATGTACTTGTTTGTTGTCCGCCACACACACACTATACCACCAAACCAACTTCTGCACCGCTGTCTGGCCGGACCCGGGTACTCCCCAGACCCCTACCGAGGTACCTAGTTTGTTTATGCTGCACCATGTGCACCAGAAAACCCCCTGGATGGCAACCACCACAGGTACCACTTACACTACTATGATGGATCTTGCTCCAAAACACTTGTAAATACTTAAATGCTATATAACACCACATAGTGTGTCGGGATCTTTAAATGGAAACTGTAGCATGGACTAAGAAGTAGGACTAGTTCACAGAATCCCTGTAAATACTCAAGAATCCTTCAGTTGATATGTTGTTAATAATCTTATGGTACTATATCTTGCCTCGGACACCCCTACAGACAACATAAGGCTTAATCGACCATACAAGTGGGCCCAAACTGCGCCCGAGAGGTCGCCTTTGTTTGAATATGTGGTAATGATAAATATATAAGTTGGAAAATATTATTCTCGCAATAAAGCTGGGGCACAATCGTTGCAAACTAAATCTAATATGCATTATATGTAAAGGTCACCAAACCTCCTTAATAAGTGCCCAATGTTACTACTCCCCCTCAATGACTCAATTATAATGTGTAAATTATAAGGGGAAACATTTTTTAAAAAAAAATAGAACACTGTTTTATACTTTATTGTTTATATGGATACTCCTATAGATGTATAAATAAGGGCCTTTTTATATATGACAACTACACTAAGATTGAAAATGTATGTGTGTATTGGGCAATGCTGGGTTACAATAATATGGGCGATAAGCAAGCCAGATTTATGTGCCGTTGTTTTTCAAGAAGGGGCTCTATGTGTGCTCTATAGATTAACTTTGCCTTGTACCAGCAGATATCATAAATACCACCTTCTAATTACACTACCTGCCCCCTCCCCCTTTGGTATCCATGATCTCCATTCCATCATCCTCCCCAATCTACCAAGGCTAATCCATGACACCACCACCATTGGCCCTGCGTGGGAATGGCTCTAGCGTTAAGCACTGCGGCAGAGCCCCTCCTTCAATACCAGCAGTAGCGCACACAGGCAATCTTGCTTAAGTTTATTGTACGTTTTAATACAAATGTTGTGTTTTTTCAAAAGGGTATGTAAGGCCATTAAAAGCCTTCAGGGTGGGATGGGAGGGAACAGTGATTTATCAACCACTGTTATATGCTATCTCAGAATTGGTAATAAGAAGAAATCTGAAACTCTACTCGATGTATTAATAAATAAGAAATATGCTATGCCAATGACACTGTGCTCGACTACTATCATGAACATAGGTTAAAATGAATACACCAATGAAACTCCTCACTTGGAACGTGAGAGGTCTGAATGACCAGATAAAACGCATCACTGTACAATCAAAAACTACGACCCTGATATTGTCTATTTATAAGAGACCCACATACTTCAAACAACCACTAGATATCTACAAAAGAGATGGGTTTGTTGGGCAGCGCACAGCTGCTATTCAACTTATGCAAGAGGGGTCTCTATATTGTTACACAAAAGATTAAAATATAGCATAACTAAAGTGTAAACAGATAACCAAGGGAAAACAGTATTTATCGCACTTACAATTGATAATGTACCCTATGTAATTGCCGGAATCTACAACAACCCACCCCCAACACTGCAACCGATTCAAGAAGCTAAACTACCTAGATGCCCACATAATTCTCATGGGTAATCAAACCATGAACCCTCAACTGGATAGACTACACATAATAGCTGCTAATACAGTAAGAGACACACAAACCCAACTATCACTCCTTACTACAACACTGGGCTTGCTAGACCCATGGAGAATACTGCACCCTCTACTACAAGAATTCACATGCTACTCCGCAACCCACCACACCCACTCAAGTATAGACTACTACCTGACAAATCATAAAACTCTACCAAATATAAAAGATATTATCCATTTACCCATTTCGGATCATTCCCCTATATTATTAACAATTACACCCCCAGGCAGATCCAACATGATTAAACCCTGGAGGTTCAACCCTTTCTGGATCTCCTTATTCCCAGAGCCACATGGTATAAAAGCAGTGTTCTCCCCAGAATTTTTTTCCAGCCGGGTGGCATGAAAAGTAGCCGGGTGGGGTGGGACGAGGAAATTTGGTGGTGGGGAAAAATGTGCACTGCATCATGCTCATTATATAGGACAGGGATGTCTAACTTTCATCCCACTAGATGTTTGAAAACTATGACTCCCAGCATTCTGTGGTTGTAGAGTGCAGGGAGTTGTATTTCCCTTCTGAAGGTAACCCATGTAACAAGGCAGCACAAGCACATGTGCCACCCTTTTGTGGCCTTGGGGATCTTGTAAAAGCTAGTAAACATGTGCTAAAATAATCTTACAAGTGTAAAAAACGGGTCTGGACTGGGCAGTATTGGCAGAAGTTTTTACTGACCTATTGGCACCTATTAAACCTAGATCTAAAGTTCTCTCATGGAATTTTTTCCAGCCGGGTGGCATGAAAAAGTAGCCGGGTGGGCCGCCCGGCTAAAAGACCCTAGGGAGAACACTGAAAAGAGTAACTCATATTGTATGAGGAAGTAAATCAAGGCCCGGAGTTATATAAGATCAAGTGGGATTCCTTTAAGTCATATATTCGTGGCTGCCTCCACAACACAGTCTCACATATCAAGAGAATGACGAACGAAGATGAATCTCTGTTAGCGGCCTCAGTACACGCAGCGGAAGCCAACTACATAGCGAATCCTACCGACACATATAGATCTGCATGACAATCTCTTTCCAGACAATATAACGCGATAAAAGTGAAGGCTCAAAGAAAGCAATTTTTCATGCGCCAGTCATATTACGAAACTGCAAATCAGCCAAGCTGTTAGCACACCTCGCCAAAACAAACACAGCACAACACATGGTGATTGCCCTTAACACTGGAAATAACTCTCAAGTGACATCTACACCAGACATCCTACACACATTTAAAGTATTTTTTCAAAGTTTATATACCTCCAGATCCAATTACTCACTAGAAGAATTAGACCAATATTTACAAAACATATCTTTTCGCCGATTATCTAAATCAGACCGTACATATTTAGACTCCCCAATCACACTAGAAGAAGTACAAACGGCCATTAACAATTTAACCTCTGGCAAAGCTCCTGGCCCGGATGGTATACCTACTGATATCAGTCATATGACGCGAACCAACTGCCACATACACTCTATGAAGCCAATATTATTTTGATACTGAAACCAGACAAAGACCCAACAGAATGTGGTTCCTACTGGCCCATTTCACTGTTGAATTCAGATTATAAGATACTGGCTAAATACTAACTAGTAGATTGCAAAACAATATAATTCACAAGGACCAGACTGGCTTTATGCCAGGAAAGTCCACCACAATAAACTTAAGGAAAACACTCACTCAGTAAGTAAAACCATCATAATACGGGTAGGAGAATAATGGTTTCGCTGGATGCCCACAAGGCATTTGATTCCATTGAATGGAAGTACTTGAGGGCCTGTTTAAAGAGATTCGGCTTTGGGGAGCAATTTATAGGGTGGATGCAGATACTGTACAAACACCCCACTGCAACAGTATCAGTAAATAAAGCCATATCAAAGTCCTTTAGTTTATATAAGGGTACCAGGCAGGTGTGCCCCTATCCCCATATCAGTTTGCCATAGCTATAGAAGGGCTGGCAATACAAATCCGTACACACCCTTTGATTACGGGATTCCGCGTGGGGCCTCTGGAAGAACGTATAGGACTTTATGCAGACGATATGTTGTTATACCTAGAAAATGAGGGTACCCCATTGGTGACAGCCATGCAACTGATTAATACCTTTGGGACATACTCGGGGCTCACCATGAATTGGGGAAAATCTGTATTATGCCCGTTGGATGTCCTACTCAATGCTTTGCAAACACCACCATGCCCAATATTAATAACTGATAAATTTAAATATTTGGGCATGATGATAGCTCCGAAGGTGTCCCAGTTCTGTGACTTAAATATAGCACCTCTGCTGACTCTTACTAAATCTAAACTACAAATTTGGAAACATTTACCTATCTTTAACCTTATTAAAATAATTATACTCCCCAAGCTTTTGTACAGTGTCCAGCACTCTCTTACATATATCCCAAAGCACTTTTTTACCGCAATAAACAGTATGTTTGTGGAAATTTTGTGGAGTCCAAACGTATCAAACTCACTACCCTAAAAAAAAACAAAGAAAGCGGGGGCTTGGCATTACCAGATGTGAGACTATACTACCTAGCCACGCAATTTAGGTATATACAAAACTGGATACCCTTCCCAGATAAGTTTCGTAGTACCTAACGGGAGATTTTCTAGCCTTCCTCCAACTACCACACCAACACATGGTGGGATCGGGAACGGCACTACATACGCAGTTCTGGAAGGTTTGGAAAGATGTATGTGTTAAACTAGATATTAAAGAATTTTACTCCATTGTGGAGAAATCATGCCTTCCCTGAACTATTCGCTAATCAGGGAGCCGAGGACTGGGCTAGGCAGGGGATCACCAAGCTGGGTCAGATATTTCAAAAAAACTTTTTTTTATCCTTTGAACAATTACAATCTAATTTTAATCTACCTGCACACTATATGTTCAGATATTTCCAGCTCCGACACTGCTGTAAAGCTCAGTTTGGGGGCTTAACAGTATCAATGTCTAACCACCCTATCATTGGGGTACTAGGACCCAAGGTTTACAGGGCTTAATATCCAAAAATATATACGCACTTGATCACTTGCAATTTACAATTGTATATTGACGATGTTATGCAAAAATGGTTGAGATATATAGCTGAGCTGGTGTCTGACGACTGGGAGGAGATGGCAGCATACTATCCCCGGCGGCCAATAACAGACTCATCCAACTCTATATCCTTCACCAGTTGTATATGCACCCAGTTCGCCTACATAGGATAAATATGTCTAGACCAGACAGCTGCCCTAAATGTGGTCTTCCGAGTGCAAATTTTTGGCATCTAATTTGGGAGTGCCCTAAGATTCTACAATATTGGCGAGATGTCACTACTACACTAACAAATGTAACGAAAACCCCTATCCCTCTAGATAACAAACTTCTGCTACTGGGAATACTTGGTGAGAACTTCCCAGATAGATATAAGGCTAATTTAATCAAAGAGACCTTGTTTTATGCCAGAAAAGCTATCACAGTTAAATGGATGGCACCCGATCCCCCTGAGATTACTCAATGTTTGAGCTTAATAAATGCAGCAATACCATATCAAAGAGTGATGTACTCTAAAAGGAAGTGTCCCAAAAGTTCCATAAAATCTGGAACCCGTGGTTTGAAGTGTCAGATATAACCCAAGTGTCAAGAAAATGAACCCAAACGTGTATTTCCTATAGTATATATGCTAGTAGCAACTAAAGTTTATTCGTGAGAGTGGCACATCAAGCAAGAGTGAAATACAAGAAATAACAGTTGGTCCAGTTTTAGTTTTTAATAAGTTTATTAGGTTATATGTGTTATATTTAAGCTTAAAATACTCCTGACAGGGGGGCGGAGCCAGGCAGCCGAGGAGAATGGTCGCACGTACCTAAAGCTCCGGCTATCAGGGACCAGTTTACAAAGCATCTAGGCACCGGAGAAACCCACCATCAGCACAAAACACTTGAAAGAGTGCCCCCGCTCCAAACTACACAATGGGAAGACGGAAACCAACAAAGACCGTACCTCACAAGCTGACGGACTACTACGGCAGCAGCCGTGAGGGCCGCAAAGATGGCGCCGGCTCTCCGCACTCTCCCAGCTCCACAGATCGGGAAGGACCCGACACAGACTCCACCACTCCTGACCCAGCTCCAGAGCGCTCCGGCTCCCCCACACTTCTAAGGGAGACCCAAGAGGACATACAAATAAGGTCAGTGAGCCCAATGAGACCGGATGCCAGCATTAATATAGAACAGGCCCAAGGTGGCCTACACCACACCATCCAACATAGGCAACATCCCATAAGGGCCCAAGGCGTCCAACAAGCCACAACGACCCAAAATAAACAACCACAACTAGAACACCAGCCCCAGGACCAACAGTCTACACCAGAAGAGATTAGAAACCCCCTATTCTCGTTTCCAGTCCAAAATATACCCATAACGGACCAATTGCTAAAAAATATGATGTTATCCCTGTATGAGACCCTACAAAAGGACTTACAAACCCCTATCAGTAATATCCAAAAATCACTAACAGAACTTGGACAGCGTACTGACCACATGGAGAACAAAATGGTAGACTTTGTCTCATCAGCAAATGACCTTATAGACTCTCACTCCGCCCTTCAAGACGAGTAACAACACTCCGACTGTCAGATATGGAAGACAGAGCCAGAAGACGGAATATCAAAACTAGAGGTATCCCCGAAACGATTGACAACACAGAACTGATACCATACCTTACCAAACTACTAAATACCCTCCTACCTGAAGCACCACAAACCGATATCTTAATAGACCGAGCACATAGGGTCAGAAAACCACAACATCTACCTAACGCAGTCCCCAGAGATACCCTGGTGAGAATGCACTACTTCCATATCAAAGAACAAATAATGGCAAAGTCAAGGAAAATGCCAAGAATGACAACTCCTTATAGAGACATACAAATATTTATAGACCTATCACCAAATACCCTTCAAGCCAGGAGACAATATACAACCACTACTACTACACTGAGAAACTCGCAAATCCCCTATAGATGGGGCTTCCCTACCAAACTGATCATCAGGAAAAATGGAACCAACCATATTGCAAACTCCCCACATGAAGCCGAAACACTGTTAAAAAGCTGGAACCTTATGCCTTCTGAAGCACGATCACCCTCCAAAAATGGATACAATTCCCCAGCAAAACTAGAGCAAAGCTGGAATAAAACCAAAACCCACTCAACCAGAAGTTCACCAACAAGCTCACCCAAGTGACTACAAAGGTGCCTAACAAAACATCAAATCTGAACCAAGCTATACCTTTAAACTGGACCTGAACTGGCTGACTTTTAACTATAAATTTACCCCAAAGACTACGAGATCAACGACAGGTTAAGATCTCATCTGTTTAAATTATGTTATATTTCAAAGTTATTTTTTATAATGTTTTTATATGTAAAATGTTTAAGCTATTCCAATTGACCTCTGCACACTCGAATAATGAAAACGCTAAACAAATAACCAACAGAATAGACTACTGGGTCTAGGTGTGTCCATGTTGGGAATACCTAATACACCGATACTATGTATAAATCAATGTATATGTCTTCCCTTGCAGGGACAGCAAACCAAATACCAGCTAAAGTGAGAAATCTACAGATATCAAAAAGCTCTGAAAATACATATACAAAATCTATGTTTTAGCAATAATTTGTCTATTTATGTTATTTGCTCGATTAGTATGTTTTTCAGCCCTCCTCTACCAACATCTCTTTAACAAAGCATACCAGTACACGTACAAATGGTACTAACAATATTCTCCTTAAATATTAGAGGCCTGAACTTGCCATACAAAAGAGCGATGCTATGGCACCAAGCCAAACAAAACAAAGCTGACATAATATTCGCCCAAGAAACGCACTTTAAGGAAGGAGAAACGCCCAAATGCTCTCACAAGAATTACCCATACATAAATACTACCCAAGCAAAAGGGAAAAAATGTAAAGGGGTACTAATAGCGATCAAAGAAACAGTAGAATTTCAACCTATAAACATAATAAAAGACCCCGAAAGCAGATATTTGATCATAGAATGCTCGATAAACAATAAGCTATACACATTGATCAATATATATGCTCCCCATACGAAACAGAATAAGTTTCTTGAGAAAATACAAACTCTCATAACGAACAAAAACTCTTCTATCCTTATATGCGGAGACTATAGCGCAATTATAGACCCAACCATGGATTCCACAAACATCTTATGTGCAAACAAAGGCACGATCGCTCAAACTAAACAGTGTTCTCCCTAGGGTCTTTTAGCCGGGCGGCCCACCCGGCTACTTTTTCATGCCACCCGGCTGGAAAAAAATTCTTGAGAGAACACTTGTGATTTAAAAGAATTTAGAAGTAGATTTTATAGGTGTGCCAATAGGTCAGTAAAAACTCCCACCAAAACTGCTCAGTCCAGACCCCTTTTTTACACCTGCAAGAATATTTTAGCATGTTAACTAGCTTTTCCAAGATCTCCAAGGCCACAAAAGGGTGTCACATGTGCTTGTGCTGCTATGTTACATGGGTTACCTGCAGATGTTGACGAACTACAACTCCCTACATTCTACAACCATGGAATGCTGGGAGTTATAGTTTTCAAACATCTAGTGGGACGAAAGTTAAACATCCCTGACCTATATAATGAGCATGATGCAGTGCACATTTTCCCTTACCTCCAAATTTCCCCGTCCTACCCCACCCTGCTACTTTTTCATGCCACCCGGCTACTTTTTCATGCCACCCGGCAGGAAAAAAATTCTGGGGAGAACACTGCTAAATATTAACCTCCACGATATATGGAGATGTAGATACCCATTGGATAAAGTTTATACCTACTACTTTCCTGTTCATAACACATATTCCCGAATAGACATGTGCTGGACCGACCTAAATACCCTAGCCAGAATAGATGATATACCTAGATGATAGATGATAGGCCCAATTTTGTGGTCAGACCACGCCCATATAAATATAAGAAATATCTCAGACGAACAATGGCACAAGGCAATCAGTATAGTATACAAACTATCTAAATGTGTCAAACACTGTATCTAAATGTGTCAAACACTGGGAAGCAAATACAAAAATACGAACAAGATGGTATAAAACACCTACATTACTTAACAAATATAACCCAAATATAAACAAAGAATGCTGGAGACAGTGTGGACAAAAAGGCACATTAATACATATCTTCTGGCAGTGCCCAAAAATATCCGATGTGTAGAAGAGTGCTTTCAATCTACTGTGAAAAATTCTAGCCTGGCACCTACCACCTAACCCAACACAAGCGCTGCTAAATATAGATATACAGGAATACCTGAAACATATGACAACAATTATGATACACCTATTCACAGTTATACGAATAAAGATTGCCAAATATTGGAGATCCTCAGACATCCCAACCTGGACGGAAATAATTAACAGTCAGTCTTAACATGGAATACGAGCTGACGTTCGCTTCCTATAAAGATTGCTATAAAAAAGTGGCATACGCTTGGATGTTGTGGCAGGACAACAAAAACATAATTAGAAAATTAACCAATGCCACCGAGACTATTACCGAACTACAAACTCAACCTATACAAACCAACAAACCAATACCATAGTGGACAAGCACCAACTAACCAAAGGCACAACAAACCAACAAACGAATAAACACAATGATACATAGATCACTAAAGGTCAATTATGATACCAAATGCTAATGTTAACCCTATGTTACCCCTTATCAGTCTCTCTTCCACAACTCCTCTCCCGTTCCCCCTCCTTTCCTAACCTCTCCTCAATTATCCATCCCACCCTCCCTATCTATCTTAATAAGTGAAAGTTAGAAAAAGGTATTGAGCTACTGCTAAGTGTACGGTAGTATACAATCAGAACGATCAAAAGTTAGACAAACTGAATCTCTAATTTACAACAAAGTACTGTCAATTCTATATATGCGAATGTTTTCATAGATATTATGTAACAAATGTTTATCTTTTTATGCTCAATAAATAAAAAAATGAATATTCAAAAAAAAAAAAAATACTCCTGACAATAATAATGCATTTCATGTAAAACCCCATCTAATGTACAAAGATGAATCAATTGAAGATGTGTGTAATTTACTGTATTCAAATGTTGATAATTTGTACTATGGATTACTACTCAACGTTACAATATGTATGAAATGTATGAAATGTAATATATTTTGTGCTGGCATTAATAAAACGAATTTTAAAAAAAGAAACCACCTTACCATAACACACTAACATAAAGCTAGAAATACAACACCATGAAAAATATTGTAACAGATGTGGTTAATGTTGGGAGAAAGGCAGGGAAATTACAGTATTAAGAAAGTGTTGGTATTTTTAAAGAATGAATAAAAAAGGTAGAAGAAACACTTACCTGAACACAGCCAGTGTGAAGGACCACAGAACTAAAGGTCTACGCAATTCGAACCTTTTCCTTTCTTTCATCATACGTTGACCACCAAATATCAATGCAGCATACAGAAGAGAGAAGAAGAAAGACTTGCTCCTAAAGATGATAAAATAGAGTTGGTTTCTGTTCTCTTCACTGTCAGCTTAAAGGGCATGTCCACCCTAATAAAAAACTTTTAATATGTTTTAGGGAACCCCTGCCCACCCCCAACCGCCATGACAGGTTACTAAATTAAGATTCAGAACTGTACTTACAGCCCTTTGCTCCTGCGGCGTTCTGATCCGGCTCCCTGCTTGTAGACAGGGGCCAGACCGGCAGCCAATCAGAGAATGCCGTGAGGGAGAGAAGGGCTGTTAGTAGCATTCTGAATATTATTTTAGTAATCTGAAATGGCGGTTGGGGGTGGGCAGGGATTCCCTACACTACAGAAAAATGTTTTTATGGTAGGTGGATGGTCAGCCAGGGAGGGATCGGGATGGTGGAAGGGAGACGGGCTCCCCTGCAAATGTCACACTTCCAGAGCCAAGACAGGAGGCAGAAACCTTTACACAGGAAGACAGCTCCCACTCTTCACTTTCCTGGACTTTGGACAGGTACTGCAGTAGAACCATAAGGAGCAGAGATGTAAGGTAAGTATTTTTAACCCATACAGTGGCTTAAATTGTAGTTAGGTAAGATATCTGGACTCAGAGGTGCCGGGGAGAAGGTTTTGTGAAAACTGGGGTGGGGCTGGAGAATGTGCCCTTAAATTCAAACATCCAAACTAGAAAATAAAACATTTCTGACAGTTTTCCTAGATAAACTGTATATAACATACAAAAATCTATCAACAAAGTTCCATTTTTATTTATTGAGACAGAATTATGCACAGCAAGCTACTGGAAAAAAACAACATGTAAAAACAAGAACAAAAAAGGTGACATTATAACAGAAAGGCTTATTACAGGGTGTGTAGTTTAGAACATTTAGTTTATATAGGAATTTCACTAGGAAATACTTTAATAGGCAAACTAAAAAACACTTTCCGTTTAAGGAAGAAACAGGACAAAACCCAGAACAGCAAAACATCTACTTGTAAGAGAAAAAAAAAATCCATCATTCAGTCTAATACAAATTTTCCAGTTACTAGCCATTAACAGCCTGAAAACCATGAATTGTTCAGCTGGCCATACACCGAATTCTTACTTTTTGATGTTCGCACAATATTCGGGAAAACCGCCATTACAGCCATACTGTTGATCACAAAACATGATCTGGCTGGTAAACATCAGTGGAAAGGCAGAAGGTAAGACACCTATTTGATGTTGCATTAAACATTAAATCAGTATAATGGCCAGCATTAGTTAGTTCTTTCTGAGATCCATAATCTGCAAAGATGACGATAGGCTTGGCTTATGTTCTGTAATAGACATAAAAAACAGACTTTTAAAATATAAAACTAAAATCATAACCTAGAAATCCGACATCCTAAAAAATATTAGTACAAATGTTGTTAAAGTTGGGAGCCATGAAAAAAATACCCTGACTTGGTAACAATTTTGTAACAATATTTTTCATTAAAAAAAAAGGAAAACTGAAACCTGCAAACACGTGTGGCGTAATAACAAAAGGTAGGAAAACTACGTTCTTCCACAGACCTAAAGTAAATTCAAATGCTTTTCCACCCACTTGATTGTTGACACTCCAAACACCTAATTTAGCAGAAAGGGTACAGTCTAATACAATGCTGCAGTATACGCTGCAATATTATCAATCACCATGACCAAAACCCTAACTGAAAACTTTTACTAGCAGAGACAGCCAATCAGTCACCAAAACCTTTACACTATATCTAAAAATAAACAGCACTGGAAACATTTCACCCACTGAATAATCAGAACTGGAGTTAAGTTATCCATATAATCAGAATTGGATATGAGTTATTGAAATGTTTTCTAAGACAACATCGTCCCATGTTAAATATCAAATATTAATGTCTCATATTTAATCAGCATTTTTACAATAGATATTGCTATCAGGGTTTTTGTTTTATATTGTTGGTGGGGGTGGGGAAGAGAAGAGGATGGTATTTGTTGCATGGTATATGTTGTTTCATGTTATATTTAAAGGATAACTATAGTGAACAGTAAGCTTGTGAAGGTTCTCATTCATCCAGGTCATGGTATATCTGTTGTATTCAATTAGATCAACTGGACTTGAAATGTAGTTCTTGAAGACGTTTCGCTAGTCATCCGACTGGCTTTCTCAATTCAGAATGACTTGTACAAGAATCTGTGGCAATTATGTACCCTGGAAAATCCCAATTAGCATATCACAGCCAGGTGTTAAGGACCTTCAATTATTTGCTGCTACCTATACATTCTATTATGACTGCAAACTTTCTAAAGGGCATGTCCACCCAAAAATGTATCTTTTAATATTCTGTTCCTTAGCCTTTCCCACCCCCAACCGCCGCATTAATACTAAAAAAAGTTTCCAATATCTACTTACAGCCCCTCCGCTCACGCACCTATTTTCTCCCCTCTCTGCTAACCGGAAACAGCAGAGAGGGGGCGACTGTGATTAGCTACCGGTCAGCCAATCACAGATGCTCTGCTGCCGGCTGTGAAGTAGGTGCGGGAGCGAGGGCCTGTAGTATTTTTCGAAAAACTTATTTTTGTTTTTTGAGCATTAACACAGTGGTTGGGATTGGGAAAGTTAAAAGGAAATATTGTGAGGCTTTGAAGCAAGATAAAAGGCCAGCCAGATTGGATCCGGAGGAGGGAGGGGGGGGGAAGGGCTCCCCTGCGCATGTCACTAACTACTGAGAGGACAGACAGAGGCAGATACCTTTTGGACAGGAAGACAGCTACTACACTATACTTTCCTGGACTTAAGAGGCATGGATGTAAGGTAAGGATTTTTTAACACTGCAGAGTGGGGCCAGTACGGGGCAGATTTAGATTTGGGGGTAGAGCATGCAATTTAAGGTTTTCAAATATAAAGCACAAGGGAAGGTAAGAATATGATAATCTACCTTCCTGTAATTGATAAACAGTAATGCTTTTCTTTTAGTGGTCCTTACTGTTCTGCAAACGTGTTTGCAGTATTTTGAAAACGATAATATGCCAGATAAAGCATAGCCTTGTGTAGGGTAATGGTATTTATAGTAGAGGGAAGGTATAATTTTCTCTATAATTACTATAGTTGGCCAATCCACCCTAAACCTAGGTGTGGAAGTAGGGTGTGTTCCTAAATAAAAACACAGGACCAGAGAAAAGCAGGTATACACAGGTCCACTATATAGACCAATTCAATCAAATTTGAATCAGCCCAAAAGATTACCATGGTTTACCCTTTGTTCAACAGACTGCTTTACAATATTGGTTCTTTTCCATCTAAACGGATTGGCTGAACCCTCCTGCAGTATCTGACAGTGTTTGTAGCCTAAAGCTTTCTTAGTACATACAGTAGCTGCTTAATATTCTGTATAACAGTAATTGAGGTTCAAAACAATTCCAAGAGTAAGGGGGGGGAAAAATGCTAAAAATGGGGGTGGGGGGATTTCCCTGGCAAATGGAAAGTATGCCTGGTTTTAAAGGCAATCCAGCCTAAAATGAAAACTTCAATACAGGTAAATCACCCCCAAAACCCTTAACGGTAATAGTTTGAAATCTGAAATATAGAAGTCTAACCTAAATCGCTCACAATGTCCTGTTTCCCCTGTTTCTGCTTTCTGGTTCTTCCAGTTAGCAACTGTCAGATTATGATTGACAGTTGACATCACAGCCAATGACTGAATCTTAATTCCCTATCTGCCTCTTCTGAGCATGCCCAGGCTCAGTACCTGCTCAGTACAGGTTTCTAAATTGCTCAGTTTCCATGAGGCATCCAGAGCATAGGCAGGCATACAGTAATGAATTCATAGGACAAAGTATGATATATCAACATATTTTAAAGAGGCCGTTCTTTCTAAGATGTTCTTACAAGGGTAGAGTTGTCCTTTAAGTAAGTAACAATATATATTAATACCGTAATTCTCAATATTTTTTAGTTTTAGAAATGTATCCGCCCACTGTTAAAGCTATTAATGACTTGCCATTACCACATCTGCTGAAGACAGTTCCACAGTTTCATCTGTTCTCACTGTAAAGAAACCTTTCCTAACCTGAAAATGAAACTTATTTTCTTTCTTATTTTAAAGGATGTCCACGAGTCCTCTGATATGTCCTATTAGAACAATGCACCAGAGAGTTCATTGTATGGCCCATTAATATATTTGTATAAGGTTTCATATCCCCACGCAAATGTCGCCTTCTCTAATTGTAAACAGCCCTAACTTAATTAATCTGCCTCCGTAGTCAAGCATCTCTATTCCCTTATTATTTAGTTGCCCTTCACTGAACTCCCTCCGCTTCCAAGATGTCCCTTCTGTATACAGCATTCCAAAATTGCATAAGGTGATAATGCTTGTGAAGCTACATTTCAAGTCCAGTTGATCTAATTGAATACAACAGATATAGTGAACAGTAAGTTTTTTCCTTTTTTAAAAAGCAGTTAAAATAAAAAGTAGCTGGGGCAGAGAGGTAGGTTTCATTAATCCTACCTCCCAATATTGTTTTGTTTAGTATTTTTTTCCGGTTTTCCATGTGCCTTGCTTCCTTGTGGCTTCAGTAATATCTTTAACACAGGAAAGCACATGACACTAACCTGGGAAATGAAAACCGTCCATACTTAGAGCTATTATCATTAACTCATTTACTTTATTTAATGCATTTAGTGAGTTACTGTAACTTTGTGTCACATTGCATTTAGATGAATTGCCTGAGGCCTGTTCACTAGGGAGAAAAGGGCAATCTAGTTTCTACAAACATTGCCACAATCATTATAAGATCAATACTGTATTACATAAGAAAGAACTTGATAATGAACTAAGTTTACACTAAACTACTAAATCCAGTCTGACAACCAGTTCAATGACCTCCTAAGGCTAGGTACATATGCTACATAAATGTTGTTTGAAACAATCCTAAAACCATTGCTTCAATGGCAAACTATCTAATAATGATCCCTACGCAGACAGCAGGCATGGCTGTTGTATATGTTGTATAGGGAGATGAAGAACCTGGAGACCCCTGTAACGCTATTTACACAAGTGCGATAGACTTGTGCCCATGAGCCCCGATGGCTGACTACCTGACGAACACCCATTTGCACAGTAATCCGTTCGTGTATGGGGGCGTTTGACCCTTTGGATCATTAACATCATTTTCACAAGGCCAACATCCCTTACCAACATTGTTTAAAAATCCTGTATTAACACTAGAATAATCATAGTCAGATGTTTTGGATGACAAATAGCCAACGACTCACAAACAATATAAATGATTACTCAAAAACCACATAGATAAGGGTAAAGGTGTGACAAATAACATGTCTGCATGAGCTGCATTAATGACTAAAACACACCATTAATTAAGCATGACCCGGGTGCTCATGCCCCAGGCCCTTTGCAAAGTACACATCCCAGTACATCAACCAGACCTTCGTGTAAAATCAACTCACGTCAACGTCTTATGGTTGGTCCAGGTGCGGCTGCCCCAGACCCGTCGCTTGGTTCCAATGATAAAAAGACTATATAGCAGCACACTTCTCCAGATACAAAGGGAAGCCAAACGTTTACTGACGGAAAAATCAAACAAACTTTACAATGTCATCTCCACTCACAAAACCGGACGGATTGTGTGCATACTAGCCAGACTGCAAATATCATCTAGAATTATAATTTTAGGAAATGCATGCGAATTGTCTCAGATATTTTGTTGTCAAGATACTGAATGGTAAAATTTAACTAATGGGTGCTGCTGATGTTGCAGTGTTTAAAGAGCATGTTCACCCCCCTAACAAACAAGACATTAGGTCTTCCAGGCCTTGCCACTCTTCTAGGTGCAAGCCATTAGTCACAGAGGTGCCTGCTTCACAGAAGACCCATCTGTGCGAACTTGAGAAAGCTTGTAAAGTCATAAAGGAGGCAGATATGGTGTGGTGAAGGACCAGTGGACGTGATAAATATCTTGTTTCAGGTGCACTAGGGAGAAAGGTAAGTATTGTGAAAATAGTTTTATGACAGTCCTAGTTGTAGAGTTAAAAGTTTGTTTGGCGGGGATGACCATGCCCTTTGACCAAATACCTGGTTCAAATTAATCAAGCCATTTTGAAAAATGTAAAAAGCTAATTGTCAAACTAATAAATATCTTATCCCACAATTTGTGTGGCCAGGGATTCCTCTATTTTTTTATTAGCTGTTTTATATTGTCTGTTCATGTGTGCAGATGAAAAGTAACATTTCATGCACAACGTATAACATGGAATATCAACTTGTCTGAAATATCTACAGAAACTGGACACACCTGCACTGCCTATTGCTAATGGAATTTATTCTCACCCATAATTATTTCTCCTTCAATCAGGACTTATACCTTCAACAAATGGGAGTGGCAATGGGAACAAGATTTGCGCAACAATATGCCAATTTGTTTATGGCAAACTTAGAAGAAAAGTTTCTTTCAACATGCCCCATCAGACCCATAGTCTACTTTCGTTATATAGATGATATCCAGATCATCTGGACAGCAAGTAAAGTGGACCTACTGCACTTTCACCAAAGATACAATGATACTTTCATCAATGGCTAACACAGTACAATTCTCTACTACTATTGTCTATTTTTGTAAGCACTATTTTGACCTGTATGGCTAGGTTTATTAAACTGTGTGCAGCTTTGAGGGAACAGTGGCATGATTTTCTTTAAATGCACAGGTAAACATCTAACAACTCAAGATGCAATTAAACATTAACATACTACAAGGTACCTACAGCAATATCAGGAAAATGTATCTTGTTCATTTTATTTCTGAATTCCTTACTAGTTTCTACAACATTATAAACCTGTGTCTCCAAGGCTGGGCACACATAGACCTCAATTATTTGCTACCTTATACATTCTATTATGACTGCAAACTTTCTAAAGGGCATGTCCACCCAAAAATGTATCTTTTAATATTCTGTTCCTTAGCCTTTCCCACCCCCAACCGCCGCATTAATACTAAAAAAAGTTTCCAATATCTACTTACAGCCCCTTCGCTCACGCACCTATTTTCTCCCCTCTCTGCTAACCGGAAACAGCAGAGAGGGGCCGGACTGTGATTAGCTACCGGTCAGCCAATCACAGATGCTGCTGCCGGCTGTGAAGATAGGTGCGGGAGCGAGGGCCTGTAGTATTTTTCGAAAACTTATTTTTGTTTTTTGAGCATTAACACAGTGGTTGGGATTGGGAAAGGTTAAGGAACAGAATATTGTGAGGCTTTGAAGCAAGATAAAAGGCCAGCCAGATTGGATCCGGAGGGAGGGAGGGGGGGGAAAGGGCTCCCCTGCGCATGTCACTAACTACTGAGAGGACAGATCAGAGGCAGATACCTTTTGGACAGGAAGACAGCTACTACACTATACTTTCCTGGACTTAAGGAGCATGGATGTAAGGTAAGGATTTTTTAACACTGCAGAGTGGGGCCAGTAGCGGGGCAGATTTTAGATTTGGGGGTAGACATGCAATTTAAGGTGTTTCAATATTAAAGCACAAGGGAAGGTAAGAATATGATAATCTACCTTCCTGTAATTGATAAACAGTAATGCTTTTCTTTTAGTGGTCCTTACTGTTCTGCAAACGTGTTGCAGTAATTTGAAAACGATAATATGCCAGATAAAGCATGCCTTGTGTAGGGTAATGGTATTTATAGTAGAGGGAAGGATATTATTTTCTCTATAATTATCTATAGTTGGCCAATCCACCCTGAAACCTAGGTGTGGAAGTAGGGGTGTGTTCCTAAATAAAAACACAGGACCAGAGAAAAGCAGGTTATACACAGGTCCACTATATAGACCAATTCAAATCAAATTTGAATCAGCCCAAAAGATTACCAGTGTTTACCCTTTGTTCAACAGACTGCTTTACAATATTGGTTCTTTTCCATCTAAACGGATTGGCTGAACCCTCCTGCAGTATCTGACAGTGTTTGGTAGCCTAAAGCTTTCTTAGTACATACAGTAGCTGCTTTAATATTCTGTATAACAGTAATTGAGGTTCAATAAACAATTCCAGAGTAAGGGGGGGGGGAAAAAGTAAAGAAGGGGAGGGGGGTGGGGGGATTTCCCTGGCAAATGGAAAGTATGCCTGGTTTTAAAGAGCAAGTCCAGCCCTAAAATGAAAACTTACATACAGGTAAATCACCCCCAAAACCCTTAACGGTAATAGTTTGAAATCTGAAATATAGAAGTCTAACCTGAAATCCTGCACAATGTCCTGTTTCCCCTGTTTCTGCTTTCTGGTTCTTCCAGTTAGCAACTGTCAGTTATAGATTTGACAGTTGACATCACAGCCAATGACTGAATCTTAATTCCCTATCTGCCTCTTCTGAGCATGCCCAGGCTCAGTACCTGCTCAGTACAGGTTTCTAAATTGCTCAGTTTCCATGAGGCATCCAGAAGCATAGCAGGCATACAGTAATGAATTCATAGGACAAAGTATGATATATCAACATATTTTAAAGAGGCCGTTCTTTCTAAAAGATGTTCTTACAAGGGTAGAGTTGTCCTTTAAGTAAGTAACAATATATATTAATACCAGTAATTCTCAATATTTTTTAGTTTTAGAAATGTATCCAGCCCACTGTTAAAGCTATTTAATGAACTTGCCATTACCACATCTGCTGGAAGACAGTTCCACAGTTTCATCGTTCTCACTGTAAAGAAACCTTTCCTAACCTGAAAATGAAACTTATTTTCTTCTTATTTTAAAGGATGTCCACGAGTCCTCTGATATGTCCTATTAGTGAACAATGCACCAGAGAGTTCATTGTATGGCCCATTAATATATTTGTATAAGGTTATCATATCCCCACGCAAATGTCGCTTCTCTAATGTAAACAGCCCTAACTTAATTAATCTGCCTCCGTAGTCAAGCATCTCTATTCCCTTATTATTTTAGTTGCCCTTCACTGAACTCCCTCCGCTTCCAAGATGTCCCTTCTGTATACAGCATTCCAAAATTGCATAAGGTGATAAATGCTTGTGAAGGTTCTCATTCATCCAGGTCATGGTATATCTGTTGTATTCAATTAGATCAACTAGACTTGAAATGTAGTTCTTGAAGACGTTTCGCTAGTCATCGGACTGGCTTTCTCAATTCAGAATGACTTGTACAAGAATCTGTGGCAATTATGTACCCTGGAAAATCCCAATTAGCATATCACAGCCAGGTGTTAAGGGTGTGATTAGATAGTGGCTAAGAGGTGTTATAGGAACGCCCAGAGTAAGGTGTTAAAACAGCATTGTCTGCCATGTACAATGCTGTTTTAACACCTTACTCTGCAGTGTTCTCCCTAGGGTCTTTTAGCCGGGCGGCCCACCCGGCTACTTTTTCATGCCACCCGGCTGGAAAAAATTCCTTGAGAGAACTTTAGATCTAGGTTTAATAGGTGCCAATAGGTCAGTAAAAACTCCCACCAATACTGCCCAGTCCAGACCTGTTTTTTACACCTGTAAGATCATTTTAGCACATGTTTACTAGCTTTTCCAAGATCCCCAAGGCCACAAAAGGGTGGCACATGTGCTTGTGCTGCCATGTTACATGGGTTACCTTCAGAAGGGAACTACAACTCCCTGCAGATGTTGACAAACTACAACTCCCTGCATTCTACAACCACAGAATGCTGGGAGTCATAGTTTTCAAACATCTAGTGGGATGAAAGTAAGACACCCCTGTCCTTTATAATGAGCATGATGCAGTGCACATTTTTCCCCACCACCAAATTTCCCCGTCCTACCCCACCCGGCTACTTTTTCATGCCACCCGGCTGGAAAAAAATTCTGGGGAGAACACTGCTCTGGGCGTTCCTATAACACCTCTTAGCCACTATCTAATCACACCCTTAACACCTGGCTGTGATATGCTAATTGGGACTTTCCAGGGTACATAATTGCCACAGATTCTTGTACAAGTCATTCTGAATTGAGAAAGCCAGTCGGATGACTAGCGAAACGTCTTCAAGAACTAAACTTCAAGTCCAGTTGATCTAATTGAATACAACAGATATAAGGTGATAAAGTCTTTTACAAATGACAATATGACAGATAAAGTGGTCATTTTAACCAGTAACGGTATTACTCATAAAATACCATAAAATGAGTTAGTCAATCCACCATGAAACATTATAATGATAGCTGAGTATGGTTGTGTGAATGAAAACACAGGGCTGTAGGGGGTCGCTGTGCAACCAGGTAAAGGGGCAACTTCTTACACTGTTGATGAAGAAGGGAGGGGAGCCCCATGATAGCTTTACTTGATTAAATTGTCTTGAAAGAGACAAATTACTGTTCTTTGTATTTCTTCTTCCCTTTTATTCTAGATATTTTTTCATGCTAGAGACACAAATTCAGTACATGTGTGAAGACTACATACAAAAGAATTGAGCTGTCTTCCAGCTAACTAACCCCCCTCCCCCTACAAATAAAACAGCAGCAAATATAAAATTCTATCATCATTGTTACAACTGGATGGGCCCTACATACTCCTGGGCTTCTAACACTCCCAAGGCATTTACAGTGTTTTATCCCTATATTTATACACACTAGATGTGTGCAGTGGCTTAACTAGGAATCACTGGGCCCCCCAGCAAAACTATGATTGGGCCCCTATCCGTGCTTCATCCACTGTGGTTTTCTGGGAGGAGGCGATATCTGTGGGTTGCTCCACTGGTAGTTATTCCCTACTTGTATGTGTGTGGATAGAATTCGGAGCCCCATGTATTTGTATAATCCATAATAGGTCACAGGACCATATTTATAAAGGCACAATATCGTTTTTTACCGATACCATACCTTTGATGATCATTAAAACGATTGTTAATTTACAATCGCTATTGTTACTACAATAGTAAATCTACAATCCCATAACACTGCGGTATTTTACCACAGTATGGTATTCTAAGGCCGAACATTCGTAAATGAATGAATGTTCGCTGTGAATATACGACTGCGGACTTACAGTAGCGGTAACTTGCGATACCCCACGTGTATAAATATCGCCTATAGTAATACTTAGCATTGTGCTATTACTCTGCAACAATCAGATGTTATCTAAGTGCAGTAGACCAATAAATAAAACCTGATCGGCACTTATTAACATGGATTACCATTGGCACCTCCTGTAACTATTACATCACAATGGTCACAAACAGAAAATAAACTCTTAAGATGTCCAACAGAAAGTCAAATGGTTCCATTACCCAGCAACTCACCAGTTCTCCTGCATCCACTGGATGGCGCCCTGATCATCAAACCGCCTCTCAAAGTCATATTCCTGCAGGAGGATCACTGACACATTGGGCGCTTCTACCGCAGCCATTGGAAATGCTGGCAGAAAATCGATGTGACTTGCCTGTAGCAGAACGCTCCACACGTGCGCTCCGATCAGCGTCTACAAGCAGAATGGATGTGAGTGGGATAAGAACCTGGACCAACCTGCCTGACAGTTTGCGCTTCCGGCCACCACGCCCTGCACTTGGCTGTACTCCAGCCCCACCTGGAACGTGATAGTCCAGATGAATTATTATACAGTGCAATGTGTATAGTAGGAGATCAATGGAATACTAATCCATGTCATATTGATATTGTACTATCACCATTATCCAAATGTAATCATGGCATTAACAAGCTTTATGTAATGGATTTACTATGAATAAACCACATATAAAATACTGTCTACAGTCCTGTAACTATCTTTGTATTACACAGTTATGAGCAGGGATACATTATCCATTATATACATTCTGTGCATTGTATCCTTATAAATGGTGCTTAGCTATGTCACCAATTTAATATGACGCAATGAAACGTATTTTAATCGGCCTTGGTGTTCCATGACCGGTATGCTATGGTGGGGATGTGCTTTTCAGCTGAGCCTTGGTTTATAGATCTGATCCGAGAGGGACACACACTCTTAATTAATGTAGCGTAATATAAGGATATTACGCCACCGGAGTTCCCCGACTAAATAGAAGCTGTAGGCCGAGTTCATTTATACAGGGCATGGAACTTCAAGGTGGCGTAATATCCTTATAATGTAAAGGGGCACATTATTTCACCCTCCGCTCATCACAGAAATATCTCTTATACAGACCCCCCCACTCACACTGCCTTCTCTCGCCTTAAACCTTTTTCTCTTTTGGCTCTCGCCCTCTGGAATTCTATTCCCCTCTCTCTACGTCAAGAAACCTCAATAAACAAGTTTAAATCTAACCAAGCTATCTCTCTGAGCACAGCACAACATAGGACTGTTGATACTGCACCAGTTATTACTTTAGCACTTCCACGCTTTCCTATGTATCTGTATGTTATCCACCTAAGTAGATTGTAAGCTCTAAGGGTAAGGGACCTCTTTCCTCATGTTACATGTTTTAAGCACTTGTATATTTATTGATGCTCATACTTATTTATATATTTATGTATTTATTTACTGCCCCCCTTGTTTGACTTTATATTCTATATTGTACAGCGCTGCGTCCCCTAGTGGCACATACAATATTACATAAGTATCTGATTCCTTCACCCCATTTGCAACTTAAATTCTAGCCTTGTCCCTATTCATACCTTAAAGGGTATGTCCACCCTTAAAAACGCAAGAAAATGCAAGCAGAGGGGCGGGACCGGCAGTCGCGTCTGTGATTGGCTGAGCGGCAGCCAATCACGGACGTGGCTGCCGGGAGTTCATTACGGCGGGGGAAAGAGGGAAGGTAAGTAAAGTTTGGGGCACTTTCTAAGAATAAAAATAGAGCGGTTGGGGCTGGGGGGACAGGGTGAATCATATATCTAAGGGGTTTTACGCTAGGGGGAGGGAATCCTGAGAGGGAGGGAGAGGGAAGAGGAGAAGGGCTGCAGTACGCATGCCAAACTTCTCCCGGAGGCCAGGTAGGAGGCAGAGTCCTATATGGACTGTGCTATCCTCCTGGTGGGCAGTTTTTAGGACTTTGGGGGGGACTACAGGAGAACCATATGGAGCTGGGATGTGAGGTTAGGATTAAACTACACTACACAATGGGGCCAGTAGTGGGGGGATTATAGTTTTGGGGGTGGACATGCCCTTTAATTTAAACCCCCCCCCCAGCTACCTTCTGTAACTTAAAGGGCATCTATAGTGGGAAAATGAACTTTTTTTTTCTTTCTATGTGTTCTATAATTCCCCACAATCCCCAGAGTGTCTTCACTTTTTTCAGATTCCCTTTCTGTCTTGAAATACACCAGTTAGAAGAATACGTGATTGCATTCCTCTACTCCTACTTGGACTGTCAATCAAATCCCTGTGAGTGACCCCCCCTTCCTGCTCTGTAATAAACATAGAGATAAAAGCATTAGCAGGGGGAGAGAGGTAGCTTTGATGGTAGATATAAAGCTGCACTTGACCCCCCTTCTTAATAGCTTTCACTGATTGATGATGGGTCACAAAGTGAGAGATCGTAAACTGTACTGATCTCCTTCTTCCAGGACACCTTGCTTTCTATTGGCCACTGTTTTTCAGGATGTTGAACTTTTAACTCCTACTACACATGATAAGCTTGTCGGTTAGCCGGAGTTGAGACATGGAGGAGGTAACAGTGGGGAGGGGGAAGGGGGGAGGGCTGCACACAGAACTGACACCATGGTTAAACAAAGTCACTGACATAGATAGGATTAAGGCAGCACAGAGTACATGAATTTAACCTTGCAAAGGGGCAATGTGTTTTTTTCACTATAGATGCCCTTTAAACCCAGTAAAAAAGGAACATCCCAGCCCAGCATCTGTGTGGTTAAAAAATATTTGTGGAGGAGGAGAGAGACATTATGAAGTGACAGGATGCAGCTCTAGATGAGTCATTGTTTAGGCATGAACACTGGAATGGAAGGGACAGTGGGATATAAGAAATTAGTCACTTAGTGACATAGCTGGGTGATTTTTATAAGGATATATACCACTGCAGCTCCCATTATAAAATATCACACTGGAGGATTTCAGAGACCATATATAGAGGGCACTGACTTCTAATATTCGTATATTTTTTAGTATGGGGGTACATTATTTGTTTTAATCCATGCCAATACAGCACTCTTTCAGATTAGTACGTTAGCTTGGTGTTTGACCCTCCCCTCCAACTTGCCCCCTTCTGGTCCATCACAAAATTTGGAATAAAGTTGTGAATTTTAAAAGTGCTGTTCAATGGTTTGGATGGATTTTTTTTATATATATATATTGAATTTAAACATCTTGTTAGAATGCGTGCTAATTATTTTAATCAATAATTAGTCAGATCAGGCATATGGCAGCACAAAGGGCTATTTGGTTTTTGAAAGATAATTTGGCTAAAAATACATAATGGATTATGCTGTGTCGTAGCATTAGATCTGTAACTGTTACAGGGAATGCGTTAATCCAGTGTAGACAAAAGCGAGCGTGATTTGTTTATACAGTGTCTTTGGTACTATTTACGCATGCAGACCTAACCAAAAACTTATCTAAGGCTTCTCTGGAATCTTTGTCACATTACATGTTTGTGTTACTATGGCTGTGCCCTTCCAAACATGTCAGATTTGCTGCTTTAGTGGTATACTAGTTTCCATGGAAACATGAGACCCTAAGGCCTGTGTTGTAACTTAAAGTAATATAGAGCGTTTACCCAAAGCTAACAAATTGTGTGTATATACAGACTGTGAACTGTGCTTTGTAACCTGTGTGGGTTTCATAATTTCTGTGTGATAACACAAGTCACAGAATCAGACAAGTTTTGCATTAAACTTAACACATTAACTTAAATTTGCCTGCCAAAAAATAACTGCAATATCTTTAAATTGGTTGAAGTGAATAGGCGGATAGACTATAGCAATGGTGGCGCACCTATGGCACGCGTGCTACAGGTGGCACTTGGAGCCCTCTTTGTGGGCACTCATGCACTGCAAAATTTACCAGAGTTTGTTACCATAAAGCCAGGGAAAGTGTAGCGGCTGCGGCTGTCTGTAGCAGAGAGAGGTCACGTTATAACATTCAGCTCTGCTGGTTTCCCTGCTATGGATCTCAAACTCCTTCTAGTAATGTAGGGGTTAATGGTCACTGTTTTAGATCTCAGACTCTTGTGGTTAATACTGTAGGTAATCTATAATCGATTCTATCTACTATCAGGTCTGTGTCAATTTGAGTTGTTTTTTCTAAAGTAAAAACTCCGTATTCAGGTTAAATGATCATTTTGGCACTATGCAATAAAAAGTGGGGTTTTCGATTGCACTTTGGGCACTCTGCCTTTAAAATGTTCGCCAACAATGGGCTATTGGTTACTTACCTGGGCTAGAAAGGAAGGGGTTGGGTTATGTCACCAAAGAATAGTTAGGGACTCTGAATTTATTGATACTGCAGGTTTATAAATAGAGCTCTTGGACTGGAAAAGGCAGTCCTTATGTCTGGCAGAGACCTATGGACTTTTTTTTCCAACTATATATTTTTATTTTATTGATAACAAAGAAAGAGGCAAAACAGTTTGGATATGTTACAATACAAGCATAGTGAACGTAGAGAGGGGGGACTGGTATCCCTTCAGGTATCTTCGTCTGCAACAAATAATTTACAATGTAAACAGATCTAATACCATAATATTGTTGTCTATTTCTGAGTCCCACATTGTTATCTTTGGTATCGAATAAGATAAGAGTGTAGCGTAAAGGAAAAGAAAGGGAGTAAAAAAAAATGTAAAGAGAGGAGAGAGGGAGAACATAAGGGCATTTATTTATATATATATCCTTATATTTCTAGGTTGTATGCATAGGTAAGTAAGTGCGCCTTTGGATTCAGAGCCATTGTAGAGTTATTACATTTGTAGGAGATCTCCCTAATTTGGTTCCTGAGGAGCCACTCATTGTGTTCCATCGGGAAGTCTCTATTTAGTACATTGGAAGGCATTTCGAGGAGAGAGAAGGTTATAATTCAATAAACAATATACACAAGACTTTAAACATAGAACATAAACCTCATGTTTCTTGGTGTAGGGAGGAATGTACATGGAGTCTCTGGGTATTTACTTAATTACCTATAGACTTATTTAAAGGGCATGTCCACCCCATTTTACTTAGAAGACCAAAGGTGCATTTTAAATTGTTTCGACCAAAATATAACATTTTGGCACAAACACGTACTTCAACAAGCAAAAATTAAGCTGTGTTATTAATCTGCCTTAACCAATCAGATGATATCTAGTAGTCTACTGCAGTTAGAAAACATCTGATAAAATTTGATTGGTTGCTGCAGATTAATACAGGTGCACTCTAAATATTTCTTAAAAAAAGAGGGACAGTTGGAGACAGAGTTTATAGTGAAAACTGTTTATGCAGTTTAAAGGTGGGTACACACGAGGGGACTTTTTGTCCTGACCGAGCATTCGCTACTAGTGAGCGCTTACAGATTCTGTTGGTCATCTTTCTAATGCTGGGTACACACATTAAAGAGCTTTTAAAAATTACTGAATTTGCACAATTCTCTCTGTCGTTTTTTAAAGATCAGGCTACTCACAGTCCTGAGTGTTCAGTTCAGTATAGTGTAAAGCAAACTCTACTTTAAGTTACACAACAATCAACAATTTTAGGTGAACATTCAACAGCCTCTGGAACACTCAAATTCGCTACACACACTAACGATAAAGGATCGATAACGTTGGATGAGATGGTATCGTCCCTTTATCATTAGTGTGTGTAACCAGCATTATTCTTTGGACTTTTGTTGTTCTTATGCTTATTAAAGGACAATTATACTCACCTTCCCTCCGCTCCTCTTCTTAGGTCAGTACCTTTTACCCAGGGTGAGAACCTGAACCGCTAGGTCCTCACCCCTGGGTTTGCGTAACTTGAAGCACAGCCTTAGAGCAACGCTGCTCTGGTAGGCTCCACCCCCTCCTCTCCTTGTGCGACGAGGCCAATAGGAAGGCACGCTTGTTGCATAGCGTGCCTTCCTATTGGCCTCATCGCCGATGGGGAGGAGGGGGTGGAGCCTACCAGAGCAGCATTTCAGTAAGTCTGTGCTTCAAGTTACGCGAATCCAGGGGTGAGGACCTAGCGGTTCAGGTCCTCACCCTGGGTAAAAGGTACTGACCAAAAAAGAGGAGCGGAGGGAAGGGGAGTATAATTGTCCTTTAAGTTATTGTCTGGAATCCCAGATAAACCTGAATATCTGGTTGGTTATGCTGTTTTCTTTTGCCTCAGCTATTGTTTCTAAAGATGCTTTTGAGGAATCTAGAATTAACCTGCTTTGTCTTTTTCCCAGGATAATTCAAATTGAAAGTGTAATTGCAGTAACTTGAAGATAAGGTGTGTAAATTATCATTGGGGCTGTCATTAATGGGAAATTGTCTGCACGTGAAGCTGAAACGGTAGTGCAATTAGCTCAATCGACACTGAATTTCTGATTATATAGTTTTTTGCAAATGGGAGAACTTTCCATGGTCCCATGTGCAATAGAAAATTTACTATTAGCTGGGTACACACGAGCAGATTTTTATGGTCCAACCAAATGATATTTCTTTTTATTGGTCAGTCAGTCGGGCCAATAAATCTGAGGTGATTTTGCCAGCAGGGGCTACCGATGTCAGACATGCTGGTAAATCAGTTGATCATGTGGTCACCTACAGCCCGCATGATCTGTCACTGCAGACAGTGATTTGTCCCAGCTCTCTCTTTATAGTTAAAATGGCAACCAATCCATATTTATTAAATAAATCAAACCGTTTTAATGTAATGAAGACACAATTTTATACATAAGTCAACATAGATGTGCCATAATGCTTTCTGTTCTTTGTTAAAAATGAGTCAGAAGACTCGGCATACTTAAAGTGGATGTATACTTAAAAATGACTTTGCATCAACTTAATCCATAAATACATGTAAGTAGCACTTACGCTAAGGTGTGTGTTGCTACATGCCTTCAATAAAGTACTTTTTTTGCTCAGGCTCTGACCACTGACCTGATAATTTTCCCACATACCAACTGTCAATACGGCATACAAGATACAGCATACCAACTGTCAAACCATTCCAGCTACAGCAAAACTGCTAAACAGAACGCTAAAACGTAAGATTTTGAGATTGGATAACTAAAGAAATAGGGATCAGATCAACCAAAAAAAAAAAAACGGTACAGTGATAGTAGTGAAGAATTATCGTTTCCACTAATGGGCAATTCAAAAAATCAAATTTGCCAGGTACAGGGGATATTTTAACCCGATTGACCAGACAACACAGTTTGGCTGTTATGGTCGAAATATCCGCAATCATACCAAAATTAGTCGCAGATGATATTTAGGTGCCATTGAACTTGTTCAGACTGTATAATTGGCGGAAATTTACCAGCATGTTCTATCGAAATTGCAACCAATTTGGGTGAACGCACAACAGAAATCAGACAGTTTAAGACTAGCTTAACTTCACAGATTGTTCCAGAATTTCCTACTTTTAATGTGACCAGTACCAGAAGAATTTGCACACTAGGCTTAGTTAAAATTTGACAGTATAAAATCAAACAAGAAGTGGGGAAAGTTATATATTGTCCTTTTACACACATTTTTAATTTTTACTAATTTCATTTGTAGAAAATGTAAGTTTATTGATACTAAAAACTATAATTTTCCCAAGTACAATACTAGACATATATAGGTAACCTCCGTAGATAGAGATCCCCAAACTAAAACCGTTAATTGTAGAAGACATTTCAGCCATTTGCAATATCTTAATAACTACAAAAGTTAAAGGGCATTCCCTACCAAAATTTTAACCCCACAACCAGGCCCCCCCCCCCCCATAAAGCTATTTTCGCAATAGTTTTTGTTCTACACAGCACTCCTGAATCAAGATATAACGTTATATCAATTCCAGCAGTACTGAAATATTGTCCTGTATCTGTCTTATGGACCACAGTGATCATTTTCACAGTGGTTGACAGTTATAAATAACCATCAGCCAATAACAATCAAATCCTTTATACAGTAAATAAAGCAAGCGGCTTATGCAGCCAAGTCATTGCCTGTGAAAACGTTAGTTTAAGATCGATAATCAATACAGTTTTTAAAAAACAAAACCCTTTTTAAAATAATATTAAATTGTCAGGATATGTTTTTCTTACAAATTTGCAAGTTTTTCATTGTGTTTTTCAGTATAAAATCTGGTAATGAAATACTCTAAGCCCTTCTGATTAGTGCTATGTAAAAACGGAGCATCACTGACCCCTTTGACAGTGGCATCTGTGCAAAAACCATTTTTGTTTAGTGCCCCTTGAAATAGAATACACAGTTTATAGAAATTTGTCAATTTCCATATGTTTGTTTATAGGGATTGTATGGTATATGGTCATATAAATTTCAATAAAAAAAAATTGGAATCCCTTTCATGTATGCGTATAATTGCATTGGCTTGATATCTAGCGCAACTAAGTGTCTAATTTTAGACATGACAAAACGTGTGACTATTGCGGATAAACTTTATCCATTGATTACATCCAGTCCTATGGATATATACACATATATACAATGCTTTCTATAATACCCCTAGGACAGGACACAAATATCACTTTCCAGCAGCTGTTAGTCCTACATTAGACAACTTTTGGGGTATGAGTAGAATTCTTAAATGCAAACATTCTGAGTTTTTTTAATGCTGTGCTCCTTTTTTTGTAATTTCTGCACTCAGGATGAAGTTTAAATGAAAACTTACAAACAGGTAAATCACCCCCCAAAACCCTAAAGGGTAATAGTTTAAAATGTGAAATATATAAGTCTAACCTGAAATCCTGTACAATGTCCTGTTTCCCTGTTTCTGCTTCCTGGTTCTTCCAGTTAGTAACTGTCAGTTATGGATTTGACAGTTGACATCACAGCCAATGACTGCATGTTAATCCCCTGTCTGCCTTTTCTGAGCATGCCCAGGCTCAGTAAAGGTTTCTAAAAGACTCAGTTTCCATGAGGCATCCAGAAGCCTAGCAGGCATACAGTAATGAATTTGTAGGACAAAGTAGGATATATCAACATATTTTAAATAGGCCGTTCTTTCTAAAAGATGTTCTTATGAGGCTGGAGTTGCCCTTTAAGCTGAGGCTACACTAGCAACAGAATGAAACGTGTGAAAAGCATGACCGTTTGTGATGCAATTTACCATGTATTTAGTTTTCGGACCACATGTGATTCGCAACAAAAATGGTTATCACATGCAGAGGGGCTTGTCACATTTGAACAGTCGCAATCAATCGGAAGCCCAGGGAATCACACCAGTGTGGCCTAGCCCTGAAATGTAGTTTAACCGTCATAAAAACATCACCAAACAAAAATAAAGTATTGTCAAAATGAAACTTGAAATGTAATGTATATCCCCCCCCTTTAAGGGTTTTAAAAGAGCACAATCACTATTTACCGATCGAATATTGATAGGCAAATATTGATCAATTCTGGCAGAGTGTTGAGAGTGAGTGTGTGTTTTCATGTGAATTAATGTGGCTTTTCTTCCAAGTGGTGATGTTGGCAAATTGCATTAAAGGGATGACCTTCAAGGACTTTTGTTTAAACCAAAATAACTAAGCAATGTCAAGAACAATATTGAATACCTTTTATAACTTGGGTGCTGAACATTCAGCTGTGCAAGGGGCAAACATGCAGCTACTTGACACTTAACTGCTCACAATCAGACCCACCCCTTTCTGTTTGCCCCCTAATTTGCCTAAAGTTCATCCACCCTAGCACTCCCACTATGCCACACTTTGGTCACCCCCTACTTTATAAATAGGCAAAGACTTACAGAAAATACAAATATTTGGTTATACAGTAATAAATCCTTCACTGATATGTCCTACTAAATAATGAAGAACATTCTAGAAAAATCTTTTAGTGCCGACATGAGGGGATTTGAAATTTTCCCCACCGCACTTAGTTGTAGACTTTATTTCAAGATTTCCAAAACAATCCAGACAAATAAAACCTTATTTAAAAGAGAAATTGAAATTCTCATTGAAATCAGACAACAAAATCTACAAATTGAACCAAACTATACACAGAATTTTCCTGTTATTTCATCAAATTTCTAAATACAAAAATAAACAGAAGGTGGTCACAAACAGACCTAAAACTTATTTCATCTTTGCACATTGTCAGAATAATCAGAAATCGACGATTGGTGGTTTAACGCCAAGACTTTCACATATTTGGCAGAGCCCATTTTTCAAATGGTAAACTTGAGAAGTGAAGGAAGAAAAAGTTTTGTTCTGCAGAGTCAAGAGAACCTTTCATTCACTGTCAAATTTGATAGAATTTACAGAGGTGGAAATCGCACCTCCACAGTAACTGCCCCGTTTCTTTTTTGTCTTCTCGTGTCGAAAGGATTTTCCTTTTGTGAATTTCAGGACATTATTGGCCTTTTCTCCCCAGTCTCCTATTGCACCTTTCTAAAAATATAAAAAACTCATAAGTATAAAATGAATCACACAACATATCCCTAATCGCAAGTATTGCAATATTATAGCAGTGATTAAAGCACATCATGGTGAAGTTAATGTTTACAGGGTTGGTCTGCCATTTTAATTTGGCAGACCAACACTTGCTTTATTTAAACTGATTTTAATAAAAATATACTACATACTAAACAGAAATTTCTAGCAAACTGATAACACGTCTGCTTCATTACATGTGTTAGCCAACACAATCACATGAAAACTGCCCGAACACCACACCCCAATTTGTAATTATACAGGAGCAGAGACACACGGTGTATGCACGGCCATTTCAGCCAATAATCGTGCCGTTTATGGGCACTTTGTCGGGTGAAACGGCCACTCGGTAGAAGATCCGGCCGGTCAAACAATGACCATACACAGCACGATTATCGGGCAAAACAGCCGTGCATACATATGTGCCTGTGCAAACCCAAGTCAGGTGGTGCAAGTAATATCACAAAACTTCAAGGGAGCAAAAGGTCATTGAAAATCTTCCAGAAATGACACCGCCAGCAAAAGACTCAAATATTGGATGACATTTATTCCACCCAGTGTTACTTAATTTCACATGTGCAATGTACAGTGTCAGATTTTTTTTTAATGGTCAGTAATGTGATGAGATTTGTGATGAATGTAGCAAATATCAACACATCTCACTCTTATCTGAGAGACAGACTGTGATTGGGTTGAATCCATATGAGATGTACTATTGAGTAATGCACAAGGCTTTGCAGCTTGGAGTAACATTTCCATACAAACTAGACTATAAATGAGCCTTTCCCTGCTACTAAAGAATGTACAACAGTGGGTAGCAACAATGTAGAGAAAAGCTTCTCCAGCATGGCCAACAAAACATCCTGTAAACTGTGTTAGAAAAACCTTCCTGAACCAAATTGTAAAATTATCTACAAGCATAAATTCCCTTTAACAAATTGCACTGATATTAAATCAGAACAAAAACCAAAAATCAACAGTTTACCTTTGCATCAAACGAATTATTTAGCATACGGGGATTGATTTCTACATCCTCTTCTCTCACTCTCCGGAAAGGGGACGCTTTGTTGTTTTCCTGCATCACATGAAAAACAAATAGTTGTTTTTCTGTTTTATTACGTGATTATACACATATAATCTGTCATATGTCCAGGTCTTTGACAATATAAAGATATGTATAAAGAACATTTGTTTTAAGTGTTAAACACAAGGCAACTAGTCATTTGGGTGGGAAGACAGTAATATTGACAGATTTCCCAAATCTCAAAAGGACCTTTTGCCAAAAACAAGTAAACCGGTTTTAGAGAATTATATGGCTGTACTAGGTTATTCTCTAATTGCATTTGATCCAGCCATTCTTCTCTCCTTCAGGTATAGCAATATGCACGTCTTTTCAAATGAAAAGCCCAACAAAAAAACATACATACACACTCTAAAAGAGCTACTATTTGGAAATTACATTTACAATTACAACAATTAAACTTTTAGATTAAATGGCTTTAGAGAAAAGGATTATACAGCATGCTAAAAAAAAAATAACTTGATAATTGTTCTGTATTTTGTAGCCATTTGTAAAACAAACTATAGCAATTAAAGGACCCAGGCAATATGGCTATTAAGCCCCGTACACACTTCCAATTTAAAGTACGAGGCCGGACAGTCGAGTTGGCGAGACAACCCTGACGAATGGCCATTTCAGCCTATAGTCGCTTGGGTGTCCTCCAAGCAAAAGCATACACGTGACTATTGGGGGCAAAAAAATAAGTTAGTCATGCTTGTGGCACAGGATTGGGACTCGTCCTTTAAATTGGATGTGTGTACAGAGACAAAGGACCAAAGGACAAATCAAATTTCCCCATTTCTGGGTCCTTAACTGGCTTTAGAGAGTAGAATTTTATGGGGGGAAAAAAAATTGTATACATACATACAATTCAGTTGCTCAGTAGAGATCTGAGCATGTTTGATTGATCCACAAGCCAATCAGTAGAAATTACTGTTAGCAACTTCTAAAGATTTTTCTAAAACAAACAATATGAAGAATACCCAAGTGTGTCTAAATTTTTTTTTTTTCAACATTTCATTCTTCTAGTATATTTAAGGGAGAGGCATTGATGACATCACTCAGTTGTTACTGCAGGACTTACTATCTTTCCCAGCATTAATTCTTTTGTGAGCATGCTTAGGTCCTGGCCTGGGGACAGCAGAAGGCAAGGTCACTCAAGCTACTGGAAGCTAGAAATGTTAACTTTTCAGCACATCAGGAGTTAGAAATGTGATTATTTTATAGGCAATACTACAGACTTATTTAACTTGTTTAGACACTAGTTTCCCTTTTATTCCACTTTTAAGATAAATGAATCACCCACCCTAAAGAAAATGAAATGGGGCTTACAAATATAATGGACAGAGAATGTGATAATAGGCAGAATATCAGATGTTAAGTATTCTGCTTTAGTGTGCTACTGATTGTTTATCCCTGTGATGTCTAGCACCAGTCAATGGCCACGGCATTGAAAAAAAAGTGTCTAGGGAAAAAATGCCTGCTGTGTCTTGACTAAAACTTGCAACTTCAAGGTCTAATCCCAGTTTCCATGACTCTTGTCTTTTTTAAACATTAAAGGGCATGTTCACCCTTAAAACAAAAACTGGTCAGATTAAGCTGGCTCCTCCCTCCATGCAGTCAATTAAGGCTGTGACTGCTGACATGACAACAAATGATTCACTTCAGTTTCCCCTGCTGTCTCCTCAGCACATGATTAAACTTATAAAAAGCTCTTTGAGCAGAGGGGAGGATGCAGATACCTTTGCCAGAATGGAAGAAAACTTAAGTTATCTTTTTACAATTAAACTAGAAAAAGTAGAAGTTCGATTTGCAGGCAGATAATGAAATGTCACCAATTTTGTGTTTTAAAGGTGGACATGCCCTGTATAGCACCGATAAAGGGCCGATCCAATCATCCTTTATTGGTAAATGACTGTTCCCAAGGATGGGCGTTTGCCACCAGCACTGGTTGTTATAGCCTGGAGATTTCCCTTGGCTGCTATTTGCTCCCTGTACTGTGACATAGGAGAGCCGAATAGTGCCTATTGGCCTCCTGATAGTTCTTCCTATACAAAGTATAAAGATAACCGGTAGCGTGTACCAAGATCTGTAAGCAATGGCAAACAGCTTCCAATAGAATCTTTTCCTACAAATCTTTACTGTGTGTACCCAGCTTTAAAATTGGCTACAATATAAGCAGCCGTGCAAACACTAATTTTCAGCACATTCACCAGATACAATTTCAAATGGAAAATTACAGTCCCTTTAAATGTAAATATATTAGCCAAGCAGTGCAGAGATAATAAAGAAAAACTCGTTGACTGGTTTACTTCTATTTTAATGAGGGAGAAAAAAAACGAAAAAAAAAAAACCTTTAATATAAAAAGACAGAGGCATAAATATTGCACAAAGAAGTCAGTCCACATTTCATAAAGTGTCACTTGACTGAAGTTTTAGATCCTCACCTTCTTGTTAACCTTAGGGAAAGTGTTTGGAGTTTTAGCTTTTAATTTTTTGTTCTCTGGTGTCATCCCTTCATCTTGTCCATTGTCTGCATTTTCAACCCTTTTCCTTTTTCCAGTGGTACCTAATAGGGTAAACATTTTATAAGTTAAAAGAGCCAAGCCACTAATGATAAACAGAGTATGTTACTAATCTAGTAAGAAATCTGTAAAACTAGGTAAGGAAATAATTTCAAAACTTTAGTAAGCATAGAAAAAGTAGTAAAAAAATAAAATAACTTAAGATTCTCCGACTGATCTCAATTTAACTCCCCCTAAAAAAAAAGGTCTTGCTAGGCCTGCAACCATTCATTGTGCCTTGCTATACTGTGACCTTAAGGAAAGGCTTATGATGCAACAGTATGTTAAGTGATGTATGGAACTTCCCTTTGTCCCAGCAGTAGTTTTCCAGCGGGCATACTTACACCAATGTTGATGGGGAGGAGCAAGGGGAGATGTAACAGCTCACAGTGTAAGCAGGAAGCACCCACTTATACTGCTGTAACTTTGGATATATTGTAGCTACAAGCATGATCTTGGATTCATTTTAAAAGGTATGGGTGTGCTTGTTTTAATGAAGGGGCATAGTATGGAGATCACAGATTTAAAAACAACACTTGCAATTTATTGTTTCTGTTACCAGCAAAAGGAACATTGGAAGTGGGTAACACCCTATCCAAATGAGAAGTAGACTTTAATCCATCTCAAACTCAAAGACAATTATGTATTTTTCTTCTATAATTTTTCATTATATGATTTAGGAAGTAATGAGCAACAGCATAAGGAGTAATGAAACATCAGCAGCAGAGTGTCAGGCTAAAAAGCTACATGGTGCTTAACCCCCAATTCGCCCTACTATTTATGGACCTAGATAACCTCCCCAACGAACAAAAAACAATACTATACCATATCCTCACAATAACCCACACAATGATAGCCAAAAATTGTCTCACGACTAAAACTCCTAAATTAACGGAGATACAGCGACAACTGACAATAAATATGCAATACGAACAAATGTATGCAATATCACAGAATAGGTCCGCGAAATTCCACCACATATGGGGAAAAATGGTATACAGACCCAAGATCAAAGATATGAAGGAACAAACCTACAAACTCAATACATGTCTACAACCCGACCCAGAAACCCCTAACGAAAACACGGACAGAACCCCCTGCCTGCTCCCCCCTCCTCCTTCCCCTCCCTACGCAATTTCCCATCCACCCCCAACTCCCCCTTTCTCTGTTCTCCCCATCCAGCCCTTTCTAAACAACCGAAAGTCTCCAGATTTTCCTCTACCCCCTCCCCACCAGAGGAAACCCTTAACACAACCAGTTCTCAGGTATTAGGTATACACTTACGTGAAGAATACATTGTTCAAATAGGATGAATAGACTGTTATAATAAGTGTTAAACAATTGTTAAATATACAGGATTGTACCGAAATGTATAACTATTTCTGCTCTGAAAATAATAAAAACTTATGTTATAAAAAGCTACATGGTCTTACCATTAGCTGCATCTTCGCCCTCATTGGAACTCTCCCCTGAACTCTTCTCTGCAGTTGCCTTTTTAGATGTGGAACTTGGAGTCTTGGGAGTAGAAGTGTTTTTCTTGGTTTGTGTTTCCTCTTCAGAATCAGAACTTTCACTGCTGGTATCTTTTTTAGCATTAGTTTTTTTATTTTTTGCAGTCTCTGTGGAGTTTAATGTTGCCTTGTTAGATTTTTTGGTCCTTAATTCTTCCTCTTCTGAGCTGGTATCATCAGAGCTGCTTTTTTCTTTTTTGTGAGGAGGAACTTGTTTCAAGTTCTTTACTGCAACTGACTTTTTAGGCTTTTGCTCATCTTCGCTGGAACTGTCTGATGAAGAGCTGCTACTGGCCTTTGCTTTATTAACTGCTACTGGGGATTTCTTTGAAATACCAGCCTTTGGAGCTGGAGATTTGCTAGCAGTTTTCTTGGTATTGTCGTCCTCCTCTTCACTGCTCGAGCTGTCAGAGCTGCTGGCTTTACCACCTTTCTTTTTCTGGTTCGGAGTCATTTTGATAACTACTGCCCCAGCCTTGGTGACAGGTTTTGCAGATTTAATCTTTGATTCTGAATCACTAGAACTACTGTCAGAACTGCTTTCTGCTTTCTTAGTTTGTACTGATTTTACTGCTGGAGATGGCTTTACAGGTGGCTTACTGGCTTTCTTTTTGTCCTCTTCTGAACTAGAGTCTGCAAGAAATTATGGTTACAGCAGATTAAACTAAGTCACTAGCTAAACTCAACAACAAGGATGCTTCTATAGTAAAATTTGTAGTACATAACTAATTCCTATGCCTAAAAAGGGTAGCTTTGTTAAACACACATCTTACTTTCAATTTGGACAAATCTATTCTTCTGCTTTTACTATTCAAAAAATGGCATCACCCATAACAGCATTGTAGCTTTCTAGGGAACGTGTAAATGCAATCTCATACCAGAGTCTTCAGAGCTTTCTTCTTCCTTTTTTGTTGTTGCTACTGAAGTAGTTTTAACATCTGGTTTGGCAACAGGTTTTCCTGGGGTAGTTTTTACGACTGGCTTTGAAGATTTCTTCTCATCCTCTTCACTGCTAGAATCTAAGCAAGTACATAAAATAAGGCCAGACTTGCACTCATTTTAATGTAAAGCAAATAAACATATAAACCAAATCTGCAGCTTTAAGTCATACTACCTTAACATGCAGTGAAGTACCTAGAGTTAGTGTGATTTTAAGATGGAAATTATGGCTGTTCGGGAAAAAAAAATTGTCATAAAACCACTAAAATCAATGTACAAAAGTTTAAGACCATAACAAAGTGTACCATGAACAGGCATTACATTGGTACATCACATTAAAGAAACACTACACTACAACTATATTTCACTGGGAGGTGAGAACACTTATTCCCACTCTCCTTTAAATAATAGAATGCCTGGGTAACCGTGCAAAACTTACCTTACTGGCCCTCCACTGGCAGCTCCTTCTCAGCGGACAGGCGCGTTGTCCCAAGCGCGTTGGGATTGGATGGGACAATACAAAAACAAAATATCTTTTGCATTGCAGCACATGCGGTAAACATAGGCGCTTGGATGGGACAGCGCATCCGACAGCTGAGAAGGTCAGAAAATCTGTTTCTCCCTTTAAAAGGGCAGTACACTGAGGAAGGGGCCCAGTGTCCCGAAACGTTTTATGCTGTTTTTGCACTAGAATAAAGAAGTTTTCACTAAAGTAGTGTGCTCCTCTACTTTATATCCTTGCTCAGTACACAACGATAGCAGCTCCCTGAAAATGCAACCTCTTATATGATGCTAAAAAGAGCAAAGCTAAAATATATGAAAGTATTTATGTATAGCTTCACCTCTAAAATAAGATGGAGAATTTATCTTTAGTTATTCATGTTTGTGGCTTGTTTGCACATGTTTCATTAAAATACTTTAAATTGGAACAATTACTCAGGCTACCTATTCCCAAACATGCAGTCTGAACAGTAATGAGGAATTTGCATTCACATTTTATACTACTACACTACCCCCCCAAAAAAGGGCAAGAAAAAAAGTTACATATAAGGTTTATAGATTGCTTAATCAATAAACAACTTGGTAGATGGTTAATTGTTTCTGTACCTGAACTATCTGAACTGGAATCTTTCTTTCCTGGGGTAGCTTTTGCTGCAGGTTTGGATGGAGCAGCTTTTGCTGCAGGTTTGGATGGAGTAGCTTTTGCTGCAGGTTTGGATGGAGCAGGTTTGGATGGAGTAGCTTTTGCTGCAGGTTTGGATGGAGTAGCTTTTGCTGCAGGTTTGGATGGAGTAGCTTTTGCTACAGGCTTTGCAGGAGTTTTCTTCCCATCTTCATCGCTGCTTGTGTCTAAAATATTAAAACAAAATGTAAAAATATTCACTCTAAAATAGCGGTTCTCAAGCTTTTTCAGACTATGGCAACCTTGCAAAGCCATTTTTTCTCACAACGCCTGTGTTAATTTTAAACTTAAATGTTGTAAGTACCAATATTATATGCACTTTGCATTGTTATAAAAATTGGTTACAATATAAAATGTAGTGTGACATTATGCCAATGAATGTAAAATATTTTATCACCTTTTCATATTGTTTGAGTACAGTATAACAAATTGTAAGTTAGACAATTTCTTGTAATCCTTTGTCGCTGGCAATATTAATAATAGTGTTCATCCCTTGATGCCTTATGCTTAAGCCAATTACAGGGAGGTGGCATTCTCAACATACAAGTTTACTGTCCCTGTACCTGAACTATCTGAACTTGATTCTTTTCCAGGCGTAGCTTTCTTTCCTGGGGTAGCCTTTTCTCCAGGTTTGGATAGAGCAGCTTTTGCTCCAGGTTTGCTGGGAGTTTTCTTCTCCTTTTCATCACTACTTGTGTCTAGATTAAAAATAATTTCATCACTAAAATGTAATAATATTTAGACTGGCCATAACATTTAAAACAAAACATACAGCATTTATAGTTAATGAAATTGATTGCCATTAATTTTAATACACTAATTGAGAAAATGTTATAAGCGGTTTTCCAAGTATATATTTTGGAAATATACTACAAAGTATATTTGTAGTTCTCTAGGATGCAGCCTAAATGAAAAAAAGGCCAAAAAAGTAAAAGCTTTAAACAGTCCTCCTATACAGACAGTAGGAGCCAAAAAGGGACCTTAACAAATGAACTGTGCTCATTAAAGAGGAAAAAGTCGAATAATAAAACCCGACCTTTACAGATGTCAAATAGACCCTCATTTCTAAGTGTCAAAAAAAAAAAAAAAAAGTTTTTTTATATATAAAATTTTTTAAATTATAGAATAAAATGGGATGCCTGGTAATCCTTTTTTAGGGCAATGATATCCCTTTAAAATTCTTTATCCCTTGCTGGCAATATAAATTATATATTCATTATTAAGAAAAATACAGATAGACCAACAAACTTCTCCACAACCCCTCCAAAAAAATATTCCATTCAAATAATGCATGGCCCCTCGGTACACCAAACTAGACAAGGAAACAACCAAACACACGACCAATGATAAGATGGGTTAATCGTTGAATGTTTCTGTACCTGAACTATAAGAACTGGATTCTTTGCCAGGTGTAGCTTGCTTTCCTGGGGTGACTTTTGCTACAGGTTTGGATGGAATAGATTTAGAGCCAGCTATGGGAGTAGTTTTCTTCTCATCCTCATCGCTACTTGTGTCTAAATTAATATAAAAAAAAAAAAAAAAAATTTTTAAAATAAAGTAGAAATACTGATCACCACCATAACATTTTAAACTAATAAGGGAAAGTTTAACTGTAGTTACCCTTTAATTATGGTTGCCATGGGAATGGAAGGGTAGGTCAGAAGGTGTGTGTACCTGGATCACGTTGGAACTTTAAAAAACAAACTTTGATTGATCAAAATTAGCTTTTTTGACTATAGTTACCCTATAAATATGGCTGCCACAGAAATGAGTAAGTAGATCAGTAGGTGTGTGTACCTGTGTCAGGTTGGGGGTAAAAAAAACAAACATTTTTTTTTAACGATTAGTAAAAATTTATTTTTTTGACTACCACGGAAATGGAAGGGTAGGTCAGTAGGTGTGTGTACCAGCGTCTGGATGAGGGGGTATGTCTGTGTTTAAGACCATAAAACTAACTTATTTCAAAATCATAGCTGCCACAGGAATGGAAGGGTAGTTCAGTAGGTGTGTGTACCCTGTGAGGTCGAGGGTATGTGTTTTTGCATGTATGATGATGTAACTAACTTGTATTGACGATTGATCAAAATTAGTTTTTTTGACTATAGTTACCCTTAAAGTATGGCTTCTATGGGAATGGAAAAGTAGGTCATTAGGTGGGTGTAGCTGTGTGTGTAAGGGTTGGGGGTATCAAGCATTTGTGTTTATGACCATGAAACAAACTTTTGAACTCATGACCCTTCAAACCTCGAAATATCCAAATTTGAGGATTGTTATCGTTATGGTCTATAGGAAAATGTCCTGAAATTCGCCGATAACGCTGTAATGCTTCGGCGGATTCCTTAGCTAGGCAACAGCACACTTCTCCTATATGCCCAGCATGTCTGTACCGAATTTCATGTCTCTAGTTCAAAAACTGTGGGAGGAGATACAGTCCAAAAGTGGAAGAAGAACTAGAAAGAACAGTAATTTGGCTCTTTAAGCCAAGTTAAAGTCTAAACCGCATCTTTTTTTTTTTTTTTAAATTCGCTTTATTTTGTTTCAAAAGCATGAAATAAGTTACATTACATTTCAGTTGTGGTGATGCATTGGTATTTCGATTCATTTTGTTCAATAAATACCTTCCATACTTTTGATTTTTGTTGTTATTATTATTATTTTTCTTTAAAACTTAATAACTATATACATTGAGCAACTATAACTTTGTGCTGTTAATTGTAGCTGGTTGCAGTTTCCTGTCATTCTTATATTTAGCGTTCATTGTCTGCAACAATATTTTTATTTCGTGCTGCATTTGGTTAGTATTGGTTGGGTAGGGGGGTTGGGCTGGGTCATCTTTTTTTTATTTGTTGCCCAGGTCTATCCACGGTTTCCAGATCTTGTTATATTTATTCGGGCATCCTCTGTGGATGTACAGAATTTTGTGGTATGCTAGGTCGTTGTTTACTAGTTGAATCCATTGTTTTCTTTTGGGGCTGTCCAGTGACATCCACTTTAGTATTATCACTTTCCTTGCATAGAAGAGTAGTTCCAATATTAAGGTTTTAAGATGGTGAGGCCAGTCTTCATCTTCCAGTAGTCCAAGCACACACTCCTCCGCTTTATTTGGGATCTCTATTTTCATTTTATTTTAGAGGTACTCCAATATTTTTGTCCAATATAGTTTGATTTTGGGGCAGTCCCATAACAAGTGCCAGAATGTGGCGTTTGTGTATTTGCATTTGGGGCAAGAGGCATCCATTGTTTTTTTTACTCGAGCCAGTTGTATCGGTGACATGTAAGCTTGATGGACAATATAAAACTGTATGAGTCTGTTGTTCGCTGCAGGGGAGGCATGTCTGGGGGAGTCTGCTATGTCCATCAATTGGTCAGTGGTTATTGTTGGTAGGTTTTTACTCCATTTGTCTCTTAAGCGATCCATTTCGTCTAGAGCTGTTGCATATATTAGTTGTGTGTATAGTTTGGATATTAGCCCTCTTTGTGTGGATCGCTGTAGGACTTCAATAATTTGGTGTGGACTGGTTTGCGGCGGTTTTCCACGGAATTCCGCATATATACAGTGTTTGATTTGTAGATAGCGAAAGTGGTAGGATGGGGGTAGTTTGTATTCAGTGGCGAGGGAGTCAATCTTTGATGCTACCATTTTGTACCAATTGTCCTATTGTTGTGATGCCCATTCTGGTCCATTCTTCTGCTGCTGGGAATCCTGCCATATGTGGGTACGTTTTATTGTTCCAGATTGGCGTAATTGTTGGAGTGTTTTGTGGTGGTATTATGTTGTTTATCTCCTTCCATGTTTTGATTATTTGAGTATGTAGTGTGGTTCCAGGTCCAATTAAGTGTTTTTTTGGATCGAATAGATATGCTATGAATGGGCCTTTGAGTTATAGTTCCATCATGAGGTCCGATTGGTTGGGTTGTTCCTTGTTGTCCATCCAGCATTTTAATAGTTTGGCCTGGCTAGCGAGGTAGTATAGCCTTAAATCTGGCAATGCCAATCCTGCTCTATCTTTGGGGAGTTTCAATTGTTTTAGACAGACCCTGGGTCTTCTGGAGCCCCATATGAAACTCGTGATGTGGCTGTTCATTGTGCTAAACCGCATCTTTAAGTGACATTGCCACTACGGCAAACAAAAATTACCACACAATTTTTTAGAAAGACATGATCTAAGATAGTATAGGCATTATTATTAAGCAATTAATAAAAATTAATAGCAAGTACAAAAAAAATCCTTTTCTAAAAAATGTCAATGTTAACTTGGAAAAAAAAAAAAACCTCACTAAACACTTATAGGGAAGATTCAATAAAAGTTCTTATAGTTTAAAATGGTGCTAATTTTGCCCCAACCAATCAGATCTTATTTAACATTTGAAAGCTAACATCTGATTGGTTGGGGAAAAATTAGCACCATTTTTAACGATAAGAACCTTTATTGAATAACCCTCTTAGCATTCAGACTATAATATTGTGTGTCTGGCTCAGGGCCTAGGATGTAGTAGAGCCTAAAAGATGTCAGATATTTGTGAGCATTAAACAAAGTTTTTTTTTTATGCAACTTTCAGTGTTTGGTCCTGCTGCGTGGGAGCACATATCCAGTTTAGAAAGATGTAAATTAAGGCTTCTTTAAGGCCGAGGCACAAACTCAACCACTAAATATTTGATAGAATCCCTTAACAAAATATATTTTTTTATAAATTATAAAATAAATAGGATCCAGGCTAAGATAGCATTCTTTATATTGTATATTTTTAATTTAATAGCAACACATCTTATGTTAGCAAAGGATGACCTTAAAACCAATAATAAATTGGTTGCATATTCATTTAATCTATTTATTTTTTTTTGTACCTGAACTATCCGAACTCGATTCTTTTCTAGGTGGAGCTTGCTTTCCCGGGGTGACTTTTGCTGCAGGTTTAGATGGAGTAGCTTTTGCTGCAGGTTTAGATGGAGTAGCTCTTGCTACAGGTTTGGATGGAGTAGTTTTTGCTACAGGCTTGGCAGGAGTTTTCTTCTCATCTTCATCGCTGCTTGTGTCTAAAATATTAAAACCAAAATGTAAAACTATTTATAACAGTGGTTCTCAAGCATCAGACAGTGGCACACTTGCCAAAGGCAATTTTTCTCAACCCCTTTGTTCTTAATATTGCACTTAAATGTTGTAAATATTTTATGCACTTTACATTGTAAATCAAATTTGATTATAATAAATGTAGTGCGACGTTAAAAAAAAAGTTAGAATTCGAAACTGCCTTTCTTGTAAACCTTTTTTAGTGCAACGCTATTAAAATGAATATATGTTCATCTCTTACTGGCTAAAAATTCTTTACCAATTTTATAGCGAACCCTTGTAATTCTTGTCCTTAAAGGGTATGTACACTGCAAAAAAAATCATTGGTGTTTTATAAATGTATTTTTTTGGGGGGCCTATTACTCTCCCATGCCCTATCTTGAATGTTGCCGGCTTCCTGCTACAGCGTACCATGATTTTTAGGACTGCCATGAAATTTGCAAAGCTGTAACAATGTGTCTGAGAATAGGGTAGACGTTTGACTCGCATGTTTGGTGACATCAATGCACCCGATGACTTTAGCATGTGTGCCCCGATGAAGTAATCGCGCGCCAGCTCTAACAGATTTGCCTATGTTATAACTGGCATGCAATAACATCACCAGGTGCGAGTCAAACTTGCTACTCTATTCTCAGACACTCTGTTCGGTATCACTTTCCAAATCTGGGGGGGGGGGGGGGGGTGTCAGTCCTAAAAACAGTATTACACTGGAGCAGGAAGCCAGCAACATTCAAGTAGTGAAGGTAGGGGATGGGAGGGTAACCAGCAAGAAAAAAAAAAAAACCTAAGACATTTATATTTAAAGCCACAGCTATCCAATAGCATGAAGTTATTTTTACATACCCTTTTTAAAGCAATTCCATTTAGGTGGCTTTTTTTTTTTTTTTTTTTTTAACAAACAGGTTAAATTGTTTCAGTACCTGAACTATCTGAACTGGATTCTTTTCCAGGTGGAGCTTGCTTTCCTGGGGTGGCTTTTGCTGCAGGTTTGGATGGAATAGCGTTTGCCGTAGGCTTGGCAGGAGTTTTCTTATCTTTTTCGTCGCTACTTGTGTCTATATTGGAAAAATGCAAAAATATTTCTCCATATCATTTAAAACAAACCCAACATAGCATTTATTTAGTTAGTGCCAAAGTATTTTTCCAAAGATTTATAGAAGATCACACAACTTCTTTTGGTGATAACCAAGGAGGCCAGCAGCAAACCGTTTTGGAAAAGAAGTGCTTACTACAAGAGGAATGAGAAGTAAATATAAAGAAAATGCACCATTTAATTCAGCTAATCAAAGACAATATATACTAAAAGGAGTAGATGTAAAAAATATTTTTTAACAGATTTACAGGGGTTTATAGTTCAATGTATCACTAAAGCTGGTACATTAATGAGAAAAATAAAGTGCATCCTCTTTCAATTTTAAGTTTTTACATATAAGGACATAAGTGATCTGTTGCTTACCAGGTTCGATTTAAACCTAAATTCAGATGTAAAATAACAGACATGTCCTTATCTAACAAAAATGTTAGATGTCCAATAGAGAAGTTTATGGTCACTACCTGAGCTATCCGAGCTGGATACTTTTTCAGCTGCAGGCTTGGATTTTACAGCAGGTTTAGAAGGGGCTGATTTTGTTACAGGCTTGGCAGGGGGTTTCTTTTCATCCTCATCGCTGCTTGTGTCTAAAATTAGAATATTGGAGGGGGGGGGGGGGGGAAGACTTGTATAAAAAAAAAATGATATATAAACATATACACACACACACACACTTACGTAAAATATTTTCTCTGAAGCCGAAGGTGGACCCAAGCACATTGGGATTAAGTTGCTACCAAAAGGAGCAGACACTTAAAATTCTTAAGAAGAGAGGCTCCGAACCCGCCCTCTGGCCATAATTAATTATGGCCAGGGGTGGGGCCAGAGCCTCGGGGGGGCCGAGGCACATTGGGAAGCCCCAAACTAACAGCAGTAAAAGGGAGGGAAAAAAACTACCCCTCTGCAAGCTGCAACACAGAACGTTCTAATCACAATTCTGCAGAGGCAAAAAAAATGATCTATAAAATTTTATGAATGTCGTAATGTACTACCAAATTGCCGCGTGACAGATCTGACCCTAGTAGAATAGGCAGCAACTCGCCTGGGAAGAGCAGCCTCAGCATGACTGACCCATGGCACGACCCTGCCAAGAGAACAAAGTGTGCCTGAGAAGATCTGAAGGCCTTAGTCCGTGCGACAAACGCGAAGAACCCCGACTACATCCAAACAGTGAAGTCATCTTTCCTTGAGAGAGGAAGGACTAGGGCAAATAATGTCAATGGTTGGTGAAAGCAGATACCACTTTTGGCAAAAAACTGGAGTGTGGCCAAAGAATTGCCTGTTCAGGTAAGAACTGTATGCAAGCAGGGTCATTGATTTTAAAGGCTCGAAGGGGGGTGATCTGAGAGCTCTAAGGACCAATGTTAGATCCCAGGGTTGAGTAGGCATACTTCTGGGAGGTCAAATGTGAGCCACTTCTTGCAGGAAGGTGTGTACATGCCTTCTCCGAGCCAGCCAGAGATGTAAAAAGACTGACAGGGCTGATACCGGACCCATCAGGGCACTCAGAGAAGTCTGGAATGCACAAACTATCTCCTTGGGAGGCCATGTTCCCTGCACCAGGATGCATAGTGTAAACAGACCCTAAAATAGATTGTTGCTGGGGAGGGCTTCCTGGCCGCCAGCATGGTTGGAATCAGACGTTGGAATGCCCCACAATCTTAGGATCTCCGATTCATTCCACATCATCAGGTGGAGGCGTAGGTAGCCGTGATGTACTAGAGGACCCGGAGACAAGAGGTTGGGTAGTTCGAGGATCTGCAGGCGATCTCATGCCATAGCTAGGAGGTCCGAGAACCAGGCTCTGCAAGGTCAGAAAGGAGCGAGAAAAATGTTGGGGACTCCCTCCAGCTTGACCTCCTTCAGTAATATGGAGATCATGGCAATTGGTGGGAAGTTATGGACCAGGTTGAACCCCCATGGTAGCAACAGGGCGTCCGCCCTGAATGCCAGAGGGTCCCTGGTCTTAGCGCAGAAAGATGCTATGATGTTCACATCTGGAAAGCCCCCAGTATTGCACCAGTTGTTCGAAACCCTCTTTGTGCAGGACCCATTTGCCGTGGTCCAAAAAGTGGTGGCTGAGAAAATCTGCCTGTACGTTAAGGACACCCAGGATGTAGACCTCTGGGAGAGCTGGAATGTCAGCCTCTGCCCATGACAAGATCTGTTGCATTTCGTCCATGTCGCTGCATGTGCCCCTTGGTGGTTTAGGTATGCCACTGCAGTGGCATTATCGGATTGTATAATGCCACTGAATCCTTCCTGATAGGATGTCTAAAAGCGCAGGGCATTACGAATGGCTTTTAGCTCCAGAATGTTGATGGGCAGAGTCATCTCAGGGGACCACTGCCCCGGTGTCTGGATGGCCTCTGATAGATCTCCCCAGCCCAAAAGGTTGGCATCCTTCGTGACTACCATCCAAGATGGTAAGAGTCCACCAGTGCAAGGATTGCCAGGTGTGGACAGGGAGGGGCAAAGGGTGGTTCAGAGAGTGAGGGTATATGTACCAATGCCTCAAAACGTGTTGCTGGAGAGGCCTTAAGTGGAATATCCCATACAGGATCGCTTCTGCCAAGGACACAATCTTGCCAATGAGTCTCATGGCTTGTCTGATGGTGCCCTGACTTCTGGACATAGGAACAGAAAAAACTTGTTTGTAGCAGGCCTCCACAGCGTTCCTCTGATGAAGTGTCCGTAGGGCACGAAACACGTCAGGTGGTTGGCAACCTGATTGTATGCGTATATGGGCCAGATAATTATATTATAGATGTTTTTAACGTGTATTATTAAAAGCTACGTTTTATATAAACCTGCTGATTTTCGTCTCCTGATTGATGTCTGCTGTGGAGGCCTGCTACAAACAAGTTTTTTCTGTTCCTTTGCTGATTCAATAAGGAGGTTGTTCGATTCTCCTGTGGTAGCGTGGCCACTGTCCGTTTTGGTTTTACGGAGCAGGGGAGGTCCCAGCAGCCTTCACGTAAACTATCATTGTGACTTCTGGACATAGCATGACATGCCATCGATTCTCTGTATTGAAGGACATTCTCCGTAATGGAAGAAAAAAGGATTTTGGAAGATTTGAGGATCCATCCAAATTAGGAAAGGATTTTGATGCACGTATTTACTTGGGCTTGACCCAGCTCTTGGGATGGGGCCTTTATCAAGTTGTCGTCCAATTAGTTCAAAAACATGTTCTGGAGAAGTATAAACGCTGCTTGGCATGCCATGATCTTGGCAAACACTAGAGTCACTGTTGCCAGCCTGAAACAGAGGGTGGTGATTGAAAATGGCCTTTACCCTCTATGAATCGGAGGAATTTGTAGTGAGGTGGCCAGATGGGAATGTGGAGATATGCATCTTTGATATACAAGGATGATAGGAAATGTCCTCTCTCTAAAGTCAAGATGATTGTCCGTAAGGATTCCATCTTAAAGCAGAACTTTTGGCAGTTTAGTACCTTTTAAGCACAGGACTGGTCTGGAAAAAAAAAAAAAATAAAAGTGTTGGTCCTTTTTGGGAACTTGGAACAGGTTTGAATAAAATACTCTACTGGTCTAGCGCTTTTTGGGACACCTTGGGAGATTGGAGGGAAGAAAAGGTGGTGGTAAATTTGATCCTGTTGCCATGTTCTAGCACACGTAACGTCCAGGTATATGTGGTCGGGTGTCTCCAATGGAAATGGAAAAAGTGCAGGCATCCTCACACCTGAACCGGAAGATAGTTAGGATTGCTTATATCTTGCTCAGGATCCCCTGAAGGTTCCTCTTCCATAGGACCATGAGCCCATAGGTCTTGAGGGCTGTCGGGAAAGTGTGGTCTCAGAGGGGCAAAAGGGTTATCTACGAAAATTGGGTTATCCCCTGGCCCTGTTCTGTGGCAGCATAGTGCTCTTACCCCCGTTGCCTCAGCAATAACCTTGTCCAGTTCAGGGCCAAACAGGAGGCATCCTGTAAACGGTAAGCTAATATGTGCCTTCTTAGTGGCCACATCAGCAACCCAAGCCTTGAGCCAGAGGACTTTTCTCGCAGAAGTGACTGTTGCGGAGGTACATGCTTTTAGCCTGACCGCTTCTAGTGTGGCGTCTCCAATATATCCAACAGCATCTGAGCTATTTGATGTTAGTAAGCAAAGCAATGTTTGCTGGGTCTTCTTGGCATTCAAAAGTAAGGTCTTGAAGCCAGACCTCTGAGGCTTTTGCCACCCATGCTGAGGCAAAAACTGTTCTTAGTGCTGCTCGCGCCAAGGAAAAGGCGGTCTTCAGCAAGACTTCTGTATGGCGGTACAAATGTTCCCTAAAGATCGACACCTCTGATAGGGGAAAATAGTTGCCTTTGATAGTCAGGTCACTGGGGGTGGGGGGTTGTCAAATGGGGGGGGGACATGGCCACCGGTCCACATCAGATTGTGGGAACATAGAGGAGTTTTCAAACTTCAAACTGGGCTTTAACAGTTTTTCTGAAACCGACCAGTCATCTGAAACAATTGCCTCGAGTTGCTCATGAGACGGGAAACATGTTATGGTTTTCTTACACCTGGAGAAAAGAAGTGCTGTGGGATCCTGCTGTACCTCTGTATTAGAAATATTTAGGGCCCTTATGACTCCTTTAATCAGGGCATCAGTAACTATGGACGATTGAAAATCATCTGCTACTGCCTCTGGGTCATTCTCCCCTTCCTCTGAGTACTCCTCCTCGGATAGATTAACGGCTTCTGCCCGTGAAGTGGAAGGCAAGGGCTCTGGAACCGACTTAGCAGTACTCGCCGTAGTGTCTGCGCGCTGTGGAGCCGTATGTTGAACCATTTGGCATAGGGAAGCAGACAGGATAGACATTTTTGGCTAGAGATGTAGCCCAAGCAGGTTCAGTCTCCTGTGGGAGAACCGCGGGAGCTGCCTGCACCACAGACCCTGGGCTTTGATTGCTAAGCGAATCAATGGAGGTTCTGGGAAATTTGGGCCACTTAGGCTCCTGGTGTGGGACCTTGCTCATGTGATGGGTCATGGGCCGTGCGGCATGAACTACATAGTGGATCATGGGTGATCAACTGGCATCTTGGCATTGCATGTATTGCAATTGTAATGCTAAACTAAAAAGACATTTTGGTGTCTGGGATGGGCTTTTTCTATAGCAGACATTGCTGCAGTAAGGAATAAAGGTTTTTACTAATCTGGAGACTTCAGCGATCAGATCCTTGTGGGCTGGTGCAGTGAATCCTCTGCTTTAGCTGCATCCAAGATGGCCATCGCCATGTGGAGCTGGGAAATATAAGTTCCGCCACTTTGCCAGTCAGTCAAGCAGCGCGGGTTAACAGGGGTACACAATTCGTATTTGAAGCCAGGCACACCAGTCTTAACTCAACAAATTTATTGTGACGTTTCGGAACCAACAGGTTCCTTATTCAGACCAAACAAATTGGTCTGAAGAAGGAACCTGTTGGTTCCGAAACGTCACAATAAATTTGTTGAATTAAAACTGGTGTGCCTGGCTTCAAATACGAATTGTATACTTATACTGCTGGCTGCAGTGCTGGAGCACCCAGCATTCATCTATTAGTGACTCACTGAGGTGTGCAGGATTCTGCACAATTGTTTGGATATCATTAACAGGGGTACGGTACATGTTACCCTTTTGCAGAGAGGGGAGAGCCTCTTGACGCCTTGCTGATGAAACAGCGTGGCGTTAGGCACCCTCTCCTCCACTGTGTACGATTGTTTCAACGAACATTCGTTTCCGGTGTGCTGGTGGTCCTAATCCTGAGCGGACACTTGAACTGAAGAAGGTTTCTGGCACTTATGGCTAGGGGACGGAGCCTCACTTAAGAATTTAAAGGGTCTGCTCTTTGGGGTAGGAACTTAACTTTGTTCACAATACGAACCTAGAAATGGTTGAACCCAACACACCACAGCTTATAGGTGTAAATGGTACCATTCACTACTACGAGCACAGCGTTTTGATACGATGTAAATGCTTGACATTGCACCAAAACATCCCCTAGTGTGAAAACAAAAAAAAGAAAAATTCCCCATGTTTATAATAAATTATAGATTCCACTAATGGGCTATTTAAAAAAATCTAATTTGCTAGTACACATACACTTTAAAGTTGTAATTACCAATTTTATGCACCATGTCAATTGAACTCAAATCGATGCACTGTAAAATTCCATAATATATATTTTTAGGGTACAAAATAACAAACCTAAATTATATTGGTGAAATTATATCCACTGCCAAAATTGAGGCACACCTCTGGCTCTCTGAAGTCACACTAGTATACCCTGGCACCCTTTGAGAAACCATTTTTCACACCTTTTTTCTTTTTAGGAAACTTTTTTTTTTTCAATGTCCTGGCAGCATGAATAGACAATCTAATATTACTTACCAGAGCTGTCATCTTTTTTAGGTACAGAAGCCTTTGGGGTGACAGGCTTGGGTGCACTTTTCGCAGGTGTTGTCTTTGATTTAATTGCAGACACATTTATGGGAGTTTTTGCTGTTGGCGTAGCAGCACTTTTTGCAGGTGTTTTCACTGCAGCAGGTGTCTCCTCATCACTGCTAGAATCTAGTACAGCAGCAGGATCACAAATATAGCTATTTTAGTTTAAATGGTTTGGACAGTCCATATACTAATGCTTTACTATGACACTTATGCAGTCTGCTCTGATGTGGTTAAATAATGACATTACTTATTTACAACTATCGTTTTCTGTCATTTACAACTGATGCATAAAACACTGATGGCCATGGACTGCTGTGGTCCATCTATTACACGACGGTCAGAAATTAGTTAATCTGTATTTTACGGTCAGAGTTGAACACAAAGTAAATCATTTATTGGTTGACATTTACCAATACTTCAAAGTATAAAATTTGAATATGTTAACTTAGTCCATAGGAAAACCATCCTGCTGCCATAACAAAAATAAACACCTACATTCTCTTATACCATTGACCTGAATTTCATTAAGTATCATCAGAAAAGGAAATACATACAGAATATTAAAAACTCACCAGACTCGCTGTCTGTGCTAGTCTCTGCTTTCTTGGCCAAAGGCTTGGATACAGTGGTAGATTGTTTTGCTGGAATGGTTTTAGCTTAATTTAAATGAATAAATATTAATAAGTACACATTAGCAAGGCTATGTTATATCTGAAGAGAGTTTTCTGTAAAGTTGCTTACTTTGGAAAATTCAAAATGTATTTGCACTGAGCATACTTTATTTTGTACAGTGCTGATGTTTAATACTCTTTAATACCTGAATGACATTTAAGATTCCAATAACAGCTGTTTTAGTAGGAACATTTACATTTTCAGTTAGACAAGATATACCCCCAAATGCCCTTATTTAGTAAAAAAAAAGAAAAAAAACCCTCACCTTTTTTTGCAGACTGTTTATCTTCCTCACTACTGTCCGAGTCACTACTTTCTGCTTTTGCTTTGGTGCCAGACTGAGAGACAGCGGTTTTCTTAGCACCTATACTACTAGGAGGTGGCACTGCACTATAGGCCCCTAAAACAAAATCATAAGTACTACATTAGTGAAATAGATAAAGTTTTACTTTTTGAATGCAAAGCTCATGCACGCTGAGAGATAGTTGTGTCAAGCAGTCAGCTGCAACATACCTGAATATGTTTTTTAGAGCAAGAAGGTAAAAACAGGGGGTTGTCTCCTAACTTTCTAGATTTTTTTTAAACCTGAAAGGTTTAATTCTATTTAAAGGACAACAGAAAAACACTGAGTCATAAGAGCACATTACTATAAAAGCAGTAATCTGTGTGACACCTCTCATATTGATATGGTTGTTGGGAAATGTACCTTTCTAACATGGTTTGTTTAATTTCCCACATCCCAGTATCACACAGTGTGGTCACTGACCATTGTGTTCTTTACACATGGTCAGTCTTAAGATACTGTAAGAACTTGTTATAGTTGGTCACACTAGCCTCTAGACAATCTTTTTACAGGAAAGATTAGGCATGTGACCGAGGTCAGGGGTGTAGCCAGTCACTGTACAAACACAGTTATTACATCCATTTCTACAGGGGCTTACATTTTCTTTAATGTAATTTATTGTAGTGGGATTTTACAGTTTATTGGTGTTTTTAGAGGGGGTATTTTCAGAATCTGGAAAGTAAAAAATTGGGTTTAATTCTCCTTTATAACAACTGCTATATAGTCACATGCTGTTTATGTTATCATTTGATGTTTAAGGCTTCTGCTAAAGTTTAACCAGAGTTTTTGGCATAGCAGATTTGCAATACGGAGCCCTAATCGTCACTGTTAACTACCGCTACTGATCAGTAGTTTACAATAGAGTCCTTCTATGCACTGTGGTTCGATGTGCAATACACCTATACCATGCAATATATTGCTACTGTACACACAATAGCACAAAGGCCGTAATAGTGCGTAGTAGTTATAATCTGTCAGTTGGCCATTATACAAGTAAAACAAGTTAATTCAAACATGTAACTTATCACCTCTAGGGCCAATTCCAATATGAATTTAAAACTCACTTGCTTGGCTCATAAATCAAATTTGCCATATTTTTTTTATCTGGCTTAGCCATAAATTTTTGACCCAAACTTTAACAGTATCTTTATTCATGTTAGCAGTAACAGGTTCAGATAGCCAATATTAGGTAGTGTGTCAGATTTCAAGCCAGTAGATATAGTATTGCTAAAATACCTTGTATGTTGCGAACTTTGACATCTCTGTGTTGCTTGATAGAAGTTAATCTGAGAGAAAGGATTTATGGACTAACTGCCGCTCTGATTTGTGTTAGTGGCTTTCAAAGGGGAAGTTCAGTGCAAATACATATGCTTTTCAGAAAAAATGATCCCAATAACCTTAAGTTGCCCATTCAGCATTGTGTCTGTATATAAATAAATGCAACCGAAATACTGACTTCCTGTTTGCAGGACCCCTAGTAGAGTACGTTATGGTTGACCCAGTGCCTGGGTTAATTCAGTTCCTCAGTAGAGGTCTGAGCATCTGACCCATCCTACAGCCAATCACTAGAAATTACTGTTAGGAACATTCCAAGGATGTGGTGCATCCTGGAATTTGGAAGAAAAACACCAAAAAGGAGAATGTGCAGATATGCAATTGGTCAGGGTTAAAAATTAGACACTGCAAGATTTCTACAAATTAGAAATAAACCATATTATGCAAAAATGAGCATATACTGAGAGAGCTGAAACCCAACACTTAAGGTGATCCATGTCCTAGTTCTTAAAGGAGAAAGAAACTGAAGTTGGGAGGGAGGCAGAGATTGTGGCTACTTGCCCTTAGAGGAGAAAAACAAACATTCTACTTTTTATGGTGTAAATATTTCCCTTTAAATAGTATGGCATGAATACATACTAAGCACAGTCCCCAAAGTGAAACAAACCTGGCTTTGGCTTGCTTTTTGCAGGCTTCTCATCCTCAGAGCTGTCAGAGGAGTCCTCACTACTGGAGCTTTTTTTCCTAGTGGCCGTCTTCTTTCCTTGTGTTGTGGCAGGAGTGGGAGTTTTTGTGATAGTAGACTTCAACATGAATAACATTAGAAAAAAAGGAAATAAAACGTTACTACCTTTGCTATTGCAATTCTTTGAAGTTTTTACATAGTAAAGAACTTGTATGAATATATTTATAAATGCACCCCCCTTAAGTAATTCTGTTTATAAACTTAAATATATAGCCAACCAAGCATAGAGACATTACAGGGGGTAGCTTCTTGGGGTCTTCAGAATCATCACTGGACTCCTCACTGCTACTTTCTGCTTTTTTTAAATTTGCCACTCTGGCTACAGGCTTCTTCGCACCAGATGGTTGAGTCGCTAGAAGGTGGGGGGGGGGAAAAAAAAAAAAAAAATTGTTACAAATTATTAAAAAGTGTGTGTGTGTGTATAGGAACAATTATTCCTACTGCCCGTTTAGTTGGAGAACTAAACTTAAATTCAAAACCTTATGTGAACATTTTCCCCCAAAACATACATACATAGTAAGTTGTACATACAGAAGTAGATTCTGTAACTATTAAGGCTATTAAAACTTCCATGATGTTGTCAGTATAACTTACTGCCCATGAGCATTGTGAGCACAAGTGTTTTCTGTACAGAGGTCTCTACTTTTATACAAATAAGGAACAAAGACTTTTGGGACTTCGGCTTTATTGAGCCATCATCAGTATACTGCAAACCTCTAGTTTAGCAGTGTGAAGCGCCTACAGACCAACGTCACACTGCAAAACCAGTCTGCACTACACTGATGATGGCTCAATAAAGCCGAAACCTGTCTGTAGTTAGCGCTCTGGTTTTGCATTTAGCTTGTGGAATGCTGTAAAAAGAGGATTTTTACGTCTTACTCAGCTGTAAAATCCCTTTCTCTGAAGCCGTAAGGGGGACCCAGGAACGCAGGGGTTAAGTACCTCTCTTCAGGAGCGGACACTTTAAAATTGAAGACAGTGAGGCTCCAGTGCTCCTCCCCTCCTCTATAACTCACCAAGCACCGGAAGCCTCCTTCAGTTGGTCCCAAAGAGGGAGCGTAAGCCAAAGAAATAGTAACATAGAAAGTAAACTAAACAGGCAACAAGCCAAAAGACACTCATGTCAATACCTAGGGAGGGTAGCTCCTGGGTCCCCCTTACAGCTTCAGAGAAAGGGATTTTACAGGTGAGTAAGACGTAAAAATCCTCTTTTCTCTTACAGCCTAGGGGACCCAGGAACGCAGGGGACGTCCCAAAGTCCCGAAATAGTTGGGGGGGGGGGGGGGGGGGAGAGACAAGAAACATCCCAATTACATATCGGCCGTTTTAAGGATAGCGCCGCTTAAGGCTGTATCCCTTTCCACAAACACTTGGAGACGATAAAACTTAATAAATGTGTGGATGGAAGACCAAGTTGCCGCACGACATATCTGGTCCACCGAGGCTCCATGTCGAGCCACCCAAGAGGCTCCAACTGCCCTCGCAGAATGTGCCGTAACCTTCAGAGGGGGGGAACGGCTCCAACCGCTAAGTAACAGCGGACAATGACAGAACGAATCCACCTGGCCAGAGTGGAACGGAAAGCTTCCGTGCGAGAAATGCAGATTTTCAGAGCTCTGACCATGTCGAGGCAATGCAATCCACGCTCCCTGGAAAAAGAAGGAATGGGAAAGAAGGCTGGAACAACAATTTCCTGATTGATATGGAAAGAAGAGACCACCTTAGGCAGAAAGGAGACGTGAGGTCGGAGAACAGCCCTGTCGGAATAAAAGGAGAGGCAGGAGGGTTCCACGGATAGGGCCGCCAGTTCCGAAGCTCGTCTGATGGAAGCAATAGCCAGAAGGAATACGGTCTTCCAGGTAAGAAGAGACAATGGAATAGAAGATAGAGGCTCAAAAGGAGGCCTTTTGAGCGCTCTAAGAACCAGCGATAGATCCCAGGGTTGTACCGGGGTGCGAACCGAAGGGCGCAAATGCACCACTCCCTGCAAAAAAGTTTGGATATCTTTCCTCTTTGCAAGCTTCCGATGGAAGAAAATTGACAGAGCCGATACCTGACCTTTGAGAGCACTCAAGGAGAGACCACCTTCGAAACCCTTCTGGAGAAAAGTAAGGACTCTGGATAAGACAAATCTGGATGGTGGAAAGCCTTTAGACGAACTCCACAAACGTACTTGTGCCATATCCTATAGTAGACCTTGGAAGAAGAAGGTTTTCTAGCCGCCAACATAGTCGGAATAGCCGATGTCGGTACCCCATGTCGTCTCAGTATGGCGGACTCAAGCGCCACGCCGTTAAATGAAGGCGCTGAAGGTTTGGGTGATGAAAAGGACCTTGTGAGAGTAGGTCTGGCCGTAGCGGGAAAGGCCATGGTTCCCCGATTGACATGGAGAGTAGGTCCGAGAACCAGGCCCTTCTTGGCCACCATGGAGCGATGAAGATTACCTGAACTCTTTCCCTCTTTATCCTTTTCAGGACCCTGGGAATCATGGGTGTTGGAGGAAACACATAGCCCAGCTGAAAGGTCCAAGGTACTACCAGGGCATCTATCAAAGTCGCCAGAGGATCCCTCGCCTTGGCACAAAAGACAAGGACTTTGCGATTGTCTCGAGACGCCATTAGATCGATGTCTGGGGTTCCCCATCTCTGCGTCAGAACGTGTAAAATCTCCGGATGTAATGCCCATTCTCCAGGGTCGAGAGTGACTCGACTGAGGAAGTCTGCTTCCGTGTTGAGAATTCCTGGTATGTATATTGCCGATAGGGCGGGTACGTACCCCTCTGCCCAAGTCAGGATTCAATGAGATTCCGCCATTGCCATGTCGCTTCTCGTGCCCCCTTGATTTATGTACGCCACAGCCGTGGCGTTGTCTGACTGTATGCGAACACTCTTGCCTTTCAAAAGCGTAGTCCAATGAGACAGGGCGAGAAAGATTGCACGTAATTCCAGGACATTGATCGACAATCGGGACTATTCTTTGGTCCAGAGTCCCTGGACTTGTAGGGAGTTGCAAACTGCGCCCCATCTGTGAAGGCTGGCGTCCGTAGTTACCACTGTCCAAACGGGAACATAGAGAGATTTGCCCGCTGATAAGTGGACTTCTAGGGTCCACCAGGATAGGGAAGTCAGAATCGGAGGTGGAAGGTGGATCCGGGAGTCCTGGGATTGTTGGGATTTGTCCCAGCATCGGAGAAGGTATCTCTGGAGAGGGCGGAGATGAAATAGAGCATATGGAACAGCTTCTACCGAGGATACCATCTTTCCCACCAGGCGCATTGCTTGTCGGCAATGCCGAGGGCATTCTGAGTTGTCAGGGGCTCTTGATTTGCGCCACATGGTCCACAAAATGGTCCAGAGTGGCCGGCAGGCAACTTAGTCTGGCATAGGGCGCAGACGTAGGATATTGCTTGTGCCAATTTTGCCGATTTTGAAGGCGGGAGCGGACTTCTCCTTGGTAGACATGCTGACTTAAGGCAGGGAAAAAGAAAAGTCGGAGGGGGGGGGGGGGGAGAGGAGAAGGAAGAAGAAAGCACGCACCTAGCAGGAAAAAACACCCCCGAAAACAAAGTTACCCCACAGGTAAATATAGAAAGAAAAATATCCCCCAAGAGGATACACTTAGCTGCTGTTAGAGCTGTTGTATGTTAGGGAGGGAGGCTCCCGATGCTGAGCGCACGCTGCCGAGAAGGGGAAGACTGGAGAGCAGAGCAGGAGATCAGCGCGGGAGAGCCGAAGCGGAAGTCGCCGGAAGTCCCGCCCCCCGAGAAGACCGGGAAGTTCTGAAGGAGAAGTCCGCCCCCGGAGTGCTAATAGAGCCGCGTGAGCCACAGCCCCCGCAGCTAGACAGCGGAAGCAGCAGCCGACCGCTGGTTGTACGCTCCGGCGGAGGGGGGAAATCCGGCCATTTTAGGCCTGAGGGCCATGATGACCGGCCCCTCCGCAGCATGTGCATGGGCAGTACCCTGGACATACTATTCCCCCGTCGGGAACCGGTGTGCTGTAGCTCAGGAGGATTGGACCTCCTTTCTGTCCTGCCACCGGCTCCTTGCTGCATCCAGGAATTGCAAGTGGAGAAGTCCTCACTCCTGAAACGGACACTTTAAAATTGAAGACAGTGAGGCTCCAGTGCTCCCCCCCTCCTCTATAACTCACCAAGCACCGGAAGCCTCCTTCAGTTTTTAAAGTGTCCGCTCCTGAAGAGAGGTACTTAACCCCTGCGTTCCTGGGTCCCCCTAGGCTGTAAGAGAAAGTCTTTTTAAAAGATATAGCTTTCCTAAAAGCTTCCATGGAAACATGGTAAATTCCCAGAAGTCTTTGTTCCGTATTTGCATATTGCTGAAAGGGGAGTTTCAAAACCTTTATTCTTTTCCTATACTATTTAAGTTCTTTCCCTATACTTTTATATAGTCCCTGATGAGACTGGAAGTGCCTTGCTACCCTGCAGTCTGTTTTCCATCCAGCATGCAAAAGACAATGTTGCTAAACATACTGAGATTTTATATAGAAGCTTTGTTAGCTTCTGTAATACTTTGCTTATAGCAAGACATGATGTTGTAGGTTCAATTCCCCAGACTTTTTTACTGAAATATTAATATTCTGTTTTTTACATCCACGCTAGCTAAGAATTAAACCGCAAACAATACTTTTTTGTATGAAAAGCAAAGGAATATATCACTGATAGGGACAGGAGCAACTAAATATGTTTAAACAAAAATTACTCTGAAACCCTGGTCTATGTCAGGGAGATGGAGGATCACCGAGCTGTAACATGATTTGCCGTCGGCTTCTATGGGGGAAAGGCTGCAGCTTCTTGTGAAGTATACAGTGTACACTTAGCTGGGTGGCACCCAGATAAGTTGGAATATGGGGGCTGACACCAATTCCCACAAGTTAATATAAATTCCCCTGCAGCCACAGCTTGTTTTATCTTTGTGAATGTGCTCTGTCCATTGCAGTGATGTTTAACCTTGGCTCTCCAGATGTTTGGAAACTACAACTCCCAACATGTTGCAGTAAGCAAACTGTCAGCACATGTCTTTTTTTGGACACTGTTGCCTGGAGAATTTAGTTTTAAATGAATTAGCATTGGAAGTTTTGCAGTGCTTGTAATCGGATGACTTATTTATTAAATCCTATTTATCAGAATACAAGCCATTATAAGATTTTAACATCCATTAACATTTAAATATTCCCTCCTAAAATGCATTTGTTAGATGTTCCTCTAGTAAGAATGTTCCACCTTTTTTTTTTGCAGGAGGCTCATCATCTTCACTTGAGCTATCATCACTGCTGGATGATTCTTCTACAGACTTTTTCTTGGGCAAACCATTCGTGGGTGCCTTTCTCTTCCTCGCATCTGGAGATCTGGAAAAATGCCATTGGTGTCATTCAATTTTATATTAATTTAAAGTTTATAGCTGGAGTTCAGCACAAACACATATGCATTAAAAAAAAAAAAAACCTCAACATTGGATCTTGTATCAACAATCGGTCGAAAATTTTTCCTATCGTGTCAGTTAGGAGATTTTTTTCTGTCAGAAAGTATGATTTGCAGATCATGCTATTGCGGCGTTGCCTCCATGGGCACCATTTCTAAAGAGTAGTGTTCCCTCCAAGCTGTGTGCTCGGGCAAGTGGTGCGCACTTCTAGAATATAAGTGCTGCTATATGGAGCACGCAAGATTCATTTTGTATGTGCACAGAAAATATATTTCTGCACACACAGTTGATTTTTAGTTAGAGGGAACATTGCAGTATAGATCTGTGCATGATTCATGTGCGTGGTTCATAGTTAATAAATCTACATGTGGAGTGCAACATTCTCAGTCTTAATATACATTAAAAATTGACAGCAATTTCCTACAGAAAATCGGCAATTAACAAGAGCCTGTTAATGGACTCCTAGATATGCTGGCTGTTTTATGGGCAACAAGATCACAAATCACACTAAGTCCTCACATCACGTGTGTGACACATTGTCTTAATTCCAAAAAACACTACACGCTGCTCTGTCCTCTCACACACTAACAATCACGATTGTGATTCGTTAGGGCATAACAATATCAGAGCAGTGCATGTCAAAGTGGGTGGCCACATTACATGAACTGTGATACGTTTTTGAAGCGCGTGCAATCCCCATTTTTTTGCAGATCGCATGTGCTCCAAATATGCAACATATTGCAAATCCCAGCATGCGTGAAGTTAATGCATCGTCACTTTTAAACGTGCGATGATATCTGGCAGTGTGGCCTTCTTACAAGCATACAATGTGCACAACGTGTAAGTAACCACGGTTGCGGAGTTGGTTCATGAATAATTAGACTCCTCTAATATTAATATACTAATGTATTAACATAGCAATGTACCCGAAAGAAGATATTATGTAGTAGGGCTCAGCAATTAAAGGGTTTCTAAAATAGCATCCATTGCAAAGGTCCGTTGGGATCTGTCAGGAACAGTGGAGGAGCTTGATCGTACGCAAGTACTCTGACTTTCCTGCGGTCTCTTGATCGTTTAATTAAAGAATAAGAGAGGCAAGACATAGCTCCATTACCTCCCATTCTTCAATTAAATTGAAGAAATTTTTTTGAGTGGAGATACCCTTTTAGGGCTAAGTCACACTAACGCGTTTTGCGCTCGCAATTTTCACTAAAATTGACATTGCGGAACGCGAAAATGCCCACGATTTCAGAGGCATCCGTTCGCATTTTGGTATCGCATGCATTCACCATTTTGGTGCGTTAACGCATGCATTTCCATAATGGAAAACCGCAAAATCGCTTGTGCAAAACTCGCAAGAATCACGCACACAATCGCGTGCAATAACGCTCACGATTTTGTGCACGATTCCTGTGCGTTGCAGTGTGGCCTCAGCCTAAAGCTATGGAAAGATGGTGTTTGGTTTTGGAAAAAAAAAAAAAAAAAACAAGAACTACTGGGCTAGAAAGCTGAAATTCTACCCTTTGTTCAATCATGTCCGTCATTGCCACCATGAATAAGGAAAAAATCTAGAGCTGAGGCTGAGTTAATGTGGCCTTTATTTTTTTTTTTTAAGAAGCTGCAAAGAACCCCTAAAATGCAAACAAAAGATAAATAATGAAAACGGTACGGATATACTTAGTTTTTGATCAAGCTTTAAAAGGAGATAGCTGCACATAAAAAATATTTTCTCTTATGACAGCGCTTCCTTCCAGAAATCCACTGTAAATGTTTATTAGGGCATTAGTTTGTTTTGGATACAAGTCTCTCCGTTTAGTATATCTGAACTCTACACATTTTACCTACTATTTATAGCAATATCATAAAAAACATTCACTAATGTATAGGCACCATAAAGGCCCTGGAGCTAGTATGGGTGGAGACATGCAAAGATTCTCTTTTCTCTGTGACTAATGCATAGGTCTAGAACTGCTGGCATAATAACATGCAATACAGCCATTCATCTAACTTGCAGATATATCTTTCAGCTTTTTCCATGACGTGTTTCAGCCCACAAGCAGACCTTTTTCCTTAAAAAAAGGTCTGTCTGAACTGAAACATGTAATAGAAGCACAATTTAAGCAGTTACACTGCATGGCGATCCCTTCCTTCAATAACCTGTGGACTGCCTATCTAATATTTATCTGCAAAAAAGTTGTGCAATTATTGGGCTTAATTTGACTGGTTGAAGCTAGGGTGGATGGGGACAAATTACCAGTCAATTACAGGACAATGGGAGGTATGATTAGTTGCCGTCTCTTAAATATTTGGATGATTTCTCCATCTCTGGTTTAGGGATTCATTTTATATGCAAATATATTCATATGACTTGGCAACGCCAATACTTACTTCACCCAGTCGCTGTATATATCTAGAAGCGAGTTTGCACAGGGATCCTTTTCTTTCTGTAATGTTAGAAAGACATATTTATAATATATCCACACGCAAAAGTAAGGTAACAATTACAACTGTTTCCAATGCCCTTAAATCTAAATAGAAGATGGTCCTAAAGAAGGATAGCCATAAATTAGAGAACATTACCTAGCCATATTCAAATGGAACATCCACTGTGAAAAACAAAAAAAGGCAGATCATATACTGGCAGCACATGGGGAAAAAGGTACAGGTGGCATTGTAGGTGGATGAAAGGCGATACTGCAATTTCTTATCTACTATCAACACATTTTTAGAAGATTTGGAGAGAATATAGGGGGTAGGGTGAAGTGGCAGTGTGTAAAGGCCAGTAAAGATGCAAGATTAATGTTTGCTGTTGCCGGTTTGCTTTCAGCGATCTTATGTGTGGTAACTCGCGTTGGTGTCATTCATTAAAGGATAAGTGCACTGTAAAATCAAGTTATGTTCATTTGGAAGCTGCAGCTTTAAAAATACTGTTACTGTATTTTTTTTAAGCAAGGTATACAGTAGAGGAGCACACCACTTCAGGTGATGAATTTGTTTATTTGTGCTAAAAACAACCGTTGCAGGCCTTGTTTTTTGCACAAATAAACAAATTAATTACCTGAAGTGGTGTGCCCCTCTACTCTATACCTTGCTTGGATGGTGTAGCTCTGGAAGTAGAAGGCTGAAATGATTTGCACATACAAACTTCTCTGGGTAATTAGCCAACAACAGTGTGCCGAAGTACATCTGGAACTTTGTTGCCATTTATTTTTATCTATCCCCCTTCAGAGCCTACATTTGTCCCTTGAAAGTTGCTGACATATTGTTACTGGTTTGGTGAATATTAAGCTCCACCCCTCTAATGCCTGTGAGTTCTGTGCACTCTCCTGCTTGAGCCTCAAACGGTAATGCCTGTGAGTTCCATGCACGCATTATCATTTGAGGCTCAAGCAGGAGAAAGCAGAGGAAATCTAAGAGGGGTGGAGCTTAACATTCAGTAAACCAGCAACAAAATGTCAGCAACTTTCAATGCACAAAGGTAGGCTCTGGAGGGACATAGGTACAAAAATAAATATGGCAACAGTATTTTTAAAGCTGCAGCTTCCAAATAAACATAACTTGATTTTACAGTGTACTTATCCTTTAATCTGTCAGAATGGATCACAACAGACAAGACAGATTGTTACCCAAAACAATCAGTCTTTAAAGGGCATGTCCACCCCGAAATTTAACTTTTGATATGTGGTAGGGCATGCTCCCCCAGCCCCAACCGCATTAATATAATTGTTAGAAAGTCCCCCGATTCTTACTTACCTGCCCTCTCTCCTCCGCTGCAGTGTTCAGGCCCTCTGCTTGCATGGAATTGAAAGCAGGGGGCGGGACCGGCAGCCACGTCTGTGATTGGCTGAGAGGCAGGGAGGGCTGCACTGAGCATGCCTCAACCTTGATGAGGTTGAGGAAGTCTCAGGCACAGCATGAGTCACACACTGCTCCTACACAGCAGTTTCCTGGACTTTGGAGGGGCACAGCAGGGGAACTATTTTGAGCAGGAATGTAAGGTAAGGATTGTTTTAAACTACTTGATGTGGCCAGTAAGGGGTTAAATTTTAGTTTTGGGGGTGGACAGGCCCTTTAAGCATTCGATGGCCGCTTTTAATGTACAGTGCTGCGTACCCAAGTGGCACTTTATAAATAAAATTACATACATACATGCCTATACAAAGTTTAAGAGCAGGCATGCACAGGTTATTTTTGCCCGATCAACTGGCCAGCCCGATTTTTAGTTGGGATTTATAGCCCTAGGTGGAAGTCTACTATTAATTGGTTACCATGCATTGACATTCCACTCCTTTATATTTGCCTATAGAATTTATGGAGAGACAAATGGCCACCTGCTCAATGCCTGCTTTGGAACAAAAAACGTAAGTGTCCAAAATATAGAATGAGGCATGATTAGAGACTATTATCCTCACAGTTTCAGGTGGTAAATATGATGCCAATGTGTGTACGGTAAAGACCTTGCAGCAGTAATGAAATATATACCAAAATAGACCTCTGAGATTTTATCACAGAGTTGCAATTATGAGATTAAGCCCCAATAAAATGACAAGCCTCAAAATAATCTCCCAAAGCCAGAAGGCATGGTGCCAGCCCTGAACCAGATGTGCTGCCATATAAAGAAATTCATGTGAATCTGTGCTATTTACACAAACTCCAAAGCGAAATTAATAGATACGAGTCTGAATATTGTGGTGCTGTATTTTACTTTACAGTACAACCAAGCAACCGTGGCAGGATCCTTAAGGTCATATCTGAGAAACTAAAGTGGGTTCTAACTCTGTTACACCTGTGCTGTACATACTGCCGATGATCTTTAGGTTGGACATGTATAGTAGAATTAAAGGTCATATTCGTGGAAGCAAAATGTTATCTAACCGAGGATGATCCTATAACTCCCCACTGTCGTACCTCCTGACCATCCAATAATGATGTTAATTGGTTCCCTGTTTTGCCATATGGTTGGCCTGTTGGATAGGGGTCTTAAACCTAATATGTGTTGTAAACAAACAATGCTAATGTGTTTTTTTAGTAAGCTTAGAAATGATTGATATAGACAGCATAATATCCCTGTTTGTAGTACATACACCTATTGATCCCACACTATAGAAATTAAAGGGAAAGTTCAGTTGAAATACATATTTTAAGAAAAAAGCAGTATTTTTCCATCCTAATGACCTTAACCTGCCCATTCAGCATTTTGTTTTTGTATAAATAAATGCTTCCGCAATACATCCTGTTTGTAGGACCCCCAATAGAGCTTTACTGAAGAACTGGAGGTAAATGCACTCTTACCACCTGTTCTTCAGTAAATCTTACAGGAGAGGAGGAGACACTTACCCGCCGACCCACTCCAGCACCGAATTCCCCGACGCCTCTCCAGTCCATTGCACTGTTCGTGCATGCGCACACAGTGCGAAGGAGAGTGGACGTGTCAGAGACTGTCAGTGAAGTTAGCGCTGGAGCAGGTCTGCGGGTAAGTGTCTCCTCCACTCTTGTAAGATTTACTGAAGAACGGGAGGTAAGAGATAGTGCATTTATCTCCTGTTCTTCAGTAAATCAGATAGAAACCAACTTACTTTTTTGATGGACATACCCTTTAAGGATATCTATAGTGGGATTTTTTTTTCTTCTGTGTTCTATAATCCCCCCCCTCCCCCAACACCCAGAGTACCTTTATTTTCTTCCGTTTCCTCCTCTATCCTGAGATATACGAGTTAAAAGAAGTCAAGATTTCAATACACCACTCCTGCTTGAGCTGTCAATCAAATCCCCTAACAGCATGCTGGTGTAGTGTGTAGGCTTACACAAGTTTTACAGCAAGTCTCCCAATGACTCCTTCCTGCTCACTAAAATGCTTGGCAAATACTGGGTTAAAAACAGAAGGAAAGGGAAAACTTTCACCAAATTATTGCCTGCCAAAGGGAGATCGGGCTGCAGTGATAAGGAAGGACTGATTTCTCCTAAATCACCACTTCCATGTAGCAAGCATAACCGGAACAACAGAGAAACATCCTCTCTACAGGCTTACATACGGAGGTTTTTTTTGTTTACAAAGGTTAGAGTGACGTGTGGGAGGATTAATGCGCATGAGCGGTTTGTTTCACAGGCTTGGTTTAGACCCGGACTACATGAATGGGGGAATGACCAGGGAGGGTTGGAGGAGAGGGGAGGGGGAGCTCTGCAGTAAATCAGACTGTGTGCCACAGAGGAAGATGGGAGTTAGGCAGAATACACTAACCTTTTATTATGTCTGGATTGGAGCAATGTGTACATTTCACTATAGACCTTTAACAGCAGGAAGTAGTAGATAGAGAATATGTAGAATAACTAGGGATGTGGAATATAAAGTAAGAATTTGAAAAATAATATTTTCCACTGAACTTTCCCTTTAATGCCAAATGCGACGCTGAACGTTTTTGTTTTTTAAGCTTTGTAGATCCCGAATGTAAACTTCTAACGTTTCATCCATAAGCCAATAATCTGCCTGGAGCCCGTTACCGGACGTCCCCCGTTCACTTACCACTCCGGTGGCTTTGCTGAATTCGTTAGCTGCGTTTGTGAACTTGTTTTCTCGCAAAAACCGCAGCACGTGTGGGAAGAGATCACTTGGTACCACGCTGATATCTGCCATTACTCGCACCGCCAACTATAGACACGCCGCAGCCACTGTTGTCACGTGGAGGAAAAGACACTATGCGACCGGCGCTTTCGCATGACGTCAATGGGGAAGTGGTTAGTGGAGTTCTGCTGCCTCATGGGTTGCGGATTGACGTAGAGACTAGAAGGCGTCGTTGAGACGTAATAAGTGCGTGGAATGCATTGCGGTGTTTGTGTATGCTTTCTAAATTTGATTTAAAATACTATTATAAAGACACCCAGGTAGGGGTGACCTTGTCTCTCTCAATAGCACGTGGGAGATCGATAGCTAACGTGCACTGTACTGACCTATGGGGGTGTTTTTAGGGTGGAATAGGCTGGTATTAGAGGGATACAGGGGGATTGGGGACTAGACTAAGGGCCAGGTCCCACTATCACACACAGCAACGCATGCAGGATTTTTGCAATGGACTGCTGTGGGTGGTACTCTGTGTGTGCTGCGTTCCAGGCCAAATAATGTTATTGTCACGCATGCTATACGCACGAAAATCCGTGCACGCATGCGTACCAATAATGGACCGCAGCGCACACAGTGGGACCTACCCGGTAGCATTGCACTGGCAATGTGAACCGGAAGCGTGTACTGAGTGCAAATCGCATAGTAGTTGGACCTAGCCCTAACAGAAGGGGATATGGGATTACAAGGTGAGGGTACTGGTATTAAAGGTGGACATGGGTACAAGGAGAGGGGTTACTGGTATTAAAGGGCATCTATAGTGGGAAAATGAACTTTTTTTTTTCTTTCCATGTGTTCTATAATTCCCCACAACCCCCACAGTGTCTTCACTTTTTTCAGATTCCCTCTCTGTACTGAGATACACCAGTTAGGAGAATAGTGATTGCATTCCTCTACTCCTACTTGGACTGTCAATCAAATCCCTGTGACGTGATCCCCCTCCCTGCTCTGTAATAAACATAGAGATAAGAGCATTAGCAGGGGGAGAGAGGTAGCTTTGACTGCAGGGAAAAGGCTGCACTTGACCCCCCTTCTTAATAGCTATCACTGATTGATGATGAGAGATTGTAAACTGTACTGTTCTCCTTCTTCCGTGTTTCCAGGACAGCTTCCTTTCTATTGGCTACTGTGCGTGGGTGTGTTTTTCAAGATGGTGAACTTTTAACTCCTACTGCACATGATAAGCTTGTCGGTTAGCCGGAGTTGAGACATGGAGGAGGTAACAGAGGGTAGGGGGGAGTGCTGCACAGAGATCGGACACCATGGTTAAACAAAGTCACTGACAGAGATAGGATTAAGGAAGCACAGAGTACATGAATTTAACTTTTTTTCACTATAGATGCCCTTTAAAGGAGGACATGGGTAAAGGGAGCGGGGTACTGTTATTAAGGGAGGACATGGCTATAGGGAGGATGAAATGAGTGACTGGGGGCATTATTACAAAAGAATATCAGGATACAGGGAAAGCAGAATGTTAGACTGGGAGGACTAGTTTGTACTATAGGGTGACATGAAGGTGTGGATGGATGACTGGGGACACTAATACTGTAATGGGTACAGGGGATACGACTGGATATACTGATAATACAGGGTGAGAGGAAGCTGTTAAAAAGTGAACTATTCCTTTAATGTATTTATTATCCGTGAGCATAAGAAGCTATGCCTTATCTACCGTTCTTAAATTAATTGAGCAGGAGCCAGGGCCGAAGGTAAGTATATTTACCTTTGCACTATCCACCGCTGCAGAGATGAAAATCTCTGACCGCTTCCTGGTTCTAATCCACTATAGCGTGCAATATTGTGCATGTGCGCTATAGTGGATTAGAACCTGAAAGAGGTCGGAGATTTTCTATTCCTTTAAGCCTTTGTATGTATGTATATACACCTTCCAAATGCTGCAGCAGCACTCTAATTCAATACTGGTGATGCATATCTCCAGAGGGGTTCCGATCACCTCTCTCTTATACACTGTATACAAACGAGCTGCACTCAGTTACAATGTAGCGACATTGATGTACAGTTTATTACATGCTTACAAAATAACAACATTTCAGGAACTCTGTTCCCTTTTTCAAATTTACAAGCAGGTATGTATATATTATACCATTATAACATATGCCCCATCAATGAACTCTTACTAAGATCTTTGGCTGCCTGGCAGCACAGTTTCTGTAACCTTACTCTGGGATACCTGGGAGTGAGAAATGTCTTAGATTTTGTGGGCAATGCTATTCATATAGCATGAGACTGCAAGATACCTTCTGTTATAAGAAGGATTAGTTCCATGTTTATGTTCTGTGGAGGGCTTTTTGCTCACCACACCTTAAGCTATATAGCTGCCTGATATAAATAAGAGATTCAGCATAGAAAAGAAAGAAGGGGTAGATTTGTAAGCAGAGCAATGTCAATGCTGAGGCTGTGCAGAACATATTACAAGAAGGCAGTGAGTAAGGGAGGGTGGGGCAATTAGTAGCAATAACTAAACATTAATAATTTAATGACAAAGCAAGCACGTATAAATATGTGAGTACCACCATTTTACTTCTCTCAAATTATAGCTTCAGATAAATTGTTTGAGTGAGTATAGTGACCCTTTAACTTTACCGAAAGAGTTTCTATCATTACACAGCCCAATGCTTCACCTCCTCTGCTGCTCTGTGTAAATTACATTCTGCATAGCATCATAGGAGGCTTCTCCTTTGCATCTAGGAGGACAAGCTGTTGAAAAAGCGTTTCTTCCTACTGGTAAAGACCCGGGCAATGGAAGGGAGGCGGGTGGAGAACAGGGCATTAGTGAGAAGAACTTCAAGAGGTTTTTTATGGAGTTGCAAGCTGAGACTAGGTGTGAGGACCTAGCGATTTAGGTCCTCACCCTGTGTAGTTAGGTCTTCACCCTGGGAGGGGGGTTCTCCAGAAGAATATAGTTTTAAGCAGAGGAATGGTTAAGTTTTAATACAAAACACCATAGACTCTCAGCTGGAATTTTTTCTTTCTCCTTCAGCCTTAGGGGGACCCAGGTCACACAGGCCGTTCCACCTTTAACCATTATACCCAGAATGCTGAAATGGGTTGAAAATGGAAGGCTTCCCAGTTATCATTGTGGCACCTCGGTGGCCTCGCCAATCTTGGTTATCATATTTCAGCATGTCAGTGGAGAGTCCTTTTCAGCTCCTCCTTTGCCTAGACCTTCTGTCGCAGGGCCCTTTTACTGAATCAGATCTCTGTACCACCGTTAGATGTTTTCCCTCTAACTGATTTGTGATGTCTGAATGAACTTCTTTCATCGATGTCAAACTATAAAACGTGATGTACACACTTTTTTTTTTTATTTTTTTTACAGGGGGTAGCCTATCTGTGCCCCCATCAACGCTCTTCAGTTCATCTTTGGGATCTCTCACCTTAAAGGAACACTAAACCCAAAACCCAAAAAAATAAGTATTTGCCATTCGTTTGTATTATTCACAGGGAGGTGAGAACGCTTATTCTCCCCTCCCTGTGAATAATATTACGCTCGGGGGACCTGGAACTTACCTTACCGCGATCCACATCCGTTTTGGCGGACAATAATACGTGTATATGCGTTCGCTCTGGAGATGTAGCTTAACCTTTTCATGACCGTGGTCCCCCTGACAGCTTTGGTATTAAAGTATTACTATTTTTATGCTAGTACAAAATTTCCTTTTTTCTTTAAATCCAGTTTGAGCATTTGTAGTGTTTTGTATTAAAATCCATAATTTTGGAAGTAACAGTCTGATGATCCCTGGAGTAAACTTTTCCTTATAATGTGCACCTTTCACTGGTAAAGGAAATAATCTTATTAAGCTTTAACAAGATGTATAAGCTTGTATGAATATTCCACTGCCCTTAACCACGTACTAAAGGCTACGCCCCACTTGAGTGCATGTAAAAACATTGTGCGTTTCTGTGCGCTTTTACCATCCGCTTGTGTCTGCTTGTACACGCATTTACATGCACTTGTGTTTTGCAGAGGATTATGGGTAAAATGTAAATCACATGTCATGTTAAAGAAATAGTTCACTCAAAGTGAACTATTCCTTTACTGCATCAAAGGTAGAGGATGCCATCTATACAGTATTACATACTAGTCTGGAGCATTTGGAAAACCCAAATACGTATGTGAGACTGTTATTTCTAGATGCTTTGATTTTAAAACTAATTCATCTAGGCTTTGATTTGAGTTTGTGCAACTAGGTTAGGATTTTTTTAACAAATAGACCACGATATGTGACTTATGATAATAACCAGGTATCCAGCACTAAGATCATAAATGTGGGAGTACCACAGGGCTGTGTCTTGAGCCCATTTTTGTATTCAATATTTACACATGATTGTATATCAATGCATAAAACAAACTCCATTATTAAATATCCAGATGACACTTTCGTTATTGGGTTGATAAGCAATGATAACAAGTGTGATTATCGTGAGGAAATTATACATTTAAATAATTGGTGTTTAAAAAATAATTTACTAGTGAATTTTGCGAAAACAAAATAATTATTGATTACCACAAGGCAAGGAGACCTGCTTTTTATTCGCACGTGTATAATGGGAATTCAGCAATTGAGCAAGTTAAAGGGTAACTGTGGTCTCCAATTCTTCCAAACTAGTAAGGGTTATATAAAAAGCCTTTTATCGTACCTTCAAAATAAAACCTATATCACATCTCTAGATAAAATTTGTAAGAAGTTATTGCTGAAAAAGTTCAGCAATATTACTTCCTGCTTGAACACTTCCTGCTTTTATCCATGTGACTAGCTTGTAGTCATGTGACCAGCCCCTGCCTGCATTAATAAGGTCCTCTTCTCAACTGTCAGTTTTTCTCACAGGTACTTCCTGATTTCCCAAGCATTAATTCTTTACTGAGCATGCTTCTCCCCCGGGGTATAGGGGCGGGCAGAGGTAAGGTGATGTCACTAAAACTACTGGAAGCAGGAAGTTTGAACATTCACCTCAATATCATTTCTCACAGGCTGAAGCCAGAGATATGATTGTCGGCTCAATATAAAGGAAATAAGGTACTGCAGGCTTTAATTTTATCCTAACTTGTTTGGAGACCACGTTTGCCATTTAAACGTTTTTAGGTATCCATATCAATGATGATCCCTCTTGGGGTCTTAGAGTATAGCTAGTATAGTTGAAAAGGTGCCCCAACACCTTTATCTGCTCAGATAACTTTAAGCTAAGACACTTCCCCCCATACTCTCATTATGTTTTACAGAGTAATGGTCGAGAGCATATTATGTAATTGCTTTTTGACCTGGTATGAGAGTTGTATGAAAAAGGAAAAATCGGCCCTTCAAAGAGTTGTAAAACAAGCAGGAAAGATTGTTGGTGCTGAGCTCTTTGAACTCATTGTATTAGGAAAGGTTAATAAAAAAAAAGTGCCTTATTCACCCTGGGTATAATAGCTTTCAGTTATTACCATCGGGCAGGAGGTATCAACATTTTTATTGCAGGACTTGTAGATTTCAGAACAGTTTTTATACTACTTCGGTTAAATTATTAAATACGTCTTTTTTTAAAGTGTATTATTTTAGTGATCTGGTTTAGTATATATATTTATATAATTTTAATGTGAAATTTAACACTTTGTGGTGTTTTAATAACAGGTATCTTTGTTCTTATTCACATATATACGTATTGTGGTGATTGTTACAGTGACAATACTGTGACAATAAAAGAATCCATCTAATTGAAGAACGGGGGGTAAAGGAGCTATAGGTTTACATCCCATTCTTAGATTAATTTAGAAGAAGCCAGGAACAAAGGGAGTAAAATTTTTCCTTGCTCACAATCCGGCAGGTCCCGACCACTTCTGGTTTCAATTTAATTTATAGCACTATCGTGCATGCGAGCTATAGTTAAACTGAAGGTGGAAGTGGTGGGGACCTGTCGGTGGAGCCGGCGGTGGATTGTGCACAATGTAAATTTTACTCCCTTCATTACTGGCTCCTTCTAAATTAATTGAAGACTGGGAAGTAAGGCATAGCTCCTTTACCTCCCATTATTCAATTAATGCAGTAAAGAATAGTTAACTTTCTGAATGAATTATTCCTTTAATTCTGTCTGCTTTTCTATGCACTTACATAGACTTGTTTTACTTGCAATTTTGACGAAAATGGTGATCACATGTGTTATAAAATCTCACCGCACATAGTGCATGATTTACATTATAAATCAAATGTCATGCGGATTGCAAAGCAGAAATGGATCGTACACGCAGCAAAAGTTTACACTGCGTCCTGTCTCTATCTCGTGAATACACTGGCACCTACCAGATGTAGGTAAATTTTTATAGGTATTATAAAGCAAACCCAGAGAAGGAAATGCTAGTTATTGTTGGTCAATTTAAACAAGTTATAACAGGTTTTAAATGTCCATAATATACCAATAACCATTCTAACACTAACAGGGAAGTGCAACCAGGACTTATTGCTCTTCAGTGCTATCACTAATTTTTTTTTTTTCCCCCAGTAATTTAACCATGGCTGCTTCAGGATCACTGACCAAATATCGTCTTCCACCCTTACCAACCATTAGAGAAATAATTAAACTGTATAACCTAAGAGCTGAAAAGCATCTGTCTCAGAATTTTCTATTAGACTTAAAACTTACAGGTTTGTTAATATTTCCTTTTATTATTATTAACCCATGAAAGGAGAATTATAAGCCAAAACATTTGTGTGGCTATAAAATGCAATTTGTTGTATATATTTTGTCTTTAAGTGCAGTAAGCACTGCTGTGTGGGAGTATCTATGGCAATAGTATTTAGATCCTTGTCTATTTGGCTTCCTCAGTATATGATAGAAACATCCCCTAGTCACTATGTGCAGTGAACATCATTGTTTGAATTACACAGGTGTGAATTGTTATTAAAGTGATGGGGTAAAAATGTAAGAATCAAATTATTTGTTGAAGTTTTGTTTAGGGATTCCTAGAATTAACATAGATGATCTGATATGTTATCCTCCTGCAAACTAGTTGTCCTGTATCGAAAATGTGCTCCATGCTGTCCTCGAAAAAACTTTAGAGCTTGTTTATTGCATTGGAAATTTAGAACCATAAACTATAACAAAAACACATTGTCAATATCAGGCAGAAGAATTTTTTCTGGGGAATAATATGTAGAAATAAGTCACTGTTCAGCATCAAATACAGTTCATAGTTAAAGGGTATCTCCACTGGTATAATCACAATTTTGGTATTTAATTTTATTGAAGAATGAGAGGTAATGGACCTCCTGTCCTCTGACAGGTCCCGACCATCAGCAGAGTCTGTCGGGACATGGCGGAGCAGCGATCGATCAGGTAAGTTCCTTAGCTTCTCTCCTGGTTCCTGCAGGTTTTATTGAAGAACGGGATGTAAGACACAGCTCCTTTACCTCCCGTTCTTCAATAAAACTACCAAAATTTTGATTATACCAGTGGAGATACCATTTAAAGGGCATGTCCACCCCCAAAACTATAATCCCCCCAACTACTGGCCCCACCATGTAGTGTAGTTTAATCCTTACCTCACATCCCAACTCCATCTGGTTCTCCTGTAGTCCCCCCCCAAAGTTCCAAAAACTGACCACCAGGAGGCTAGCAGGTCCATATAGGACACTGCCTGCTACCTGGCCTCCCGGAGATTCCTGCCATGCGTGCTGCAGCCCTTCTCCCTCCCTCTCCCTCCCGTTTCTACTATCCCTTTCCCCCCTAGCATTAAACCCCCTTAATATCTGCTCCCCCATGTCCCCCAGCCCCAACCGCATGTTTTTTTTTAAAAAAAACTCCCCAAACTCTACTTACCTCTCCGCTTTCCTCCGCTGCACTGAATGACCGGCAGCCGCGTCCGTGATTGGCTGCCGTCCCGCCAATCACAGACGCGACTGCCGGTCCCGCCTCTGCTTGCATCTCGCAGCAAGGGCCGGCATGCGGCGGAGGATCGAGGGGAGGTAAGTAAGAGTTTGGGGGGCTTTCTGAAAAAAAAAAAACATGCGGTTGGGCTGGGGGACATGGGGAGCAGAATATTAAAATTCGATTTTAGGGGTGGACATAGCCTTTAAATAGAGAGCAGGAGAAAGCTCATTTATTTTTTAATGGTGTTGAAGAAAAAACAGACTATTAATGTGAAGTATGGTGTATTGTGGAAAATTTCGCAGATTTGAACTTTTTTTACCCTTATTTTTTTACCCTTATTTTAGATAAGATTGTGAGGAAATCCGGACATTTACAAAATGCCTATATATGTGAGGTTGGGCCGGGGCCTGGTGGAATCACAAGATCAATTCTTAATGCAGGTGCTGAAGAACTTCTTGTAGTGGAGAAGGATACAAGATTCATCCCTGGACTAAAGGTATCTAATTTATTTTCAGAAGGGAACTGTGGTCCCAATTTAAAAACTTCTATTAACAACAAAGTGTCTTGCTGTCATAATTCAGTGTTCTTCCCCTTCTTTAATAAAGTACATTTTGTGCAATTTTGCTTAACAACATTTCCAGGGCCCATACTCAGGAATAGCATTCTGTTCTTATAATCTATTTCTCGTAAATGCACATTACTAGCATTATTTGCATTGTCTTCATTGGGGCATATCTTGCATGCTCAGAACAATCAGAAAATGGGGACTGTGTGCTGAGGAACTGGCAGTACTCGCTTTCCCTGGGGATCTTGCAGTATATAAGTGTTAGATTGCATTACGTGCAAGGTCAGCGATGCTGTACAGTTACGTAAATTAGGCTTCTACTCATTCAGGGCAAATGTACAGTAATGTACCGTACAGTAATAAAGCTGAACTGAGTCAGACTGTCTTGTTTATAGCCTGCTCAAAGTGAAACCTTTCTGGCTGCTCCTTTGCACCTTAGCCTTCAGCGATGCATACAGTGAGATCATGTACCTGCATTGTAACCCATTGGATGAGAGTGGAAAATGTAAGCTTGAGTCTCATGCTACTATTGATATTCTCAAATAGCATTGGTATATTTGCAGGCAAGAAGGGCCTGCGTGTATGCTCAGCTTACTGTGAAGGGGTCTCTTCAATGTGTTTGCCCCCCTGTCCAAAAGGCCCCAGTCCTTCCCTGACAAGTGTTCTTTCACAGCTCCCCATTAGCTTTAGGTAACACCAGGAAATATTACTACTCTCTCCTACAATCCTCCAAAATATAGAATTTAATATAAAATAATTGAAAGTGTATTTTACATATACTCTTATTACTTACTGATCTTTGTTGTCCTTTTAAAGGCTTTATAAACAATTAACCCATTTCTGTCCATCTTAAAGATGTTGAATGAAGCTTCCAATGGGAAAGTTCGAATTGTTCATGGAGACATTCTTACTTACCGCATGGACAGATCATTTCCAGGGCACTTGAGAAAGCACTGGGAAGAAGGTAAGAACCTTCATTAATTTTAATTGGTCATTTATATGTGAATAATCTCTTGTGATCCTAGGAGGCCACTGCTTTATCAAGTTTATTTTAGATAGAAATGTATGTATACAGTATCCAGGATTCCCTAAGCATGCAGCAACTGCATCATAATGATATATACTCAGGATATATACTCAGGGCCGGATTTACCACAAGGCCACCTAGGGCACCAGGATCTATAGGGACAACATGTCTGAAGTCCTCAAGCTTTACTAAAACATGAATTGTATAGTATTTGAGGTTGAATAAAGACATACGTCCATCCAGTTCAACCTACTCAGCAATACCCACATTTCCCGCTTAACTGTCAACCAACAGACCTTAGTTTATACATTAGTTGCATATAAGGAACTGTACCAAAAGCAAGTTAGTTTGACAAGATCTATTCCTCCTAAATCCACGTGGATTATTTCTTATAAGGTCAGTCCTTGAAACATACTCTAGAATATGTTCCCGTATCAAGCTTTTTTCCAATCCAGAGGCACACATCCGGATTCCGAATATGACGTCATCTGCAAAAATAAGAAACAATGGCCTAGATAAAACTGAGCTTATATGCAATATGTCAGAAATTAAGGAAGGCGCCTGATCAAAAAGATCAAAAGCTGCCTTACAGAAATATTATACCTGCCATGTATGACAGTCTAAGTTACCTGCCGGTCAAACAGACTACAAATGTGGACCCTGTTCTGCCGCAAAAGCTCCGCTGACCACGGTCCCGGATGCTACTCAAGAACCCGAATGGGACAAAAACAATGTCCATAGACACTCTCAAAAATGTACCGCAGGTGGCCGTTCCTCCCACAGGACCTCCGAACCGGCATGGGTGCGCTCACTGTCATCATCTATGGCAGCATTTTCTAATTCAATGTGTGAAACCTTACAAAGGCTAGGCCCGGGTGAGGGTCCAAGCCATCTTAAACTCCAGCACCTTCTGCTATCGGAGTCTCTAGAGGAAGGGGGAGTTTTCTTAGGGTAATCCGGACAAGGATTCAGTCTGGTCAGATGGGGATTCCCAATCCGCATCTTCAAAGGAGTCTATCGAGATTCTGATTAAAGCAGTCCTCGAGACTCTAAAAATACAAGAGAACCCAGAACCTGACTCACAAATCCATGTTCTCGTGTACAAATCGCCCTCCAACTACATTTCCAGCACATGAGCAAACTGGAACAGGTAGTCCAACAGGAATGGTTGCGTCCTGAAAAACGGCACCAATCCTCTAGACGCTTTCACGGCATACTTTCCCTTTCCAAAGGCTGACACGGAGCGATGGGCCTCACCCCCATTGGTTGATCCCCCATCTCCAGACTGGCTAAGGCTACGGTAATCCCATTACCAGACCCCGCCACCGTTAAGGACCCAGCTGATTAAAAAAGCAGATGGTCTCTTAAAATCTATATTTTCGGCCTCCGGTTCCGCTCTGCGCCCTGCCTTCACTACCGCATGGGTGCCAAAGTCAATGAATACAAGGAGGACCTCCTCCATTTTGTCCAACAACTTTCAGAAGCTTCCACCTTTGCAGTGGGCGCAGCTCTTGATTCGAGCAGGCTCGCTGCAGGCTCCTCAGCAAATGCAGTAGCAGCTCGACCTCCACTATAGCTTTAGTCCTGGGCAGTGGACCCAGCATCCAAACGCTCACTAACAGCCTTACCCTTCCTAGGGGGCTTACTGTTTGGGGCAACATTTGAATTATTGCCCAGGCAACTGGTAGAATGAGCACCTGGCTTCCTCAAGCCCAGGGCCCTTCCCCTTCTAGAGAACAAAGCGCATGCTTTCATCCCTATCGAACTTCATTCTGCAAACACTAGGCCCTGCTACCACCAGCACTCGGCCTGCGGCATGATGAGGGGGGGCTAACTTCCTTCATCATGAGGACACCTGACCTTCCTCCCAATGATTGTCCTCCACATAATTATCCCCCAGCCTCTCTAGTGGGAGGACGTTTGCACCATTTCCTTTCAACTTGGACAACTTCCACAAGAGACCACTAGGTCATTTATTAGCCAAAGGTTACAAGATAGACTCCTGCAGGCCTTCTCCACATCGTTTTTCGCTTACAGACTCCCGAAGGATCCCCTTCGGCAACAGGCCTTATGAGAAACCACAAACCACCTGTTCAAGGGCATCAAACATATTTCAAACTTGCTTTATTAGCACATTACATGTTTCAGAACTCTGGGTCCTTTATCAAATGTGAAACACACATACACACATTTTAAACCCACCCTACAGGAAGTTTTCCACAGGAAGTGATCAAAGATCCCGCCCCTTTCATTTTCTTGATTATCCAATATGAGCGTCTGGATCCACATGGTAACTGCACAGTGTCCATAAGGTAAACAAATAGTCCAAACAATCAGGTTAAAAAACGAACATGGAACTACATATTATCCTTTCTACCATGTGTCAGAAAATGATGTACTGCTAAACAGCCTACTGTTACATATGATAAAGAATCAAGGTGCAAAACAAACTAAATTGCAAAAGATGCATCAAGTGCTGCCCATTTATAATTGTAATATTAGCCATACTTTTGGAGAATTCTAATATTTCTAATATATTCTATATCATCTATGCGGCTAGGGCAGACAGTTGTCTGTGGGAAAAGGGATTAGTGAGATATAGATAGACCAAACAGTTAGAGATAACATTTCAAGTACCAATGTTCATTTAGTCCTTTGGGAATCAGCGTATCCAGTAATCTTATCCAGTGACATTCCTTTTGGAGTAATAGTTTAGTTGTATTACCTCCTCTTTGTGGGGTACATACTGTTTCCAGTACTGTCCACTTGATTTGATTATGCGTATGTCTTTTCTCCTGGAAGTAACTTAATGGGAGTACCTTTAGACGGGTGATTAATAGTGTTGCCTTTGATAATTGATGAACAACAAATACAACCTATGCAAGGGTACGTACCAAGTACAACTATGCAGTGCAATCCTCACTCAACAAACGTCTCTTAAACCTACCAAAATCATCCCTGGTGCCAAATCGGCAGATGTTGTTTTTGGGCCTTTATTTCAATACCTAAAAGGTCTTGTCCATAAAGGAGTCGTTGACCAAACTTTGTCAGTCCCGCAACCATACATTCGGGAAGGCATGTGGGTTGTGGACAAAATGGTGGCCACAATAGAGACACTACCATGTGCCCTGTTTCAGAGGTTCCTTCTCAAACACTGGAACAAAACTCTTCTGTCTCTGGAAAACAAGGTAGTACTGCCGCAGTCTGTAAGGAACTCTCTATGTTGGTGGATGTCCCAAAGAAATCTCCAACTAGGACTCCCTCTACAGATGTGGTCTCTGGTCCCCAGAGGAGTCGCAGTTTCCCATCAACATCCAAGAGTTGCAAACAGTATATCTAGCTCTCCTAAGTTGGACCACCGTTCTGGCAGGACACAATATCTGCATTCAGTCGGACAAAGCCACCATGGTGGCGTTCCTCAACCACCAGGGAGGTACAAAGAATGCGCAAACCATGTTGGAGGCTTATCGAATACTGGCCTGGGCAGAACAGCATGTCCCTGTTCTATCGGCCATGTTTATACCTGGAGTCCAAAATTGGGAAGCCAATTTTCTCAGCCGGCATACCATAGACCCGGGGGAATGGGCTCTGCATTCAGAAGTATTCCAACAACTAGTTCAGTGTTGGGGACTTCCATACATAGATATAATGGCATCATGTCTGAATCACAAGGTACTGTTATTCTGTGCCAAAGTCCGGGATCTGCAAGCCCACCTGGTAGATGCATTGGCGGTTCCATAGAGCTTTCAACTGATCTATGCATTTCAACTGCCTCGACTTTCAAAGGGGAGGGGGTGTCATTGTAATAGGTACTTCTTTGTTGCAAAAAAGGAGCTGCTTGGTCGAACTTCCGCCTCCTATCCAGCCACTCCATGGGTCCATCCGCTCCACCCCGAGCTAATATCTCAAGTGCCAGTTCAGCATCATCGAATTTGGAAAGCATTTTTGGACTGGTCTTCAGGGCTAGCTCTGTCACATACGCCTCCACATTTTTCCTCAACTGCTTACATTCCTTCAGGTCTTTTTCAACAAAGGATTGTCCTTGGGATCCCTCAAAGTTCAGGTGTCGGCATTGTCCGTGCTGTTCTTTAAAGATTTGGCTTTACTAAAGGACATTCAAACTTTCTTTAGCACATCTGCCCCTGTAAAGTCCACTGTTCAGCCTTGGGATCTTTTCCCATTCCTTAGAATGCTACAGGGAGCGCCATTCGAACCAATGGCATCCTGTGCCCTCTCGCATCTCTCCTGGAAGACCTCCTTCCTGATATCGATCTCCTCAGTGTGTTGGGCATCTGAATTAAGAGCTCTTTCAATAGACCCTCCTTTCTTGGCTTTTCATGAGGATAAGGCTGTACTACGACCTAACCCAGCCTTCTTGCCGAAGGTATTCTCCTCTTTTCACATTAACCAGGGCGTCATGATTCCATCTCTCTGCCCTAACTCTTCCTGTCCGAAAGAAAAAGATCTTGCTGGAATGTTGTACGGATGCTGTGCTTTTATCTTCACCGTACACGCAACTTGCATCCTCTACTGCCTTATTCATTCTCTCCAGAGGTCCTCGTCGTTGAGCTCAAGCCTTGGCTCGATGGATAAAAGCTACTATACGTCACTGCTATTTACTGGCCAGAGGCTCCCCACCATTGCGGGTCACTGCCCATTCCAAACGTGCTGTGGGGGCTCCTGGGCCGCACGTCATAGAGCATCGGTACAGCTTTGCCGTGCAGCTACGTGGTCCTCGGAGCCTACGTTTATTACATTTTACAGACTGCAGGTTTTCTCCTCAGCAGAAGCAGCCTTGGGCCAAATGGTCATCCAGGCGGCTGTAACTTAAAGGTTGTCTTGGTCTTGCTCCCCAATTGACTGAAGAAGAAAATGGTATTTTTGTTGGCTCTATTGTTGCCTAACATTCTGCTATGTTTATATTACTATATTGTTTTTTCTCTTTCCAATAGGCCCATGTTATAATTTCCATCATGGGCCAGCTTCTCCTTGAATTTCTCTCAACCTCCTCTTGGCCACTTTGGTTCAAAACTGAAGCATGGCTGAGCTGGGAGGGGCTAAGTGTAGGAGAATAGGATTTTGCTTCAAGCTTAGTGTCCACCTCCAGCAACAGGCACTGTACCTCAATGTCTTGTGTGGGTCCCCCAACTGGCCTTGAAGAAAAGGATTTTACAGTAAGTAAACAAAAATCCCCTTTTTTGAATATTGGAATTTCATATTTTTTCTAATCCAGAGGCACACTTCTGGACATGAGAGAATTTGCAAAAATAAGAAACAATGGCCTATATAAAACTGAACTGAACAGGGGTTTTATTTAGTTGTATCTGCTCCCTATGCTCGGTTACCCAAAGTGCACTTGCATCTTTTAAACCATTATTGCTATTATACTCTATGTTATCTGTACTTGGATCTTCTATAGTGTATACAGAGTAAAGAAATATTTCAAAACATTTGCTTTATAGCCATCCCCTGTTTCTAACTTATCCACATTAATTAATGGTGCCATACTTTCAGTCTTCATCTTCTTACTATTAATATACTAAAAAAATTGTTTAGGCTAGCGATGCTTTGTTCAGTTATCCTAACTTCATTATTTATTTTAGCTAGCTTAATTGCTTTCTCACAATCTTTGTTACAGCTTTTATAATTCCTTAAGGCCCTTTTCCTCTAACTAAGTTTTTAAATGCCCTCAGTGTTCTCCCCAGAATTTTTTTCCAGCCGGGTGGCATGAATAAGTAGCCGGGTGAGGTGGGATGGGGACATTTAATGGTGGGGGTAAAGGTGCACTGCATTATGCTCATAATACAGGTCAGGGATGTCTAACTTTCGTCCCACTAGATGTTTGAAAACTATGACTCCCAGCATTCAGTGGTTGTAGAATGCAGGGAGTTGTAGTTCGGCAACATCTGCAGGGAGTTGTAGTTCGGCAAAACCTGAAGGTAACCCAAATGTAATATGGCAGCACAAGTACATGTGCCACCATTTTGTGGCCTTAGGGATCTTGGAAAAGCTACTTAACGTGCTAAAATAATCTTGCCAGTGTAAAAAAGTGGTCTGGACTGGGCAGTTTTGGTGGGAGTTTTTACTGACCTATTGGCACCTATTAAACCTACATCTAAATTTTTTCAAATCACAAGTGTTCTCTCAAGAAATTATTTCCAGCCGGGTGGCATGAAAAAGTAGCCGGGTGGGCCGCCCGGCTAAAAGACCCTAGGGAGAACACTGGCCCTTTTCTTCCTTTCCATTTCCCTCTTTACATCAGAATTAAGCCACATGGGTGCAGACTTGTTTTTTTTACATTTATTTCTGAAAAACAATAACCCTATAAAATATAATATTAAAAAATATATTAAAAAGACCACTTTATTTTAACATAAGACACAGGAATGGTAACCCATAAAATGACATCGGCTGTATAATGGTAACCCATAAAATGACATCGGCTTTATAACACATAAAATGGCTGGCCAGCCCATAAAAATATATGTAATAACAATAATCTTAATCCATGTTAAAAGCACAAAAGTTGGAGTTCATACATCCACTAAAAGGATTTCCTTATTTTGTACTGACTAAGTATAGTCAATTTAGGGGAGTTTGTTATCCAAAAATCTCCTCTAGTCTCTTATTGCTGTGTGTAGAGACTTATAATTGCGCAAAATAAGGAAATAATTTTAGTGGATGTATGAACTCCAACTTTTGTGCTTTTAACAAGGATTAAGATTATTGTTATTACATTTATTTTTATGGGCTGACCAGCCATTTTATGTATGTTAATATACATTCGATCTCATTTTATGGGTTACCATTCCTGTGTCTTATGTTAAAATAAAGTGGTCTTTTTAATATATTTTTTAATATTATATTTTATTGGGATTATTGTTTTTAGGATTTACATAATACTTTCCTTATTAGGCAGTTGATTAAAGTCGTGAAAGGACCTCGACTATTACCCCTTTTATTTGAAGTCTGGAGGTTACTTAGAGGGCATATCAATCTTTAAATTTTTTTACATTTATTTCCCATGGATATAAATTTACTTCCGTCCTGTTAGCATTTGGCGGCTTTTAGCACCAACAATGACATTCCCCCCTCTTCCTCTTGTCCAATTCCACCCATACTGCCTTTGCTTTAACATCCATATCGCCAATTATCTTTTATTTTAAATTTGGCTTCAATTTTTATTTAACAGAAACACATACTCCTCCCCCTTTCCTTTTTTCTCTGTCCTTCCTAATAAAGGAGTATCCTTCTAAATTTACAGCCCTTCTAAATTTATCCCCATTAATTAATGGTGGCACACTTTCATTCTTCATCTTCTTTCTATTAATAAAGTTAAAAAATTGTTTAGGGTTAGTGATCCTTTGTTCAGCTATCTTAACTTCATTATTTATTTTAGCTAGCTTAATTGCTTTCTTACAATTTTTGTTATAGCTTTTATTATTCCTCTTTTCGTTTCCTCTGACTTAAAGGCTTTAAATGCCTTTTTCTTCTTTTCCATTTCTCTCTTTACATCAGAATTAAGCCACACGGGTGTGGACTTGTTTTTTTACATTTATTTCCCAAGGGTATACATTTACAGGGTTATTCAATAAAAGTTCTTATTGTTAAAAATGGTGCTAATTTTGCCCCAACCAATCAGATTTTAGCTTTCAAATGTTAAATAATATCTGATTGGTTGGGGCAAAATTAGCACCATTTTTAACGATAAGAACTTTTATTGAATCTCCCTGTTAGTTCCTCCCTTATAGCATTTGGCGGCTTGTAGCAGACATCATCAATGAAATTACCCCCCTTCCTGTTGCCCAATAACACCCATATTGCCTCCGCTTTTAACATCCATATCGCCATTTGGCTTCAACTCTTGTTTAACATAATGCATACTCCTAACCTTTCATACTTTCTTTATCCTGTCTAAACAAGGTGTATCCTATTAAATTTACAACTTACGGCTTTATAAAGGGCTGAGTAGGCCTGAAACGTTGCTTGTTTTGTACTCTCAATGGAGAAATAAATACACTTATTTGCACAAAATCAACCTCTGAACCTCTCTAAACTACTTTGTGAACTATTGAATATGTTTGGGGAGATGCAGTGTAACCCATATTGGAGAGTGCCAGCGATTTTAACTGGAGATTTTTGGTACAAAGTTTTGTTGTTGAATATATGTATCCTACTAAGTTTACAGCCCAGTTGTGAGAATTTTTCAACCATGTTTATGGTATACCTATTACATACTATTTCATACTTTTCAGTCTACATAATTATCTCCAATTCTCCCATTTTGTCAGCCAAGCTTCTCACATTTCCAAACATACATTTTAGATTCAGATCCTGTAATTTATTTATACTCTTTAATACACATGCCACCCTATCCCCTATGTTAGCCCCACCCCCTTTCCACCCACCACTGACCAATCTACACCCTGCTTACTGATATTATCTTCCCCCCAAACCTAGTTTAAAATCTCCTTGAACCCTCTAGTCATCTCCTCCCCCAAAAAAGCTGCACCACCATCAATGAGGTGCAACCCATCACTACTAAAGAGCCTGTAGCTGACAGAAAAGTCTCTAAAATACCTTTGTTCGCTACACCAACCTCTTATCCACGCATTAATACTCCTACTAAGCTCCTGCTGTCTCCCTAGCCTAGCACATGGCTGCAGTAATATTTCCGAAAATACTACCCTGGAGGTCCTTGCTTTTAACTTGGCCCCTTGCTTTTGGAAGTCTTTCTTAAGGACCTCTCTTCCTCACAGTTCAGCATGCAAGGTCTTGACGGCAGATGACCCTATCCATCTTTCTTATAATGGAGACTCAAGGGGACTGCTCCATATACGCGCTCCATATACGCCAATTTTGAGCTATTCTCCTCCACTTCATTACCTAAGGCAGCAAATCTGTTGGGATGGCCAAGCTGGGAAGCAGTAACCCTACACTTCAGTCCCCTACTTCCCCTGGTTACCCTCACACAAAAAAACCTCAACATTCCCTGCTCCACTTCCACCCACCTCTATACTGGCCCAAGCCAGTGCCTGCTGCCCCTCCAATTTTGCCAATACCTGCAAGCTGCCCCCTTACACTCTCCACCTCAGATTCCAAACGGAAAACCTGCTCGTACCTGACACAGACATAGGTCCCCTGGAATGACTGCTCTAAATACCTATACATGTGGCAGAATGCACATTGCATGGTATCAACAAAACTGTCCCTTCTAATACATAACACAAACGCACCAACCTTGTTTAGATAATAGCAAGTAATAGCAAAGAGAAATATGTAAAAGCTGATAAAGGCTAAACCTGCCAAGGGATCGAAAACTGGTTACACTGTTACCTCCTAATGTAGGGAGAAGGAAAGCATTGAATAAACCTGCCCTGTATTTCACTGTGGGTACTTATTTATTGCATGGTTAATTGTTTTTTTTTTTTTTTGTTCCAAATATTTTTATTGAAGAGATATACAAATGTTATAGAACTGTGCACATTCTCAATTATAGTTATAAATTGCATAACAAATATATTCTCGCCAATTTTATCAAACAGTGATATCTCTTCCGTTTTTTCTTTTTCCTTTGTCCTTCTTCCATAAACAAATAAAGTGTGTATAAAAATGAAACCAGAAGTTAGGGTTTGGGGACTGAGCCGTGTCCCTCCCTCTTCCACCTCTCCCCGGTCAGTTCCCCCATTAAATTCACTGTCTCAAAGAACATATTCAACACAAAACTGCATATACAAGAACGAACACAGCACAGTTTGCACATCGACATCAACTGGTACAGAAAAAGGAATAAACAAATTAAACACTTAAACTTTTGGCTCTGTGTCTTTTGTTTTATAAGTGAGAGTTATATATTTTCCCTTTCTCCTCCCTTTTCTTACTCCCTTACATCGGTATACTTCTGTGTATATTTTCCGAGTTTCTATACAATGATATGGTAACGTGTCAGATATTATTTATAGACCAGTATATAGCTAGCATAATTTTTAATTAACACCATAGTTCAGGTCAAGCTCCCTCTTCTCTGCGGCCCGAATCCAAAACTGTCACTAAGTGGACATCTATTATATTTTCGTCGATTTATATGTAGACGCTGTTCTGTGTAATTTATATTTCCTTACCCTCCCCACAAACATTACCTTCTCACCTTATGGTTTGTGTCGGCTCCGGCCTCCGCTCCCGGCTCCCCATCTCCATCTCAATTTCCTGTTCCTCCACCTGGGTTGGAGGGTTCATTTTTAAAATCCCAGTTGTACCAAGTTTAGGTCCATTGTTTCATGTTGTTTTTCAGTGTGGCCGCTAAATATTCATTTGAGCGCATCCACCAAATTTTGCAAATTAATTCAGTTTTGGTTGGTGCAGTGGATTTCCATGATGCTGCGATCAGACATCTGGCTACTGTGCATATAGACCCAATTAGTTTTGTGTTGTATTTGTTTAAGATTGGATCGGTTTTGTGATATATAGCAATGTGTCATCTGCGTATAAAGAAAATTTGGACTCTATCTTACCTGTAGTAATTCCTGTTATTCTTGGGTCATCCCTAATCTTGTCCGCCAGCGGCTCTATACATAGTGCAAAGAGTAGAGGTGACAGCGGGCAGCCCTGTCTGGTTCCGTTCTTTATGTCGAGATACCCGAAAGGGTATCCCATATTTTTAACTCTCGCCTTGGGTTTGTTGTATAGGTTCATTAGGGCTGTTATGTATTCCATAGGAAACTTATACCTCATCAATACTCTGCTCATATACAGCCAATCAACCCTATCAAAGGCCTTCTCTATATCGAGAGAGAGAGCCACCATCTCTATTTTATGAAGATTTGCATGTTGAAGTAAGGTGATCGTTTTCCTGATATTATCAGAGGTCTGGCGGCCTAGAACAAATCCAGTTTGATTAGGGTGGACCAGCTCCGGGAGCATATATTTAATTCTGTCTGCTAAAATTTTTGCTATTATTTTGACATCTATGTTAATTAATGAGATAGGCCTTATAGAGTTTTTGATAAAATGCTGCGAATTTATTAGAAATATAATTAGGGTCATATTGTAATCTGCCTGAGTTGTCCCTTAAAGGGAGATATCTGTATTGTGTCATTTAGCTTGTGTTTTAGCTTATTGGCAAGCATGGTGTCTGCTTTATTGTATTTGGCATAGAATTTTTGGTTGAGGAATCGTAGTGCCATTTCCGCTTTGGAGTTGATAATGGTAGCTAATTCCTCTTTCTGTGCTTCTAATCTAGATCGTATTTTTGAATTGGGGTTCTTACTGTGTGTTCTTTCTAGGTCTTTTATTGTTTTGAGTAGCTTTGTAACTTTGTGTTGGTTTTGTTTCCTCTCTTGTGAGGCCTGCTGGATAAATTTACCTCTAATTACGGCTTTGTGGGCTAGCCAGAGTGTTGGTGTTTTGATTTTGGGGGAAGTGTTCCCTGCAAAATAATATTCTATCTCTGCTCTGATGTAGTCTGTTATTTTTTCTTTAGATAATAGTGTCTCATTTAGTTTCCATGAGAATGAGGGTCTAGATTTCAGAATGTCGCCAAACTGGATTGACACGTAGGCATGATCAGACCAGGATATTTCTGACATATGGGGGTTTTGTAGTTGAGCAATGAATTGAGGTGATACAAATGCGTAGTCTAGCCTAGTATAGATATCGTGTACTGGTGAGTAAAAAGAGTATTCTTTATTATGTGGGTAGAGTATTCTCCACGCATCAAATAGATTAAGGGCTTTAAGTAACACTGGTAATTGTTTGCATGATGCGTAGCTTGATGTTTATGGAGTCGATTTTGACTTGTCTAGTTTAGGATTCAATGTTACATTGAAGTCGCCCATCATAATAATTGGCCCTGTCGCGAATGTGTTGATTTTGTTGTGCAATTTCTGGAAAAAGGATTTTTGATAAGTGTGATTCTTGAATCATGAGGATATCTGGCTTTTGGCTTTTATAGTATTGCAGGGCTTTCTTGCGCTTGTGTGGTGAGTTAAGTCCCTTAACAAGTGGTGTTGGATTATATGGATGCATAGTTGTCTGATAGTGAGTCTGTAGATTCAAAGGTTTATGTCACTGTTACCTTGTTGTATTGGTTGATTCAGATCTCGAGATAATGGGGGCAGTGGGAGACCAAGGAGCGGAGACCGGAGATCCAATAGTAAAATTCCTAGACCCTGACCTCGATCCAAAGGAGCCCGAGCCTGAACCTGAGAGCCGTGAAAAAGAGATAGATAACAATAATAATTAAATATTTAATAATAAAAGAAAAAACAAGCGAAAAGAAAGAACTATGGATTATTCTCTGGAGTGCTGGTTTAATTTTTCCGTATTATGGATTAACCCAATTGCTATTAGATTTTGGGTGAGTGTACACCGTAACTCACTTCAATTTTTAAATACAGGTGACTACCTGCTTAACTAGGGGGTTGTCACGATCTGCTACTGACTTTGAGTTGCCTACGTGAACTTCCTCTTTTCCACCAGCAGAGGGCTCTCTGCCTCAGGAACTGGGTGTGTTGCAGACTGTTGAGGGAGGAGATCGGTCACCTGACCTTCCAGGTCTGCATTTAAGGCCAGCACGACCATTGCCTCAGTGCTAGGTCATTGTACTTCCGTAGCCTGTGCCCTAGCCCTTCAGCCGGAGTCAGCAGTCCTGTTTTCCGTCCTGTTTTTGGTTATCCTCCTATGTTTTGTCCTGCGTTACCTTTTCGTATGTATGCATTGTAGTGCATGAAGTGAATGTCTACATCTGCTTTATTATCATTTACCGTATATACTCGAGTATAAACCGAGTTTTTCAGGCTGAAAAATCAGCCTGAAAACTCGGACTCGGTTATACTCGAGTCACACTTACCTGGCATTCCGGCAGCCGCCGATCCTTTTCTGCACTGGCGCGCCGGCCTGACGTCACTGCCCGGCGCCAACCCGGGCCGGCAGTACGTCAGCCGGCGCGCCGAACAGGATGGGCGCCGGGCTGCCGGAATGCTGATACCGTACCTGCCAGGATGGATGAGGAAGATAGAATAAAGTCGTCCACAGAGAAGAGTCCACAGGAGAAGAGTCCAGGAGAAGAGTCCACAGGAAAGAGTCCACAGGGAGAAGAGAAGAGTCCACAGGGAGAAGAGAAGATTCCACAGGGAGAAGAGAAGATCCACAGGGAAGAGAGAAACCACGGGAGAAAGAGAGTCCACAGGGAGAAGAGCCACAGTACAGGTAAGAAACTGACTGAGGGGAGGGGGGGGCATTCAAGATGTTTGGGAACTACAACTCCCGCATGCTTTATTAGCTGGGAGTTGTATTTTCAAAACATCTTGAATCCAAGTGAGGTGGCTTCAAGATGTTTGGAAAACTACAACTCCCAGCTAATAAAGCATGCTGGGAGTTGTAGTTTCCAACTTTTGATGCCACCCTCACTTGCATTCAAGATGTTTGGAAACTACAACTCCCAGCAGGCTTTATTAGCTGGGAGTTGTAGTTTCAAACATCTGATGCCAAGTTTCTACCCTCGGTTTATACTCAGGTCAATAACTTTATTAGGATTTTTAGCTGAAATTTGGTCCCCTCGGTTTATACTCGGGTTGGTTTATACCGAGTTATACGGTATATTTCCTTGCATTCGTTAAAAATTGTCTTGTTCATTTATCCCTGCTTGGTCGCTCGTTTTTCCCCACTAGTGACATTTCCTGCACTATTGCACATCTTTGCATTGCCCATGTTTGATTCAGGTGCAATGCATAAGTGCAATCCTAACATAATGACCTAGCCTACTTGTCACTGGAAATACTGAAAGTTCTTGCTTCAGCCATTGGAGTTAATTGGAATTACGATACATTGATTATTATTCCTTGTTAGCTCAGGAGGATAAGGATCACTGTTTTGCAGAACTCTCAGAATATTCCTATGAAGAAGTTATACAAATTATTGGCAAATTAAATCATCTGTGCAGCAGGGATATTTTCAGGTCTGTAAGTACAAAACCTGCTGCAGATTTTACACTCTCTCCAAATTATGAGGTCTCCTTCCAATTACTCATCAGTGAACCAGTTCCCTACCAGTTCCCATTTCCTGTAAAAGTTCCTCAACAGTAATTAACCAGAACCAACCCATAATTTTCCAGTTACCTCTGTGCAGAAAAATAGTCTAAAAATGATGCTCTGGGTAATCTATCCCCGTCAAAAGTGAGTGGGATCCCCTTTTGAAAAATGGGATGTTGAGGCTTTACTTTTTGAGATGGAGTGTGATGAGAATTTTTAACGATTACTACTCTGTTAAAAGTGAAATCTTTTGAAAGCATGCATAACTCTGCATCTACTTTGGTTAAAAATGAGTTTTGCGTGCATGATTTTGTAGCTCCTTTGATTGGTGCATGGAAAAGATTTTGCATGCAAATTGCTGCTGATAAATCTAGAAGTCAGCATTCTATTACCAATGTTAACCCTGTCAGTTCCAGAACAAGTTTCTTTTACCCAGTATTTTCATCCTGACACGATTGATTGTAAACAATCTGATTGATTGATTGAATACCCGAGATCATTTTTATGAATTCTACTTAGAAAAGGGTGATTTGTATGTGTTGCATGCGCGTGCGTCAGCTATGATTGTGATCACAAACTTTAAGCGAAATCGGCTTCGCCTTGTTGATCGCTTGGCCACTCGAGTATAAACTGAGTCCGAGTTTTCAGGCTGATTTTTCAGCCTGAAAAACTCGGTTTATACTCGAGTATATACGGTAAATGATAATAAAGCAGATGTAGACATTCACTTCATGCACTACAACATGCATACATACGAAAAGGTAACGCAGGACAAAACATAGGAGGATAACCAAAAACAGGACTGGAAAACACGGACTGCTGACTCCGGCTGGAAGGGCTAGGGCACAGGCTACGGAAGTACAATGACCTAGCACTGAGGCAATGGTCGTGCTGGCCTTAAATGCAGACCTGGAAGGTCAGGTGACCGATCTCCTCCCTGCAACAGTCTGCAACACACCCAGTTCCTGAGGCAGAGAGCCCTCTGCCCAGATGTGCAATAGTGCAGGAAATGTCACTAGTGGGAGAAAAACTAGCGCCAAGCCAGGGATAAATGAACAAGACAATTATTAACAGTGCAGGAATATACGTATATACTCGGTATAAACCACCCGAGTATACCGAGGTACCAAATTTCAGCTAAAAATCCTAATAAAGTTTATGACCCTAGTATAAACCGAGGGTAGAACTTGGCATTCAGATGTTTGGAAACTACAACTCCCAGCTAATAAAGCATGCTGGAGTTGTAGTTTCCAAACATCTTGAATGCCAAGTGAGGGTGGCACAAAATGTTGGAAACTACAACTCCCGCATGCTTTATTAGCTGGGAGTTGTTTTCCAAACATCTTGAATGCCACCCTCACTTGGCATTCAAGATGTTTTGAAACACAACTCCCAGCTAATAAAGCATGCTGGAGTTGTAGTTCCCAAACATCTTGAATGCCCCCTCCCCCCTCAGTTTTCAGTTTGTACCTGTGGGCTCTTCTCCCTGTGGACTCTTCTTCTCTCTTCCCTGTGGACTCTTCTCTTCTCCCTGTGGACTTCTCTCTTCCCTTGGACTCTTCTCTTCTCCCTGTGGACTCTTCTCTTCTCCCTGTGCTCTCTCCTGGACTCTTTCTTCTGTGGACTCTTCTCCTGGACTCTTCTCCCTGTGGACTTCTTCTCTGTGGACGACTCTTCTTATTCTATCTTCCTCTCCACATCCTGGCAGGTACGGTATCAGCATTCCGGCAGCCGCGCGCCCATTCCGTACCGGGCGCGCGCCTGACGTCACTGCCCGGGTTGGCGGGCAGTGACGTCAGGCCGGCCGCCAGTGCAGAAAAGGATCGCGCGGCTGCCGGATGCCCAGGTAAGTGGTTGACTCGAGTATAAACGAGTCCGAGTTTTCAGGCTGATTTTTCACCTGAAAAACTCGGTTTATACTCGAGTATATACGGTAAATGATAATAAAGCAGATGTTAGACATTCACTTCATGCACTACAACATCATACATACGAAAAGGTAACGCAGGACAAAACATAGGAGGATAACCAAAAACAGGACTGGAAAACAGGACTGCTGACTCCGGCTGGAAGGGCTTAGGGCACAGGCTACGGAAGTACAATGACCTAGCACTGAGGCAAATGGTCGTGCTGGCCTTAAATGCAGACCTGGAAGGTCAGTGACCGATTCTCCTCCCTGCAACCAGTCTGATTGTAAACAATCTGATTGATTGATTGTAAATAACCGAGATCATTTTTATGAATTCTACTTAGAAAAGGGTGATTTGTATGTGTTGGAATGCATGCGTGCAGTTCAGTCTATGATTGATCACAAACTTTGTAAGCATGAATCGGCTTCGGCCTTGTTGATCGCTTGGCAAGGATCGCTTGGTCTCCTTCTTATCAGGTTCAAAACCCACTACTCACAGCAGTTAAAACCAGCTCCAGAGACTTTAATTCACCCACACTTGTTCCTCAAAGAAAACCTGTCACTTTGCAGACAGCAATTAGATCCACACAGTGGTCATTCCAGCTTCCTACAACCTCATATAAAGATTCTTGCAAACTTAATCCTGCTTCCAGACTGAGCCGGAAAACTAAATCTAAAAAGAAATATTTTCCTACAGCCTCCATCCTTCCTGTTACTTCCGCAAAAACTCCAACAGCTATGTTGCCGATTTCTGTTGATCCTCAAACTATTTCTTTGCAGAAACACGTTTCAGCCGTGCCTGGCACCTCTTCTCTACCCATGCCAGTCGGCTCCGCCATGCCTTTGACAGATAAGTTGGCAGTAGGCCCTGCATCTTCCTCCGCAGATTTCTCGTCAGCTGCCCCGGCAGAATCTCAGTCTGCCATTCTAGCAGAACCATACTTTACAGCTCAGCCAAAGGCCCAGTCAAATGCTCAACTCCAGTCTGCACCATTACAGCCTGCTTCCAGCTCTCTCCAGTCTGCACCATTACAGCCTGCTTCCAGCTCTCTCCAGTCTGCACCATTACGCAATGCATAAGTGCAATCCTAACAGGGGTAGTCTCAGCTGATTGTTTTTCTTACTGTTAGTTAACCTAAGTAATTTGTGGTAGTGGCTCCAGCATCTCTAGGGTATCATGTACATTATACTTCTAATTATTGGCTATATATAATAGACCCTGAGGAAACATATGTTATTTTTCCCTCCCTGCATTAAAATCAGGGAAAAATATTGGTAGCGCAGAGAGGCCTCCGGGGGAATCAGAGTGAATTTATCTGATAAAGGGTAGGATCCCCTCTGATAAATCCATTATCATCAGTTTCCCCGTAATATGGCCTCATTGCCTCCCCTACTTTAAACGTAGATTCAAAATATGGAAGTAGTAGGGGAAGAAAAAGGAGAAACCCACAGCAATCTGTTGGTACTCTTATCCTTTGTTTCTGCGTCTACTAATATTTAGAGCAGGTATTTGCATAGAGATCTTACTAGTTTAAAGGACCTGTAAACTCCCCTTAAGCCCCCAAAATAAGTATGTCCCATTCGTTTCTATTATTCACAGGGAGGAGAGAACGCTTATTCTCACCTCCCTGTGAATAATAGGACGCTCGGAGGACCTGGGCAGAGGGCTCTCTGCCTCAGGAACTGGGTGTGTTGCAGACTGTTGCTGGGAGGAGATCGGTCACCTGACCTTCCAGGTCTGCATTTAAGGCCAGCACGACCATTGCCTCAGTGCTAGGTCATTGTACTTCCGTATCCTGTGCCCTAGCCCTTCCAGCCAGAGTCAGCAGTCCGTGTTTTCCAGTCCTGTTTTTGGTTATCCTCCTATGTTTTGTCCTGCGTTACCTTTTCGTATGTATGCATGTTGTAGTGAATGAAGTGAATGTCTACATCTGCTTTATTATCATTTATATTCCTTGCATTCATTAATAAATTGTCTTGTTCATTTATCCCTGGCTTGGTCGCTCAGTTTTTCCCCATTAGTGACATTTCCTGCACTATTGCACATCTTGTGCATTGCCCATGTTGATTCAGGTGCAATGCATAAGTGCAATCCTAACATAATGACCTAGCCTACATTGTCACTGGGAAATACTGAAAGTTCATTGCTTCAGCCATGGGAGTTAATTGGAATTACGAGTACATTGATTATTATTCCTTGTTAGCTCAGGAGGATAAGGATCACTGTTTTGCAGAACTCTCAGAATATTCCTATGAAGAAGTTATACAAATTATTAGGCAAATTAAATCATCTGTGCAGCAGGGAGATTTTTCAGGTTCTGAAGTACAAAACCTGCTGCAGATTTTACACTCTCTCCAATATATGAGGTCTCCTTCCAATTATCTCATCAGTGTAACCAGTTCCCTACCAGTTCCCATTTCCTGTAAAAGTTCCTCAACAGTAATTAACCAGAACCAACCCAATAATGTTCCAGTTACCTCTGTGCAGAAAAATCAGTCTAAAAATGATGCTCTGGGTAATCTATCCCCGTCAAAAGTGAGTGGGATCCTCCTTTTGAAAAATGGGATGTTGAGGCTTTACTTTTTGAGATGGAGTGTGATGAGGAATTGTTTAACGATTACTACTCTGTTAAAAGTGAAATCTTTTTGAAAGCATGCATAGACTCTGCATCTACTTTGGTTAAAATGAGGATTTGTGTGCATGATTTTGTAGCTCCTTTGATTGGTGCATGGAAAAAGATTTTGCATGCAAATTTTGCTGCTGATAAATCTAGAAGTCAGCATTCTATTACCAATGTTAACCCTGTCAGTTCCAGTAACAAGTTTTCTTTTAACCCAGTATTTCATCCTGAACAGATTGATTGTAAACAATCTGATTGATTGATTGTAAATAACCGAGATTTCCATTATTATGAATTCTGATTAGGAAAAGGTTGATTGTATGTGTTGGCATGCATGCGTGCAGTTCAGTCTATGATGATCACAAACTTTGTCAGCATGAATCGGCTTCGGCCTTTGTTGATCGCTTGGCAATGGATTCTTGGTCTCCTTTATCAGGTTCAAAACCACTACTCCCCGCAGTTAAAACCATCAAGAGACTTTAATTCACCCACACTTGTTCCTCAAAGAAAACCTGTCACTTGCAGACAGCAATTGTAATCCACACAGTGGTCATTCCGCTTCCTACAACCTCATATAAAGATTCTTGCAAACTTAATCCGCTTCCAGATGAGCCGGAAACTAAATCTAAAAAAAATATTTCCTACAGCCTCATCCTCTTCTGTTACCTTACTTACTTCCGCAAAAACTCCAACAGCTATGTTGCAGATTTCTGTTTGATCCCAAACTATTTCTTTGCAGTAACCAAGTTTCAGCCGTGCCTGGCACCTCTTCTCTGCCCATGCCAGTCGCTCGCCCATGCCTTTGACAGGAATGTTGCCAGTAGGCCCTGCATCTTCCTCCGCAGATTTCTCGTAGCTTCCCCGGCAAATCTCAGTGGCTGCCGTTCTAGCCGAACCATACTTTACAGCTCAAGGCCCAGTCAATGCTCAATCTGAGGTTCAGCTGATTGCTCTGCCAAAGGTCCTGCCAGTATGCAGTTACTGGTTCAGCCACTCACTCAGCCAAAGGGCCCGCTGGTCAGTTTCTGTTTTGACGTCTCTGGCCCTCCAACTCCTGCTAGAGTTCTAACGTGCTGAAGTTCAACCCTAAGATGGCAGACATCAGTTCTACTGATCTCCTCTGTTCCAGTCTTCATTGCCGCAGCCTGCTTCCATCTCGCCAGTCCCAGTGCATCGTCGCTTCCAGCTCTCTCCATATGCGCCATTACAGCCTGCTTCCGATCCCTCCAGTCTGCACCATACAGCCTGCTTCAGCTCTCTCCATCTGCACTACAGCCGCTCCAGCTCTCTCCGTCTGAACCACTACAGCCTGTTCCAGCCTCTCCAGTCTGCACATTCAGCCTGCTCCTTTCTCAGTAGCACCATTACAGCCTGCTCCAGCTCTCTCCAGTCTGCACATTACAGCTCTGTCCAGCTCTCTCCAGCTGCACCATACACCTGCTTCAGCGCTCTCCATTGCACCATACAGCTGCTTCAGGCTTTCCAGTCGCACCATTACAGCCTGCTTCCAGCTCTCTCCAGTCTGCACCATTACAGCCTGTGCCAGCTCCCTCCAGTGTGCACTACAGCCTGCTCCAGCTCTCTCAGTCTGCACCATACAGCTGCTTCACTCTCTCCAGTCCTGCACCACTTACAGCCTGCTTCCAGCTCTCTCCAGTCTGCACCATTACAGCCTGTTCCAGCTCCTCCAGTCTGCACCATACAGCCTGCTTCCAGCTCTCTCCAGTCTGCACCATTACAGCCTGCTTCCAGCTCTCTCCAGTTGCACCATACAGCCTGCTTCCAGCTCTCTCCAGTCTGCACCATACAGCGTTCAGTCTCATCCAGTCTGCCCATACAGCCTGCTCAGCTTCTCTCCAGTCTGACCATTACAGCCTGCTTCCAGCTCTCTCCAGTCTGCACCATTACAGCCTGCTTCCAGCTCTCTCCAGTCTGCACCATCCAGCCTGCTTCCAGCTCTCTCCAGTCTGCACCATATACAGCCTGCTTCCAGCTCTGTCCAGTCGGCACCATAAGCTGTTCCAGCTCTTCAGTCTGCACCATTACAGCCTGCTTCCAGCTCTCTCCAGTCTGCACCATTACAGCCTGCTTCCAGCTCGTCCAGTCTGCACCATTACAGCCTGCGTCCAGCTCGTCCAGTCTGCACCATTAAGGCCTGCTTCCACTCTGTCCAGTCTGCCCATTCAGCCGCTTCCAGCTATGTCCAGTCTGCGCCATTCAGCTGCTTCCAGCTCTGTCCAGTCTGCGCCATTACAGCCTGCTTCCAGCTCTTCCAGTCTGCCATTACAGCCTGCTTCCAGCTGTCCAGTCTGCGCCATTACAGCTGTTCAGCTGTCCAGTCTGCGCCATTCCAGCTTCCAGCTCTGTCCAGTCTGCGCCATTCAGCCTGTTCCAGCTCTGTCCAGTCTGCGCCATTCCAGCGTTTCCAGTCTGTCCAGTCTGCCCATTCAGACTGTTTCCGCTCTGTCCAGTCTGCGCCATTCAGACTGTTTCCAGCTCCGTCCAGTCGCGCCATTCCAGACTGTTTCCAGCTCTGTCCAGTCTGCGCCATTCCAGACTGTTTCCAGCTCTGTCCAGTCTGCGCCATTCCAGCACTGTTTCCGCCTCTGTCCAGTCTGCGCCATTCCCAGCTGTTTCCAGCTCTGTCCCAGTCTGGCCATTCCAGCCTGTTTCCAGCTTCTGTCCAGTCTGCGCCATTCCAGCTGTTTCAGCTCTGTCCAGTCTGCGCCATTAGCCTCTTTCCAGCTCGTCCAGTTGCGCCATTCCAGCCTCTTTCCAGCTCGTCAGTCTGCCCATTCCAGCCTGTTTCCAGCTATGTCCAGTCTGCGCCATTCCAGCTCTTTCCAGCTCTGTCCAGTCTGCGCCATTCCAGACTTTCCAGCTCTGTCCAGTCTGCGCCATTCCAGCCCTCTTCAGCTCTGTCCAGTCTGCGCCATTCCAGCCTCTTTCCAGCTCGTCCAGTCTGCGCCATTCCAGCCTCTTCCAGCTCTGTCAGTCTGCGCCATCCAGCCTCTTTCAGCTCTGTCGCTGCGCCATTCAGACTCTTTCCAGCTTGTCAGTCTGCGCCATTCCAGCCTCTTTCAGCTCTGTCCAGTCTGCGCCATTCCAGGCCTCTTCCAGCTTGTCCAGTCTGCGGCCCTCTCCAGCTCTTTCCAGCTCTGTCAGCTTGTGGATCCACAGCCTGCAGAGCCTTTTACTTTGCATTACAATCTGCAGATCTTTCGCCCTCATATGCACAACTTTCAGTTTTCCTGTACATACACAGTCTATAAATTCTTGCAGATGACTTCTTAGTCTGCCTATGCCAGTTTCCAGGATGACTTCTTCGAGTCCTGTCTAGTATCCAGTTTCCAGAGATGACTTCTTCGGTCCTGTCCTGTGCCCAGTCTCCAGAGATGCTTCTTCGTCCTGTCTAGTATCAGTTTCCAGAGATGACTTCTTCGGTCTCTGTTCAGTTCAGTTCCAGAGATGACTTCTTCGGTGGTCTGCCTCAGTATCTCCAGTTTCCAGAGATGACTTCTTCGGGCTCGTCTCAGTATCCAGTTTCCAGAGATGACTTCTTCGGTCCTGCCCAGGATCCAGTTTCCAGAGATGACTTCTTCGGTCCTGTCCAGTGCCCAGTCTCCAGAGATGACTTCTTCTCGGTCCGTCAGTATCCAGTCTCAGAGATGACTTCTTCGCTCCTGGCAGTGTCCAGTCCAGAGTTGACTTCTTCGGTCCTGTCTAGTATCCAGTGCTCAGAGGTGACTTCTTGTTCCGCCAGCGTCCAGTCTGCAGAGGTGACTTCTTCGTTCCCGTCCAGCGTCCAGTCTGCAGAGATGACTTCTTCGTTCCGTCCAGCGTCTCCGTCTGCAGAGATGACTTCTTCGTTCGCGTCCAGTCTGAGAGATGATTCTTCGTTCGCGTCCAGTCTGCAGAGATGACTTCTTCGTTCCCCTCCAGCGTCCAGTCTGCAGAGATGACTTCTTCGTTCCCCTCCAGCGTCCAGTCTGCAGAGATGACTTCTTCGTTCCCCCTCCGACGTCCAGTCTGCAGAGATGACTTCTTCGTTCCCTCCAGCGTCCAGTCTGCAGAGATGACTTCTTCGTCCCGTCCAGCGTCCAGTCTGCAGAGATGACTCTTTCGTTCCGTCCGCGTCAGTCTGCAGAGATGACTTCTTCGTTCTCCGTCCAGCGTCCAGTCTGCAGAGATGACTTCTTCGTTCCCGTCCAGCGTCCAGTCTGCAGAGATGACTTCTCGTTCCCGTCCAGCGTCCAGTCTGCGAAGATGACTTCTCGTTCCGTCCAGCGTCCAGTCTGCAGAGATGACTTCTTCGTTCCGTCCAGCGTCCAGTCTGCAGAGATGACTTCTTCGTTCCACGCCCAGCGTCCAGTCTGCAGAGATGACTTCTTTCCCGCCCAGCGTCCAGTCTGCAGAGATGACTTCTTCGTTTCCCGTCCAGTCTGCAGAGATGACTTTTTCGTTCCCGTCTAGCGTCCAGTCTGCAGAGATGACTTCTTCGTTCCCGTCTAGCGTCCAGTCTGCAGAGATGACTTCTTCGTTCCCGTCCAGCGTCCAGTCTGCAGAGATGACTTCTTCGTTCTCCGTCCAGTGCAGAGATGACTCTTCGTTCCGCCCAGCGTCCCAATCTGCAGAGATGACTTCTTCGTTCCCGCCAGCGCCCAGTCTGCAGAGATGACTCTCTTCGTTCCGCCGGCCCAGTCTGTCGGATGACTCTTCTGTTCTGTGCCAGTGTTCCTGCTAGTCCGCCCTTCAACTAAGGGTGTCCTGCTGTCGCCTTCAACTCCGGTGTTCCTGCTGTCGCCTTCAACTCTGGTGTTCCTGCTGTCGCCTTCAACTCCGGTGTTCCTGCTGTCGCCTTCAACTCCGGTGTTCCTGCTGTGCCTTCAACTCCGGTGTTCCTGCTGTCGCCTTCAACTTCCGGGTTCCTGCTGCCTTCAACTCCGGTGTTCTGCTGTCCCTTCAACTCGTGTTCCTGCTTGTCCTTCAACTCCGGTGTCTCCTGCTGCGCCTTCAACTCCGGTGTTCCTGCTGTCGCCTTCAATCCGGTGTTCCTCCTGATGGGTTCTTGATCTTTCTTTTGATATCCAGTTTGCTTCAATTCCGATGGTTTCCAGTCTTACTGTCCTACTTAACTACTAGGTATATACTGACGGTTCTCATTGTTTTCTAGTATGTCTTTTTTAGTGACCCACGGTCTGTTCAGCTTGTAGTGATCAGGGTTGTTACCTTTGCTGTTATGGCCTAATCTGCTGCTCTTCTGGGATCCAGGCGGGTGTGTGAGTTAAGTCATGGGGAGCGTCCTTGAGGCCGCTCTGGGGGGGGTTAATATCACGATGTACTGACTTTATGAGTTGCCTACGTGAACTTCCTCTTTCCACAGCAGAGGGGCTCTCTGCCTCAGGAACTGTGTGTGTGTTCAGCCGGGATGGTTGCTGCTGGAGTGGAGCGTCACCTGACCATTCTCGCATCTTAGGCCCAGCTCGACATTGTCCTGCACGTGCTAGTCGTATGTAGTGCCCGTTGATCTGTGTGCTCGTATGACCCCGTTCCTAACGACCCTCATGCGTCCTCCTTTCCCAGCCTGCCAGTTACGTCGTGTTTTTGTCCAGTCTGTTTTGGTTATCCTCCTATGTTTTGTCCTGCGTTACCTTTTCGTATGTATGCTGTTGTAGTGAATGAAGTGAATGTCTACATCTGCTTTATTATCATTTAATTCCTTGATCATTAATAAATTGTCTTGTTCATTTATCCTGGCTTGGTCGCTCAGTTTTTCCCCATTAGTGACATTTCCTGCACTATTGCAAACTCTGTGCATTGCCCTGTTGATTCAGGTGCAATGCATAAGTGCAATCCTAACAGGGGTAGTCTCAGTGATTGTTTTTCTTACTGTTAGTTAACCTAAGTAATTTGTGGTAGTGGCTCCAGCATCTCTAGGGTATCATGTACATTATACTTCGAATTATTGGCTATAATATAATAGACCCTGAGGGAACATATGTTATTTTTCCTCCCTGCATTAAAATCAGGGAAAAAATTGGTAGCGCGAAGAGAGGCCTCGGGGGAATCAGAGTGAATTTATCTGATAAAGGGTAGGATCCCTCTGATAAATCCATTATCATCAGTTTCCCCGTAATATGGCCTCATTGCCTCCCCTACTTAAAAGTAGATTCAAAATATGGAAGTAGTAGGGGAAGAAAAAGGAGAAACCCACAGCAATCTGTTGGTACTCTTATCCTTTGTTTGCGTTACTATGATATTTAGAGCAGGTATTTGCATAGAGATCTTACTAGTTTAAAGGACCTGTAAACTCCCCTTAAGCCCCCAAATAAGTATGTCCCATTCGTTTTCTATTATTCACAGGGAGGAGAGAACGCTTATTCTCACTCCCTGTGAATAATAGGACGCTCGGAGGACGGAACTTACCTTACACGCCGCTCCACTCGCAGCCGCTCCTGCATTGACAGCCGCTCTGTCCCGACCACGCGCCTATCTTATGCACATGCGCGCCAATTCAAAAGATAGGGCGCGCGGATTGGGACAGAACAGCTGTTCTGTGCAGGAGCGGCTGCGAGTGGAGCGGCGGGTAAGGTAAGTTTCCGGTCCCCGAGGTCCTATTATTCACAGGGAGGTGAGAATAAGCGTTCTCACCTCCCTGTGAATAATAGAAACGAATGGGACATACTTAATTTTGGGGGTTTAGTGTTCCTTTAAGTAGCATATTTACAGTGTAAACACATAGGGGTTTGAGGTCTTTCTTTATATTCACAGTTTAAACTTTATACATTTCATATCTTGTTGTTAAAGTCGTGGGAGCTTGCCTCCTGATATTTGTTCTGCTATCCATTTTTAGAACGTTAACAACGTGGTGATCTCCCCCCCCCCCCCCGCTTCCCCGCCCCCCCCCCCCATCTTACATTCTTAAGTTTCACAACAATCTTATCTTATTTTCAATTCTAAATAACTCTTTAGGCTCTCCCTGTTTTGTTTTTTAAGAAAGGATTCCTTAATAGTAGATTTATATAACTCTTTAACCTTAAACATACCACACTTTTGTACATTACACAATCTTCTGATTATGGACTTTCACCCCAGGTCACTGTATTGTTCTCCCCTCCTTTCCATTTCCCTTTTTCCAGTGTACTTCATAACCCTGATGACAATTCCAGTATCCCCTTTTTGTTCATTTTAGGGGGCGTCGCATTCTGTAGCAAACCACCCCCCCCCCCCGGGGCCACCCCAGGCCCCCATAGCCACGCCCCAGGACAGGGATCAAGAACCGAGAGCGGGTATCGGTAAGCAGAGTGGCCGCCAACTGGGGGACCTTTTCTGTATCGTCTTAATTTAAAAAGTTCTGGCGGCTTCGAGAAGTTTAGTGTGTGGTCGGTGCGAGTTTTTAAGCTCCTGGTATAGTCAGTTAAGTAGGAAGGCACCGTGTAGGGATGGCGGCAGTGTTGCCCGATGTTTAAGGTCTCGGTTGATTGCTTAACATAATAAAGTCAAACCTGGAGGTTATACCGACTGCATCCTATTATTTCGTTCAGATGTGGGGGGATCACTCGAACTAGTTTCATGTAAGTTTTAGGCGTATGCCGAATCCAGACCTAGCCGAACTCCACACGGATCACCGTTTCGGAGACCCCGAGTAAAACGAGGCCGGAGCCCGGTTATTTTTGTAGGTTTTCTCTTAACCTGTTCCCCTCGGTGGTCCGTCGCCTCTATTGGGGTGGGTCGGGGTTTCTAGGAGAGATCATGGATCTGGCCTGTCTTGCATCTTTGGTTGTGGCTGGTCCGATTCCTATCGCTCGTCGGAAAACAGGCATCCGACCTGGAGATGCTGAGTCGCCTCAGCAGGTCTCGGCCTCGTAGGGTGAGATATGCTCAGTTGTCGGCCGTTTTGTGGATGATTGTGAGTCTGAATGGAAACCCCCATCGATAGCGAAATTGTGCTTCAATAAGATTTGGGTTAGGGTTTTAAATTCTCTCCGTCGGGCCAGGGTCGCTGGGGAGAGATCTTGGAACAGTTGGATCTGCATACCCTCAAACGGTATCTTCCCCAAAGTCCTGGAGGCGGTCATGATTCGCTCCTTCACTTGGAAGAAGTGAGGTTTAAATATAACGTCCCTTGGCGGGTCATTTCTTTGGGCTTAGGCCTTAAGGCTCGGTGGGCCCGGTCTAGCTGGAGGTCCGCGGCCTGCGCGTCTGGTAGAAGTGTGCAAACAATAATTTGTGGAGAAAGTCATGTACCTCCGTAACCTCTCGGATATCCCCCGCAGGCGAATGTTACCACGTCTCGCGCGGTTTTCTGCGTCTCTCTTGTTGGTGCTGTGTAGGAGGTATAGATAGTGCCTTATTTCTCGGATCTCCGCGTCCAGTTGTTGTCTGTGTTGGGAGTGCTGTTTGTTGCTGCTTCCAAAACGGTTACGCGTTATCCCAGATTGCTTATTCTTGCTTTATTTCTGCTATAATTTGAGCTTGTGAAGCTTGGATAACACGCTGGAGGTCTGTGTTTAGTTGTCTAAATCCGTCTCCTGCAGGGGGACTGTTTGTGAGCGGCCCTGTCCTCTGGGTCGTCGCCATCTTGCTGCCCTCGTGGTGTTTAGGCTTCATAAAGAAATCAGTCAGTTCACCTTTTTTGGCGCGTTTTTGTTCTTCGGACCCATAGTGCGTGTTTTATTTCCTCAGTGGTCTACTTCTGGGCTTGGGTAGATGGTTTAAGATCTCGTATATATTGCTTAATTAGGTGGCTGCGTCGGAGCTCTGGTTTCAAGCGGCTGCTCTCATGCTTGGTCAGACTCTGCTTATGGTTAATTGGTTTTAATACAATCCCATATAGTAGTAAATACTTTAATTGGTCTGAAGTCTAAAAATCCATTGTATAAATATACTGGGGCAGCAGGGTGGCTCATTGGTTAACTCTGATGCCTTGCAGTCCTGAGTTGAACCACTCTTGGACACATCAGCAAGGAGTTTTATGTTTTCCCGTGTATACTGAAGGTGTGTATGTGTCAAAAAAATGTTTTTAGGTTGTAAGGGACAGGGCCTGGTGTGTACAACGTAAATGTAAAGCGCTATGGAAGATGTTGGAGCTATATAAATCCAAAATAATAGTATTACGACTATTTATTGTTCTAGCGATGCAGTGCTCACAATTAAAGAATCTCTGTTTTCTAGTGAACAGGCAGGGGGAATTTGTACTTGTAAAATACCAGCAGAGGAATGATGGACGGTGCTGGACATAATATTGCACTGGTGGCTCTTTACCCTAAACACTAATAATAAAAATGGTTGGTGTAACTTTAAGATGAGGTTTGGGCATCTGCACAGGTATATCAAAAACTCAATAACGGAATATTTTAATGCCAGGTAATGGGTGGCTTTTTCGGCGCACAAAAGTTTTACAGCGAATCTCAAATGCAGCAGGAACTGCTATGGCCTATTGCAGTACAGGAGTGATTCGCCATCACGCTGTACTGAAAAATAAACAAAGAGGTATTGACCAGTGGCAGTTCAAATAAGCAGCCCAACAAATCCAACTGAGTGAAAGTAGATAGGTGTCAAGAGAGGGTGTAGCACAAGCTTGCTGGCCTACTAGGGAAGAAAAAAATATAACCCCAGCCCTGTGTATAGTAAAACCCCTTATTTGTATGTATGCAAGTGCACAGATAGTATGATATTGTGTAGAGTTGGGAATGTGCATTGATTGTCTTTTTTTTTTTGGTTTGTCACTTTTTAACAAAAAAAAAAGTAAATGTGAGTTACTGCCCCCAAATATATTTTTGTTACTTTGCCCCTGCATTACAACCAAATATTAAGGATAATTATTGTCCCCATTCTGGTAGAGTAAGATGGACCCTCCATCCATGCAGTCAATCAAGACTGACTGCTGACATCACAACCAGTGGTTGACTGCGTTTCAACTATGCCTCCTCTACACCTGCTCAAGCTTAAAAAAGCTATTTGACTTGACACAGGAGGCAGATAACTTTTCCAGAAAGGGATAAACCTATCATTATAATATCTGGTTACAAATACATGTAATAAACTGGGATAAATAGCAGTTGTGTTGAGGCAGATAACTGACAAGTAACCAGTTTTTATTTTAAGGGGGGGACATGCCCATATTAAGTTTAATTTTTTTCAGAACCCCCAAATCCACATCATTGGGAATCTGCCTTTAGTGTTTCAACTCCTTTGATCATCAAGTGGTTTGAACAGATTGCAAACAGGGATGGCCCTTTCAAATATGGACGGACACAGATGACACTGACATTTCAGAAGGAGGTTGCAGAGTGGTGAGATCTATTGGAGTTAAAATCTGGGTATACACATTGCAGATGTGAAGGAAGCATTTATGTCAAATTAAAGAAACCAAGCCTGAATAGAGGCTTATTACCTTTAAAATTCAAAAAAATTCTAAAAAACATGTGTTTGGCAAAAATTAAAAATCTCCAATGTAACCAGAAAAATATAAATAGTTAAATATGTTTGCATTATTCAATTCAGTTTTCAACAAAGGACACCTGGGTTTTAGAATTTTTAAGGTATTTATGAAATTTGCACTGTCTTTTTAAATAACACAGTGTTGTAAAAAATAATGAGATAGTGTGGAGATTGGCTCACACTAGTCCCATGTTTGCTTGGGGAAGGAGTTTATGTGGTTAAACACGATGTTCACTAAAGTGCACTGTTCATTTGGCTTGACAAAGGCCCCAGAAACAGGGCCGAAACGTTGCCTTTCACAATGATTGCACAATAATAAACTGAATTTGACTTCATTTTGAATGGCAACCAGGCATTTCTTGCTTGGAATGGAGTGCTGATTGCTGCTGTTTGCTCTATAGTAAGACACAACAGTTGTTACAAGCAGGGCTCCATTTATTACAGACTGGTTGCTTTTACACTGCAATTATTCACACTCAGCTTTGCTGCATGTGTTTCTGATATCCCTTTGATGCCATGTTGCTCTCTAGACTGGTTTGCAATCATCTCTCGTTATATTACTGGAGATTATTTTGGTGAAATATCAGAACCAGATATTCCAATACATCAATAACTCTGTTACTCAGATCTCCTGTTGAATATTAGTGTGGGGACAGCAAACCAAATTTTGCTGAAATTTTTTTTTATCTTAGATACAGAAAGCCAAATACTGAGAACAAACTGAGAGCCATCTGAACTAAGGCTGCCCCCATTCAAGCTACCCAGCCAGAATCACTCAATAAGCTTATATCCCAGTAATGCCCTCAGAACAAATAAATAACATCTCAAATGAAAATATAAAACTGAAAAATAGCTCTCCTTCTGAACATTCACTATGAATGCAGCCTGCTACTTACATTTACTATAAGAATCCCCCAATAATGAGATGATTCTCATAACTAAATATATATCCACTTACAATATAAGCTTATTATAAAATAAAAATATGCTTAGAAATGCAAAATCACAGTTTATTCCTGTGCTGTGCTGAGCAGGGAAATTATTTCTCTATTGCCCAGAGCCTGCATAGCCAGGAAAAACCCAACTTGGATACCTCATTACACAGAAAAGTGAATGGTTGGGTAATCCACTGGAATGGCGGAAAACTAAAGAGTTACTATGTATGTAACATAGTAACTCTTTATTGCCGCCATTCACGTGGCAGAACGCACATAAGTAAAAAAAAAAATCTATCAATGTTGCAAAAAAATGAAAGTTTATTGCAAGCACTTTCTGCACATTTCCTTTAAGGTAACAGGTATAAAAGGACATCAATACTGAAAAAAATAGTTATCTTTAGATATCCAATATGAAATATCTTCTGTAGGTGCAGTTTTGCTTAAATAGAATGGATACATTGTTTATGCAAATCATGTGAATTGCATGATGGGAAATTCCCTCTTTCAATGCTGCCTCATTAGGTTATAACTGAGCATGCTTCCCCTATAGAAACCTCTACAATGAATAGTTAGAGCAGAAAAGAAACAAATTACACCAGAAATGGCTCCTACTCTTTAATTTCGGGACATTGAACAGACATTACAGGATAACTGTTGGAGCAGAGGGGGTAGGGTGAGGATTTTTGAAAACTACACAGTGAGGCCCAGTAGTAGGTTAGATTTTAGTTTTGGGGTGGACATGCCCTAATAATACAACTATTATTCTATGCCTGGATAACAATAGCGCTCTCATGTATGTCAGAGAAAACCCACCAAACGCAAACAATGGATTAGTAGACTAGTCAACACAGACCTAACCTACCATAAATTACTATATATCCATAGAAAATGTCCATCTAAATATAACAAAATTTGGAATCCTTGGCTTATTTCAGATGTTTACTGCTATAAATTGAGACAAGGCCCCAACCCGTGGGCGACATCCCTAACCTTCCCAAACCCCCCTCCTCTTTTCCCCTCTCTTCTCATCTAATAAATACCTAAAATACTAACCATATACAACTACAGTATAGATTTAAATTGCTGATGACACAGTATAGAAATAATGCAATCAAACAAAGGTACAAAGTTCATGTTTATTGTTTTTATAAATTGTTAGAATAGATATAAAATAATAGACATATATTTCTCTCAATGACAAACTGTATGTACAAATGCAACAATGTAAATCTCATGTTATGACTAATTGAACAAAATGTACTTTATTGTCATGAGAAACAAAATAAAACGAATCTGTGGGAAAAAATATGATGTGCATTATCAAACAAACCTGTGTATGTGAATTTTACCCAAAACTGGAAATATATAGGATTTCCATTTTTATCCTCAAGCGTCTAACTGCAAGCACCAGAGCCCCCAGCGCAGCAGGCTTTCCATTAGTTCCAATATCTCTGCAGTGTGAAGAAACTGTTTCACCATCCCTGGTCGTGCTTTTGTTCAAACCAGAGGTAAATTTTCAAATTCCATGTTTAATTTTTTTTTGTGTGTTTAACCTATTGTAACATTCTTAACCCATGTAAATGTTGACATTTACTGTCTTAATGGTCACATATGTTTGCACATTTAGCATGTCAACCCCCAAAGCTAAAATTTATCCCACTACTGGCCCCACTGTTATTGTTTAAAAAATCCTTACCTTTCTCCTTTGCTCCATATGGCTCCAATCCCCTCCCCCCATTTAACCTTAGCAAAATCAACTTTTTTTTGTAGTATAGGGGACCCCTCCCAAAACTTAACCACCAGGTTTAAAATCTTTTTTTTGAAAATGCACATAAATAGACCTTCATTCCTCAGCCTCTCAATAGCCAACAGTCGTGCTGTGATTGGCTGACTCTCCATTCCCAGAAAGTGAGCATTAGAATCAGAGGGACAAATGTTTGTACGTTTCTCTGCACTTTTTTATGATTTAAACCTGGCAGTTAGGGTTGGGAGGGGGTCCCTATGGCCTACACTACAGAAAAAAAGTAACTCGGCATAGAGATACCCTTAAGTGCCTCGGCACTTATCAGGTCAAAAAGGGTGAACAAAGAAATTGCATGTGTTGTGTGTTTCCATGAATCCAACTCATAAGTTGGGATTTTAAAGCATTACACACAAAGTGCAGAATCGAGCACCATTTATGGACCAATTTTGGCTTTCCTAAATCCTTATGACTGCAGAATGGGCTCTCTGGCCTGCATATTAAAAAACATTCTTTTCTATTTCGTTTTCCTTATTCAGATTATAAAGTCTGTTTTGATAAAATAGAAGCCAAGCCATCTCCCTGCTAGCATCCACCATTAAAGGTCTGTTTGTGTCCTCACTGTAAAAATCTAGGCATCTTAGCTTTGCTAACACCAGAAATGGAACTGTTTCAAAGTTTTAATAAGCAAAGAAAAGGACAATACAGAAGAGTAATAATAATAAAGTTTCTAAAACTTGATCTTTCAGGTGGATGTCGAGGTGTGTGAAAAATCACCCCTCTAATTCGACCTCAAATAGAACAACCTTTTTAAGCTGGTTGAAAAGTTTGTAGTTAAGGTTAGTTCGATGTGTCTTTCAGTTAGGAGGAAATACTGTCACCGGGGAGTGGTCGTAAAGTCAATGTCTTCTCTATTAACATTTGTTTTCATGTCTTTACAGCTACATTTACATCTATAATATGTATAATTGATTTCAGGGGTATTTTTTAAGGGGGTATGTATTATACGGAGACCAGAACCCCCTTTCTGTTGGCAATAGTTACCGGCTGCTCTAACACTCTGCCTGCTCCTTCCCTAGCTGCTTCTAGTCAGTTCCCCATGCTAAGGGATGTCACATGAAAGTGCAATCTAGGGGCGTGATAAATTATCCACTAGACAGTAATAGAGAATGGAGCTCACACAATGGGTTTTTTAAATAAGCACGTGTCACCTTATGGCTATTTCCCTAGCAACATTGGCATGAACGTGAACATAACAATATTAGACTTATAATAAATTAACCCCTGTGTATAGCTACTACCCATAATAATACCCACTGAGCTCAGTATTTATACGGGACAGGAGGAACAAGGATACATGGGGCAATATTTTACTATGCGTGAGGTTCTCACCTGGACAAAAAGATTGAATGACTCTTTGTTGGGGGTCACTGCTTTGCCCTTCACATCTGGCTACAAAAAGACTAGGAGCATTGCTGCGATTAGTCTTAGATTCTGTGGAAAAATCCCAAACATTATATAAAAACCATTAATAATCTTTCCCCCTCTTCCATGCATTCGAGCAGGATGTCCCATGGTTGCAGGAGAGAGAAGACAACCTCTGTAATATAATAAGGAGAGGTCTTCTTATCATTGGCTACTATGTAACATTTTTTAAATATATAAAAAGCATCTGACAGAGTAAAAGCATACAAGGTGAGGTGGTCCAATTAGCTGCCATTAAATATTTGCACTAAAAGTAGCACAAAAACCTTTCATTGCACGGCTGCACGTGTGTTATTTGTGATACCCGACAGCTGGATATTAAATCAGTTAGCACGAACTTTTTTCTAAAAAAAAAAAAAAAAAAAAAAAAAAAGAGTGCAACGACTCTGGGTAAATGAGCATGATAGTCCATATTTACTTTAAATTTGTACCTGCTGCTATGACAGACAGTTGCTTTGTATAATGTATGTAAAATCATTTACATAGACGACACATTTCACAATCAAGGCCCACGGGCCAAATCCGCCCTAGTGACTACAAGCATCCAAGACTTACTACATGCTATCCATTTGTGCAGTCCCATAGGCAGAGTTCCCAGTCCAAAACAGTGTGCTCTCACACTAGACACAAGCGTGACAGAGTCCCAATCCTGCACCTGTAATTATCTTAAGAAAAAAGTTTGTCCCACATTTACCCTATCTTTCTAAAATTGGGCCCCTTAGTGATTGAGTTAGACACCCCTGATGTAGACCCTTTGGTTTAATTGTAAACACATTTTTTTTTACACTCTTAGGTGAGTGGTAGGGGTAAGTTGCATGGAACATGTGGCATTGAAACTTTCAAATTCACCTTCCACTATGCTAGTTTGGAATTGCATAATACTCTCCATGGATACATATCCATTGAGACTCTTGGCTAGACTAGACTTTTGGCCGTTCCCAATTTCTTTTAATCACTTCTACTTCAGACTGCATGGTCTCAAACAAGTTGATTTTAAATTAAAGAACCATAAACCACCTTCTCTACGTGCTCCCACAGCCCAAGATCACAGCACAGAAATGACTGACAGAAAAAGTTAATGGGTGGGAGGCTGACATGTGACATTCCTGAGATTCTCACTGCAACAGTGCCGCCGGCGAGCACAGCCTCAGACTCCCTCAGTGTGTGAGGGAGACAGGAAGTCCCTCCTCCTCTCTGCTGTGTGAAGGACCTGCAGCTGCAGAGAAGGTAAGGGAATCTACAGCCCTTCTCTCTCAACAGTGTGAAAACAGCCTTTTCAGGCAGAGTTCTCACTTTTGTTTCCAAGAGTTTTCAGGGGGGTGGGGTGTCAGAGGGGCCCACAAAACCTGTGAGGGGCTTTAGACACCCGTGGGTGGGGCTTAGGCACCTGCGATGTGGGCGGGGCTTAGGCACCCGTGAGGGGGCGGGCGGGCCACATGGGAATGTAAGGGAATGGCCATGGGGTCCATGAGTGGAGGGACCAGGGGGGCTGCAAAGGGGAGGAGACACAGGGCAGATTGATGACATGGTTTCAGAGAGGAAGTGCAGGGGACTGGTGATGCTGCTCATATCAACACAAAAATGTAAATATCTTCAAAACTATGCAAAATAAAACAATGGAAATAAATGCAAAAACTCTCAAGGAGAGCAATTTCTATCAATTTACCTAAAGTTATTTTTGGACCACAGTTCCTCTTTAAAAATAAATGCCTCAAAATGCTTCATGTTCCATAAAACATAAAGGGACAATTGTTGTTTTATTTATGTAAGCAAGAAGCTGCAATATTGTTTACCTTTCTGAACAACATTCACTGCTCAGGACATAATATGCCCTAGTATTATTTACATTCCATTGTCTATAAAATATAAATCTATCTTGTGTTGTGATTAGTTCATATCCACTAAAATTGCAGAATCTGTTCCCAGAAGAAAAAACGTTTTTAAAAATTCACAGAACATATGCTTAATGTCAGCTGACGTGGACCCATCATTACGCCCAACAGAACTGACAATTGCTCATTTTAAGAATCTGTGTGATGTGTACAGAGAAATGTGCAACCAGGATCCCAACTTGTTTGATTACAACTTTAGAGAAGAATGCGGAGACATGAAGAAGAACTTTGCTTCAAACCAGAAGGAGGAAGAAAGGATTTACTATAATCAGAGGATGGTTAAGATCGAGGATCGTTATGTATATTGCATGGACTGTGTAAATATATTTTCCATTTCTGTACTAGGCCCAATGAAGCTCTATGCAGGAGCTGAGCTTACCTTGTGGATAATTATGCTTTGACTGTAATAACACAAAATCTTCTTGTTGCTTTTAAAGGGAATGTCCACCCTTTTAAAACAAAAAAACTGGTCGGTTGTCATTGTCCCCATTCTGTCAGAGTAAGCTGGCCTCTTTCCCATGCAGCAAATCAAAAGCTGTGACAACTGACATCACAGCCAATGATTGACTGCTGTTGCACTTGCTGCCCCTCTGCATATGCTCAAGCTTTTAAAGGCTCTTTGAGGGAGGAGGCAGAGATCACTTTCGCTAGAAAAAAATAGGACTTAACTTTACAAATTACATGTAATAAAACTCGTAAAAAGTAGTTGAGTCACCGTTTTTGTTTTAAGGGTGGAACTATGCCTTTAAGTGGTTGTTACCACTAATAACTTAACTGTGAGTGAGTAGATAGAAAAACAAAGCAAGATGACCAGAACATGTATGTAAGTTTACCACATCATGCTCATTTCTGAAAGACGTCCAGATTAGTAATATGAAGGAATTTCAAATTTTATTCCCACAGATTTATTTAGACTTTGATATATTTAATGACAGTGTTTAGATTGTGTTTTTTGGATACTATTTTCCCAAAAGTTGTTGAAAATATTCTATAAAATAACCATAAAAGGTGAAATCTGAACCATGCAAAAATACTTGCTGGCAGAAATTTTCTAAAAATAAAAATGTTCATATCAGATCTCACTTTAGGGAGGTTTGGTGTTTTTGGCTGTATTATATCCTGTAGTAGAAGTTGCCATATCCCATATGATTTCTCAAACTGCATTGTCAGTAAATATGGTAGAAAGGCCTCGATTTAGCAATAGACTGGATTTAATGATTTATTTTATGCAGTCCCTCATGGTAAAATACCAACAAGGGTATCGTCTTTTTAGGAATCGCATGTGTTGCATAAAATGTATTGAAAGGACTTGAATGATGATAATATGCTGATGCTAAGAATAGAAACCCATATTGGTTGTTAAAAAACAAAGTGGACTGTACCATGTGGTTGTCATTGTAAAAAGAAGTTTCACTTCGTGTATCAAAAGTAGCGCGCACGAATCAATATTAGTCGCCAGTGTGGGTGTAGAGATTTGTGTTAAGGGTTGTCTTAGCACTGCGTACAGCAGCAGTCTGTATGGAGCACATTACTTAAAGGGCATCTATACTGAAACCAAATGTTATTAAATTGACCATTACTGGAAATAATTCATTTCAACCCTACTTTTTTTATGTTGCTCTGCCTTCTTTAGATATTAATCTAAAACAATCTTACATTTCAGATGTCAATCAAGTGTCTTGCTCTCATAAACGTATGAAGACATGCAAGCAACACACACACCTCAGAGTAACTTTACTTACACATATAATAATAGATGAGATGAGGGAGGGGAAAAGTCATTGTTTCAGTATAGTTTCCCTTTAATAACATTGGATTCTGAGTTTACATCTAGTAAGTGCTAGTGCACTCCATAGTAGACAAATAAAATACTCCAGAAAATAAGTATTCTTACAGCCACGTTTCTAAACTACTACATAATCCATTTCCCATTATTCAACAGAAAATGCCACCTGTGGCCTGGGTGAACATCCATCTCTATGCTTGTTTTAAGCTGCGGAAAACCAGCATATTTAGCCGATTGACGATTATTTTCAGAATTTTAGTTTATCAGCCAAGTTTCATTGCCAACGATCATCCGATCGGCTTTCTAGATGGATATTTAAATCAATGTACAATTATACTCACCTCCACCCGCTTTCTTTTCTTTACCTATTAATAGTAGTACCGAAGGAGGGAGGACATAAAAATTAAACATTAAAAGCTCGTACACACAGTCGGTTTGGTGCTGATGGCCAACGGAATTGCAACACTGTGGAAGGTATTGGCCAAAACAGCTGTTTGTCGCACGGCTTCTGAGCGGTTGTTGCTGAATTGGATTGTATTATGAGCCTTAAAAAATACTAACTACAAAGCTGAAAGACTTACATAAAACTTTCCATTAATGTCCTGATTTGTCTGCAGTCCGTGATGTAGCCAATGGGAAGACCACTTCTACAAAGACTCATAGACTGTCACTGTTATGAACAAACCAACAACAAATTCAAAAAAACATGGGTGATAATTTTGCCCCAACCAATAGATATTATTTAACATTTGAAAGCTAACATCAAATGGTTGGGGCAAAAATTAGCACCTTTTTTTACGGTAGAGACTTTTATTGAAAACTGTAAGTAAGATTCCAAAAAGTACATTTATGCATCAGATTACATGAAGCACCTATGGCTGGTGCTTTTTTGCATTTTAAAGGCATATTCTATAGTGAAATTGATACACTGCTCCAATACAGAAAAATAAAGGTTAGTTGTATTCTGCCTTATTCTTAACTTGCTCTGTTGCTACATACTTCCAGTTAGCGGTGTAGCAAGTGTAAAGCTGCTGTGGACTTGTACACTTTGCAGTGCTTGTGGTGTGACACTGTAGATGTCATTAAGAGGATGCCTGACATCACACTTGAGAAAAGTCCATTGCATAATGAGGTCAATAGCCTGAAAAAAAACATCTCTACAGTGGAACTTAAAATTGGCCATGCTAGTCATGAAACAAGAATTGTGTCTCAAAGCCCCAAAATAAACGCATTAACAAATAAAGGCATTCATTGAATTTTAAATATCTAAAAAAAAAAAAAATTAATCTGCTTATAAAAAAAGACATCACTTGATTTTGGGTACCTATTCCTGAATGAGATAAGTAAAAAAATTTTCATAGTATAAAAGTGATAATCTGGAGTACCAATTTAAATACAGGAGATAATAAGGGTTTTTTAGGTCCCATTATCACGCACAGCAGCACAATACGCTGTTGTGCGGCTTTCGTCTGGCGTTGGCTCAGGTCATAACCTATGTTATCAGGGGTTTCCCTAGGTTTTTGGCACCTGAACAATTTTCAATGCCTCCTCTTGGCAGATGTGCAGCACCGTGGCAAAGGGGCATGGGTTTGTGGGTGGGCGTGGCTTGCTTGGTGTGGTAAAATATATATTTTATTATTGTTATTTATACAGTTCTCCTTGTAAACACATAAAAACAAACTGTCTCTAGAAAAAAAAGATGCCACGTCAATGTAGACTTCTTTCAGCAGGGCCTAACCTAGTGTAAACCTAAAAAAAAAAACTACTAAAGCAGCCTAACCATATGAAATTCTTTTTTTAACAATATCCAACACTCTTTAGTTAAAGAAAAATATTAAAAAACATCTGCATCAAAATAATAGATGTGGTAGTAGAGCAATCCGGTAAAAAACTAGTCCCCATCATCTCTGTAATTTAGGGCAACATTCAACAAGAGTCACTCTAGGGTAGAGCTCACTCCAGTATTTAATGCTGGCTTTGGCATCTGGGTTATAACCTAAAAGGGATTTTTTAACACTTGCAGTTGCAAGTCTCAGCATTGAATCACTTGTGATAACTGCATGGGTATCTTTGCAAGGTGCAAAAGTCAGACTAACGCTATTGAATGGGTACCGGTAAGCGTAACTTAAACTCCATTTTTTACGTAATGGCAAGTGTTAAATGAGCCTGAATATATCTAAGCCCTCCATTTAAGACAATCAGCCTTAAAGTGCATGTCCACTTTTTTAACTTTTTGTGGACTGTAGGTCTCCCTCCCCCAGCCCCAAACCATATTAGTTTTGTCAGAAACTCCCCCAAACTCTACTTACCATACCTCTCTCTCCAGTGTACTGTCCCGGCCTCGCTTGCATGAAACTGCAAGCAGGGGGCAGGACCGGCAGCCTCAGCCAATCACGGACGGCTGCTGCCGGCAGTGGAGAACACCGGGGGGAGAGGTAAGTAGAGTTAGGGGGGAGTTTCTGACAAAAACTATTATTGCGGTTGGGGCTGGGGGGAGGGAGACCGACTATATCACACAAAGGGGATTTGTGCTAGGGGTTGGGGAGGGCAGCAATGCGCATGGCAAAATTTCTCCCAGAGGAGAGACAGGAGGCGAATCCTATATGGACTCTTGCCAGCCTCTGGTGGCCAGTTTTTTCTGGGAATTGGAGGGGCATAGCAGGGCAGCCATTTGGAGCTGGGAAGTAAGTAAGGATTTTATTACACTACACAGTGGGGCCAGTAGTGGGGCAAAAATTATAGTTTGGGGGTGGGACATGCCCTTTAATTAGAGGCACTGCATTGAAATTGTTCTTTAGTCAAGGTCGGTTATACATTGGTAGCATGATTTTATTATTGTCTGGAGTGGTTTAAGGGCGGTGAACCATGTGGCCGGCGCAACCCCGATATTACTTATATTGGTTATGCACAAGAGGAAGGCAAAATACAAAAACAGTTTAAGGGGGAGGGGGGGAGGAATTCTCCGTGAATTCCAAATGGCAATCGGAAATGCTCCCTGGACCAACAAGACTTAAATATTTACATACACCAGTAATTTTCAATTATTTTGAATTTTAAAAACTCTATCCAGACCCCTCTTACAGCTATTCAATGAGTCTGCCACTGCAAACATCTGCAGGAAGAAAGTTTCACCATTCTCACTGTAAAGAAACCTTTCCTAACCTGAAGACTTCTTTTCTTCCAGTCCTAATGGATGTCCACGAGGTCTTTGATATAAACTGTGGTGAAACAATCGCCGATCAGGCAATTGTAAGGTTCCACATCAAGTTTTTGACATTACATTGAACACTACAGTCGGGGCTTACTGAACAATACATTTGAGGGTTACAAAAATTAAAAGCCTAACATTCGAGGGTTACCAAATTAGTCGCAACTTTGAAAAACCAAAACTTATGTTCGGGGATGTTCTAAAAAGTTGTCCAGAACTATTAACAGTTCGGGTCGAAACTTGTTCTGTCTACACACAAGCAGATTTTTGTCCTACCGACCAATAATTTGTGTATGGTCAGTCGGGCCAAAAACAAAAATCAGAGGTGATTTCAAGGGGATCTCCTTTCTTTATGTCACCCGAGGGTGCAGGGGGGGTTGATATGTCAATTGAATAGGACTATGGGGCCGTATTTATTAACCGGGCATTATTACCGCCTAAAAATTACTGCCGCACATCGGCCGCGGTGAAAATATAAATGTTCGCTTATTTATAACACGCTGCGATGTGCTGTGGTAGTTTGGATACTGTACTTAGTGGGCAATGTGCCAAGTAATGGGATACGGACTCCAGCTGATGGCCCCAATTATACTTACACATGTAATAATAAACAGACATAAGCAAATAATTGGACACATAACACGATTTTTTGGAGGGTGGAGACTGGCCACAGCTTTATTACGTTATTTTAAATTTGTAAATTTTTATAAAAAACTTGTAACCATATTTTGGGTAATAACATCTTAACTGACTGCTTCCATCTAAAGAATCCGAGCAAGCGGGACCTGCTCAGGTAGCCCTGAGCTGCCTAATGCTCATTTAACTGTTTGAGTCCCTTCTCAAAAGCCAGGAAACCCCATTTTTTTAAAAAACTTAGCTCCAAGCTGCGACAAATGTATCACCAACAATTACATATAATCAATTTTTTTTTTTTTTTTTTGATTCAATAAGGGAGGGTGGAGTTGAGGGAAGCCTCCTCACAGACGGCCGCCACCCCCGCCCCACCAGCTGTGTTCTGAGGGAGAAGGACCGCCCCCTTTTTTCCTCCCCCCAGGCGCGCCACCAAACAGTCCCAGGCGAACCAGCAAATCCGCCGCCCTGGAGGGACTGAAGGAGCGCTCCCATTGGCACACCCGGGCACCAGCTGTCCCGCCCCCGCAATAGACGAAAAGCTCCCCGCTTACGGGAGCTTACACAGCCCGCCGTCGCCAATCCCATGCGGCCGACCCAGGTAAGGGCATTCGTCCACCATGGGTACGGACTCCAGCTGATGGCCCCCCAAATTACTTACACATGTAATAATAAACTAGACATAAGGCAAAATAATTGGACACATAACACCGATTTTTTGGAGGGTGGTGGAGACTGGCCGCAGCTTTATTACTTATTTAAAATTTGTAAAAACTTTTTATAAAAAACTGTAACCATATTTTGGTTAATAACATCTTAACTGACTGCTTCCCATCTAAGCAATCCGAGCAAGCGGACCTGCTCAGGTAGCCCTGACTCTGCCTTAATGTCATTTTAACTGTTTGAGTCCCTCTCTCAAAAGCAGGAAACCCCCCATTTTTTTAAACAACTTATCCTCCAAGCACTTGTAACATGCGGTTAGGACCCATGTGTTCAAGGTTGTTGAAACAAGCCTTTGCAATTACAATTTCGCACATATTTTGAAGATCCAGACAAAAAATATCGGTGCCAAATCTCAGACAAATGGACACCGTGCTGCGTTTGTAAAGGCCGCAGAACCCCCATCCTCCAAAATCAACATGACGGTAATAAGTTATCAGGTCTATTGAAGGTTTTGCAAACTTTTACATGGCTAAGTTCAATTTTTACGGCTTCTCTCCAATGGTTTGAGAGCTCAATGTCCTGTATCCAAATAAGCCTGGGGATTATTTGACCAACAAAAAACAAAGGTGACCTGTGGCCAAGGTGGAAATGCATCAGAGATAAATACCTTTCTTAATTTTTTTTAAGCAACTCAATACTCTTAGTAACCCCCATGTCATTTCCGCCAAGATGGATTAATAATGACATATGAGGGAGTCCCCATTGTGACATTAATTAATGAGCCAACATCGGTTAAACAGGTCATTCCTTCAGCCCCTCTGAGGCCCTTTCCAATAATTTTTGGCTAACCGATTATTAAGGAGGAACTCACGGATTTCTGCCATAGCATCGCTTTTTCCTCCTGCTTGTTGCCCCAGTTAGCAGAAATATAAGAATGTTTCCAACTATATCCAAATCGTACATGCTTTGTACCGTGTAAACGGAAAGAAAGAAGGATGGATGTGGACAGAATAACACCCACAGCCAACAACATACACTTTATATCACCCGTGCGATATTTGACTTGTACTGTTGGTAAGCAACTCTCAACTTAATCCAAATCCCAGAACAGGGCTGTGTTGCGCTCCAATCCGGATAATGAATGGGGTTATATGTGGCCTTCCAAGCCCACTTTGGTTAGCGTTAACTGTAAAAACTCTCCTTGAATTGGTTGTGTGGGATAGGTAAGTTCCGTCAGGCGTGGAACGAAACAATGGGCTAGGCCAGATAATAACCTTACGGCTATGAAATGCTTTTGAAAAGCCTCCACGGTGATATTTTTTCCCATACCCCTTGAAGGGAAGGTCCTAGCCATAGGATTCTACCAACCCAATCATTTGGTCATTCTTTACGAGCTTCTATCCTAACCTTCATCCTACCCAAGTGCCATCCAAACAATGAAAACCATCAACAACCACGCGGTCTGTACTTGCGGGAGTGACTGCCTCCTAACACGAACAGTGCCCAAACAAGAACATCAAAAAGAAAGCAAATCTTATAAAACAGAACTCGGTTTATCTCGACGAACCAGGGACCTCTCTTAACCATAATTGACTGCTTTAAAATCTTCAATGTAATGGGCATTCCTCATCACCGGAATTCCCTGACCTTATGTATCCTTTATATGCATATGGCCCGATTTCGAGCTGGATTCCTTGTATATTCTTCCTATCAGCATCCTTAAGAAGAAAGAAAATACCAGCTAGCATTTTTTTAATGGATGAGGCCCCGCCATGCCTTTCTCTTAAGCGTTTCAATACGAATTCTACCATCCCGTACTATCATAACCGTCTGGGGGATAAGCGCCACAAAATTTAGCGACTAATCCCTAGCTTGAGGAATATTGATAACAAGCGTTTTCAGCATGACAGTTGAATGAGGGTTCAATATTCTATCTGAATGACATTCCAAGATCGTTGGTGATTTTATAACTCCCCCACCTTCTGGGTAGCTCTGCCAAGGACCGAACATGATGTACTGTTATGCATGTGTGGGATCCAAGTATAAGAGAGTTGGCAATAATTATGTTAGTAACCAGGGACGGTCGTGAGCCTTCAACCAAATTTAAATCTAGAAGGAAAGCAAAAAACAAGGCCGTCTAAGTACATGGACTACTGGCCGGGATTTTGCAGATAAATATTAATTACTGGCAACTACAACTTATATTGTCACAATTTTTACAGTATTTTCCTTGTCTTGCAACTAGGTCCCCATATCGCTTAGTGAAACCAGATTGGCACTATTCCAACAGTACAATATTCTTATAAGTTACTCTCTCTCATTGCTCTGGCCAAGGACTGAAAACCAACTATCGTTCAAAAGCCACCAACAGCCAAAAGATGCCGCTGCATCGGTGTACAACTTGAGACGAACTCAATGACCCAAAATATCCTGCACCGAGGGTGTTTCCATTACAAAACCTTTCTAGAAAGCCACCCAGACTTTGAGGTCTTCCCTAATCTCATAACGATCCTAATATGTCTGTTAGCCTGTTCCATTGCCACTTTGCTGTTTAATAGCTCCTTGCTAAATGATCGACCCATGGGCATGACCTTTGTTTGCGAAATTCAAGTGGCCTACCGTGATTGAATTTCTTAGACAGTTAATTTTTACAAACTGGGCTCTTTTCAATAAGGGTCCCAGTTTGCAATCTTATCCCAGTGGGAAGAAAGAGAGTGCATATGACCGTGTCTATGGTAATCCCCAAAGATTGCACATCTGGTTGTAGGAAAATACGTACTTTCCCTGCCATGTATGCCAAATTTATCACATAGGAACAGAAAGGACGGCTAAATGCTCTTTGACATAGGGGGAGCTGCAGGGCCGATAAATAAAAAATATCCAGGTAGGGTAATGGTTACCCAGATACGAGGGGTGACACCTTTTTTCGTCCCATGTAAGACCTTGAAAACATCTCAAAATAATAACAAGGAATTGCTACATCCCATTGGAGGCATTTCGTAATGAGAAGCTCGTTGAAGGGTGAAAGCCCTAACAGGGTGCCAGACACCCAGGGGGTGAATCGTGGTGGTAACAATTACTGAAAGCCGACTTAATGTACGCACTTCGCCCTAACGAAACCCTGCCCCGTCTTTGTAAGATCCTCCAAGACTAGCTGGTCGTCAAAAGGATGCGTATTTTAACCTGCAGACTTCCCCATCAATGTCATCATTAACTGAATTGCCGGCGGGGAAGGAAAAGGTGATTGTATAATGGGCCGGGAATTGGTCTTTATCCTCTAGGGGACGAGGCCCCTGAATGGTGATATATTCTGAGAGATTATCTAGGGGGGGTAGGGGTTTGTTAAAGGACCGCTATATTTCCTGGTTTTCAATTCTTTTTAAAAATTTCCCCTACTCTTCAAATTTTGCAAATGATGGCAAAATTATCAGTTTGCTGCGGACCTTTGTCTTCTATGTAAGGGACCAAAAATCCCTCATCTGAACCATTGCTCAAAGGATTTGGCTTCTGATGTTTGGGTTATATTCTTTTAAAAACGGAATGAGCTCTGCCAGCACTTCCACTGGTGTTGTACACTCACCTCCTGCACAAATCTACCTGTGTCTCTGAAATCACCCAAGGAATCTCTCTGTTGCACTTTGTTGAGTGCGATCGTTGCCCTGACATATCAAAGCAACTGTGTCGAAAAAACGACACGAGGTTACCCATCTGCAGGCTCCCTCATTGTCACGCCCAACAAGTGGTCCCTTTCCCCGCCTTCGAGCTGGTTTAACCCTGGCCCCGAAATGCCTGGATATTTTGGCTGTATCATAGACAACCAAAGTCTAATCCTGATTGCCCTGCATGTGATTATGTTTTACGGACATTTTCTGGCGCAGGCGGTCATCGTAAATGAACCAACACAAGTCCCCCGATACGTTTGTATATGCATCAGCCCACGGCATCTAAGTGTCTGAAATTAAACACTGCACTTCTTTCTGGAAATTTTTGTTAACATATGATGTTTGCATATATGCAAAAATTCTTGTAGCCAATGATTTAAAATACGGGAACCGGGGCGCTTTTTCTCCTCTTTTTGGCTTTTTTTCGCTTTTTTTAACCCAAGTCCTTGGCTGAACGGTTAGTAATGATTTAAAATGTCTACGTATCCCTGGTTATATCTTCTCTCTCACTGCCGGGGTTAAGTTGTGAGTGGCTAGGGTGGTTATTCACAGGTGATGTGTCCTGAAGGTAACTTCATGTACTCCCAGCTCTCCCTGCTCCGAGGGGCCCTTGCCAGGAGATTTCTTTACAATAAGCTGGACTTAAAAAAACTCTTTAGACCTGAGTATAGAGCAAAAAAGTAAGTCTACCTGTTCCCGACGATGCGTGTGGCTCCTTCCATCTTGTGCCGATTTTTTGCCTTGTGCGCCGGGTGTCTCCACTTGCATCGGAGGCTGGGTCAGGCTCAGAATATCCTCACTTTTTAAATACAATAGGGGCAAGGCGATGCCACTCCGAACCAGCCTGAGACACTCTCTGTCCTCATATATCCCCCAAAAAACACTAGGGACCTGGTTGCTCATCCTCTCTTTCTGGGGAATTGGCTGGCCACCACGCTTCTTTATTTTTTTAACCTTATTTCTTTCTGACCTTTTTTGTTCCTTTGGCCTGGCATCTGCGCCTACTTACCCACACAACTTCTCTATAAATATTTCTTTCTTGGAGCCTCATGCTTGCAGCGTGTTTTTTAACGTGGCGCCTCCTCACAGCTGGCTGCCATCTGACTGCTCTCACTTTCATTCCCCTCTACCTCCTCAGTTGCTGCCTGACAGGCACCATCCCAGGCCTCTCTTCCCATGACTTGCACTTACCCACTCCGGAACTGCCTGCGTATTCCTTCCACTTCTATTGGCAGAGGAAGCAGGGTTTTGAAGGACACCTGGTTTCCTGGGCTCATGAGGGTGAAGAAGTTCTGAGACCAGAGGAAGAAGCCTCTCCAAAGGGACCGCTACCCAGCTGTGTGTCCTGAGGGAGAAGAGACAGACCCCCTTTCCTCCCCCACAGCGCGCGCCAAACAGTCCCTAGGCGAAACCAGCCAATCCGTCGCCTGGAGGGACTGAAGGAAGGAAGGGTGCGCTCCATGGCCACCCGGAACCAGGCATGTCCCGCCGGCCCCGCAATAAATCGACGAAAGCTCCAGAGGGAGCTTACATCAGCCCGCCGTCGCCGATCCCATGCGGGCCGACAGGTAAGGGATTAGTCTCACCAGATATGGTGGCTGAAGAGAGTGGAAACCGACGTACCGAGCAGGTGGGCTGGGAGAGGCCTGCTGGGGAAAGGGGTTGTGTGCCTGGCCTCCGCGGAGGCGGGTGGTGTGTCTCATGCTTTAATATAGTCATGGAACTCCCTCGGTGAATTCTAATACACCTTATAATTTACAGTTTGGGGTGCATTTACACTATATAAACTCCCATATCTGAATCCCAATCTTATCCAATAGCAAAATCGCTAAATACTCACCCATGGCCACTTCTATCATACCATCATACCAAGCACACTACGATTACTTATACCGGCCACATTATCAGAACCCCATTACACAGGAGGTTGTCCATACCTCATACACGGCTGAATCAACCATGCCTCTACCGGCATCATTCTATCTAATCCATTACACAGGACTCTGTCATCCTCATACAGGGGCACTCTATCTACCTCATACAAGGCACTTTATCTACCCCACACAGGACCGTCTACCCTTATACACGGAACTATCATATCTCAAATAAGCTTTTAGACAGACCACAGACATCAATTAAAATGAGATTGTCATAAGCAAATTACTTAGACCCATGGTAGTCGGGGTCTTGCCTCCAGACCTCCTCCTGATGCACAACAAGTCAATCATATAACATTTCTGTGAAACTTGGTTTTTGTAAAATGGCAAATGAGAACGAAAAACATATAGTAGTGCTCACCGACTTGGAAAAAATTACAAGGAAAAGGAAAAAAAAATAACTATTTGATTTGTCACAAAAAAGGCCATTTCCCAACACAGCGGTTTCTTTCCTGACAGGTTTCAGGCCCATAATGACTAAAGGGAAAGTGGCTTACCTCTACACCCATTATATCATACATCATTCAGGGCACCTTACCATACCAAATAGGATAACAAAGGGCCATATCTATAAAAGATCGGTTATCGTTTCAGTAAAATACCGATCGTTATCGTTTAAAATAACGACCGGGTTTTTTTTTTACCAATAAACGACCGTTATTACGATAACGACCGTTTTATTACACGATACGGTTCTCGTTATTTACGATTAATGAACGTTTAAATTAACGATATCGTTAAAGTACCGGTCGTTATAGGGTTAAATAACGACCGTATTTGCCGATAACGACCAGTATTTAAACGATACGGTAAATAACGGTCGTTATCGGTAAATAAACGGTCGGTTATCGGGTTTAAAAACCCGGTCAGGTTAATTACGATTTTAACGAGCGTTATTTAGATAACGATACCGATCTTTTCTAAATTAGGCCCCAAAAAGGTCATATGCACCAATAACCCCTGATGAAAGGGCAGCAAAAAAGTCCAATCCCTACTTACCAAAAAGGAATGAATACTGAAAGAGAAAAAGTAGGACCGGCACTCCAATGTGAACGGTTTATTGTGAGCCAAATATCAAAAGGGTTGTTCATGTTTGGCCACATATTTAATAAACCCGTTCAACATTGGAGGCATAGTCTACGTTGTTTTCTCTTCACTCTACAATAACATATACACGGACTATATTATATGCTATACACAGGGACTCTATCATACTTCATCATGATAATCTATGGATAAACTCATACAGGGCACTCTATCTTACCTCCTAACAGGCCTTGTCTCACACCTCATACATGGCACTCTGTCATACATTATACAACGCTTTCTATCATACACCCCTCCAGAGGGGCAACTCTACACCTCATACACAACGTTTAACCATACTCTATACACAGGGACTCTATCATATTCATAACACGATACGATATTATAACCTTCATTGCATCGCACTATATAATACATTCATACCTCATAACAAGGCACTTAATTACACCATCTACATGGCACTTTATTTAATACCTTGTATACAACACCATTTATTTCATACCTTATACACAGCACTCTATCATACTTTATTCATGGCAGTCTACCATACATCATTACACGGCACTCTGTCAAAACTCTATAATGCCTCTATCACACTCATACATGGCTTCTCGACATCACACTTATCCAGAGCACCCCCTATCATAACTCATACACCAGAAGAAACAACTAACGTCCCTTTCATACCACATACAAAGCTCCTACAATACCTTATATAGAAGCCACTCTATCTTACCTCATGGCTTTTAAGGCTGGGTACACACATTTAGCGATATAGGGACAATCCACCTTGGGTTTACCGCGGGATAGGGCAATATATCGCTAATGTAGTGTTACGTCCAACCAAAATGTTTGTTTTCCATGCTGACAAGCATCCGTTTTGTCCAGCAGCAGGGAACAGTCATTTCGGATGAAAAATTTCTAGTTCGTGGTTGGCTCCCTGTACTAAGGGTTAAAGGGAGTTGGCCCCGATCATTAAGGAGCAGGCAGCACATACTTTATATAGGGAGAATGATCGTGACTGTGTTACTCATCTGTCAAACACTCTTTGCTGTCATCTTGACAGATAGGTACTGGGGGGGTACAGTGGACGATGATGATGATATAATAACAGTTTTGCCAACTTGTTGTTTATTAAAGGAGGGATAACTGTGGTCCTGAACCACCTCTTAAGCACAAACCGTTCTCACACTGTAAGCAGAGGGCCTTCCAAAAAATGTGAAGGGGCTGGAAAATTGAAGTCACGGTTTGCGGGCAGCCAATCGGATGCAGGAAGGAGGAAACAGGAGCCATTGGAACGCTCCCTTTTAGCAACCAATCGCTTTTTGGATTGCTTTAGATTACACACCTTTTTTTGTATGCTGTTCGTGCAAAGTCTTGTCGTGCTATTTCAATGCTCCTGGTCTATTGCCTCTTGGGAGGCATATTACAGTGAATCGTTATTCTAAAGCTAAGAGGTCAGCATTGGAATTTATTCACACAATGTTTAATTGTATAATTTCTTACCACCAATTGTTCTTTTTATCATTTTCATACAGTACTTGTGTCCATATTTATTTGTTTTATCCACATTGTCCACAGTAACTTAATGTTTTTTTTTGTTCTAATGAATGAAAAATATAATGAATAAGTTGTAATTTGTAATTATTTACAAAATTATTTTATTGAAGGTTTTTTGTTTTTGGTTTAGAATATTGTGATATAGGCTGCGTGGCCATTGAAGTCTTTCATACTAGTATAGGGGTGATAACTGTCATGGGGGGTGGGCACTGATAAGGAGTTGGGGTATCTAACAATGGTTACAGGGGGTTAATGGTATTTACTAATATACATTTAATTTTGTAACCTGTTCTGTGCGTTGATAAAGTAATATGTGGGGAAGGAGGGAGAGTGTTATGCCACCATGAGGACCGGGGTTATTATGGTATTAATGTGTACTGGGGACTGGTCCTGGGGTGGATGGATACTGTAATATGGGGGAGTAGTAAGCCACTATGGGGACATGTGGTATGGCTATCATGTTACATGCGGGACCTCCTGGGTGGATCTTGTAATATGGGGGGGGTTAAGCCAACTTATGGGACATGGGTTAATGAGTGCATTAATTGTACGGGACGTCCATGGGGTGGATAAATTACTGTGTAATATGGGGGGGGTGGTATGTAAGCCACTAGGGACATTGGGTATATGTATTCTCAGTAACTGGGACTGTCTGGGGTTGGATTACTGTAATATGGGGGGGTGGTAAGCCACTATGGGACATGGTAGTGCATTAATGTACTGGGACACACCGGAGGGTGGATACTGTTATTAGTGGGGTATGACACCATGGGGACAACAGGGTATGGTATTTCATTTGTACTGGGGGACTTTCCTGGGGTGGATACGTAATATTGGGGGGGTTTAAGCCACTAATGGGCATGGGTTATGCTATTCAGGTATACTGGGACCATCCTGGGGTGGGGGGATGACTGTAATATGTGGGGTATTGCCACCATGGGACAGGGCGGTTTTTTTTATTATGGTTATTCATTGTTACTGGACTTGTCCTGGGGTGGGATACTGTTAATATGGTGGGGTTAAAGCCACTAATGGGACCATGGGTATGCATTTCATTTTGTGCTGGGACCATCCTGGGGTTGGAGGGTGGATACTGTAATATGTGGGGTTATGCACCATGGGACAGGGGGCTATGGTATTCATGTACTGGGGGACTCTGTCCTGGGGTGGATGGATACTGTAATTGGGGAGGGTGAAGCCACTATGGATCATGGGATGTTATTCATGTACTGGACATCCTGGGGGGATACTGTTAATATGTGGGGGATATGCCACATGGGACAGGGGTATGGTATCATGTACTGGGACTGTAATGGGGGTGGACACTTTAAGTATGTTGTCTTGTAATATGGAAGAGGGTAAAAAAGCCACCATGGACCAGGGGTGAGAAGTATTCATTGTACTGGGGACTGTCCTTGAGTGGATATTAATATGGTGGGGTATATGCCACCATGGGCCATGGTATTCTTGGTACTGGGACTGTCTTGGGTTGGATACGTGTAATATGGGGGGTGGGGGGGTGGATGGATTATATTAGATACTATGTGTGTTCACCAAATTTACCCTGCCGCTCCGGTTCCCGCGGGAGTATTCAAAAACCGGAGTCCTCCTGGACCCGGTGCCCCAATTGTAGACGTTTAGCTACCTCCGGCTCCCCTTCGACTTACTGCCCCTAGTTCCTGTTACTTCAGCTATAGACTTACCTTGACGCTCCATCATCAGACTTACTTGCCAATGCTTCCATCATCAGAGGATTACATTGCCAGGCACCATAATCAGAGACTTACTTGCCCAGCTCCATCATCAAAGTGACTTACGCTTTTGCCATGTTTCAATCATCAGAGAATACCTTGCCCCAGCTCCTCATCAGTGACTTACCCTTGCAGTTAGTTCAGTATACATACTCACCGACCTTGTGCATTGACGGTTCTGCCTTGCCTGTTCCAGTGATCTGGGGGGGGGGCCTTCTTCCAGCAGCACCTAGTCGCCATTCTCACCTACAGTCTCCCCTTAGCCACGGCTCATTCTGGTATCCAGTTCTCGGCCCCAATCCCAACACCATCGCGAGCGGCATCTCCTTAAAGCGTACTCATAAAGTTTATCCCTGGCCTTCCGGCAAATTATTACTTAGTTCAATCAGGCCGTGGAGGAAACGCCCTTGCTGAGGGGTGCTCTTTGGCCAGGTGCTCGCCCGGTGTTGATTAGTTAAAACACTCCCCAAACTTTGTCCAAAGCAGGCATGGAGGTTTTTTGAACACCATTCAGGGTTCAGTTTGGTCAATTCATGGATACCTTCGGCTGTCCTCCGGCTACCCCCAGCTTTGCCTCTGCCCCGGGGTTTACGCCGCTTCATTCACCGTCTGGAAGTCTGGTGAATTCTTTTACGCATTACCTCTGCCTTCCCGGTTTTTTTTTGATGGTTGATGCTTCAAGCTGACGTGGATTCATTTCATTAACGTGCGAATTGCAATTTGAACTCACACCATCTCATTTTGCATCGGATCGTGCTGCAAAAGGGTTGGTAACTCATCACCTCTTTGTTGGGAGGGCAATTCTCGGGCCTGGGGCTTCTCCCCTATGGGGAACAAAAAAAGACGAGCCTCTAGTCAATAATGTTACCGATGTCCTGAGTATGTTTCGTTAAGGTCTCCTTCGATGCTCCAGAAGAAAAGAACCTCTGCTGCCCTTCCTCCGTTGATTGCAGTCCGCCAAGGGTCTCGTTCCGCTGGGACAATACGCTTTAATTGGATATTTCATACCCTTGCCGCGGAGGTACTTCTTGGAAACAACGAAGCCACTACAGCAGCCATTTGGCAGGGCACTGTTCTGACCGCCCCCTCAAGTGATGAGTTGAATTTGGAATTAGGAGTATCCTAGAGAATTAACCAGTCCCGTTGGAAGGACTTGATTACTGCTATGCACCAGATTTATACCCGCTTTCGTGAACGGCAACTGCAGCTAGTTCCACCTTCCCTAAGACCCCTTTTCCCGGCTCCCCCCCTGCTCAGCCTTTCTCATCAACCAATAAATCTTCGGTTGAAGAGCCTATGCAAATTTCGGCACTATCTGTCTCCTGACAAAGTCACTGCCGACGTATTTCAATACTACGGGACTTTGTCTTCTATTGTGATGGGCAAGGACCTACTTGTAAGAAATGCCCCCAGAATTTGGGAAACTAGCATCATAGTATTGACTAAGAAAGAAGGTTGAGGAGCTCCTTCTAAGTAAATGTAAGTCTTCCTACCACATTTGAACCAACTGAAACTCTTTCTACCAGCACTATCACGGTTTATGCTAAAACTTTCTCCCAGGTCCTTTGTCGATTCGGTGCGGCTGGAAAACTTCATTGACTACTTATGCAGCACCAATTGGGGTTCCTTCTATTTCCACTTTGCAGCAACTCTGCGAGGTCTGGTATTGACAATAACCCTTGGGGCTTCTGAAATTCATCTCCAAATCTACATACGAGTCCTTATTCGCGTTGGCATATTCTCACCAAGAAAGTTTGGTCTTTCTTTTTTGTCATCCAAAGTCCTTCCGCTCCCATGATTCTCGGGGACTTCGTGGCCTCAGATTACACAACCTGTTATAGATTGGTCGAACAATGAACTTAAGGTCTGGAGTTCCTTTCGTTTAACAAGGCCTTCATACTTTTCAACTCATTATACACCATTATCTGACAAATAAAATCGGGAGAAAAATCTCCCTGAATGTTGCTTCTGGATTTCTCTGATGTGCTTTGTTAAAAGGATCGCGCGCCCCGCCGAGGCCCAAGCGGTGCAGACCGGGACGAGCCTCGCCCGTGGGTTATAGAGTTTTTGATAAAATGCTGCGAATTTATTAGAAATATAATTTATTAAAATTTATTAGAAATATAATTAGGGTCATATTGTAGTATTATAATATTGGGTGTTGTAGTTATTATTCCAGTATCTTGGTTCTCTATCTTTTTTAAACAAGGAATGTTGCAAGTTACTGGTATTGATACATAAAGTAGAGTTGATCCAGGGAAATTTCCGATTGCCACTTGGAGTCAGGAAGGAATTTTTTCCCCCTTCATAAATTTGGTGGGTTTTTTTTGCCTTCCTCTGGATCAACAGTTAGGCAGGAAATGAGGATATTGCTAGATGGGTTGGACTGGATGGACGTATGTCTTTATTCAACCTCAAATACTATACTATACCATACTACTAAAGTGTGATTCTTGAATCATAAGGATATCTGGCTTTTGGCTTTTATAGTATTGCAGGGCTTTCTTGCGCTTGTGTGGTGAGTTGAGTCCCTTTACATTGTGCGAGACAATTTTAAGTGGTGTTGGATTATATGGATGCATAGTTGTCTGATAGTGAGTTTGTAGAGTCAAAGGTTTATGTCACTGTTACCTTGCTGTATTGGTTGATTCAGATCTCGAGATAATGGGGGCAGTGGGAGACCAAGGAGCGGAGACCGGAGATCCAATAGTAAAAACTCCTAGACCCTGACCTCGATCCAAGGGAGCCCGAGCCTGGACCTGAGAGCCGTGATGTTTTTTCTTTCATTATTAAATATTTAATTATTATTGTTATCTATCTCTTAAGTTTCACGACAGTCTCCTAATATTTTCAATTCTAAATAACTCTTTAGGCTCTCCCTGTTTTGTTTTTTAAGAAGGGATTCCTTAATAGTAGCTTTATGTTAACTTCTTTAACCTTTAAACAATACCACACTTTTGTAAATTACACAATCTTCTGATTATGGACTTTCAGCCCCAGGTCACTGTATTGTTTCTCCCCTCCTTTCCCTTTTCCCCTTTTTCCAGTGTATCATCATAACCCTGATAACATTCCAGTATCCCCTTTTTTGTTCATTTTAGGGGCGTCGCATTCTGTAGCAAACCACCCTCCCCCGGGCCACCCCGGACCCCCACAGCCGCGCCCCAGGACAGGGATCAAGAACCGAGAGCGGAGCCGGGGGGCCGGGGGGGGCAGAAGCGGGGCCACCGGGTATCGGTAAGCAGAGTGGCTGCCAACTGGGGGACATTTTCTGTTTCGTCTTAATTTAAAAAGTTCTGGCGACTTTCGAGAAGTTTAGTGTGTGGTCAGTGCGAGTTTTTAAGCTCCTGGTATAGTCAGTTAAAGTAGAAGGCGCCGTGTAGGGTTGGCGGCAGTGTTTGCCCGATATTTTAAGGTCCCCGGTGTATTGCTTAACATAATAAAGTCAAACCTGGAGGATACCGACTGCATCCTATTATTTCGTTCAGATGTGGGGATCACTCGAACTAGTCGTTCCATGTAAGTTTTAGGCGTATGCCGAATCCAGACCTAGCCGAACTCCACACGGATCACCAGTTTCGAGACCCGAGTAAAACGAGGCCGGAGCCCGGTTATTTTTGTAGGTTTCTCTTAACCTGTTCCCCTCGGTGGTCCGTCGCCTCTATTGGGGGTCGGGGTTTCTAGGAGAGATCATGGATCTGGCCTGTCGTTGCATCTTTGGTTGTGGCTGGTCCGATTCCCTATCGCTCGTCGGAAAACAGGCATCCGACCTGGAGATGCTGAGTCGCCTCAGCAGGTCTCGGCCCTCGTGAGGGTGAGATATGCTCAGTTGTCGGCCGTTGTGATTGATTGTGAGTCTGAATGGAAACCCCCATCGATAGCGAATATTGTGCTTCAATAAGATTTGGGTTAGGGTTTTAAATTCTCTCCGTCGGGCCAGGGTCGCTGGGGAGAGATCTTGGAACAGTTGGATCTGCATACCCTCAAACGGTATCTTCCCCAAAGTCCTGGAGGCGGTCATGATTCGCTCCTTCACTTGGAAGAAGTGAGGTTTACATATAACGTCCCTTGGCGGGTCATTTTCTTTGGGCTTAGGCCTTAAGGCTCGGTGGGCCCGGTCTAGCTGGAGGTCTGCGGCCTGCGCGTCTGGTAGAATGTGCAACAATAATTTGTGGAGAAAGTCATGTACCTCCGTAACCTCCTCGGATATCCCCCGCAGGCGAATGTTACCACGTCTCGCGCGGTTTTCTGCGTCCTCTTGTTGGTGCTGTAGGAGGTAGATATCGTGCCTTATTTCTCGGATCTCCGCGTCCAGTTGTTGTCTGTGTTGGGAGTGCTGTTTTGTTGCTGCTTCCAAAACGGTTACGCGTTATCCCAGATTGGCTATTTCTTGCTTTATTTCTGCTATAATTTGAGCTTGTGAAGCTTGGATAACACGCTGGAGGTCTGTGTTTAGTTTGTCTATATCCTGTCTCCTGCAGGGGGACTGTTTGTGAGCGGCCCTGTCCTCTGGGTCGTCGCCATCTTGCTGCCCTCGTGGTGTTTCAGGCTTCATAAAGAAATCAGTCAGTTCACCTTTTTTGGCCGCGTTTTTGTTCTTCGGACCCATAGTGCGTGTTTTATTTCCTCAGTGGTCTACTTCTGGGCTTGGTAGATGGTTTAAGATCTCGTATATATTGCTTAATTAGCGTGGCTGCGTCGGAGCTCTGGTTTCAAGCGGCTGCTCTCATGCTTGGTCAGACTCTGCCCTTATGGTTAATTGGTTTTAATACAATCCCATATAGTAGTAAATACTTTAATTTGGTCTGAAGTCTAAAAATCCATTTGTATAAATATTACTGGGGCAGCAGGGTGGCTCATTGGTTAACTCTGATGCCTTGCAGTCCTGAGTTTGAATCCACTCTTGGACACATCAGCAAGGAGTTTGTATGTTTTCCCCGTGTATACTGATAGGTTGTATGTGTCAAAAAAATGTTTTTAGGTTGTAAGGGACAGGGCCTGGTGTGTACAACGTAAATGTAAAGCGCTATGGAAGATGTTGGAGCTATATAAATCCAAAATAATAGTATTACGACTATTTATTGTTCTAGCGATGCAGTGCTCACAATTTAAAAGAATCTCTGTTTTCTAGTGAACAGGCAGGGGGAATTTGTTACTTGTAAATACCAGCAGAGGAATGATGGACGGTGCTGGACATAATATTGCACTGGTGGCTCTTACCCTAAACACTAATAATAAAAATGGTTGGTGTAACTTTAAGATGAGGTTTGGGCATCTGCACAGGTATATCAAAACACTCAATAACGGAATATTTTTAATGCCAGGTAATGGGTGGCTTTTTCGGCGCACAAAAGTTTTACAGCGAATCTCAATGCAGCAGGAACTGCTATTGGCCTATTGCAGTACAGGAGTGATTCGCCATCACGCTGTACTGAAAAATAAGCAAAGAGGTATTGACCAGTGGCAGTTCCAATAAGCAGCCCAACAAATCCAACTGAGTGAAAGTAGATAGGTGTCAAGAGAGGGTAGCACAAGCTTGCTGGCCTACTAGGGAAGAAAAAAATATAACCCCAGCCCTGTGTATAGTAAAACCCCTTTATTTGTTATGTATGCAAGTGCACAGATAGTATGATATTGTGTAGAGTTGGGGAATGTGCATTGATTGTCTTTTTTTTTTTTTGGTTTGTTCACTTTTTAAACAAAAAAAAAAGTAAATTGTGAGTTACCTGCCCCCAACTGATATATTTTGTACTTTTGCCCCTGCATTACTAACCAAATATTTAAGGATAATTATTGTCCCCATTCTGGTAGAGTAAGATGGACCCTCCATCCATGCAGTCAATCAAGACTGACTGCTGACATCACAACCAGTGGTTGACTGCTGTTTCACCTATTGCCTCCTCTACACCTGCTCAAGCTTAAAAAAGCTATTTGACTTGACACAGGAGGCAGATAACTTTTCCAGAAAGGGATAACCTATCATTAAATATCTGGTTACAAATACATGTAATAAACTGGGATAAATAGCAGTTGTTGTTGCAGGCAGATAACTGACAAGTAACCAGTTTTTTATTTTAAGGGGGGACATGCCCATTAATTAAGTTTAATTTTTTTCAGAACCCCCAAATATCCACATCATTGGGAATCTGCCTTTTAGTGTTTCAACTCCTTTGATCATCAAGTGGTTTGAACAGATTGCAAACAGGGATGGCCCTTTCAAATATGGACGGACACAGATGACACTGACATTTCAGAAGGAGGTTGCAGAGGTGAGATCTATTGGAGTTAAAATCTGGGTATACACATTGCAGATGTGAAGGAAGCCATTTATGTCAAATTAAAGAAACCAAGCCTGAATAGAGGCTTATTTACCTTAAAAATTCAAAAAAATTCTAAAAACAATGTGTTTGGCAAAAATTAAAAATCTCCAATGTAACCAGAAAATATATAAATAGTTAAATATTGTTTGCATTATTCAATTCAGTTTTCAACAAAGACACCTGGGTTTTTAGAATTTTTAAGGTATTTATGAAATTTGCACTTGTCTTTTTAAATAACACAGTGTTGTAAAAACTATAATGGTGGAGATTGGCTCACACTAGTCACATGTTTGCTTGGGGAAGGAGTTTATGTGGTTAAACACGATGTTCACTAAAGTGCACTGTTCATTTGGCTTGACAAAGGCCCCAGAAACAGGGCCGAAACGTTGCCTTTCACAATGATTGCACAATAATAAACTGAATTTGACTTCATTTTGAATGGCAACCAGGCATTTCCTTGCTTGGAATGGAGTGCTGATTGCTGCTGTTTGCTCTATAGTAAGACACAACAGTTGTTACAAGCAGGGCTCCATTTATTACAGACTGGTTGCTTTTACACTGCAATTATTCACACTCAGCTTTGCTGCATGTGTTTCTGATATCCCTTTGATTGCCATGTTGCTCTCTAGACTGGTTTGCAATCATCTCCCTCTGTTATATTACTGGAGATTATTTCTGGTGAAATATCAGAACCAGATATTCCAATACATCAATAACTCTGTTACTCAGATCTCCTGTTGAATATTTAGTTGGGACAGCAAACCAAACTTTTGCTGAAATTTTTTTTTATCTTAGATACAGAAAGCCAAATACTGAGAACTAAACTGAGAGCCATCTGAACTAATGGCTGCCCCCATTCAAGCTACCCAGCCAGAATCACTCAATAAGCTTATATCCCAGTACATGCCTCAGAACAAATATATAACATCTCAAATGAAATATAAAACTGAAAATAGCTCTCCTTACTGAACATTCACTATGAATGCAGCCCTGCTACTTACATTTACTATAAGAATCCCCCAATAATGAGATGATCTCATAACTAAATATATATCCACTTACAATATAAGCTTATTATAAAATAAAAATATGCTTAGAAATGCAAAATCACAGTTTATTCCTGTGCTGTGCTGAGCAGGGAAATTATTTCTCTATTGCCCCAGAGCCCTGCATAGCCAGGAAAACCCAACTTGGATACCTCATTACACAGAAAGTGAATGGTTGGGTAATCCACTGGAATGGCGGAAACTAAAGAGTTACTATGTTATGTAACATAGTAACTCTTTATTTGCCGCCATTCACGTGGCAGAACGCACATAAGTAAAAAAAATCTATCAAATGTTGCAACAAAAATGAAAGTTTATTGCAAGCACTTTCTGCACATTTCCTTTAAGGTAACAGGTATAAAAGGACATCAATACTGAAAAAAATAGTTATCTTTAGATATCCAATATGAAATATCTTCTGCTAGGTGCAGTTTTGCTATAAATAGAATGGATACATTGTTTATGCAAATCATGTGAATTGCATGATGGGAAATTCCCTCTTTCAATGCTGCCTCATAGTTATAACTGAGCATGCTTCCCCTCATAGAAACCTCTACAATGAATAGTTAGAGGCAGAAACAAATTACACCAGAAATGGCTCCTACTCTTTAATTTCTGGGACATTGAACAGACATTACAGGATAACTGTTTGGAGCAGAGGGGTAGGGTGAGGATTTTTGAAAACTACACAGTGAGGCCAGTAGTAGGTTAGATTTTAGTTTTGGGGTGGACATGCCCTTTAATAATACAACTATTATTCTATGCCTGGATAACAATAGCGCTCTCATGTATGTCAGAAAACCCACCCAAACGCAAACAATGGATTAGACTAGTCAACACAGACCTAACCTACCATAAATTACTATATATCCATAGAAAATGTCCATCTAAATATAACAAAATTTGGAATCCTTGGCTTATTTCAGATGTTACTGCTATAAATTGAGACAAGGCCCCAACCCGTGGGCGACATCCCTAACCTTCCCAACCCCCCTCCTCTTTTCCCCTCTCTTCTCCATCTAATAAATACCTAAATACTAACCATATACAACTACAGTATAGATTTAAATTGCTGATGACACAGTATAGAAATATATGCAATCAAACAAAGGTACAAAGTTCATGTTTATTGGTTCTATAAACTGTTAGAATAGACATAAAATAATAGACATATATTTCTCTCAATGACAAACTGTTATGTTACAAATGCAACAATGTAAATCTCATGTTACTGACTAATTGAACAAAATGTACTTTATTGTCATGAGAACAAAATAAAAACGAATCTGTGCTGGAAAAATATTGATGTGCATTATCAAACAAACCTGTGTATGTGAATTTTACCAAAACTGGAAATATATAGGATTTCCATTTTTATCCTCAAGCGTCTAACTGCAAGCACCAGGAGCCCCCAGCGCAGCAGGCTTTCCATTATGTCCCAATATCTCTGCAGTGTGAAGAACTGTTTCACCATCCCTGGTCGTGCTTTTGTTCCAAAACCAGAGGTAAATTTTCAAATTCCATGTTTAATTTTTTTTTGTGTGTTTAACCTATTGTAACATTCTTAACCCATGTAAATGTTGACATTTACTGTCTTTAATGGTCACATATGTTTGCACATTTAGCATGTCCACCCCCAAAGCTAAAATTTATCCCACTACTGGCCCCACTGTTTATTGTTAAAAAATCCTTACCTTTCTCCTTTGCTCCATATGGCTCCATCCCCCTCCCCCCATTTAACCTTAGCAAAATCAACTTTTTTTTGTAGTATAGGGGACCCCTCCCAACCTTAACCACCAGGTTTAAAATCTTTTTTTGAAAATGCACATAAATAGACCTTCATTCCCTCAGCTCTCTCAATAGCCAACAGTCGTGTCTGTGATTGGCTGACTCTCCATTCCCAGAAGTAGCATTAGAATCAGAGGGAACAAATGTTTGTACGTTTCTCTGCACTTTTTTATGATTTAAACCTGGCAGTTAGGGTTGGGAGGGGGTCCCCTATGGCCTACACTACAGAAAAAAGTAAACTTCGGCATAGAGATACCCTTTAAGTGCCTCGGCACTTATCAGGTCAAAAAGGGTGAACAAAGAAATTGCATGTTGTGTGTTTCCATGAATCCTAACTCATAAGTTGGGATTTTAAAGCATTACACACAAAGTGCAGAATCAGAGCACCATTTATGGACCAATTTTGGCTTTCCTAAATCCTTATGACTGCAGAATGGGCATCTCTGGCCTGCATATTAAAAACATTCTTTCTATTTCGTTTTCCTTTATTCAGATTATAAAGTCTGTGTTTATAAAATAGAAGCCAAGCCATTCTCCCTGCTAGCATCCACCATTAAAGGTCTGTTTTGTGTCCTCACTGTAAAATCTAGGCATCTTAAGCTTTGCTAACACCAGAAATGGAAAACTGTTCAAAGTTTTAATAAGCAAAGAAAAGACAATACAGAAGAGTAATAATAATAAAGTTTCTAACAACTTGATCTTTCAGGTGGATGTCGGAGTTGTGAAATTCACCCCTCTAATTCGACCTCAAATAGAACAACCTTTTAAGCTGGTTGAAAAGGTAGTTCGATGTGTCTTTCAGTTTAGGAGGAAATACTGTCACCGGGGAGTGTCGTAAGTACAATGTCTTCTCTATACCACATTTGTTTTCATGTCTTTACAGCTACATTTACATCTATAATATGTATAATTGATTTCAGGGGTATTTTTAAGGGGGTATTATTACAGGAGACCAGAACCCCCCTTTTCTGTTGGCACATAGTTACCGGCTGCTCTAACACTCTGCCTGCTCCTTCCTGCTAGCTGCTTTCTAGTCAGGTTCCCCCTGCTAAGGGATGTCACATGAAAGTGCAATCTAGGGGCGTGAAATTATCCACATAGACAGTAATAGAGTAATGGAGCTCACACAATGGTTTAAATAAGCACGTGTCACCTTTATGGCTATTTCCCTAGCAACATTGGCATGAACTGAACATAACAATATTAGACTTATACATAAATTAACCCCTGTAGTATAGCTACTACCCATAATAATACCCACTGAGCTCAGTATTTATACTGGGACAGGAGGAACAAGGATACATGGGGCAATATTTTACTATGCTGAGGTTCTCACCTGGAACAAAAGATTGAATGCTCTTTGTTTGGGGGTCACTGCTTTGCCCTTCACATCTGGCTACAAAAAGACTAGGAGCATTGCTGCGATTAGTCTTAGATTCTGTGGAAAAATCCCAAACATTAATAAAACATTAATAATCTTTCCCCCTCTCCATGCATCGAGCAGGATGTCCCATGGTCTGCAGGAGAGAGAAGACAACCTCTGTAATATAAATAAGGGAGAGGTCTTCTTTATCATTGGCTACTATGTAACATTTATTAAAATATATAAATAAGCATCTGCAGAGTAAAAGCATACAAGGTGAGGTGGTCAATTAGCTGCCATTAAATATTTGCACTAAAAGTAGCACAAAACCCTTTCATTGCACCGGCTGCACGTGTGTTATTTGTGATACCCGCACAGCTGGATATTAATCAGTTAGCACGACTTTTTTCTAAAAAAAAAAAAAAAAAAAAAAAAGAGTGCAACGAATCGGGTAAATGAGCATGTAGTCCATATTTTACTTTAAATTTTGTACCTGCTGCTCGACAGACAGTTGCTTGTATAATGTTATGTAAATCATTTACATAGACGACACATTTCAAATACAAGGCCCACGGGCCAAATCCGCCCTAGTGACTACAGCATCCAAGACTTACTACAATGCTATCCATTTGTGCAGTCCCATAGGCGAGTTCCCAGTCAAAACAGTGTGCTTCACACTAGACACAAGCGTGACAGAGTCCCAATCCTGCACTGCTAATTATCTTAAGAAAAAAGTTTGTCCCACCATTTACCCTATCTTTCTAAAATTGGCCCCTTATGTGATTGAGGAGACACCCCTGATGTAGACCCTTTGGTTTTAATTGAACACATTTTTTTTTACACTCTTAGGTGATGTTAGGGGTAAGTTGCATGGAACATGTGGCATTGAAACTTTCAAATCACCTTCCATATGCTAGTTTTGGAATTGCATAATACTCTTCCATGGATACATACTCATTGAGACTCTTTGGCTAGACTAGACTTTTGGCCAGTTCCCATTTTCATTTAATCACTTCTACTTCAGACTGCATGGTCTCCAAACAAGTTGATTTTAAATTAAAGAACCATAAACCACCTCTCTACGTGCTCCACAGCCCAAGATACAAAGAAATGACTGACCAGAAAAAGTTAATGGGGGGAGGCTGACAGTGGACATTCCTGAGACTTCTCCTGCACAGTGCCGCCGGCGAGCACAGCCTCAGACTCCCTCAGTGTGTGAGGGAGACAGGAAGTCTCCTCCTCTCTGCTGTGTGAAGGACGCAGCTGCAGAGAAGGTAAGGGAATCTACAGCCCTTCTCTCTCACAGTGTGAAAACAGCCTTTTCAGGCAGAGTTCACTTTTGTTTCCACAGAGTTTTCAGGGGGGTGGGGTGTCAGAGTGGCCCACAAAACCTGTGAGGGGCTTAGACACCGTGGGTGGGGCTTAGGCACCTGCGAAGTGGCGGGCTAGGCACCCGTGAGTGGCGGGGCCACATGGGAATGTAAGGGAATGGGCCATGGGGTCATGAGTGGGAGGGACCAGGGGGGCTGCAAAGGGGGAGAGACACAGGGCAGATTGAATGACATGGTTTCAGAGCAGGAAGTGCAGGGGACCTGGTGATGCTGCTGCCATATCACACACAAAAATGTAAATTCTTCAAAACTATGCAAAATAAACAATGGAAATAAATTGCAAAAAATCTCAGGAGAGCAATTCCTATCAATTTACCTAAAGTTATTTTGGACCACAGTTCCTCTTTAAACTAAATGCCTCAAAATGCTTCATGTTCCTAAACTATAAAGGGACAATGTTTGTTTTTATTTATGTAAGCAGAAGCTGCAATATTGTTTACCTTTCTGAACAACATTCACTGCTCAGACATAATATGCCCTATTTATTTATTTACATTCCATTTGTCTATAAATATAAATCTACTTTGTTGTGATTAGTTCATATCCACTAAAATTTGCAGAATCTTGTTCCCAGAAGAAAAACGTTTAAAATTCACAGAACATATGCTAATGTCAGCTGACGTGGACCCATCATTACGCCAAACGAACTGACAATTGCTCATTTAAGATCTGTTGATGTGTACAGAGAAATGTGCAACCAGGATCCCAACTGTTTGATTACAACTTTAGAGAAGAATTGCGAATGAGAAACTTTGCTTCAAACCAGAAGAGAAGAAAAGGATTTACTATAATCAGAGATGGATTAAGATCAGAGGATCGTTATGTAATTGCATGGACTTGTAAATATATTTTCCATTTCTGTACTAGGCAGCCAATGAAGCTCCCTATGCAGGAGCTTAGCTTACCTTGGGGATAATTTGCTTTGACTGTAATACACAAATCTTCTTGTTGCTTAAAGGGAATGTCCACCTAAAACAAAAAACTGGTCGGTTGTCATGTCCCCATTCTGTCAGGTAAGCTGGCCTCTTCCCATGCAGCAAATCAAAGCTGTGACAACTGACATCACAGCCAATGATTGACTGCTGTTGCACTTGCTGCCCTCCTGCATATGCTCAAGCTTTTAAAAGGCTCTTTGAGGGAGGAGGCAGATAACTTTCGCAGAAAAAATAGGCTAACTTTACAAATTACATGTAATAAACTCGTAAAAGTAGTAGTTGAGTCACCAGTTTTTTTGTAAGGGTGGACATGCCCTTTAAGTTGGTTGTTACCACTAATAACTTAACCCTGTGAGTGAGTAGAAAAACAAAGCAAGATGACCAGAACATGTATGTAAAGTTTACACATCCATGCTTTTCTGAAAGACAGTTCCCAGATTAGTAATATGAAGGAATTCAAATTTATTCCCACAGATTTATTTAGACTTTTGAATATTTAATGACAGTGTTTAGATGTGTTTTATGGATACTATTTTTCCCAAAGTGTTTGAAAATATTTATATAAATAACCATAAAAGGTGAAATCTGAACCATGCAAAAATACTTGCTGCAGAAATTTTCTAAAAAATAAAATGTTCATATCAGATCTCACTTTAAGGGAGTTTGTTGTTTTTGGCTGTATATATCCTGTAGTAGAATGTGCCATATCCCATTGATCTTCTCAAACTGCATGTCCAGTAAATATGGTAGAAAGGCCTCTGCTTCTAGCAATAGACTGGGATAATGATTTATTTTATGCAGTCCTCATTGGTAAAATACCAAAGGGATCCGCTTCTTTTTAGGGAATCTGCATTGTTTATAATGTATTGAAAGACTTGAATGATGATAATATGCTGATGCTAAGAATAGAAACCCATATTGGTTGTTAAAAAACAAAGTGACCTGTAACCATGTGGTTGTCATTGTAAAAGAAAGTTTCACTTCGTGTATCAACAAGTAGCTGCACGAATCAATATTAGTCGCCATGTGTGTAGAGATTTTGTTAAGGTGTCTTAGCACTGCGTACAGCAGCAGTTCTGTATGAAGCACATTACTTAAAGGGCATCTATACTGAAACAAAATGTTATTTTAAATTGACCATACTGGAACTAATTCATTTCAACCCTACATTTTTATGTTGCTCTGCCCTTCTTTAGATATCTAATCTAAAACATCTTACATTCAGCTGTCAATAAGTGTCTTGCCTCATAAAATGTATTGAAGACATGCAGCAACACACAACACCTCAGAGTAACTTCTACTTACACATATTAATTAATGAATTGAGATGAGGAAAAGTCATTGTTTCAGTATAGTTTCCCTAATAAACATTGGATTCTGAGTTTACATCTAGTAAGTGCTAGTGCACTCCAGTAGACAACATAAAATACTCCAGAAAATATGTATTCTTACAGCCACGTTATAACTAATACATAATCCATTTCCATTATTCAACAGAAAATGCCACCTGTGACTGGGTAGAACCATCCATCTCTATGCTTGTTTTAAGCTGCAAACCAGCATCTATTTCTAGCCGATTGACCGATATTTTCAGAATTTTAGTTTATCAGCCAAGTTTAATTGCCAACGATCATCCGATCGGCTTCTAGATGGATTATTTAAATCAATGTACAATTATACTCACCTCCACCTCGTTTCTTTTCTTCTACCTATTAATAGTACCGAGAGGGAGGACATAAACCATTAAAAGCTCGTACACACAGTCGGTTTGGTGCATGATGCCCAACGGATTGCACAATGTGGAAGTATTGGCCAAAACAGCTGTTTGTCGCACGCTTCGTTGAGCGTTGTGTGCTGAATTGACTGTATTATGAGCCTTAAAAAATACTAAATACAAAGCTGAAAGACTTACATAAACTTTCCATTAAGCTCCTGATTTTGTCTGCAGTCCGTGATGTAGCCAATGGGAAGACACTTTCTACAAAGATCTCTCGACTGTCACTGTTATGAACAAACAACAAACAAATTAAAAAAATGGTGATAATTTTGCCCCAACCAATCAGATTTATTTAACATTTGAAAGCTAACATCTAAATGGTTGGGGCAAAATTGCACCTTTTTTAACGGTAAGAACTTTTATTGAATAACTGTAAGATTCCAAAAAGTACATTTATGCATCAGATTACATGAAGCACCTATAGGCTGGTGCTTTATTGCATTTAAAGGGCATCTATAGTGAAATTTAACACTGCTCCAATCCAGACATAATAAAAGGTTAGTGTATTCTGCCTTATTCTTAACTTGCTCTGTTGTACATACTTCCAGTTAGCGGTAGCAAGTAAGAATGCTGTGGGACTTGTACACTTTGCAGTGCTTTGTGTGTGACACTGTAGATGTCATTAAGAGGATGCCTGAAATCACACTTGTAGAAAAGTCCATTGCATAATGAGGTCAATAGCCTAAAAAAATCACTCTCTACAGGTGAACTTAAAATTGGCCATTGCTAGTCATGAAACAAGAATTGTGTCTCAAAGCCCCAAAAATAAAGCATTCAACAAATAAGGCATTCATTGAATATTTAAATATCTAAAAAAAAAAAAAATTTAATCTGCTATAAAAAAAGACATCACTGATTTTGGTACCTATTCCTGAATGAGATAAGTAAAAAAATCTTTCATAGTATAAAAGTTATAATCTGAGTACCCATTACAATACAGGAGAATAAGGGTTAGGTCCCATTATCACGCACGCGCACAATACGCTGTTGTGCGTGCTTTTCTATGTGCGCTTGGCTTCCGGTCATACCTATGTTATCAGGGGTGTCCCTAGGGTTTTTGGCACCTGAACCAACTTTTCAATGCCTCTCTTGGCAGATGTGCAGCACCGTGGCAAAGTGGGCATGGCTTTGTGTGTGGGCGTGGCTTTGCTTGGTGTGGTAAAATATATTATTTTTATTATTGTTATTTATACAGTTCTCCCTTGTTATAACACATTAAAACAAACTTTCTCTAGAAAAAAAGATGCCAAGTCAATGTAGACTCTTTCAGCAGGGGCCTAACTAGTGTAACCTAAAAAACTATCTAAAGCTAGCCTAACCATATGAAATTCCTTTTAACAATATCCAACACATCTTTAGTTAAAGAAAATATTTAAAAAACATCTGCATCAAAATATATATTGGTAGAGCAATCCGGTAAAAACTAGTCCCCATCATCTCTGTAATTTAGGCAAATTCAACAAGAGTCACTCGGGTAGAGCTCATCCAGTATTTAATGCTGGCTTGCATCTGGGTTATAACCTAAAAGGGATTTAACACTTGCAGTTGCAAGTATCAGCATTGAATCACTTGTGATAACTGCATGGGTATCTTTTGCAAGGTGCAAAAGTCAGACTAACCGCTATTGAATGGGTACCGGTAAGCGTAACTTAAACTCCATTTTTTACTACTATGGCAAGTGTTAAATGAGCCTGAATATATCTAAACCCTCCATTTAAGACAATCAGCCCTTAAAGTGCATGTCCACCCCTTTTTATAACTTTTTGTGGACTGTAGGTCTCCCCCCCCAGCCACCCAACATTAGTTTTGTCAGAAACTCCCCCAAACTCTACTTACCATACCTCTCTCCTCCAGTGTACTGTCCCGGCCCTCTGCTTGCGATGAAACTGCAAGCAGGGGGCAGGACCGGCAGCCTCAGCCAATCACGGACGCTGCTGCCGGCAGTGGAGAACCCGGGGGAGAGGTAAGTAGAGTTAGGGGGAGTTTCTGACAAAACTATTATGCGGTTGGGGCTGGGGGAGGGAGACCGACTATATCACAAAGGGGATTTGTGCTAGGGGTTGGGAGGCAGCAATGCGCATGGAAAATTCTCCAGAGGAGAGACAGGAGGCAGAATCCTATATGGACTCTGCCAGGCTCCTGGTGGCCAGTTTTCTGGACATTGGAGGGGCATAGCAGGGCAGCCATTTGGAGCTGGGAAGTAAGGTAAGGATTTATACACTACACAGTGGGGCCAGTATGGGCAAAATTATAGTTTGGGGGTGGACATGCCCTTTAATTAGAGGCACTGCATTGAAATCTGTTCTTTAGTCACGGTATACATGGTAGCATGATTTTATTATTGTCTGGAGTGGTTTAAGGGAGTGAACCATGTGGCCGGCGCAACCCCGATATAATATTGGTTATGCACAAGAGGAAGGCAAAATACAAAAACAGTTTAAGGGGAGGGGGGGGAGGAATTCTCCGTGAATCCCAATGGCAATCGGAAATGATCCCTGGACCAACAAGGACTTAAATACATACACCAGTATTTCAATTATTTTGAATTTTAAAAACTTATCCAGACCCCCTTACAGCTATTCAATGAGCTTGCCACATGCACATCTGCAGGAAGAAAGTTTCACCATTCTCACTGTAAAGAAACCTTTCCTAACCTGAGACTTCTTTTCTTCCAGTCCTAATGGATGTCACGAGTCTTTTGATATAAACTGTTGGTGAACAATGCACGATCAGGCAATTGTAAGGTTTCCACATCAAGTTTTTGCTACATTTGAAAACTACAGTCGGGGCTTACTGAACAATACATTTGAGGGTTACAAAAATTAAAAGCCTACATTCGAAGGTTACCAAATAAGTCCGCAACTTTGAAAAACCAAAACTATTGTTCGGGATGTTCTAAAAAGTTGTCCAGACTATTACAGTTCGGGTCGAACTTGTTCTGTCTACACACAAGCAGATTTTTGTCCCTACCGACAATATTTCTGTGTATTGGTCAGTCGGGCCAAAAACAAAAAATCAGAGGTGATTTCAAGGGGATCTCCTTTTCTTTGTTCACCCGAGGGTGCAGGGGGGTTGATAGTCAATTGAATAGGACTAGGGCCGTATTATAAACGGGCATTATTTACCGCCTAAAAATTACTGCCGCACATCGCCGCGGTGAAAATAACTTGTGCTTTATTATAACCGCTGCGATGGTGGTGGTAGTTTGATACTGTACTTAGTGCAATGTGCCAAGTACATGGGATACGGACTCCAGCTGATGGCCCCAATATACTTACACATGTAATAATAAACTAGACATAAGGCAAATAATTGGACACATAACACGATTTTTTGGAGGGTGGAGACTGGCCACAGCTTTATTACTTTATTTTAAATTTGTAAACTTTTTATTAAAACTGTAACCATATTTTGGTTAATAACATCTTAACTGACTGCTTCCATCTAAGCAATCCGAGCAAGCGGACCTGCTCAGGTAGCCCTGAGCTGCCTAATGCTCATTTTAACTGTTTGAGTCCCTCTCTCAAAAGCAGGAACCCCCATTTTTTTTAACAACTTAGCCTCCAAGCTGCGACAATGTATCACCAACAACTTACATATAATCAATTTTTTTTTTTTTTTTATCAATAAGGGAGGGTGGGTGGGGGAAGCCTCCTCACAGACGGCCGCCTCACCAGCTGTGTGTCGAGGGGAGAAGGACCGCCCCTTTCCCCCCCAGCGCGCCCAAACAGTCCCCAGGCGAACCAGCCATCGCGCCTGGAGGGGACTGGAGCGCTCCCATTGGCACCGGCACCAGCCTGTCCCGCCCCCCGCAATAGACGAAAGCTCCCGCCGGGAGCTTACACAGCCCGCCGTCGCCAATCCCATGCGGCCGACAGGTAAGGGCATTCGTCCCATGGGTACGGACTCCAGTGATGGCCCCAATATACTTACACATGTAATAATAAACTAGACATAAGGCAAATAATTGGACACAACACCGATTTTTTGGAGGGTGGAGACTGGCCGAGCTTTATTACTTTATTTAAATTTGTAAAACTTTTATAAAAACTGTAACCATATTTTGGTTAATAACATCTTAACTGACTGCTTCCATCTAAGCAATCCGAGCAAGCGGACCTGCTCAGGTAGCCCTGAGCTGCCTAATGTCATTTAACGTTTGAGTCCCTCTCTCAAAAGCAGGAACCCCCATTTTTTAACAAACTTATCCTCCAAGCACATGAACATGCGGTTTAGACCCATTGTTCATGGTGCAACAAGCCTTTGCATACATATTTCGCACATATTTGAAGATCCAGACAAAAAATATCGGTGCCAATCTCAGACAAATGGACACCGTCGCTGCTGTAAAGGCCAGAACCCCCATCCTCCAAATCAACATGACGGTAAGTTATCAGGTCTATTGAAGGTGCAAACTTTGACATGGCTAAGTTCAATTTTTTACGGCTTCTCTCCAATGGTTTGAGCTCAATGTCCTGTATCCAAATAAGCCTGGGGATTATTTCTGACCAACAAAAGGTGACCTGTGGCCAAGTGAAATGCATCATAGATAAATCCTTTCTTATATTTTTAAGCAACTCAATACTCTTAGTAACCCCATGTCATTTCCGCCCAGATGGAAATAATTACATTAGGGAGTCCCATTGTGACATTAATTGAGACAACATCGGTAACAGGTCATTCCATTCAGCTCCTCTGAGCCCTTCCAATAAATTTTTGCACCCGATAAGGGAAACTCAGATTCCTGCCATAGCATCGCTTTTCTGCCCTGCGTTTTGCCAAGCAATATAAGAATGTCCAACTATCCAAATCTTTCCTGCTTTGTACCTGTAACGGAAAGAAAGGAGTGATGTGGACAGATAAACCCACAGCCAAACAACTATACACTTTTTTTTTTTTTTATAAAAAATCCCAGAACATGGGCCTGTGTTGCCGCTCCAATCCGGAATGAATGGGTGTTATACTGTGGCCTTCCAAGCCCACTTTGTTAGCGTTAAATGTAAAACTCTCCTTATGGTAGTGGGATAGGTAAGTTCCGTCCACGTGAACGAACAATGGGCTAGGCCCAAGTAACCTTACTGCTATGAAATCTTGAAAAGCCTCCACGGGACATAGCCCCCCTGAAGGGAAGGTTCTAGCCATAGGATTCTACCAATCCCATTTGGTCATTCTTTGACCGAGCTATCCTAACCTTCAACTTACTACCCACAGTGCCCACATCCGAAACATCAAACCACCGGGTCTGTACTTGTGGAGCTGACTGCCTCACTAACACGAAGTGCCAAAAAGAACATCAAAAGAAAGGCCAATCTTATAAACAGAACTGTATCTCGACGAACAGACCTCTCTTAACCCATTAATTACTGCTTCTAAAATCTTCAATGTAATGGGCTTCCTCATATCACCGGAATTCCTGACCTTACTTATCCCCTTTAGCATTGCCCGATTCGAGCTTCCTTTGTAATATCTTCCTATTCAGCATCCTTAAGAAGAAAGAAATACCAGCTAGCATTTTTTTAATGGAAGGCCCCGCCATGCCTTTCTCTGTAAGGTTTAATACGAATTCTACCATCCTCGTACTATCATTAACCGTCTGGGGATAAGCGCCACCAATTTAAGCCACCTATCCCAGCTTGATGAATATGATAACCAAGTCTTTTCTGCTACTGACAGTTGAATGAGGGGTCATCATTCTATCTGAATGACATTCCACAGATCCGTTGGTATTAACTCCCCCACCTCCTGGGCGTCTCTTGCAAGGACCGAAAATGATGTAGTGTGATCGTGATAGAGAGTTGGCAATAATATTAGTATACCCAGGGACGTGTCGTGCCTTCAACCAAATTTAAATCTTAGGAAGCAAAACAATTGCCCGTAGTACCTGACTAACTGGCCTGGATTTTGCAGATAAATTATTAATTACTGCAACACACTTATATTGTCACAATTTAACAGTATTTTCCTGTCTTGCAACTTAGGTCCCCATATGCTAGTGAAAACCAGATTGGCACTATTTCCAACAGTACAATATTCTTAATAATGTTACTCTCTCTCATTGCTCTGGCCAAGGTACTGAAAACCAACTATCGTCTAAAAAGCCACCACAGCCAAAAGATGCGCTGCATCGGTGTACAACTTGAGACTCTCATTGACCACAAAATCTTCCTGCCACCGAGTGTTTCCATTATAACCTTCTGAAATGCCACCCAGACTTTGAGGTCTTCCCTAATCTCATAACCGATCCTAATATGTCTGTTAGCCTGTTCATGCCACATATGCTGTTAATAGGCTCCTGCTAAATGTCGACCCATGGGCATGACCTTTGTTGCGAAATTCAAGTGGCCTACAGTGATTGAATTTCTTTGACAGTTAATTTTTTCAAAACTAGGGCTCTTTTCAATAAGGTCTCCAGTTTCGCAATCTTATCCCGTGGGAGAGAGAATTGCATATTGACCGTGTCTATGGTAATCCCCCAGAATTGCAATCTGGTTGTAGGAATACAGTCTTTTCCCTGCCACTGGTATGCCAAATTTATCACAGGAACAGAAAGGACTTAAATGCTCTTTGACATAAGGGGGAGTCTGCAGGGCGATAAATAAAAATCATCCAGGTAATGCGTTACCAGATCGAGTGTGAACCTTTTTACCGTCCATTGTAAGAAGCTAAAACATCTCAAAATAATAACAAGAAATGCTACATCCCAATGGGAGGCATTTATCGTAATAGAAGGCTCGTTGAAGTGAAAGCCTAACAGGGCCGCACCCCGGTGAATCGGTAACAATTGAAAGCCGACTTATATGTCGCACTTCGCCATTAACGAACCTCCCCGTCTTTTTAAGCATCTCCCAAAGCGTGTCAAAGGATGCGTATTTACCTGCAGACTTCCCCATCATGTCATCATTAACTGAATTGCCGGCCGGGAAGGAAAGGTGATGATGTATAAGCCGGAATTGGTTCTTTTCCTTCTTAGGGATCTAGGTTGATGTGATATTCTGAGATATCTAGGGGAGGGGTTGTAAAGGACCGGCTATTCTTCCTGTTTTCAATTCTTTAAAAATAATTTCTACTACTTCAAATTTGCCATAACTGAGTGCAAATTATCATGTATTGCTAGGTACCCCTTTTTTATGTAAGGGATCCAAAATCCCTCTGAACCCTTGCTCAAGGATTCTGGCTCCTGATGCTTTGGGTATATTCTTAAAAACGGAATGAGCTCCTGCAGCTTCACTGGTGTTGTGCACCACTCCCTCCTCCAAATCTACCTGCTTGTCTTGAAATTCACCCAAGAATCTCCTGTTGCACTTTGTTGATGGATGTTGCCCTTACATTCAAGCCTTGTGTCGAAAACGACACGAGTTACCCCATCTGCAGGCTCCCTCATTGGACGCCAAACAGTGGTCCCTCTCCCGCCTGAGGCTGGTTAACCCCTGGCCCTGAAATGCCTGGATATTTTTGGCTGTCATCATAGACAACCAAGGCTACATCCTTGATGCCCCACTGCATGTTCTTATGTACTGACATTTTCTGCGCAGGCGGTCATCGGAAATGAACACAACCACGTCCCCGTACGTTTTATATGCATCAGCCACGGCATCTAAGTGCTTAAATAAACCTGCACTTCTTTCTGGAAATTTTGTACATAGATGTTTGCATATATGCAAAATTCTTGTAGCCAATGATTAAACGTACGTGGAACCGGGCGCTTTTCTCTCCTTCTTTGTCTTTTTCGCTTTTTCTTAACCCAGTCCTTGGCTGACAGGTAGTAATGATAAAATGTCTACGTAATCCCCTTTTAATATCTTCTCTCTCATCGCGGGTTAGTGTAGTCCTAAGGGGGTTAATTCACAGGTGATTGTGTCCTGAGGTTAACTTCATGTACTCCCGCTCTTCCTGCTCCGAGGCCTTGCCAGGAACATTGTCTTTGACATAGCTGGTAAAAACTCTTTAGACCTGGTATAGAACAAAAAAGTCATTACCTGTCCCCGACGCTGCGTGTTGCTCCTTTCACTTGTAGCGATTTTTTGTTTGCGCGGTGTCTCCACTTGCATCGGAGCTGGGTCCAGCTCAGAATCTCCTCACTACCAATAGGGGCAGGCGATGCCTTCCGAATCCACTGAGACACTCTGTCTCATATAATCCCCCAAAACCATAGGACTGGTTGTCCTCCTCTCTTTGGGGAATTGGCTGGCCAACCACGCTCTTTTAAACCCTTTATTTCTTTCTGCCTTCTTTTTTCCTTTGCCCTGGCTCTTGCTCCTCTTACCACAAACTTCTCTTACTAAATTCTTTTGGGACACTGCTTTGAGCGTTTAAATGCGCCTCCTCACAGCTGGCTGCCACTTCTGACTCCTCATTTCATTCCCTTAACTCCTCAGTTGCTGCCTGACAGGCCTCTCCACCCCTCTTCCCAGCTGCTTACCCACTCAGGACTGCTCTGGTATTCCTTCCATCTCTTCTGGAGAGGAAGCAGGGTTTGAAGGAACCTGGTTCTGGGCTCCTGAGGGTGAAGTTCTGGACCCCAGAGGAATGGAAGCCTCCTCACAGACGGCGCTCCGCCACCAGCCGGTGTGTCCTGAGGGAGAAGGACCGCCCCTTTCCTCCCCCCAGCGCGCCCAAACAGTCCCCAGGCGAACCAGCCAATCCGCGCCTGGAGGACTGAAGGAGCGCTCCCATTGGCCACCCGGCACCAAGCCCGTCGCCCCCCGCAATAGACGAAAGCTCCCGCGGGAGCTTACACACGCCGCCGTCGCCGATCCCATGCGGCCGACAGGTAAGGGCATTCGTCCACCAGTTATGGTGAAGAGGCTGGAACCCGACGTACCGAGCAGGGGGCTGGGAGAGGCTGCTGGGAAAGGGGTGTGTGTGCCTCCCGCGGGGGTGTGTGTTCATGTTTAATATAGTCATGGAACTCTCGGTGATCTCTCATACCCTTTATATTTACAGTTTGGGGTGCATACCACTATATAAATCCCCATATCTGATCCCATATTATCCCATAGCAAATCTGCTTAAATACTCACCCATGGCACTCTATCATACCTCCTACACAGCACACTACGATACCTTATACAAGGCACATTATCATACCCCATACACAGGAGTTGGTCATACATACACGGCAATCAACCATGCCTCTTAACACGGCATTCTATCAAATCCATACACAGGTCTGTCATTCTCATACAGGGCACTCTATCTACTTCATACAAGGCACTATATCATACCCATACACAGGACCTGTCATAACTATACACACGAACTATCATATCTCAAATAAGCTTAAGACAGACACAGAAATCAAATAAAATGAGATTGATCATAAGCAAATTACTTAGACCCATGGTAGTCCGGGTGTCTTGCTCCAGACCCCTCTCTCCTGACTGCACAAGCAAAGTCAATCATATAACATTTCTGTGAACTTGGTTAAAATGGCAAAAGAGAAAGAAAAACATATAGTAGTGTCACGAATTGGAAAAAATACAAGGAAAAAATAACTATTTTATTTGTCACAAAGCCATCCCAACACAAGCGGTCCTGACGGTTTCAGGCCCTAGACTAAGGGAAGTGAGCATACCCTATAACACCATATATCATACATCATTCATGGCACTCTACCATACCAAATAGGTAACAAAGGGCCCTATCTATAAAAGATCGGTATCGTATCGTAAAATACCGATCGTTATCGTAAAATAAACACGCGGTTTTACCAATAACGACCGTATTTTACCGATACCGGTCGTTATTTACCGATAATGACCGTTATACGATATCGTTAATACCGGTCGTTATCGGTAAATAACGACCGGTATTTACCGATACACAGTATTTAACGATATCGGTAAATAACGGTCGTTACGGTAAATACGGTTCGTTTCGGTAAAAACCCGGTCGTTAATTTACGATAATGATCGGTATTACGATAACGAACGATCTTTTATAATAGGGCCCAAAGGTCCATATGCACACTAACCCTGAAGGGCGCAAAAGTCCAATTCCCTACTCTTCAAGGGAATGAAGTACTGAAGAGAAACAAAGTAGACCGGCACTCCCATGTGAACGGTTTATTGTGAGCCAAATATCAACAGGTTGTTCATGTTTGGCTCACAATAAACCGTTCACATTGGAGTGCCAGTCTACTTTGTTTCTCTTCACTCTACAATACCTCATACACGGAACTCTATTATATGCCATACACAGGACTCTATCATACTTCATACGATACTCTATTATACCTCATACAGGGCACTCTATATCTACCTCATACACAGACTGTATCACACCTCATACATGATACTGTCATACCTTATACACCGCTCATCATAACCTCAGAGGGCACTCTATCACCTCATACACAACGCTCTACCATACTCTATACACAGGACTCTATCATATTTCATACACGATACTCTATTATACCTCATGCATAGCACTCATCATACATCATACCTCATAAAAGGCACTTAATACACCAATTACATGGCACTATTATACCTTATACACACATTATTTCATCTTATACACAGCACTCTATCATAACTTATTCATGGCAATCACCAAACTCATACACGGCACTCTGTCAAACCTTCTATAATGCACCTATCAACACCTCATACATGGCTCTACCATCACTTATCCAGAGCACCCTATCATACTCATACAAAAACAACTCACGCACTATCATACCACATACAAAGCTTACCATACCTTATATAGAGCACTCTATCTTACCTCATGGTTTAAGCTGGGTACACACATTAGCGATATAGGGCCAATCACCTTGGTTACCGCGGATAGGGATCGCTAATGTGTGTAGTCCAAATGTTGTTTCCAATGCTGACAGCATTCGTGTCAGCAGAGGAACATCCTTTCGTGAAAAATTGTTCGTGGTTTGGCTCCTGTACAATGGTAAAGGGAGGGCCCGATCATTAAGGCATTGGCTGCATAGTTCTAATGATGTGAGTTGAGTGTAAGCTGTCATATGAATGCAGTCTGAGACAGGTTGTTCGATATGGAAAATATGTTCTTGGTGTGGTAAGTTATAATATCTGTAGCATATTTGAAGGACTGAGTTTAGTCGGTATTGTGTACTTGTGATGTTTGAAGGTACATGAGATGTTTAGTGGTTTTATAACTGAGAACTGTGGTCCTACCACCTCTCTAGCACAAACCGTTTCCACACTGTAAGCAGAAGCCTTTCCAAATGTGAAGGGGCTGGAAAATTGAGTCACGGTTGCGGCAGCCAATCGGATTGCAGGAAACAGGAGCCTTTGGAACTCCCTTTTAGCAACCAATCGCTGGATTGCTTTAGATACACACCTTTTTTATGCTGTTCGTGCAAGTCGTCTGCTATTTCAATGTCCTGGTTGTCTCTTGGAGGCATATTACAGTGAATCGTTCTCTAAGCTAGATTTCAGCATTGGAATTTATTTCACACAATGTTAATTGTATAATTTATTACCACAATGTTCTTTTTATAATTCATACATTACTTGTGTCCATATTTAATTGTTTTACACATTTGTCCACAGTAACTTTAATGTTTTTTGTTCTAATGAATGAAAATATAATGAATATATGTAATTTGTAATATTAACAAATTATTTTTATTGAAGGTTTTTTTGGGTTATGAATATGTGATATAGCTGTGTGGATTATAGTTCATCAGTATAGGGGTTAAATGTCCTGGGGTGGGCACGATAATTGAGTTGGGGGTATCTAACATGGTACAGGGGTTTTATAATAACATTTAATGTAAATGTTCTGTGGGTTGATAAAAGGAATATGTTAAAGGGGAAGGGGGTGGTGTAGGCACAAGGACTAGCGGGGTGGATAATGTCTACTGTGGGAACTGTCCTGGGGGGGAACTGTTAATATCCTGGGGGGTAAAGCCACTATGGGAATGGGTATTTGTATCAGTATGGGGACATCCTGGGGGGGATACTGTAATATGGGGGGGTAAGCCACTACTGGGACATGGGTATGCATATTCATGTACTCGGGACTCGCTGGGGTGGATACTGGAAGATATGGGGGGGTAAGCCATACCTGGGACATGGGGTATGTATTCCGTACTGGGATGTCCTGGGGTGGATACTGTAATATGGGGGGGAGCCACTATGGGACATGGGTATGCTATTATTACTGGGACCATCCTGGGGTGGAACGTAATATGTGGGGTATGCCACCATGGGACAGGGGATGGTATTCATGTACTGGGACTTTCTGGGGTGGACTGTAATTGGGGGGGTAACATATGGGACATGGGTATGCTATTCATGTACTGGGACCATCCTGGGGTGGATACTGTAATATGTGGGGTATGCCACCATGGGACAGGGGTATGGTATTCATGTACTGGACTGGTCCTGGGGGGATACTGTAATATGGGGGGGTAAACCACTATGGGACATGGTATGTTATTTCATGTACTGGGACATCCTGGGTGGACTGTAATATGTTGGGTATGCCACCATGGGACAGGGGTATGGTATTAATGTACTGGGACTGTTCTGGGGTGGATACTGTAATATGGGGGGGTAAGCCACTATGGGACATGGGTATGTCATTCATGTACTGGACATCCGGGGGAGTGGTTAATGTATGTGGGTATGCCACATGGGACAGGGTATGGTATCATGTACTGGGACTGTACTGGGGTGGACACGTAATATATGGAGAGGGTTAAGCCACATGGGACAGGGGGTACAGTATTCATGTACTGGACTGTCCTTGAGTGGATACTTAAGTATGTGGGGGTATGCCACATGGGCCATGGTATTCTTGTACTGGGACTGTCCTGGGTTGGATACTGTAATATGGGGGGGGGGGTGGTGGTTGATATATTAGATAAGTAGTGTCACAAATTTACCTGCCGCTCCGGTCCCGCGAGTATTCAAAAACCGGGTTCCTCTGGACCCGGTGCCCCATTGTAGAGTTAGCTACCTCCGGCTCTCTTACTACCTGCACTCAGTACTGTTACTTTCCAGATATAGACTTACCTTGCCAAGCTCCATCATCAGACTTACTTGCCAGCTCCATCATCAGAGGCTACTTGCCCTACGCACAATGCACGTGTGTTATTTGTGATACCCGCACAGCTGGATATTAAATCAGTTAGCACGACTTTTTTCTAAAAAAAAAAAAAAAAAAAGTGCAACACCTCTGGGTAAATGAGCATGATAGTCCATATTTTACTTTAAATTTTGTACCTGCTGCTCTGACAGACAGTTGCTTTGTATAATGTTATGTAAATCATTTACATAGACGACACATTTCAAATACAAGGCCCACGGGCCAAATCCGCCCTAGTGACTACAGCATCCAAGACTTACTACAATGCTATCCATTTGTGCAGTCCCATAGGCAGAGTTCCCAGTCCAAAACAGTGTGCTTCACACTAGACACAAGCGTGACAGAGTCCCAATCCTGCACCTGCTAATTATCTTAAGAAAAAAGTTTGTCCCACCATTTACCCTATCTTTCTAAAATTGGCCCCTTATGTGATTGAGTTAGACACCCCTGATGTAGACCCTTTGGTTTTAATTGTAACACATTTTTTTTTACACTCTTAGGTGATGTTTAGGGGTAAGTTGCATGGAACATGTGGCATTGAAACTTTCAAATCACCTTCCATATGCTAGTTTTGGAATTGCATAATACTCTTCCATGGATACATAATCCATTGAGACTCTTTGGCTAGACTAGACTTTTGGCCAGTTCCCAATTTTCATTTTAATCACTTCTACTTCAGACTGCATGGTCTCCAAACAAGTTGATTTTAAATTAAAGAACCATAAACCACCTCTCTACGTGCTCCACAGCCCAAGATACACAGAAATGACTGACCAGAAAAAGTTAATGGGTGGGAGGCTGACATGTGACATTCCTGAGACTTCTCCTGCACAGTGCCGCCGGCGAGCACAGCCTCAGACTCCCTCAGTGTGTGAGGGAGACAGGAAGTCCCTCCTCCTCTCTGCTGTGTGAAGGACCTGCAGCTGCAGAGAAGGTAAGGGAATCTACAGCCCTTCTCTCTCACAGTGTGAAAACAGCCTTTTCAGGCAGAGTTCTCACTTTTGTTTCCACAGAGTTTTCAGGGGGGTGGGGTGTCAGAGTGGCCCACAAAACCTGTGAGGGGCTTAGACACCCGTGGGTGGGGCTTAGGCACCTGCGAGTGGGCGGGGCTTAGGCACCCGTGAGTGGGCGGGGCCACATGGGAATGTAAGGGAATGGGCCATGGGGTCCATGAGTGGGAGGGACCAGGGGGGCTGCAAAGGGGAGGAGACACAGGGCAGATTGACTGACATGGTTTCAGAGCAGGAAGTGCAGGGGACCTGGTGATGCTGCTGCCATACACACACAAAATGTAAATATCTTCAAAACTATGCAAAATAAACAATGGAAATAATTGCAAAAACTCTCAGGAGAGCAATTCCTATCAATTTACCTAAGTTTTTTGGACCACAGTTCCTCTTTAAACTAAATGCCTCAAAATGCTTCATGTTCCATAAACTATAAAGGGACAATGTTTGTTTTTATTTATGTAAGCAGAAGCTGCAATATTGTTTACCTTTCTGAACAACATTCACTGCTCAGACATAATATGCCCTATTTATTTATTTACATTCCATTTGTCTATAAATATAAATCTATCTTTGTTGTGATTAGTTCATATCCACTAAAATTTGCAGAATCTTGTTCCCAGAAGAAAAACGTTTAAAATTCACAGAACATATGCTAATGTCAGCTGACGTGGACCCATCATTACGCCCAACAGAACTGACAATTGCTCATTTTAAGAATCTGTGTGATGTGTACAGAGAAATGTGCAACCAGGATCCCAACTTGTTTGATTACAACTTTAGAGAAGAATTGCGAATGAAGAAACTTTGCTTCAAACCAGAAGAGGAAGAAAAGGATTTACTATAATCAGAGATGGATTAAGATCAGAGGATCGTTATGTATATTGCATGGACTTGTAAATATATTTTCCATTTCTGTAACTAGGCCCAATGAAGCTCCCTATGCAGGAGCTTAGCTTACCTTGTGGATAATTATGCTTTGACTGTAATAACACAAATCTTCTTGTTGCTTTAAAGGGAATGTCCACCCTTAAAACAAAAAACTGGTCGGTTGTCATTGTCCCCATTCTGTCAGAGTAAGCTGGCCTCTTTCCCATGCAGCAAATCAAAGCTGTGACAACTGACATCACAGCCAATGATTGACTGCTGTTGCACTTGCTGCCCCTCTGCATATGCTCAAGCTTTTAAAAGGCTCTTTGAGGGAGGAGGCAGATAACTTTCGCAGAAAAAATAGGACTTAACTTTACAAATTACATGTAATAAACTCGTAAAAGTAGTAGTTGAGTCACCAGTTTTTTGTTTTAAGGGTGGACATGCCCTTTAAGTTGGTTGTTACCACTAATAACTTAACCCTGTGAGTGAGTAGAAAAACAAAGCAAGATGACCAGAACATGTATGTAAAGTTTACCACATCCATGCTCATTTCTGAAAGACAGTTCCCAGATTAGTAATATGAAGGAATTTCAAATTTATTCCCACAGATTTATTTAGACTTTTGAATATTTAATGACAGTGTTTAGATTGTTGTTTTATGGATACTATTTTTCCCAAAGTGTTTGAAAATATTTATATAAATAACCATAAAAGGTGAAATCTGAACCATGCAAAAATACTTGCTGCAGAAATTTTCTAAAAAATAAAATGTTCATATCAGATCTCACTTTAAGGGAGTTTGTTGTTTTTGGCTGTATTATATCCTGTAGTAGAATGTGCCATATCCCATATGATCTTCTCAAACTGCATGTCCAGTAAATATGGTAGAAAGGCCTCTGCTTCTAGCAATAGACTGGGATTTAATGATTTATTTTATGCAGTCCCTCATTGGTAAAATACCAAAAGGGATCCGCTTCTTTTTAGGGAATCTGCATGTGTTGCATAAATGTATTGAAAGACTTGAATGATGATAATATGCTGATGCTAAGAATAGAAACCCATATTGGTTGTTAAAAAACAAAGTGACCTGTAACCATGTGGTTGTCATTGTAAAAGAAAGTTTCACTTCGTGTATCAACAAGTAGCTGCACGAATCAATATTAGTCGCCATGTGTGTAGAGATTTTGTTTAAGGTGTCTTAGCACTGCGTACAGCAGCAGTTCTGTATGAAGCACATTACTTAAAGGGCATCTATACTGAAACAAAATGTTATTTTAAATTGACCATTACTGGAAACTAATTCATTTCAACCCTACTTTTTATGTTGCTCTGCCCTTCTTTAGATATCTAATCTAAAACATCTTACATTTCAGCTGTCAATCAAGTGTCTTGCTCTCATAAACTGTATTGAAGACATGCAGCAACACACACACCTCAGAGTAACTTCTACTTACACATATTAATTAATAGATTGAGATGAGGAAAAGTCATTGTTTCAGTATAGTTTCCCTTTAATAAACATTGGATTCTGAGTTTACATCTAGTAAGTGCTAGTGCACTCCAGTAGACAACATAAAATACTCCAGAAAATAATGTATTCTTACAGCCACGTTATAACTAATACATAATCCATTTCCCATTATTCAACAGAAAATGCCACCTGTGACCTGGGTAGAGCCATCCATCTCTATGCTTGTTTTAAGCTGCGAAAACCAGCATCTATTTCTAGCCGATTGACCGATTATTTTCAGAATTTTAGTTTATCAGCCAAGTTTAATTGCCAACGATCATCCGATCGGCTTTCTAGATGGATTATTTAAATCAATGTACAATTATACTCACCTCCACCTCGTTTCTTTTCTTCTACCTATTAATAGTACCGAGAGGGAGGACATAAACCATTAAAAGCTCGTACACACAGTCGGTTTGGTGCATGATGCCCAACGGAATTGCAACACATGTGGAAGTATTGGCCAAAACAGCTGTTTGTCGCACGCTTCGTTGAGCGTTGTGTGCTGAATTGACTGTATTATGAGCCTTAAAAAATACTAACTACAAAGCTGAAAGACTTACATAAACTTTCCATTAATGCTCCTGATTTTGTCTGCAGTCCGTGATGTAGCCAATGGGAAGACACTTTCTACAAAGATCTCATCGACTGTCACTGTTATGAACAACCAACAACAAATTAAAAAAATGGTGATAATTTTGCCCCAACCAATCAGATATTATTTAACATTTGAAAGCTAACATCTAAATGGTTGGGGCAAAATTAGCACCTTTTTTAACGGTAAGAACTTTTATTGAATAACTGTAAGATTCCAAAAAGTACATTTTATGCATCAGATTACATGAAGCACCTATAGGCTGGTGCTTTATTAGCATTTAAAGGGCATCTATAGTGAAATTTATACACTGCTCCAATCCAGACATAATAAAAGGTTAGTGTATTCTGCCTTATTCTTAACTTGCTCTGTTGCTACATACTTCCAGTTAGCGGTAGCAAGTAAAGCTGCTGTGGACTTGTACACTTTGCAGTGCTTTGTGTGTGACACTGTAGATGTCATTAAGAGGATGCCTGACATCACACTTGTAGAAAAGTCCATTGCATAATGAGGTCAATAGCCTGAAAAAAATCACTCTCTACAGGTGAACTTAAAATTGGCCATTGCTAGTCATGAAACAAGAATTGTGTCTCAAAGCCCCAAAAATAAAGCATTCAACAAATAAGGCATTCATTGAATATTTAAATATCTAAAAAAAAAAAAAATTTAATCTGCTTATAAAAAAAGACATCACTTGATTTTGGTACCTATTCCTGAATGAGATAAGTAAAAAAATCTTTCATAGTATAAAAGTTATAATCTGAGTACCAATTTACAATACAGGAGATATAAGGGTTAGGTCCCATTATCACGCACAGCAGCACAATACGCTGTTGTGCGTGCTTTTCTATGTGCGCTTGGCTTCAGGTCATACCTATGTTATCAGGGGTGTCCCTAGGGTTTTTGGCACCTGAACCAACTTTTCAATGCCTCCTCTTGGCAGATGTGCAGCACCGTGGCAAAGTGGGCATGGCTTTGTGTGTGGGCGTGGCTTTGCTTGGTGTGGTAAAATATATTATTTTTATTATTGTTATTTATACAGTTCTCCCTTGTTATAACACATAAAAACAAACTTTCTCTAGAAAAAAAGATGCCACGTCAATGTAGACTCTTTCAGCAGGGCCCTAACTAGTGTAACCTAAAAAACTATCTAAAGCTAGCCTAACCATATGAAATTCCTTTTAACAATATCCAACACATCTTTAGTTAAAGAAAAATATTTAAAAAACATCTGCATCAAAATATATATTTGGTAGAGCAATCCGGTAAAAACTAGTCCCCATCATCTCTGTAATTTAGGCAAATTCAACAAGAGTCACTCTGGGTAGAGCTCACTTCCAGTATTTAATGCTGGCTTTGCATCTGGGTTATAACCTAAAAGGGATTTAACACTTGCAGTTGCAAGTATCAGCATTGAATCACTTGTGATAACTGCATGGGTATCTTTTGCAAGGTGCAAAAGTCAGACTAACCGCTATTGAATGGGTACCGGTAAGCGTAACTTAAACTCCATTTTTTACTACTATGGCAAGTGTTAAATGAGCCTGAATATATCTAAGCCCTCCATTTAAGACAATCAGCCCTTAAAGTGCATGTCCACCCCTTTTTATAACTTTTTGTGGACTGTAGGTCTCCCTCCCCCAGCCCCAACCATATTAGTTTTGTCAGAAACTCCCCCAAACTCTACTTACCATACCTCTCTCCTCCAGTGTACTGTCCCGGCCCTCTGCTTGCATGAAACTGCAAGCAGGGGGCAGGACCGGCAGCCTCAGCCAATCACGGACGCTGCTGCCGGCAGTGGAGAACACCGGGGGGAGAGGTAAGTAGAGTTAGGGGGAGTTTCTGACAAAACTATTATTGCGGTTGGGGCTGGGGGAGGGAGACCGACTATATCACAAAGGGGATTTGTGCTAGGGGTTGGGAGGGCAGCAATGCGCATGGCAAAATTCTCCCAGAGGAGAGACAGGAGGCAGAATCCTATATGGACTCTGCCAGGCTCCTGGTGGCCAGTTTTCTGGACATTGGAGGGGCATAGCAGGGCAGCCATTTGGAGCTGGGAAGTAAGGTAAGGATTTTATTACACTACACAGTGGGGCCAGTAGTGGGCAAAATTATAGTTTTTGGGGGGACATGCCCTTTAATTAGAGGCACTGCATTGAAATCTGTTCTTTAGTCACGGTATACATGGTAGCATGATTTTTATTATGTCTGGAGTGGTTTAAGGGAGTGAACCATGTGGCCGGCGCAACCCCGATATATATTGGTTATGCACAAGAGGAAGGCAAATACAAAAACAGTTTAAGGGAGGGGGGGGAGGAATTCTCCGTGAATCCAATGGCAATCGAAATGATCCTGGACCAACAAGGACTTAAAATATTACATACACCAGTAATTTTCAATTATTTTGAATTTTAAAAACTTATCCAGACCCCTCTTACAGCTATTCAATGAGCTTGCCACTGCAACATCTGCAGGAAGAAAGTTTCACCATTCTCACTGTAAAGAAACCTTTCCTAACCTGAAGACTTCTTTTCTTCCAGTCCTAATGGATGTCCACGAGTCTTTTGATATAAACTGTTGGTGAACAATGCACGATCAGGCAATTGTAAGGTTTCCACATCAAGTTTTTGCTACATTTGAACACTACAGTCGGGGCTTACTGAACAATACATTTGAGGGTTACAAAAATTAAAAGCCTACATTCGAGGGTTACCAAATAAGTCCGCAACTTTGAAAAACCAAAACTATTGTTCGGGATGTTCTAAAAAGTTGTCCAGACTATTACAGTTCGGGTCGAACTCTGTTCTGTCTACACACAAGCAGATTTTTGTCCCTACCGACCAATATTTCTGTGTATTGGTCAGTCGGGCCAAAAACAAAAAATCAGAGGTGATTTCAAGGGGATCTCCTTTTCTTTATGTTCACCCGAGGGTGCAGGGGGGTTGATATGTCAATTGAATAGGACTATGGGCCGTATTTATAAACGGGCATTATTACCGCCTAAAAATTACTGCCGCACATCGCCGCGGTGAAAATAACTTGTTCGCTTTATTTATAACCGCTGCGATGTGCGGTGGTAGTTTGATACTGTACTTAGTGCAATGTGCCAAGTACATGGGATACGGACTCCAGCTGATGGCCCCCCCATAGATTACACATGTAATAATAAACTAGACATAGGCAAATAATTGGACACATAACACATTTTTGGAGGGTGGAGACTGGCCACAGCTTTATTACTTTATTTAAATTTGTAAAACTTTTTATAAAACTGTAACCATATTTTGGTTAATAACATCTTAACTGACTGCTTCCATCTAAGCAATCCGAGCAAGGAACTGCTCAGGTAGCCCTGAGCTGCTAATGCTCATTTAACTGTTGAGTCCCTCTCTCAAAAGCAGGAACCCCCATTTTTTTTTAACAACTTAGCCTCCAAGCTGCGACAATGTATCACCAACAAACTTACATATAATCAATTTTTTTTTTTTTTTTATCAATAAAGGAGGGTGGGTGGGGGAAGCCTCCTCAAAGACGGCCGCCTCACCAGCTGTGTGTCCTGAGGGAGAAGGACCGCCCCCTTCCTCCCCCCAGCGCGCCCCAAACAGTCCCCAGGCGAACCAGCCAATCCGCGCCTGGAGGGACTGAAGGAGCGCTCCCATTGGCCACCCGGCACCAGCCTGTCCCGCCCCCCCATAGACGAAAGCTCCCCGCCGGGAGCTTACACAGCCCGCCGTCGCCCATCCCATGCGGCCGACAGGTAAGGGCATTCGTCCACCATGGGATCGGACATCAGCTGATGGCCCAATATACTTACACATGTAATAATAACTAGACATAAGGCAAATAATTGGACACATAACACCGATTTTTTGGAGGGTGGAGACTGGCCGCAGCTTTATTACTTTATTTTAATTTGTAAAACTTTTTATAAAACTGTAACCATATTTTGGTAATAACATCTTAACTGACTGCTTCCATCTAAGCAATCCGAGCAAGCGGCCTGCTCAGGTAGCCCTGAGCTGCCTAATGCTCATTTTAACTGTTTGAGTCCCTCTCTCAAAAGCAGGAACCCCCATTTTTTTAACAACTTATCCTCCAAGCACATGAACAGCTGGGTTAGACCCATGTTCATGGTGCAACAAGCCTTTGCATACATATTTCGCACATTTTTGAAGATCCAGACAAAAAATATCGGTGCCAATCTCAGACAAATGGACACCGTCGCTGCTGTAAAGGCCAGAACCCCCATCTCCAAATCAACATGACGGAGTTATCAGGTCTATTGAAGGTGCAAACTTTGACATGGCAAGTTCAATTTTTACGTTCTCTCCAATGGTTTGAGCTCCATTCCTGTATCCAAATAAGCCTGGGGATTATTTCTGACCAACAAAAGGTGACCTGTGGAGCCAAGTGAAATGCATCATAGATAAATCCTTTCTTATATTTTTAAGCAACTCATACTCTTAGTAACCCCATGTCATTTCCGCCCAGATGGATAATAATTACATTAGGGAGTCCCCATTGTGACATTAATTGAGACAACATCGGTAACAGGTCATCCATTCAGCTCCTCTGAGCCCTTTCCAATAAATTTTTGCTACCCGATAAGGGAAACTCAGATTCCTGCCATAGCATCGCTTTTCGCCCTGCGTTTTGCCCAAGCAATATAAGAATGTCCAACTATCCAAATCTTTCCTGCTTGTACCTGTAACGGAAAGAAAGGATGGATGTGGACAGATAAACCCACAGCCAAAAAACCTATACACTTTTTTTTTTTTTTATATTATAATAATCCAAATCCCAGAACATGGGCCGTGTTGCCGCTCCAATCCGGAATGAATGGGTGTTATACTTGTGGCCTTCCAAGCCCACTTTGTTTAGCGTTAACTGTAAAAATCCCTTAATTGGTAGTGGGATAGGTGAAGTTCCGTCAGCGTGAACGAACAATGGGCTAGGCCCAGATAACCTTAATGCTATGAAATCTTGAAAAGCCTCCACGGGACATAGCCCCCCTGAAGGGAAGGTTCCTAGCCATAGGATTCTACCCAATCCCATTTGGTCATTCTTTGACCGAGCTATCTAACCTTCAACTACTACCCACAGTGCCCACATCCGAAAACAACAAACCACCGGGTCTGTACTTGCTGGAGCTGACTGCTCAATAACACGAAGTGCCAAAAAGAACATCAAAAGAAAGGCCAATCTTATTAAAACAGAACTGATCTCGACGAACAGACCTCTCTTAACCCATTAATTACTGCTTCTAAAATCTTCAATGTAATGGGCTTCTCATCACCGGAATTCCTGACCTTACTTATCCCTTTTAGCATCTGCCCGATTGAGCTTCCTTTGTAATATCTTCCTATTCAGCATCCTTAAGAAGAAAGAAATACCAGCTAGCATTTTTTTAATGGAAGGCCCCGCCATGCCTTTCTCTGTAAGGTTTAATACGAATTCTACCATCCTCGTACATATTAAACGTTGGGGATAAGCGCCACCAATTTAAGCCACCATCCCAGCTTGATGAATATGATAACCAAGTCTTTCGCTACTCGACAGTTGAATGAGGTTCATCATTCTATCTGAATGACATTCCACAGATCCGTTGGTATTAACTCCCCACCTCCTGGGCGTCTCTTGCCAAGGACCGAAACTGATGTAGCTGTGATCGTGATAGAGAGTTGGCAATAATTTAGTATACCCAGGGACGTGTCGTGCCTTCAACCAAATATTAAATCTTAAGGAAAGCAAAACAATTGCCCGTAGTACCTGACTAACTGGCCTGGATTTTGCAGATAAATTATTAATTACTGCAAACCACTTATATTGTCACAATTTAACAGTATTTTCCTGTCTTGCAACTTAGGTCCCCATATCGCTAGTGAAAACCAGATTGGCACTATTTCCAACAGTACAATATTCTTAATAATGTTACTCTCTCCCATTGCTCTGGCCAAGGTACTGAAAACCAACTATCGTCTAAAAAGCCACCACAGCCAAAAGATGCCGCTGCATCGGTGTACAACTTGAGACTCTCATTGACCACAAATCTTCCTGCCACCGAGTGTTTCCATATAACCTTCTAGAAATGCCACCCAGACTTGAGGTCTTCCCTAATCTCATAACCGATCCTATATGTCTGTTAGCCTGTTCCATGCCACATATGCTGTTAATTAGGCTCCTGCTAAAGTCGACCCATGGGCATGACCTTTGTTGCGAAATTCAAGTGGCCTACAGTGATTGAATTTCTTTGACAGTTAATTTTTACAAAATAGGGCTCTTTTCAATAAGGTCTCCAGTTTCGCAATCTTATCCCGTGGGAGAGAGAATTGCATATGACCGTGTCTTGGTAATCCCCAAGAATTGCAATCTGGTTGTAGGAAATACAGTCTTTTCCCCTGCACTGGTATGCCAAATTTATCACATAGGAACAGAAAGGACTTAAATGCTCTTTGACATAAGGGGGAGTCTGCAGGGCCGATAAATAAAAATCATTCAGGTAATGCTTACCCAGATCGAGTGTGACACCTTTTTTACCGTCCATTTGAAGAAGCTTGAAACATCTCAAAATAATAACAAGAAATGCTACATCCCATTGGGAGGCATTTATCGTAATAGAAGGCTCGTGTGAAGTGAAAGCTAACAGGTGCCAGCACCCCGGGTGAATCGGTAACAATCTGAAAGCCGACTTAGTCGCACTTGCCATTAACGAACCTGCCCCGTTCTTTTAAGCATCTCCAAAGCTGTGTCAAAGGATGCGTATTTACCCTGCAGACTTCCCCATCAATGTCATATTAACTGAATGCCGGCCGGGAAGGAAAGGTGAGTATAAGCCGGAATTGGTTCTTTTCCTTCTTAGGGAACTAGGCCTGATGGTGATATTCTGAGATTTATAGGGGAGGGGTTGTAAAGGACCGGCTATTCTTCCTGTTTTCAATTCTTTTAAAAAATTTCCCCTACTACTTCAAATTTGCCATAACTGAGTGCAAATTATCATGTATTGCTAGGTACCCTTTTTTTCTATGTAAGGGATCCAAAATCCCTCTCTGAACCCTTGCTCAAGGATTCTGGCTTCCTGATGCTTTGGGTATATTCTTAAAAACGGAATGAGCTCTGCCAGCTTCACTGGTGTTGTCACCACTCCTCCTCCAAATCTACCTGCGTCTCGAAATCCACCAAGAATCTCCTGTTGCACTTTGTTGATGGATGTTGCCCCTTACATATCAAGCATTGTGTCGAAAACGACACGAGTTACCCCATCGCAGGCTCCCTATTGTAGCCCAACAAGTGGTCCCTTCCCCGCCTGAGGCTGGTTAACCCCTGGCCCTGATGCCTGGATATTTTTGGCTGTCATCATAGACAACCAAAGGTCTACATCCTTGATGCCCCACTGCATGTTCTATGTACTGACATTTTCTGGCGCAGGCGGTCATCGTAAATGAACCAACCAAGTCCCCGTACGTTTTTATGCATCAGCCCACGGCATCTAAGTGCTTAAATAAACCTGCACTTCTTTCTGGAATTTTGTACATATGATGTTTGCATATATGCAAAATTCTTGTAGCCAATGATTAAACGTAAGTGGAACCGGGCGCTTTTTCTCCTCTTTTCTTGTCTTTTTCGCTTTCTTAACCCAGTCCTTGGCTGACGGTAGTAAATGATAAAATGTCTACGTAATCCCCTTTTAATATCTTCTCTCTCACTGCCGGGTTAAGTGTAGTCCTAAGGGGGTTATTCACAGGTGATTGTGGCTTGAGGTTAAATTCATGTACTCCCGCCTCTCCCTGCTCCGAGGCCTTGCCAGGAGCATTGTCTTGACATAGTGGCTAAAAACTCTTTAGACCTGGTAAGAAGCAAAAAAGTCATTACCTGTCCCCGACGCTGCGTGTTGCTCCTTTCCACTTGTAGCCGATTTTTTGCTTTGCGCGGTGTCTCCACTTGCGATCGAGATGGGTCCAGGCTCAGAATCTCCTCACTACCAATAGGGGCAGGCGATGCCCTTCCGAATCCACCTGAGACACCTCTGTCTCTATATAATCCCCCAAAACCACTAGGACCTGGTTGCTCCTCCTCTTTTCTGGGGAATTGGCTGGCCAACCACGCTCTTTTAACCCTTTATTCTTTCTGCCTTCTTTTTTCCTTTTCCCTGGCTTTGCTCCTACTTACCACACAACTCTCTTATATATTCTTTCTTGGGACACTCTGCTTGAGCGTTTAACTGGCGCCTCCTCACAGCTGGTGCCACTTCTGACTCCTCACTTTCATTCCCTCTACCTCCTCAGTTGCTGCCTGACAGGCCCTATCCAGCCCTCTCTCCCATGCTGCCTTACCCACTCCAGGACTGCCTCTGGTATTCCTTCCATTCTTCTTGGCAGAGGAAGCAGGGTTTGAAGGACTACCTGGGCCTGGGCTCCTGAGGGTGAAGTTCTGGACCCCAGAGGAATGGAAGCCTCCTCACAGACGGCCGCCTCACCAGCTGGTGTCCTGAGGGAGAAGGACCGCCCTTCTCCCCCCAGCGCGCCCAAACAGTCCCCAGGCGAACCAGCCAATCCGCGCCTGGAGGGACTGAAGGAGCGCTCCCATTGGCCACCCGGCACCAGCCTGTCCCGCCCCCCGCAATAGACGAAAGCTCCCCGCCGGGAGCTTACACAGCCCGCCGTCGCCGATCCCATGCGGCCGACAGGTAAGGGCATTCGTCCACCAGTATCTGGTGAAGAGAGCTGGAACCCGACGTACCGAGCAGGGGGCTGGGAGAGGCTGCTGGGAAAGGGGTGTGTGCCTGCCTCCCGCGGGGGTGTGTGTCTCATGCTTTAATATAGTCATGGAACTCCTCGGTGACTTCTAATACCCTTATAATTTACAGTTTGGGGTGCATTATCCACTATATAAACTCCCATATCTGATCCCATATTATCCCAATAGCAAATCTGCTTAAATACTCACCCATGGCACTCTATCATACCTCATACACAGCACACTACGATACCTTATACACGGCACATTATCATACCCCATACACAGGAGTCTGTCATACCTCATACACGGCACTCAACCATGCCTCTTACACGGCATTCTATCATAATCCATACACAGGACTCTGTCATTCCTCATACAGGGCACTCTATCATACCTCATACAAGGCACTCTATCATACCCCATACACAGGACCCTGTCATACCTTATACACGGAACTCTATCATATCTCAAATAAGCTTAAGACAGACCACAGAACATCAATTAAAATGAGATTGATCATAAGCAAACTTACTTAGACCCATGTGTAGTCCGGGTGTCTTGCTCCAGACCCTTCTCCTGACTGCACAAGCAAAGTCAATCATATAACATTTCTGTGAACTTGGTTAAAATGGCAAAGAGAAAGAAAAACATATAGTAGTGCTCACCGAATTGGAAAAAATTACAAGGAAAAAATAACTATTTTATTTGTCACAAAGCCATCCCAACACAAGCGGTCCCTGACAGGTTTCAGGCCCTATGACTAAGGGAAGTGAGCATACCTCATACACACCATTATATCATACATCATTCATGGCACTCTACCATACCAAATAGGTAACAAAGGGCCCTATCTATAAAAGATCGGTATCGTTATCGTAAAATACCGATCGTTATCGTAAAATAACGACCGGGTTTTTACCAATACGACCGTTATTTACCGATAACGACCGTTATTTAACGCGATACCGTCGTTATTGTACCGATAATGACCGTTATACCGATATCGTAAATAACGTCGTTATCGTAAATAACGACCGGTATTTACCGATAACGACCAGTATTTAACGATATCGGTAAATAACGGTCGTTATCGGTAAATAACGGTCGTTATCGGTAAAAACCCGGTCGTTAATTTACGATAATGATCGGTATTTTACGATAACGATACCGATCTTTTATAAATAGGGCCCAAAGGTCCATATGCACACTAACCCTGAAAGGGCGCAAAAAGTCCAATTCCCCTACTTCAAAGGGAATGAAGTACTGAAGAGAAACAAAGTAGACCGGCACTCCAATGTGAACGGTTTATTGTGAGCCAAATATCAACAGGTTGTTCATGTTTGGCTCACAATAAACCGTTCACATTGGAGTGCAAGTCTACTTTGTTTCTCTTCACTCTACAATACCTCATACACGGAACTCTATTATATGCCATACACAGGACTCTATCATACTTCATACATGATACTCTATTATACCTCATACAGGGCACTCTATCTTACCTCATACACAGCACTGTATCACACCTCATACATGGCACTCTGTCATACCTTATACACAGCTTTCTATCATACCTCAGAGGGCACTCTATCACCTCATACACAACGCTCTACCATACTCTATACACAGGACTCTATCATATTTCATACACGATACTCTATTATACCTCATGCATAGCACTCTATCATACATCATACCTCATAAAAGGCACTTAATTACACCATATACATGGCACTTTATTATACCTTATACACACCATTATTTCATACCTTATACACAGCACTCTATCATAACTTATTCATGGCAATCTACCATACCTCATACACGGCACTCTGTCAAAACCTTCTATAATGCACTCTATCACACCTCATACATGGCTCTACATCACACCTTATCCAGAGCACCCTATCATAACTCATACACAGAAACAACTACACGTCACTATCATACCACATACAAAGCTCTACCATACCTTATATAGAGCACTCTATCTTACCTCATGGCTTTAAGCTGGGTACACACATTAGCGATATAGGGCCAATCACCTTGGTACCGACGGGATAGGGCATATATCGCTAATGTGTGTACGTCCAAAATGATTGTTTCCAATGCTGACAAGCATTCCGTGTCAGCAGCAGGAACAGTCATTTCGGATGAAAAATTTCTCGTTCGTGGTTGGCTCCCTGTACTAAGGTAAAGGGAGTTGGCCCCCGATCATAAGGAGCATGGCAGCCATACTTTATATAGGGAGAATGATCGTGACTGTGTGTACTCTCATCTGTCAAACACTCTGCTGTCATCTTTGACAGATAGGTACTGTGGGTACATTGGACGATGATGATATAATAACAGTTTTGCCAACTTGTTGTTAAAGGAGAACTGTGGTCCTGAACCACCTCTCTAGCACAAACCGTTCTCACACTGTAAGCAGAAGCCTTTCCAAATTGTGAAGGGGCTGGAAAATTGAGTCACGGTTGCGGCAGCCAATCGGATTGCAGGAAACAGGGAGCCATTTGGAAAGCTCCCTTTTAGCAACCAATCGCTGGATTGCTTTAGATACACACCTTTTTTATGCTGTTCGTGCAAGTCGTCTGCTATTTCAATGCTCCTGGTGTCCTCTTGGGAGGCTATATTACAGTGAATCGTTCTCTAAGCTAGATTTCAGCATTGGAATTTATTTCACACAATGTTTAATTGTATTAATTTATTACCACAATGTTCTTTTTATAATTTCATACATTACTTGTGTCCATATTTAATTTGTTTTATCACATTTGTCCACAGTAACTTTAATGTTTTTTTTGTTCTAATGAATGAAAATATAATGAATATATTGTAATTTGTAATATTACAAATTATTTTTATTGAAGGTTTTTTTTGGTTATGAATATTGTGATATAGGCTGTGTGGATTATAGTCATACTAGTATAGGGGTATAACTGTCCTGGGGTGGGCACTGATAATGAGTTGGGGTATCTAACAATGGTACAGGGGTATAATATACATTTAATGTAACTGTTCTGTGGTTGATAAAGTAATATGTGGGGAAGGGGGGGTGTATGCCACCATGGGACAGGGGTATGGTATTAATGTACTGGGACTGTCCTGGGGTGGATACTGTAATATGGGGGGGTAAGCCACTATGGGACATGGGTATGCTATTCATGTACTGGGACCATCCTGGGGTGGATACTGTAATATGTGGGGTATGCCACCATGGGACAGGGGTATGGTATTCATGTACTGGGACTGTACTGGGGTGGACACTGTAATATGGAGAGGGTAAGCCACCATGGGACAGGGGTACAGTATTCATGTACTGGGACTGTCCTTGAGTGGATACTGTAATATGTGGGGTATGCCACCATGGGCCATGGTATTCTTGTACTGGGACTGTCCTTGGGTTGGATACTGTAATATGGGGGGTGGGGGGGTGGATTGATATATTAGATACTATGTGTCACAAATTTACCTGCCGCTCCGGTCCCGCGAGTATTCAAAAACCGGCGTCCTCCTGGACCCGGTGCCCAATTGTAGAGTTAGCTACCTCCCCGGCTCCTTCTACTTACCTGCCCTAGTTCCTGTTACTTTCCAGCTATAGACTTACCTTGCCAGCTCCATCATCAGACTTACCTTGCCAGCTCCATCATCAGAGACTTACCTTGCCAGCCCCATCATCAGAGACTTACCTTGCCAGCTCCATCATCAAAGACTTACCTTGCCAGTTCCATCATCAGAGACTTACCTTGCCAGCTCCATCATCAGTGACTTACCTTGCCAGTTCCAGTATCCATACTCACCTGACCTGTTTCATTGACTGTTTCTGCCTTGCCTGTTCCCAGTATCCTGCCTTCTCTCCAGCAGCACCTAGTCGCCATTCCTCAGCCTACAGTTCCCAGCAGTCTCTTGTATCCAGTTCTGCAATCCCAACAGCCATCGGAGCGCCTCCTCCTAAAGCGTACTCATAAGTACCCTGGCCTTCCGGCCAATTATTACAGTACAATCAGGCCGTGGAAACGCCTGAGGGGGCTTTGGCAGAGTTGGGTAAAACACTCCAAACTTTGTCCAAACGCATGGAGGTTTTTGAACACCATCAGGGTCAGTTGGCTCAATTCATGGATACCCTCGCTGTCCGGCTACCCCCAGCTTTTGCCTCTGCCCCGGGTTCTACGCCGCTTCCTTCACCGTCTGGATCTGGTGATCTTTCTCCCGCATACCTCTGCCTTCCCGGTTTGATGGTGATGCTCAAGCTTGACGTGGATTCATTAATCAGTGCCGAATGCAATTTGAACTTCAACCATCTCATTTTGCATCGGATCGTGCAAAGGTTGGTTACATCATCACCTTGTTGGAGGGCAATTCTCTGGCCTGGGCTTCTCCCCTATGGGGAAAAAAAGACGAGCCTCTAGTCAATAATGTTACCGATTTCCTGAGTATGTTTCGTAAGGTCTTCGATGCTCCAGGAAGAACCTCTGCTGCCTCCTCCCGTTTGATGCAGCTCCGCCAAGGGTCTCGTTCCGTGGGACAATACGCTAATGAATTTCATACCCTTGCCGCGGAGACTTCTTGGAACAACGAAGCACTTACAGCAGCCATTTGGCAGGGACTGTCTGACCGCCTCAAGGATGAATTAGTATCTAGAGAATTACCCGTCCCGTTGGAAGACTTGATTACTCTATGCATCCAGATTGATACCCGCTTTCGTGAACGGCAACTGCAGCTCGTTCCAACTTCCCTAAGACCTTTCCTCGGCCTGCTCAGACCTTTCCTCAACCAATATCTTCGGTTGAAGAGCCTATGCAAATTTTCGGCACTCATCTGTCTCCTGACAAAGTCACGCCGACGTACTAATGGACTTTGTCTCTATTGTGCTGGGCAAGGACACTGTAAGAAATTGTCCCCAGAATTTGGGAAACTCCATGACCTAGAAGTTGAGGAGCTCCTTCTAAGTAATTTTAAGTCTCCTACCAAATTTGAACCACTGAAACTCTTTCTACCAGCAACTATCACGTTTAATGCTAAAACTTTTTCCTCCCAGGCCTTTGTCGATTCCGGTGCGGCTGGAAACTTCATTGACTACTTATGCAGCACAATTGGGGCTTCCTCTATTTCACTTGCAGCAACCTCTTCGAGTTCTGGTTATTGACAATAACCCCTTGGCTTCTGAATTCATCTCCAAATCTACATACGAAGTCCTATTTCGCGTTGGCATATTTCACCAAGAAAGTTTGTCTTTTCTTGTCATCCAAAGTCCTTCCGCTCCCCTGATTCTCGGACTTCCGTGGCTCAGATTACACAACCCTGTTATAGATTGGTCTAACAATGAACTTAAGTCTTGGAGTCCTTTCTGTTTTGAAAATTGCCTTTCTACTCTTCCAACTCATTATACCACCATTATCTGAAAATAAATCTGAGAAAAATCTCCCTGAATGTTCTCTGGATTTCTCTGATGTGCTTTGTAAAAAGCGAGCTGAGAAGCTACCACCACACCAATCCTACGATTGCCCCATCAATCTTTTCCCAGGTACTATGCCTCCTCGGGGACGCACATACCCATTGTCCCCCTCTGAAACTCTACCCATGAAAGAGTACATTACTGAACATTTGTCTCGGGCTTTCATACAACCTTCCACTTCCCCTGCTGGAGCTGGTTTCTTTTTTGTTGAAAAAAAAAAAAAAGACTGAGGCCTACGAACCTGCATTGACTGCCGTGGTTTAAATAAAATCACAGTAAAAAATCTGTATCCTCTTCCTCTCATCTCTGAACTGTTTGATCAGATAAAAGGGGCAAAGATATTTACCATACAGGATCTTTGTGGGGCATACAATCTGATCCGTATACGCAATTGTGATGAGTGGAAAACAGCCTTTAACACTAGGGACGGTTACTATGAGTATCTCGTAATGCCGTTTGGCCTTTGTAATGCTCCAGCGGTGTTCCAAGAGTTTGTGAATGACATTTTCCGGGATATGTTGGGGATCTCTGTAGTCGTATATCTCGATGACATTTTAATCTTTTCTCAAGATCTGCCCTCACACCGCCTCCATGTTAAACAGGTGTTACTACGTCTGAGAGAGAATAGCCAAACTGGAAGTGTCTTTTTGAGTGTTCTCAAGTACCCTTTCTGGGCTACATTGTGTCTGTGCAAGGTTTCCAGATGGATCCTGTGAAAGTTTCGGCAATCCAAGATTGGTCTCTTCCTATGGGAACCAAAGCTATTCAAAGGTTCATTGGTTTTGCCAATTATTACAGACAATTCATTCAAGGGTTCTCTTCTATAATTTCTCCGATATTAGCCCTCATCAGTAAAGGTGGTAGGCCTCATTCATGGAACCCTGCAGCCCTTGAAGCCTTCAAACGACTCAAGGAAGCCTTTGCTGACGCACCAGTTTTAGTTCATCCAGAACCTCGTCTTCCCTTCTACATCGAAGTTGACGCCTCAGACGCGGGTGCAGGAGCCATCCTTTCCCAAAGACAAGGCACTAAAAGGAAACTCCATCCCTGTGCTTACTTTTCTAAGAAATTTCTACCCAACGAGCGGAACTATGATGTCGGGAATAGGGAACTTCTTGCCATCAAGCTGGCCCTTGAGGAGTGGCGTCATCTATTGGAAGGCACCTCTGTACCTATCACCATCCTTACAGACCATAAGAACCTCAAATACATCCAGAATCTTAAAAGGTTAAATACCGTCAAGCACGGTTGTCATTCTTTTCCCTAGGTTCAACTTTATTATCACTTACAAACCTAGTTCCAAAAACAAAAAAGCTGACACCCTTTCCAGATCATTTGTTGCTTCCGACTGTATTAATCAAGATAAGGGCTCCATTATCCCAACCACTAGAATCTTCGCCTCTATATCTCCTCAACTCTGTTCCAAGATTCAAGCCGCACAAGATTCTGCTCCTCCAGACACACCCTCTAGCAAAATCTTTGTTCCTGTTTCACTTCGGAAAACAATGCTTCTTCATACTCACTGTTCCAAGCAAGCCGGACATCCCGGTGTTAAAAAATCTTATTGCCCGTTCCCTTTGGTGGCCCAAAATGAGAAAAGATGTTAAAGACTTTGTTCAAGTGTGTACCAGCTGTGCTCAATCTAAATCTTCTAGAACCCTCCCCTGTGGCCTTCTTCAACCCCTCCCCATTCCGTCCAGACCTTGGACCCATCTATCCATGGACTTTATTGTTGAACTTCAACCTTCCAAGAAAAACACAGTTATTTGGGTGACAGTGGACCGCTTCAGAAAAATGGCCCATTTTGTTCCCCTCCCCAAGCTACCATCTTCAACAGTTAGCTCAACTATTTATTGCTCATATACTCCTCTTTCATGGACTCCCTTCTGAAATAGTATCTGACAGAGGTACTAAATTTGTTTCCTAATTTTGGAGAGCTCTTTGTAAATCCATGAACATCAAGTTAAATTTTCTTCTGCTTACCACCCACAGTGCAACGGGGCTACTGAACGCACTAACGTTGGGACAAATCCTAGATGTTTTCCTCAAGATTTTCTTTTCACACAAGTACCCGCAGCCCAGATGTCGGCTATCTGGCATTCTACGGAAATCAGCCTTCAGAAATGTGCTCTGGTACAAAAAAAACTGCAGCTGACAGGAGACGTAGAGAACCCCCATCTTATTCGGTTAAAGATAAAGTGTGGCTCTCTTCTGTTCATATTAATCTACGGGTTCCTTCCTCCAAATTGGGACCCAAATTTATTGGTCCTTTTCCTATCCTGGAATTAGTTGGTCCAGTGGCCGTTCGCCTCCAACTTCCTTCCAACATGCGGATTCTTAATGTGTTTTATATTTCTCTCATCAAACCAGTGTGCTCTAATCAGTATTCCACATCTCTACTACCTACCGTTCCAATTTCCGTTGATGGTCAGCAAGAATTTGAGGTTGAGAAGATCTTAGAGATTTTTTAGGAGGTCGTTTCAGTATTTGGTCCACTGAAAAGGTTTTGGTCCTGAAGAAAGAGCTTGGATTAAACATTCAGATTTGCATGCTCCTTGTCTAGTCAAAGCTTTTCACTGGAGTTTTCCAGGAAAACCTGGCCCGTTGGGTCCTGTGCCCCCCCGTAAGGGGGGGGGATACTGTCACGAACTTACCTGCCGCTCCGGTCCCACGCCACACTTCCGGGTGGGCGTCATCGTAGACGTCATGACACGCTGGGCGGCGCAAGGATTCATAAACCGGCGTCCTCCTGGACCCGGTGCCGGATTGTAGCGTTAGCTACCTCCCCGGCTCCTTCTACTTACCTGCCCTAGTTTCTGTTACTTTTCAGCTTTAGACTTACCTTGCCAGCTCCATCATCAGACTTACCTTGCCAGCTCCATCATCAGACTTACCTTGCCAGTTCCAGTATCCATACTCACCTAACCTATTTCAGTGACTGTTTCTGCCTTACCTGTTCCCAGTATCCTGCCTTCTCTCCAGCAGCACCTAGTTGCCATTCCTCAGCCTACAGTTCCCAGCAGTCTCTTGTATCCAGTTCTGCAATCCCAACAGCCATCGGAGCGCCTCCTCCTAAAGTGTACTCGTAAGTACCCCGGCCGATTATTACACTATGGAACCACATGGTTTAAATGGAATGTTTAATGTATCTTTCTGTTACAGACTGAATAATGGATATTATTCCTATGGGATATGTAGATGGGCCAGAATCTACTACCACGTTCCTTGAAATTACTTTATTGGTGCAATATCTTTGACAGACAACTATGTATTGTAGTGTCTATTGTATATTATATGCAAAGTGTGATATGTATTTATGACCTTTGGCCACTAGGTGGAGCTGATGTCATCATGTGTAATGTAGTGTATATAAGGTTGTTGGTATGGCTTTTCTGTAATTGCACCTGAGGAAAGACCACACTGGTCTGAAACATGTCGTGTATCTCCTGAATAAATCACCGTTAGCACTGCTATCTGGCTCTTGTGTGGAAATTATGTTTAGCCAGGTTTTAGGGACCTTCTGAATGCAAATCAGGATTGCATTGTGGCTAAGAGGTGTTATAGGAACTGCCCAGGGGTAAGGTGTCAAAAACAGCATTATATATGGCAGACAGTTGGTGTTGAACCCCCCGCCATTGATCGAGCAATGTATCATCACCTCTACTCTTGTGAGGCACATCCATGCATATATGGACTCCCAAAAATACACAAGGAAGGGGCACTTCTAAGACCTATAGTCAGCAGCATCAACCCTGTAACATACAAGGTGGCAAAATACCTAGCCAACATCTTAGGGCCATTAGTTGGAGGTTCTAAGCATTACATTCAGCACTCCTAGGATTTCACTAACAAGATTGAAGATGTCGTTCTCTGTGCAGAAGAGACTATGTTATCCTATGATGTGACATCTCTCTTCACCTGTATATCCACTAAGGAGGCTGTTGACATAGTGAGAAAATGGCTAGGCCAAGACAGCGCCCTTACCAGCAGAACTGATCTTAACCCAGAACAGGTGTGTCCCCTACTGGACTTGTGCCTGAATACCACCTATTTCAAATATAGGGATAAGTTCTATAAGCAAAAACATGGATGTATATAAACTTAAGAAAATAATCTGCAGCACACAAGTAATTTAGTGTGAGATTATATACATTCCTTTATTATAGTATGTAAACACATACATCAGGGACTGGTAATGTGCAGAACAACTGATTAAAAACATTAAAATATATTATGTACATATAGCAGCATTCAAAAACATGGATGTGCTATAGGATCTCTAGTTTTACCCATTGTGGCAAACCTTTACATGGAGGAAGTGGAAAAACAGGCGCTTAATACCTTTAAGGGCATAGAATCCAGCCACTGGTTTAGATAGGTGGATGACACCTGGGTTAAAATCCACCAGAAGGAAGTAGAAGCAACACACAGGCTTTCTTGGATTGCTTGGTAGAAGTCAGGGAAAATTGTAAACTGGAAGTAGAGGTTTACAGAAAACCAACCCACACAGATCAGTATTTGATATTTGACTCCCACCACCCTTTAGATCACAAGATGGGTGTCATCAGATCCCTGCAACACAGAGCAGTGAACATCACCACTAGCACAGAGGCTAAAAAAAATAAAACATCTCAGAGGAGCTCTTAAAATTTGTGGATATCCAGACTTGGTCAAAAGAAATAGAAGGAAAGAAAAGAACACAAATACCAACAGTGAATGGGAAACCAAGACAGGAGAAAGAACATGGTCATGCCATATGTAGCAGGGGTTTCCGAGAAATTAAGAATTTTCAAAAAAACATCATATCCCTGTCTGCTTTAAATCGAACAACACACTTAGGCAGCAATTGGTTCATCCAAAAGACCCAATACCAAAACAAAAGAAAAGCGACATCATATACGCCGTGCAGTGAAGAGTGCTCTTATTTGTATGTGGGGGAGACTAAACAGCAACTGCATCAACGTATGGCCCAGCACAGAAGAGCCAATTCCTCGGGTAAGGACTCGGCCGTGTACCTGCATCTTAAAGAAAAAGAACATACCTTTGAAGATTGTAATGTCAACATATTGGCAAAGGAACATGACTGGTTCAAGAGAGGTGTCAATGAGGCCATTTATGTGAAAATAAAGAAACCAAGCCTGAAAGGGGTGGGGGGTTTCGACACCAACTGTCTGCCATGTAAAATGCGTTTTTCACACCTTACCCTGGGCAGTTCCTATAACACCTCTTAGCCACAATGCAATCATGCCTTGCATTCAGAAGGTCCCCAACACCTGGTTGTCATATGCTAATTGGTACTTTCCAGGGTACATAATTGCCAACATATTCTTGTACAAGTCATTCTGAATTGATAAAGTCAGTCGGATGACTAGCGAAACGTCTTCAAGAACTAACTTCAAGTCCAGTTTATCTAACCGAATACAACAGATATAACCTATCAGTATGTCTTTGTGATTGTGGGGAAAACCGGAGTGCCCAGAGGAAACCCACGCAAGCACAGGGAGAACATGCAAACTCCTTGCAGATGTGTCCAATGGTGGAATCAAACTCAGGACTTCAGCGCTGACAGGAAATAACAGTCATCTCCAAAAGAGCACGGTGAAGTACTGGATGAATATATCTAAACTTATGAGCCCGAGCCATTGGGAGATAAGTGTTCTGAAAACGGGATTACTTACTCAATGTTTAAGTCTTTTTAGGGGTGAACATGCCTGTTAAGTTTTCCAAAAAAGGCACTTTGAAAAGTGAGCACTATAGTTTGAAAAATTATTCCCCTATAAAGAAGCAGTACTCTAGGAGAATTTATCCCGACTGTGAATGAAATCCAGAGCGAGCAGATACTAGTCTTCAGGCTTCAGCCTTTTTCATTTGAATGCAAACAAACAGGAGCATCTATGGGAAAGTGCATATTATTACACTTTGAAAAGCGAAATTAAGATGTTTCCACTATGTACTCCTGTTAACTTTTTAGGGCTTTTTGATTGTTGTATATTGATATGGCTATCAAAAAACATATTGATCAGCTGTTTTTGCAGTATGCTTTAATTACAAGCTTCATACAGCTTCAGCATCCACTTGGGAATATAAAGTATATAGTATAAAGTATATAGTAGTCCAAAACTGAAGAATTGTAAACTAGTTATTTTTAAGCAGTGTAGTCTGGAAGATCAACTAATCAATTAAGATTAACAAACTCTTAAGATAATCAACTAACAATTGTGCGGCCTAATGAGAATTGCATAATCAAGTGAAAATGACGGACTTTTGACAGTTTGGTCTAAAGAACAAGACAGATTAGTAATTACACCCAATACCTCACCCCAAACGACCAAAATATTGAGCCTGTAAGGCTGACCAAGCACAAATATAATAGCATACGAGTTGTTTTAAACCAAATCTACTCCTTTAAAACAAAGTAAGAGTCTGAAGTTTTAATCTGCACCAAACAAAATCTAAAATAAATCTGTATTTATTTAATATTTAACGTATAAATATTTAAATTGGCAAAAAAAAGTAAGATTTTTTTTTATTTCTGTATATAGTTTATGGTTTCCCTGTTCGGCTACAACAGTTAATACTAATTGTCAACTGTAAGGCTGCTATGTATAGCAATTTTTCCCATGTGTTTTTTCACTGCTTATTTTTGGAGAGAAATACTGACAATCCACTTCTATAAGATACTGTTCCATTGACATGAATGAGCAAAAATGATTTAAAGATTCTCAAACCAATGCCAATGTGACTGCAAATAAAATGTTCTTTATGGTTTGTAATGTACTGTTTAAACTGCTATGGTAAATATAGTAAATGCTAAACAAGCAAGCAAAAATCGAACTTCACTGAAATGTATAAGGCCATCTCTTCAGGGGTCTCTATAAGCACTGCAACAAATCCGTATGAATTGTAAAATCCAATGCCAAATGCAATTCATGCTTAACATTTGTTTGTCTTGAGCATGCCTGCAAAACAAACACAAATCTATATTAAATGCACAACCAGACATTTAAGAACCCCTTTCAGCAAGCCTAATATGCTGTAAAAATGTACCTGCATAAAAAAAATGTTTTACACAATGCAGAGATGTATGTACATCCAAATATCTTAATCTTTCGGTACAGAAAGCCCTGCCCCTTTCCTCATTGATCTCAGGCATGCTCAGTGTAATTCACCCAGGGAGAAAGAAATTCTCTAATTAGCTACTTTTTCAACTTTCCTGTGCTTACAGAAGTAAAACAAAAGTTAAATAGCCGAACTGCCTTCTGTAGTGAAAAATGTATTTATTTTATAGGTATATCTTTAGTTATTAATTACTGTACATAAAAGTTAATAAAAGACTTACAGGGTTATTCAATAAAAGGTCTTATCGTTTAAAATGGTGCTAATTTTCCCCCAACCAATCAGATGTTTGGTTTCAAGTGTTAAATAAGATCTTATTGGATGGGGCAAAATTAGCACCATTTTAAACGATAAGAACTTTTATTAAATCTCCCTGTTAATTTTCTGGCCCATAACATAGGAAATAAAAAGTTTTAGGGTGGAGATAAAAATGTCATAGACCACTCACAAAATTCCCATTTAAGTTTTTTGTTTATATTTGAAGTGTACTTGATGCACTGTAGGTACATATGCTGGACCATTCAAATTAAACTTAAAACATCTACTCTTAAAGGGTATGTCCACCCTTCAGAAATTTTTTTTAGCTCCTGTCCCCCCAGCCCCAACCGCTATGTTGTAATATCAGAAAATGCCAGAACTTTACTTACCTTCCCTCTTGCCTCTGCCGGCCCTCTGCTTGCGAGAAAATGCAAGCAGAGGGGCGGGACCTGCAGTCGCGTCTGTGATTGGCTGAGCGGCAGCCAATCACGGACGCGGCTGCCGGGAGTTCAGTGCGGCGGAGGCAAGAGGGAAGGTAAGTAATGTTCTGGGCATTTTCTGATATTACAAACATAGCGGTTGAAGCTGGGGGGACAGGGGCAATGTTTGCTAAAAAGGGTTTTACACTAGGGGGAGGGAATCCAAAATCGGGAGGGAGGGGGAGAAGGGCTGCAGTACGCATGCCAAACTTCTCCCGGAGGCCAGGTAGGAGGCAGAGTCCTATATGGACTCTGCTATCCTCCTGGTGGGCGTTTTTGGGACTTTGGGGGGGGGGGGGGCTACAGGATAACCATATGGAGCTGGGATGTGAGGTAAGGATTAAACTACACTACATGATGGGCCAGTAGTGGGGTGATTATAGTTTTGGGGGTGGACATGCCCTTTAAGCTTGCGACTTGAGAAATGACAAAGTTTCGTCCGACTATTTCATCTATGGACGTTTGGTTGGGCATTGTTGATGACTCGCAAGGTCTGAACATCAATGATGCCCAACTGAACAGCTGTACAGCCAACTGATAATCCCACAGACCAAGCGATAATCGGCTGAAATGGCTGTTTGGTCTGCCAGCCATGAGCGGTGGGTTGGCTGCTGGATTGCACATCTGAATGGAGCTTTACTTGTGTTTGGGTTTTTTTTTAATAGGGCCGGGTGTGTGTATTTTGTGTGTTTTCAAAGACAAAATAAAATATTTAAATAGTTTTCTGAAGGGGCAACAATTTAAATCCCACAACTACCCCTTGAGAATTATCACTGCAAGGTTTTCATAAAGAAAAATAATAAATACATTTTTTTTTTAATTCATTTGCAGGTAAAGTGCTGAATGATTAAGAATTTCAATTTTTCTCTACTTAATGTGGGTTTTTACCCATAAACAGAGAACAAATTAGTAGTAAGGCACATAACAATGCCTACTTAACTAAAAAATCAACACAAAAAACTAGCCCTCCCACTGCATTGCATATGAAACTTTGCTATATAAAAGGCAGAAGATGTAGCTGTTCACATAAAACAATATGACAGGAAATTACTTTCTTGTACATTCCAAAAATTTAACAATCTATTTGTGTTGATTTTGATGGATAGTTAACAATATTAAAAAAAAAAAAAAAAACAAAGTCACTATTACATAAATCTCATAGAAAACAAATGAGTGGAAATCCAGAGTTAAATTTAAGATGGATGATTTAATTATTCATAAAAGAAATGTGTTGCTAGGTGTCATCCTTCGGAAGATAACGTATTTGAAAAACCCCCACAATTTTTAGCTCAATTATATGTTCAGTGCTCCGGGTGATGTACTCTTGGTTCAGCTTTAATATTATAATTTTTCTAGAATAGCATGACATTTTTGTTAAATGAATAAAACATCTTTGTAAGGACGATGGATGTTATATTTTATATTCCAAAGAGTAAATTTGAAGATCTTGCATTTTCTAAAGGAACATCATAACAGAATATTAAATATATTTGATCTTTTCTATATATTGCCACATTTAGTCATTAACTTTTTTGTCAAACAATGTCGGCAATTACTATAGGTATTTTTCAAACAATCTCCTCTTCTGTGCCACAACGATACATTCAGAATTAGAAAGCAATTCTGAAGTTTGATCTTCCCATAATCACCTGAACATATTCTTTCTGTAATAGGGGCACTTTGTTTAAAAAAATTCCAGTTCTCCTGAAAAAGCAGCCTTTAACAGGAGGTATATACTCTATGCAAGTATGGTAGAATTGGGAAAATAAACAGTATTCAGTTGCTGTTGTCCTGCTGATAGTAGCAAAGTGAATAGATGCTAGTGAAACACTGTAAATGTCACTAATGGAGTTCACATCAGTATGCTCAGGTCTCTTAACTTAGAAGCTGTCGTATTTCCTTGTGCATGTGGCATAGGAAGTCTACGTATGAAGCACCACCATTCACACTCTTGTCTTCTACAAGTAAGCGTTTAAAGAGCATCTCAAGCTTGTCATCTTGTTTGACAATAAACAGCTGTGGAAAAAAAATAATAAATGTAAAAAGTTTGCTGTAAGACTAAGTGGTAATTTTAATGCACCAATGGAATGTATTTTTAGATTTTGGAAGTATAAAAGGTTGGGTTGAGCTCTCCTTTTAGTTTAACTTTCCAGAATACTTCACCATTTTAGGTTATGTCACGCTGTACCTGGGATATTACGTTATAAGATATTATAAAATATAATTTATCATTTCCCTGTTCCCTTAAACCAAAATCTACAAATACATATTATGCATTGGTGGTCACATGATACAACTTGGGGAGTTTGGCACGGTGCCAAAAAGCATCAGGAACCCTCCAGCTATGAGTAAAATGGGACCAAGTCCCTGGTACATTTTCTGTTCATTTATTTATGTAATGTAAGTTATGTTGATGCGTAGTATAGCAAACACTAAAGCTTCATACACGTGGGTGATCACGGCGGCCAACTTGCGGTGCACGATGTGCATGAGCGCTCGTTTCACCCTGAAAATTGTGCCGTGTGAGGTATGTTGTCTGATGAAGATTCTATGTAAGCACCGAAACATTACATTTGAATAAAACACCCATTTGAATCAAGACTGGTATGCTCAGATGGACTATTTTATTATCTTGCAATATGTATTGGTGACCTTAATGCCATCAGGGACCCTACTTTGGACAGATTACCATCTACTCACCTACCTACAGGATATGTTAATTACCCACCAGCTTTTCCCACACTAGTAGACAAGAAACTTCTTAAAGGCAATGTCCATCCTAAATATAAGAACTTTTAAAATGATCATTACCCCCCCAAAACCTCACTTTCGCATGGTTACCAAAATTCAAAGATCCCCCAGATTTTACCTACTTGACCCGGTAAAAAACTACCGGCCACAAACACACTAAACAACTAAGTACTGCATGTAAGTCAGCGGAATGGTGCATATAAGCCACCATTGAAAATAAAGAAAACTGGTTACCAGCACAAACCCTATACCATAATATGTTAGTAGAGCATGCCTACAGAATTTTTTATATATATACACAGAAGGGACAGAAGGGGTACTTTATATACACAGAAGGGACAGAAGGGGTACTTTCAGAATGGAAACATCTTCTACAGGTGGCTAGCCCACCTGGTGCATAGTACCACTCCCTAAAAGAGGATACTGTCCATAAATGAACCTTCCGAAAAGTATTTCACAACAGACATTATCCACCTTTGCCTCATTCTATTCAGAGCTATTCAAACCCCAACTATCCCCCACGCAGCTTTGTACATACCTGGACCAAATCCCCTTTCCTGCACTATCTGACTCTGTTGCCCTACTCTTAGATGCACCCTTAACACTAAACGATTTAACACAGGCTCTTGGAGATATGAAAACTGTAAATGCCCTGAGACCAGATTCGCTTCCAGTGGAGATTTATAAAATACATTCTCTTAAAGATAATGAACACCCTATTATCCACATACCAACCTGCCTTTGAGGTTGGCAGCCAGCCTAGCTTCTATAATACTGCACTTAAAATCACACAAGGACCCCACGGAGTGTAATTCATATAGTCCAATATTGCTTTTTAATGTAGACTACAAACTGTTAGCAAATAGACTTCAGCAATATATGAGGCCTCCGCCTAGGTGAACAGACTAGTCGCCTCAGCCTATATGCAGATGACTTGATTTAAGATCTTGTTGACCTATACCAATATTTACATGCGGCATGTAATATCATTAACAACATTCAGCCCCTTCTCAGGCCTACACATTAAGTGTAGCAAATCCCTGATTTACCTTATCGACCAGATCCCAAATAATGTGTGCAAATGCCTTAACCATTCCGGTTGCACTCCAGTAAGATTACTACTCTTACTCAAATGCTATTCTTAGAGCTCCCAATCAACTTGATCGGCAAAATAAACTTGATTAAAATAATTCTGTTAACTAAATGTTTTCCAGCACTCCCTATACCACATTCCAAAAAATTACTTTGAATAGATTAGTTATCTCCTTTTTGTGGGGAGGGGGCAGAATAAGGTTTAAAACGAAGACATTAAGGGAGCTAAAGAGAAACCTGATTGGCCCTCCCAGACTTCAAATTATATTATGTAAAATATATGGACCTCTGGCTAGACAGAGAAACAGCTTCTCAAACTGAACATCTATCCAAAATGTTCAAACATTTTAAAGGAATGCAGCAAAAAAAAAGTGACTAGGCTATACCCTTTAGATACCACATAACATGTTTTGTGTCAAGACCCAAATTTTTAAGAATTTTGCTCAAATATTTATTTATAATGATGTAATAAATATAAATTCTAATACTTCTAAGTTTAGGAAAAAAAAGGCAAATCATTTCCTTACCTTCATATAACGTGGCCTCTGTGCTCTGAACATTGTAATAATCGCACGTGTTTTATTTGAAACGGGGTTATCCAAAATCGGCAGAGAACTCTAAAATGTTTTAAAAGAAAGTGTTTTTACAATAAGAAAAAAAAAAAAAAAAGGACTATATTCATTAATTATTTCTTCCTGTTTCAGCAACATCATTGTGTGCCAAGGATGCTGGATGTAGCACTCCCTCTTCTCATCAATTTTTCTTTTCTATCCAAGTTATTAATATAACAATAGAATATAACAATAGAAAAGCAGGAAGTTATAAAGCAAATATATATTCAACACAGAAGGAAAAGTTGACTTAAATTTAAAAGATGAAACGTAACCGTAAGGATAACGTCTTTCCTTCCCTTTTCACTAAGTAAGCATGCACCATGCAGATGTCCCAGAGAATAAACAGGAGGGTATATATGCCTGGAACATCTTTATACCAAAAGCTGCCCCCTACTGAGTCTCCCAAACAGAACTTGTAACGTTTCATTAATGTAGGAATGGATGACCAGGTAGCTACCTTACAAATCTGGTCCAATAAACAGTAATAGGGAGTCCAGGATGTTGACAAGGCTGTATGGACAAGAAACTTTAGATGAAGAATCGGCTATCTTAAATGTCCCCTCACTCTATCCTGTTAAATTAAATTTTTAGACGCTGCTTGCCCCCCTTTTCCTGTAACCAAATGAAACAAGAAATTTAATAGATGCCTTGAATGACTTGGTTCTTTCGAAATACATTTTGACTGCCCAAATCAATATAATAGAATTTTCGCTCATCATTTCTTGAATATGGGTAGAATTTTAGGGAAATAGACTGGTTACCCATAAGTCCTAAATACGATTTCATCTTCACCAACACATCTAATTAAGGTAAATAGAAGCCACTAACAAAAGTGAGTTTAAAGGCATCAGGCTTACAGATTCCAAAGGAGAGAAAAAGAAAATCCATTAAAATACTTAATATTAAGTTGAAATCCCAAGTAGGTGTGCGGTCCTTAAGGGGCAACTATAGTAGGAAAATGGTTCTAAACAATTTTCCAAGGATGAAGGAAATCGTATTCCTACCTCCCTAGGTGACCACTAACACAAGTGGCGAGTTGTCAAAGAAGTGTTTGCACTACGGCTGACAGCTCACTTCTCCATGCAGTGCATGACTATCTCCACTAACATTAGAGATAAGGGGGGTAGCCAAGCTTTGTATGCAGAACGTTTTTATATCTCCCTGAAAAACAGAGTTTAATCCTTTTGTAGCCGAGTGATTATTATAAGAATATTTGTTGTTCCCAGTGTGTAAGGATAAACAGAAACACAGCAGGGAGAACAGATCTGCTAAATTGAACAATCAAGTAAGGTAAGCAGCAGCTGACCAGATCTAGTATAGCCCTGCTCTCCCCTTCTCACTTAGGATTTCTTTCTTATGCCAAAAAACCCTGCTATACATTTCTTTCTGACAAAGGAAAGAATATACATTACATGGTATGACTTCTAAAGAATAAATTTGTACTTTATAATAGTATATAAGTTTATTATGTCACCATGAAGTTGCCTGTGGCTTCCTGTTTTTGTATGATCAAGAAACTCCTCAGAGACGTAATATCCTTATAATACTTAAAGTGGATGTATACTGAAAAAAATGCGTCATCTTAATCTATAAATAAATACATGTAAGTAGCACTTACTCTGAGGTGTTTGTGTTGCTGCATGCCTTCAATAAATTACTTTTTTGCTCAGGCTCTGACCACTGACCTGACCCTTACCAACTATCAATACTGCATACAGCACACCAACTGTCAAACCACTCCAGCTACAGCAAAACAGCTTACAGAAATGCTGAAATGTAAGATGTTTCTGATTGCATATCTAATGAAATAGGGGTCAGATCAACAAAAAGATGATACAGTGATTGTTGGGATGAATTCTAGTTTCCACTAATGGGCAATAAAAAAAAACTTATTTGCCAGGTTACATATACTTTAAGGTTATGGACTTTCAATGGTGAGGTGCAGTGTTATAAATTATTATAATTAAGGACAACTGCATCCCTAGAGTTACCTCTCCCTTCTAATGTACCCTAGGCAAGGACCTAAAATTCTAGCCTTATACCATTGGGAGTACATTACATTCACCACACTTCTTTAGAGTAAGTCTCCCCAATCCTCTCTTTCCAGCCCCCTTTACTAGGCAGATTCTTCGCAAGAAAAGCATCGTCCCATAGGCCTCTCACCAGACACAGATATGGGGCCTGGAATGGACTGGGGAGTAATGAGTTATGTAAATATTGTGGGCGATTAAAATGGACAGTGCAGCAGTTGTCCTTTACTGAAGTCCTGTACAGAAAAAAAAAAATCTTTCTTTTGCCCTTATAAGTCATTTATAGCATCTTTAAGAGGGTATAATTTCAAAATTTAATAAATTCTTGAATGCTGAATATTATTCATAATAAGAATATAAAATTTTGACTGATCATCAAAATCCAAAACATTACAGAATGGAGATTTGCCCTTTCTTTAATTCAGTAACCATAACCACAGGGTATCAGGATAATTATAAACAATTCTATAGTTAGGGAAATAAAATAGAGGCCCTTAAGTGTAAATAGTCTAAAAAATATTTTCACAAATAAAGATAGATATGTCCTCCTTAGCTGTAGCAATACAAGGCATCAATAGTAACATCACAGGGCTACAATTCTCTATTTTATTTATCAGATTTTATAATTTATTATTTTTCAGTAAGTGTTCTTGGCTATTTCCATGATATAGATTATATAAATATACTTACCATGCTACAATCAATATGGCTAAAGGAGGTGATGCCAAAGAGGTTCTGGATTAGTGATTGCTGCACATTTGCCCCAAACCATATAAATAAGTTCAAGCCATTCTCCAAAATATACACTTCTCCTTTAGAAAGACGATCTTCTGATGAACGGATGGCTACTGGCAAGGAGTCATTAGCAGGATCCATTTTTGACTGTTTAAAAAAAACAATAAAAAAAAGAATGAGCATTATAATGTATCTATGTTTATTAAATAGGGCAGTCTATTTAGCATTTGAAACATGTGGGAAATTATTATAAGAGCTCATAATTACCATGGGTGTAAATGCCACCAATACTTTCTTCATTGGTTAAAAAATAATTAAAACATAAGCAAGCATTTTGCTTATGGGAAAGTTGTGCAAGCATTTGGCAGCATGGGAAAGTTGTGCAGGTTCCTGGGGTTGTGTCTTCCCCTGTGCTGGGAGTGCTGTCACTCAATGTGCATCATGGTAGCAGACACACCCACTTGGCTGCAGTAAGAAATCCTTTCCTCCCTGACTCTCTAAGTTCGGAGACAGGGGAGGAAAAGTTAAAACCCTCTTCCCACACCACTGTAACAAAGGCAGGGGGAACTTGTGTTGAAAAGTGATCAAAGATTGATTTCATAGGGGATGCTGGGAATATGAGGCAATCTGGTATGGGAGAGAGAAAAAAGTAGTACCAGATTACTCCTCCATTAATTAGTGAAGCCAGCAAGGGTGTGTGTGTGTGTGTGTCTCTGTGTGTGTGTCTCTGTGTGTGATATCGACCAGCTAGTCAGATCCCACAGCAGAATTCCCGATGGATCCTCTCACGTTCTGCGCATGCACTAAAGGAACATGCGCGTCAGACATTTCCCAAGCAGGCAGTCACTGAAATTGGGTGAACCTGCACCATCCACAGCGTTCTGGGAGAAACTCATTGGATTTCTTCTAAACTACTGCTCACAGACCCAGGATACTGCAGGTACATATCCACCTTACACATATCTATCCTTACAACCAAGGTGACTTTTATCAGTGGAGATACCCTTTAAAGAAACAACTTGATGACTTTCCTGTGACCTATGTAAAAACAGAGCATAAAGAAAAGCAATCATGATTTACTAGGAAGGGGGGTCTGCAAAAACCAGGAAATAAACTGGCAGAATACCTGATGACTTCTCCACAATGCCGATTTCAGAGGAGAGTTGCAGCCTTATACTAGTTATGTATTACAGAATATTTTAATGCTGCCAGTAAACACTGCTGACTGTAAATAACAGAAAACACATATTTGCCAATATCGGACAAATTAATTATCATGTTTTACCAGGACCCCTAGTTATGAAAGTATAAAAATAAACCCAAAATCTACAGAAATAATTTTTTGCTACATAATTTAAATAATTGAAGGGGTAAGAGTTAAGCCCCCCAAAAATTCTACCAAAAGTCACCAATTCTAACCTATTAAAAGAATATGTTTCTTTTTCTTGAAAAGCTATAAAGTAGTTTTACCTTGTCAAAAATAGTTGTAAAAAAAGGGTAATTTTTTTCTGCACTTAAGCCTGATAAACTGAGTATGTTTATTATTTTTCAAACAATGTTAATACCTTACAGAAATATTCAAGCCTGTATATTCAAACTAAAAATATGTTTACGGAATTACAGTGTTTTCTAACATAGTATGAAAGGTTGAATAAAGACATACGTCCATCTAGTCTAACCTTTTAAGCCTCCTCATGAATTCTGCTTAACAACTGATCAAGATAAAGGCAAAAAAACAAAACAAAAAAAAAAAAAACAGTATGAAGGGGAAAAGATTTCCTTTCTGACTCCAAATGGGAACTGGAAAATCAGAAGAACACTTACCAAGGGTAGTAGTCTAGGGTAGAAAAAGACATTTGAATCTGTAACATCCATGGAAGAGACAAGCTGGCGGACATACGCTCGATCATCAATGGTAACATCTGCACCCGGTTGTAGCACATCACTTTTAAGCACACAGTTTAAGTAAACAGGAAGGAGTTTCATGCATTCTGGCAGTATCAGCTATAAGATAAAGATAATTACACGTGAGAAATACTTTTCAAAAAAAATGTTTTAATACAAAAAAAAAGTGGTAAAAAGGCATATGGAATAAACTTTGACAATAAGCATGTGGAGATTGTTAACAGACAGGTCCACAGAAGACCATCTGGATACCAAATACCTTGATGCAGTTGGTCTCATTTGATCTCCATTACTCATATTTATACCTGAGTATACAGACTGTAAAACAGTCAGATTTTGTGATCATTTACCAGGAGTGAGTTTTACTTTAAATAATGAATGCTAGAAAGATAACTTAATCGGAACATTTTTGTTTACCTGCCCAGCAGATGAAGGGCTTGCACAGTTCTTGCGATAACACGCTAAAATTTGAGCGCACTGATTAATCAGGGTATCTCGTACAGTCTTTGTAGGATTGCTAAGAACTCCCCTATAAGCTACAAGATAAAGAAGAGAAGTTATAGCATAATCAAAAGCATTATTCTTATTTAAAAAAATTGCAAAATGATACACTTATATAAAGATGCGTCCAAATTTGAATTGGTAAAAATATCTAGATATAACAGAGGAACTTAAGTGCCAACTCTACTCTCTCTATTCTTATGTATGCAGGGTGAACCTAAAGTTACAATTATACTAGTGGATTGCTCCACTTTTGTTTTTTTTTTACTGGAAGTGCCACTATGTGCACCCATATACAGTATTATATATAAGTGAATGTTTTATCAAGAATATGGGGCAGACTGCTATGGTATCTAAATTTGATCTTTTTTGTATGTATACTGAAAAAATGACTTTGCATCATCTTAATCTATAAATATGTGTAAGTAGCACTTACTCTGAGGTGCGTGTGTTGCTGCATGCCTTCAATACAGTACTGGTTTTGCTCAGGTTCTGACTACTGACCTGACTATTTTACCACATTGAATGAATGCACAGATGGCACCCTTAAATGTGTTTGGCTTTTTTCAAAATATATGGTTTGTGGTTTATCCCCTAAGGCAAGGTAGTATTTAGCCTTAAAAAAGGTACACACAGTACAGATTTCTGAAAGATGACAGACAGGATCTGCAAGATCCTGTCTGCCATCTTTCAAAGATCTGCACACACACAGTCCGGAGCGTTCTCCCTATGAACTTCATTAGGAGAACGCTAGGGACTGTGTGTTTCCATCGGCCTATAGAGGAGTCTAGCGCGGCAAATGGAAATTTTCGCCCTTTCCCGAACAAGCGTCCGGCCGACCCAATAGTTCAGGGAAAATGAGCGTACACACAACGATAAAGCCCCGATACTGTCGGATCCCACAGTATCGGGCTTTATCGTTACTGCGTGTGCCCAGCTTAAGTGTGTACAGCCCCAAAGTCATTGCTGTTAAGTATTGTGGTTCTAAGGGGTCCAGACGTTATATATAAAATCTACATATGGAGGTGGACACATGCCCTTTAGGTCTATACGAGAATTTTACAAATAAAATTCTTGTTTATTAATGAGCCCTGTAATGCATCTCTAACAGCATGAAAGAAGTTATATTGCTCAGAAGATGAACACTTGCTGCTTTCAGTACATCGAGTGGCATCACTTATACGATCTGCATTTCCTCCCTGTGCCCAGGGTCTGAGCATGCTGACTAAAGACTTAATGCGGTGAAAGACAGGAAGTCCTTACACAGCCAACTTATAAGTGATGTCATCAACCCCCACCATCAAACCTCTGTCTTTTTAAAGGGACTGTCCACCCCTTTGAGAAAAAATTAGTATGTTGAGCAAAACCCCCCAAAAACCTGTACTTCGTTTTGTTTCCATTTATTAAATCTGCTTCCAGCAAGAGATCTTATACGTACAAATTTGCGATCCACCGCCACTTCCGGTTTCTCCACTGCAGCTGCTGTGTTCTTTTTGTGCTCCCAAGCAGCCACAGTGGAGACTGCCCAGAAAATGGCAGTGACACCAAGGCAGACACTGACTGCGTTACCAGGATGTGGAAAGCGGATTGCAGAGCCGCGGGGGTGGATCACGGAGCTTGTAAATATAGGATCTCTTAAGCCTGTAAAATGTTAATCCGTTTCTGACTAAGGTTTCCACAGGCAAAAAAAGACAAATACAAAGTTTGCAGCCTAGGAAAATAGTCAAAAAAGAAGAACGAGTTTAAGGTGAGTGGCTATGAATGCAGGCAGAGCAATGTACTGATCATGTGGTTACAATCTGCTGTTCAGGGGGAGAAAAAAGTTCCCCTTTAAGAAAAAGTAAGTAAATTACTATTTTATTAAGACCCGTGTCAGAAATATATAAATAACAAAATGGCACCTCTACATAGCTGAAGGTGTATTTCCAAAAATATAGTTTTGGGGGGAACTGACTTTTACCCAGCTCAGCCCAGATGTCCTGCACCTCACCTTTCATTGGTCTGGAAGCAGGGGGAGCTAGACTAAACATGTACATGCAACCTATCTTAAACAAGTAAAGAGCACAGTACTTCTGATGGAGCTAGGCTAGATCAGTTTTCCCATGAAAAGATTAGTATATGAATAAGGGCACTAGTAGTACTTACCAAACTTGGAAAAGTAATTAATGAGTGTATCTGTTTCACAATTTCGGTACAGGTCAGCTAACTGTGTACAGCAATTCAGCGCCATGTTATGAATACGGAGTCTACGCCTTCCCCCACAACTTGTATACAGTACAGCACACTATAAAATGTTAACCGAGAAAGAAATAACACAGATTTACAAAAGCAAGCTCAAAACTTTAAAGGGCATGCCCACAATCTGTTTAATTGTCCGTCACCTGCGCCAAATTCAAACCAATATATTTAGCACATAGAAAATAGAATAGAAATAGAATTATTTCTCCAATTGCAGAGGAAGCTGGCTTCTCCCTCCATTCAAATAATCAAGTGTGACTGCTGCCATCACAGGTAGGGAACAAAGGCAATACTTATCATTAAATATCTGGTTAGAAATGCATGTAATTCAGTGCTAAAAAAGCATTTTGGGTTAGGGTCAAATAAATAAGAAATTTTTTCTTGTTTTAAGGGTGGACAAGTCCTTTAACAATTCGTTTTTTTAAACCTTTAAATTGTAGATTAATTTGGCCACAGAAAGCTGCCTTGTGTTGCATTAACTTTAACAATACAGCAGGTAGAAAGTGACAATATTTTATAGATATTTTTATGTCATGTGCAAATGCTCAAAGTTTAAAGGAAACTATGTAAGAATGGAAGTTATTTTGTTCTTAGAATGCAGTAAACAAGTGCAATACATTTGAGATTAAATTTGTTACAAAATTACCATTGATAAAGCTTTGGTGTTTTACCTGAAGGAGTGCACCAGTTTCTTCATTCAGTTTATCATCATGTTTAAATTCCACTGTTATTGTTTTATCACAATCAAGTCCAGCAAGTTCCACATCAGTCGTATTGCTCATGTAACAAGCCCCGAAGAAGTCAGTTGCACGGATACCTAAAATTTTAAAAGTAATGTTAATTTTAACAATCTTAGAATTTCACAAGGTAGGTAGAGGACCAGGGCCAGGTTTCTGGAAAGGCCAACTAGGCCGTGGCCTAGGGTGCCATGACCATCTGGGCCGGCACAAAAGAGTGAGTCCACCCCTCCCATTGCAAAGCAGTGCAGGGGAGAGAATTTCCTACAGCCCAAATTTCCAGTACTTTCCCTCACGCATTCCCCTCTAACAGGAATCTGACAGACAGCGAGATTACTTATCTCTGAGCCTACTGGTGTAGTTTCCAGTCTTGGTCCTTTACATGGGTAGAGCTGCTTCTGTTCAGGCTCCTCCATTCATTTTTCTATGGTATGTGGGGTTAGGAGGTCATTAAAGTAACAATGTTAACCCCTTCATGTTGGGCTGATTGTAAATGAGAAACTCTCTGCATGTTAAAAAGTGTATATGTATAAAAGAGTGAACGTGTTAGTGTATGGAAGCAGAAGCATGTATTTGGATGTGTGTGTGTGCTGTATATATGACACTGACTGCTGCTGCATGCATTAGTTCTATTTTCTGCAACTGGACTGGTAAGGAAATGTTATGGCGTTTAGTAGTATATATATGCGTGTGAATATGTGTGTATGCATCTATGAGTGTGCATAGCAGAGCAACAGAAAGAATCCCTATGTCAGTGCATGTAGCAGTGAATGTGCATGCAATGTATGTATATGTGTAGCAAAGTGAGTTAGAGCTTATACAACTAACATCCTTATTGGTTCCCTAAGAGCACATGTGCCCATTTCGACTCAGGGCAGTACCCCCTCTAATCAGACATGGTCTAATCCTTAAAGCCTTGTCAAAGGAAATCACTCTTTACTTTAATGCACAGGTGGAGTAACCATATGTTTAGTCTTTTGGAGGCTATAAGGATCATTAAAATAATCATAACTATTAATAATATTATATACATTGATTATTTTATTGAAATAAAAACATTTATTGTATATATGTATGTATTTTATACATATTTTTACCAGAGCATTGAAGAGGGGGGAGTTTGATGGCACAAGATATATGGCCTAGGGGAGAAAAACTAATAAAGTCAGCCCTGGAGAGGCTCCCTTTGTTACTATTCAAAGACTACCTTGTTTAATTCTTATGCTATATCATATTCATGGTGCTTTATATGCAGATTTGGGTTGCCTATTAAAGGGCATGTCCACCCCCAAAACTATAATCCCCCCCAAACTACTGGCCCCAACCTGTAGTGTAGTTTAATCCTTACCTCAATCCAGCTCATAGGGTTCTCCTGTAAACCCCCCCCCCCCCCCCCCAAAGTCCCAAAACTAACCACCAGGAGGGTAGCAGGGCTCTGCCTGCTATCTTGCCTCCGGTAGATATTTGCCATGCGCTGCAGCCCTTTCCCCCCCTCCCTCCCGTTCTACTATCCCTCCCCCTGCGCAAAACCCCCTTAATATGCTGCTCCCCCATGTCCCCCAGCCCCAACCGCATATTTTTTTTTTCAAAAAGCTCCCCAAACTCTTACTTACCTCCCGCTTTCCTCCGCTGCACTGAATGACCGGCAGCCGCGTCCGTGATTGGCTGCCGCTCAGCCAATCACAGACGCGACTGCCAGTCCCGCCCCTCTGCTTGCATTCTCGCAAGCAGAGGGCCGGCAGTGCGGCGGAGGAGGACGAGGGTGAAGGTAAGAAGAGTTTGGGGGGCTTTCTGAAAAAAATATTTACCTCCGGTTGGGGCTGGGGGACATGGGGGAGCAGCATATTAAAAATCAATTTTAGGGGTGGACATACCCTTTAAAAGAGGTTCAAAAAAGCCAAACTGGTCTACAGGTAGCGCTCTGGCTCTAAACAAAACTCAAAATGCTTTTAAAGGATTTTACTTGCTTAATAAATGTTAAACTGCATACATCATACAATGCATTTTGGACTTTAAATCAGGAATACATTTGTTTTTGCATGAACATCTCTTTTAATCTGCAATGTATTAAATTCAGTACAGGGAAAAGATTTACTTTGCTACACACCTGTACTAGTTCTGACTCTCATCACAGCATCAAATCCAATCTCTTTTTGCACGTCTCGTCGTAGATCATTTAAGAACCGCTCTTTATCAGTTTCCAACTTAAAAATAATTTTTGAGATGTTAAAAAAAAACCAAAAAAAAAAAAAAAACCAGACTTTCCATTTTAGATAAATCAAGAATACAAAAATAATCTACTAGACAGTTTCGACACCACCAGACATCCACTACAGATATCTGCTTACATAAAGGCAATAGCAAAAGGTCCATTAAAGAGGGATAAGGTGCCTAGCAGGGAAATATTAAGAGGCACAAAAGCAAGTTAAAGCCAGATGCATTCAACATAGATAAGAAAAGTTAAAACTCCCTTCATTGTGCAGAAATAGGAAAATGCAGTAAGGTAACAAGGTTAAAAACATTTAAATAAAAATAATATCCTAACACATAGGGCAACAATATAAATCAAAGGGTCATAACACAGAAATACCTAAAAGGTACAGGGGGAAACAGATAATAAGATGCTAAGAATATATATATATTATACACACACCAGAAATGGCTATCAGCACTGCATTCCACAACAATGTAACGCCTGGGTACTGTTTCCATATAAAGAATAAATATACGGTAGGATATGTTTGGAGGCACTCACAGGACTAAGATAAGTATTATGTAACTTTTATTTAATAGAGTTAAAATGATGCCATCTAAATTTTATGGATTTATGGTAGCACCAGGGTAATTATAGGCAAGCTCAAGAAAGGATTGTGCCCATCTACTGGTAATGTATATATTGTGCAACCATGTAACTATTATTATCTGTTGTATTCAATTAGATAAACTGGACTTGAAGTTTAGTTCTTGAAGATGTTTCGCTAGTCATCTTCAAGAACTAAATTTCAAGTCCAGTTGATCTAATTGAATACAACAGATATACCATGACCTGGATGATTGAGAACCTTCACAAGTAACCATTATTGCTGGTCAGTTTAGTTTACTTTTTTTGGAAACCAAAAATATTATTGTAAAACCAAAATTTGTCTCTTGTAATTCCCTAACATGTAATGCATTTTACAATTTAACTATACTTAGATTACAAGTATAAGACTAGAAAGATTGATCAAATGTATTCACATTCAAATGCTCTAGAACTGCGCTGCTCAACCCGCGGGCCACAAGAGACCCGGCTGCATTTTTCACGTCTCGCACAGAGCCGCGGGTGGGCGTGGAAAGGGGTGGACCAGGGGCGGAGCTACTCCCCAGGGCACACTCAGAGTGTTCAGTGTCTCTAGTGTGGCCCCCAGCATTGGCTGGGTTGGGCACCCCGTTCTAGAACATACTGGGACACGTTGAGAAATACTGAAATAGAGAATCAGGCAACAAAATTATTGCATTATCTTTAATTCATTAGTGGTATTACACCATAGATTACTTTATCGTTTAAACCCTTTTTGTGTGGAAGAAAGCCGTAAACCAACCTGGAAGAATGTGTATTTGTAAACAGACCCTCCAGTTTGTAGTGGAACTACTCCTAGAGTGGCTACATCCAAAAACTGATTTGGAAACAAGAACAAATCAACACAGCAACCCTGTGCCACACAGTCCTTGGCCAAGTTATTGTAGAAGTTTGTTTGAGGTTGGAATAATGTCTGCAAATAAAGAAATATTCATTAACATGTAGTAATCTTTTATTGCAAAGCTGTACATGAACACTGTGCCTTTGGGAAACATGTAAACAATAATATTTTAAATATTACAATAAAAATCCAATCACTAAACACTATTTTTTTGTTGATCACTTTACATACAATGTAAATTGGTAAAATAAATGTTTGAAAAGTTGTGGGTGTCAAAGGTAGTGGCATTCAAACAGGTCCTAGACTACTGTGAACAATATACTGTATATACTCGAGTATAAGCTGAGGTTTTCAGGTTTTAAAATAAACCTGTAAACCTTACGTCAGCTTATACCTAGCTGCCACATGCTGCACAAGTACTGTTTGCCAGCTGACGTCACTACTCGGCGGAATGCAAACTGCAACGGGGGGGGGGGGGGGGGCTCTCCACTGCAGGCTTACGTGGCCTTTTAAATTAACAGCAAAGTTTCCATACATATCTTTGGAAACTACAGCTCCCAGCAAATAAAGCATCCTGGAAGTATGGGAATTCTGCTGTTCATTTAAAGGGCAACTTAAGCCTCAAAACAATACAGAATCAGAAGGAGGATGGTATCTATTGGTGAAAAGATTGCCTTCCGATTCAGTATTGTTTTGTGGCTTAAGTTGCCCTTTAAATGGACAGCAGAATTCCCATACATATGTTTGGAAACTACAACTCCCAGCATGCTTTGGAAACTACGATTCACAGCAACCAAACATCTGTATAGGAATTTTGCTGTCCATTGAAAGGGCAACTTATGCCTCAAAACAATACTGAATGAGAAGGCAGTAGTGGTCATAATTTCTACCCTCGGATTATACTTTGTTTTTCCTAATTTTTTCAGGTAAAAACAGGTACATCGGCTTATACTCAAGTATATACTGTATGTACTGGAGAGCAATGATTTTGTGCAGTATTTTGTTTTTTAGTCTTCTTCGCGTTAAAGGGGAACTGTGGTCTCCAAACAAGTTGATTTTAAATGAAATGCCAGGTCCAGAACTTTAAAATGAGCCTCAGCACAGCACAACCCACAGCAGGGAGTGTGTAACTTTGTCTTTTTAAATGACTCCCACACAGGTAGGGACTGTCACATGGTTTTAGAGCAGTAAGTGCAGGGGATCTGGTGATGCTGCTACCATATCACACATAAAAATTAATATCTTCAAAACTATGTTAAAAAAACAATGAAAAATTGGAGAAATATTTAGGAAAGCAATTCCTGTCAATTTCCCTAAAGTCATTTTTGGACCACAGTCCAGCAGGTTTTGCAATGTATTGCATTTTGGGCACTTGCTTCAGTTGCAAAACTACCGGACATTTAACTCTGAAGCAAACCAGCATTGTTTTATTTTTAAGGGGTATACCGTTCCGTATCAATGTAATGATCACATAAATAAATGTTCTTCAGGCTAAAATTATTACAAAATTATTACATAAACTTATCTTTGTAAATGTTACCTTTTCTTTGTCAGTATTAATCAGTTTCTTATCATCCCTGTTTTTAAGTTTCCCGGGAGCTTCAGCAATGGGTAGAGTTGTATGGAAAATGAAGAGCTTTCCAGCACAATCTGCTGCCTAAATAGATTTAAATGTTTAACTTGTTAAAATGTTTAATTAAAACTATTAAGGAAAAAAAAAAGGTAACAACATCAAGCAAGCCTTGCTGCATCCGAGGGATAAAAAAAACAATGTTGGCTAATATGGCAATGCGGATATAAACTGTTACCTTTAACGCTTCCAATCCAGCTTGAATAACAGGAGCAAACACAGTTTCTGTTTCTCTTGTGTCAGCAAACATCTCAGGAATCTTCTCCAGCAAACTAAAATATAATTTATTTAAATGGGAGTGTAATTAAAAGTAAACCGTCTGCGTCTAAAGCAAAATGGCATGAGATACCAGCAAAAGTTAACGTTTAAATAATTTGGCTAGCCATTACGATGTACAGAACTAGGGTATTTTAGAGTAGATGATCCATCAATGCCTTCAGTCACCACCAGAGGAAACATTTTATTAGCTGCACTATGTCTACTGTATAAAAGAGCACTGCCCCTTCACACATTGTGCAAACTGCCAGGGGCAAACTTGTTGGACCAGCTTTTTGACCTCAATCAGGGAGATGCAATATCCCGCACAAGAGAACAAGCTCTATACTCACGCTAACCAATATACAAATGTGTTAGTGAGGGTTTTGTGCTGCCTGTGACATGTCCCAATTTTTTTCTACTTTGTAAAGCACAAGTCAAGCAATCAATTTTGCACTGTTTCTTGTGCGAAAATTAACATCTTTTCTATTGGCTTTGAAGTCACGCAAAAAGGTCACAACTTACCGCTTGCTTTTTCGCAATGTATTAATGGTCGCAAAGTAGTTAATACATTGAAGGAACGAGTGCAGGTAGGTTGCGTTTGCAAAATTTATTGCATCTCCCCAAATATGCTCAGAATTTAAAGCCTTGTACACAATAAAAGAAATAATAAATCTTGTCTGAAGAAATCGGTCCAAATGGGATTTATGTAATAAACCCCAGACAGTAACTAAGCAGCCTGTTCTTTAATATAAATTATAAGCATTAAGGAGATTTGATCTAATTTGGACTATAAGAACAAATAAATACACTTTCTCTTTCAGCCTAGGGGGACCCAGGCACAGCAGGGGTTAAGTACTCCACCTCCAGGAGCAGACACTTGCTCCTCCCCTTACCTTATATAGCCTAGCACCAGGAGCCTGCTTCAGTTTGTCAAGTGTCCAATCAGGAGTTGGACTACTACTCCCATCTGCACAGATGAAATCTCAGAAGAGGATGGAAACAACTGAATCCTTTCTATTTCCAGTTTTCCCACACCAAGCAATCATTTTTCCGCAGCAGTGGGCTGCTCACCCACTCCTAGCGATACCACTGACCTGCCTAAGCCGCATATGGGAGGAGATCCAGGCGGATAGAACCTCATGGGCAGCACTTGGGTCTCTCAGCTGTCTTACCACACTGCTGATCCCCTCTTCCGCGCTTAGGATTAGGCACCACATTGGTCCCTTCTCCCTACAGGAAAAAAATTGGCCTATTTTATTCAGGCGCCTCCTTGACACCCATACATCCTGGTAATTGCCAGGGGCCATAGAAAAGGGGGAGGGAGCTCCCCCAAGTTGGCGTGACTTTCTCTGCTTGTTGGCGCGCATCTCGGGGGCGGACCCCGGACCGTTCTCAAGATATATATAAAAATAAAATAAAAAGGCTTTTCTTCTATTCTTAAATGGCCAGCCAGTGGCCACATCTTGTGTGTGTGCGATCTGTCAGGCAAAACTGCCCTCAGGCCAATCTGGCCCAAGGTGTGCCTCATGTACTGTCGCCCAGGAAACACCTCCCCCTTCCAATACAGCTGACCAAGAACCCGACTGGGCTAGGTTGATCCGTGAATCTTTCTCAACAGTATGAACCGGCATGTGCTAAGTCCCTAGCCTCTTCCATGTCTTCTCGGGCTGCTTCTATTTCACAGGTCCTACAATCCGGACAGCTAATGACTTCTACCAGGGATTGCACATCTACTAGATCACAGGAGCCTGCCTCCTTTATAGTTGAGGAATCAACTCAGGAGGACGACAACATCCCCAAGGTAGGTGAAATAGATGACGCTCCCGAACAGGAGCCTCAGGCAACGTTTACAGCGTACACCGTCTAATCACTAATAAGGTCAGTGCTTAGCGCCCTAAACATTCAAGATTCAGAATCCCAGGAAGACCCCTCCAAAACACTTATCCTTTGCAGCCTCAGGTGCCGCTCTGCGCCCCACCTACGCTTCGGCATGGGTAGCTAAGGCCATGGGAGTTTGGCTTCCATGGCCCTCTCATGGGCAGAACACAACATATCAGCAATCTTCATCCCAGGAGTCCTGAATGTGGAAGCAGACTTCCTCAGCCGACACACTCTGGACCCAAGGGAATGGTTTTCTTGGCCCTGACGAATCACTGGAGGGTACCAGACAGATATGATGGCATCACTTCAGACTAACAATATTCATCGCCCCCAGGTGGCCAAGAAGATCTTGGATCACAGATCTACTAAAATGTCAGTGGAGGATCCATGGCCCCTACCTCTTCGTCCGGACCTCATCTCTCAAGGCCCCTTATTCCATCCGGATCTCAACCGCCTCAGTTTGACGGCATGGCAATTGAATCTTCCATCTTGAAAAATAGAGGTATTCTGTCGTCAGTCACACCCACCATTTCTGTGGCAAGGAAATAGTCTTCCTCTAAGATTTATCATCGCAAACGGCACCTGGGCGAACAATAGAAGTTTTTCTCCTCGCACTTTTGTACTATCCAGACTGTTGAGATTCCTACAGTTGGGACTGAACAAAGGGCTCTCTCTTAGTGCTCTTAAGGTTCAAATCTCAGCCTTTTCAATCTATTTTCATCGAAGACTGGCCATGCGTAAGGATGTTTAGCAAGGTATCAAAGTAGAGGAGCACACTACTGCTTTTTACATGTATACTTTTAACCTATATATGTCCACGTAGATGGATATGATTGATGCACTGTCACTTTGTTAATATATGGCACTTTGTACTGTATGAACAGCACTATTGGCACTTTGTATTGTATGGATAGCCTCACTTTGGAACCCAGGGGCATCAATCAACTAGCCACATGGCATGTGGGTGGAGCCCAAGGGTATATAGTTGTGTGCAACACTTGATACCAGTTATACCTGAGGAAGGGACGCAGAGTCCCGAAACGTTGTAGTATGTTGTTTTTGCACTATTAAAGAAATTTTCACTTGCAGTAGTGTGCTCCTCTACTTTGATACCTTGCTTGGTTATGGAGCCCTGGAAGTAGGGGGCTGAGAGGATTGCACCTACCTATTTGTCTGGCTAAACCAGCCAACAGCAGTGTGCCTAAGTACACTTGAAACTTTTGGTAAGGATGTTTAGACATTTTTGCAAGGGGTGGCCCATCTACGTCCACCTCGCAAACAATCTGTCCAGTCATGGGACCTCTCACTAGTCCTCCGGGTCCTCCAAGGCCCTCCTTTTGAACCTCTAACATCCATAGCGCTATCTCTACTATCCTGGAAGACTCTATTCCTACTGGCTCTCTCTTCTATTCGGAGAGCATCCGAACTAGCAGCTCTCTCTGTGGAACCATCGTGTTTGTCTTTTCATAAAGATAAAGCGGTCCTTCGACCTCATCCAGCTTTTCTACCCAAGGTCGTAACCTCCTTCCACCTGAATCAGGACATCGTTTTTCCAGTTTTGTATCCTCAAGCGACTTCTCACAAGGAACAATTGAACTCCCTGGATGTTGTCAGAGCTTTCCGGATATAAGTTTCGAGAACAGATTCTTTTCGCTCTTCCAAGGCCCTGTTCATCCTCTTGGCAGGTCCAATCAGGGGATCCAGTGTGTCTTCTCAGACCCTAGCCAGGTGAATCCGTAATCTCATTCTGCGTTGCTATGCAGAAGCAGGAGCTGTTCCTCCCTTGCGGGTTGCAGCTCTATCAACAAGAGCACTAGGTGCCTCATGGGCGGCTCGGTGCAGGGCCTCCATTGATCAGATTCGCAAGGCAGCCACATGGTCTTCTATTAACACGTACATAAAATTTTACAGATTTGATGCGTTTGCTTCAGCCAAAGTGACCCTCAGTCGCTTGGTGCTGCAAGGTGCAGAGGTTTAAATCTTCTGCCCACCCTGTACTGGTCTGGACTTTGGGACGTCCCCTGCTGTGCCTGGGTCCCCCTAGGCTGAAAGAGAAAAAAAGATTTTGTTCTTACCTGTAAAATCTTTTTCTCTGAAGCCGAAGGGGGACCTAGGCACGACCCTCCCTTAAGTTAGTTTAACTAGTTTCTTGGTTAACTAGTTACTCGGTTTCAAGTTTGGGCTCGTTGCCAAAAAGTTGTGCGTTTCTTTATTACTTACTCTCCTTCACTGTCTATTTTTGGGACAAACTGAAGCAGGCTCCTTACCTTGCTGGGCTATACAAGGTAAGCGAAGGAGCACCTGAACCTGTGAAGTCTTCAAATTTCAAGTGTCCGCTTCTGGAGGTGGAGTACTTAGCCCCTGCTGTGCCTGGGTCCCCCATTGGCTTCAGAGAAAAAGATTTTACAAAACAAAAATCTCTGTTTTAACTGCATTATCTTTATCTATTTGCCTCAAGCTGTAGTGAATGCTAGTAAATTAAAGCTAGTTACCTGTTGATTACTGTTCTAGATTCATTTACATTTACAAGGAAGCCATCAAGAAGAGGAACAAACATATCCGATACATCTGAAACAACCATCATCTGAGGCTGGGCTAGAGTGCTTTTCACATTATAGAAGTGGAGGACTTTGTTGTAGGTCACAAAACCAACACGAATTACGGACTCTTCCATGTTGCCTTCCCTGTAGAAGAAAAAAAAAATTATATATTTTCACCTAAACCCTAGAAGCTGCAACGCACAGATCTAGGTTACAATTATTACACCTATTCTTAAAATGTCTGACAATAAAATGTATTTCCTGGATTGTCTGAGGTCTCTAGTGGACTTTCCATATTGTTTTAAAATTCAGGAGGTCCAGACAGACAGGAGTAGTAAATTAGTTATCAGTCACAGGAGGCTGCAAGGGGAGGGGCCACAGGAGGCTGCAAGGAAAGGGGCCAGGTTGGGTCTGCAAGGGAAGGAGACAAGGATAAGGGGCTGTCACATGGTTTCAGAGCAGAAAGCAGGAAGTACAGGGGATCTGGTGATGCTACTACCATATCACACATAAAAAATGTAAATATCTTCAAATCTATGTAAAAATAAAGTAAATTGCAAAAATACTCGGAAAAGCAACTCCTGTCAATTTAACTAAACTAATTTTAAGACCAAAGTTACTAATTCAAGACAAACACTTGAAAACATTTGCGGAACGTTTAACAGCAATTCCAGGTACCACATAAATTCTACTTTAGATAGATAGTTTTTAAACATGTATGTATAATAAAGAAATTTGAATTGAACTGAAGTGCCGAGGAGCTGTTTGTTGGGAACCGAGAGTCCTTTATCATATTACAATTCTACTTTAGATACTTGCAATTAAAAGCTTAATATCAGAATTCCAGGGATCAACTATCCCTCTCTCTCCAACTCTGATTACTCAAATAACCTGATGGCAGGCAACCAATTTCCAGAGAAAAATGGACACTAACTTCCCTTTATTATGGACGAATCGCACACATCGGTCTCACCAACAGCCCCATTTAAATGTATCCAGTTCACCAGTCTATTCAAAAAATCTCCATTACACTTCTCAGAATGTCCTACATTTTTTTTTTTTAAACAGGAAACCTCATTCACCTCCCAGAACTGAACATTGGAAGGATATGATTAATACAACACTTACGTATATACAAGCAATATATTAAAGTAAAGGATGCCCATTCATATTATAAAAGGTTTGGCCTCCATTGGCGTCCCACTATAGTCTACTAGAATAAAAAAACAGATAGACAATCATGCAAATTTTATGATTTACACCCCCCTCCTATATACCGTATATGTTAAACTGATATAAGTTCAGTATTGTATCGACACCAAGATATGCTTTATTATTGTACCAATGTTCATCATATCACAATAAATATAAGTTAAAAATATATATATATGCATATATTTTCACTTTGAGCTAGGCGGTTTCATATTACAGCCAGATTAGTCTTCAACCTGTAACACAAAATATAAAACCCCTAAAATTAAAAAATTGTAATTACTAACCTAGGTAAGTAGTCCACAAGTTGCTTTAGTTCTTCACAGACTAAGGCCACCAGACCACTTTTGACTGCATTGTATGACACATCAATCATAAAGATGAAAGCAGGAGGATTAGGTATTTTGTTGTTCTAGAAAAAAAATCAACAATTAAATAAATAAAAATAACAGGAGATTTTGTTACTAACCGTAAAATCTTTTTCTCTTAAGCCGAAGGGGGACCCAGGCATGCCTGAGGAAAGGACAGGGTGTCCCGAAACGTTGTATGTGTTGTTCTAATAATCTTGGATTCACCTGATTAGTGTGCTCCCCCATATCTTTCTTGTGATAACAGGGGTTAAGCATTCCACCTCCAGGAGCGGACACTTGGAAATTTGAAGACTTCACAGGCTCAGGTGCTCCTCCCCTTACCTTATATATCACAGCACCAGGAGCCTGTTTCAGTTTGTCCCAAAGATATAAAGATATAAAGCCTGGGTCCTCCTTCGGCTTTAGAGAAAAACATTTTACGGTGAGTAACAAAATCTCCTTTTCTCTTTCAGCCTTGGGGGACCCAAGCACAGCAGTGGATGTCCCAAAGTCCCAACCAGTACAGGGTGGGAAAAAGATTTAATCCTCTGCTGCTTGCAACACCAGGCGACTGAGGGTCGTCTCAGCTGAAGCGAACACACCCAGTCTGTAAAATTTTATGAATAAAAGATACAACCTTGGGTAAGAAGGTTGGATGAGGTTGAAGGACCGCTTTATCCTTGTAAAAAAGATAGAAATGATGGTTCTGTGGAGAGAGACGCTAGTTCCATATTGAAGATATAGCAAGGAGGAAGAGAGTTTTCCAGGATAGAAGAGATAGAGAAATAGGGGTTAGGGGTTCGAAAGTAGGCCGTTGGAGCACCGAAGAACTAGTGATAGGTCCCATGGCTGAACCGATTATCTGCGGGGAGGACGAAGGTGGGCCACCCCTTGTAAGAAAGTTTGGACATCCTATCTTATCGCTAGCCTCCGATGGAAATAGATTGAAAGAGCTGCGATTTGAACTTTAAGTGCACAACTTATCTTATCCCAACTGCAGGAATCGTAACAGCTTGGACAGAATGAACGTGAGGAGGAAAACCCCTAGAACTGGCCCACGTTGCGTATCTCAGCCAGTCTCGATGGTCTTAGAGGAAGATGGTTTTCGTGCAGCTAACATGGTGGGTATGATGGGATACCTCTCTTCTTTAAGATGGACGATTCAATAGCCACGGCGTCAAACTGAGACGTTTGAGATCCGGATGGAATAGAGGACCTTGGAAGATGAGGTCCTGTGGCGAGGTGGAAGAGGCCACGGATCCTGCACTGACATTTTTAGTAGGTCAGTGAACCAAGATCTTTTTGGCCAACTGGGGACTATGAATATTGTTGGGAGTTTTTTCTAGGTTGATCTTTTTGAGCACCAGCGGAATCATGGCTATTGGGGGTTATGCATATACCAACAAAATCTCCACGGGACTACTAGAGCGTCCACTAGGCATGTCTGGGGGTTTTGCGCTCTTGAGCAAGAGGGGAAGCTTGTGATTGTGGCGTGATGCCATCATATCTATTTCTGGCATCCCCCACCAGGTCATGAAGACCTCTTGGTGGAGAGACCATTCCCTGGGATCCAGAGTGTCGGCTGAGGAAGGCTGCTTCCGCATTCAGGAATCCCAGAATAAAGATTGCCGATATGGCTGGGATGTTTTGTTCTGCCCATTAGAGAATGGAATGGGATTACTCCATGGCCATGTCGCTCCGCGTGCCCATTTGGTGGTTGATGTACGCCACCGCAGTGACGTTGTACGACTGAATCCTGACAAACTTGTTTGTCAGTGAGTTTGTCCAATGAATAAGGGACAGAAATATGTCTTGAAGTTCTAGAACGTTGATTGGCAGGCGAGAGTCTTCCGGAGACTAAGTACCTTGTGTCGTTTGGGACCCATACACTGGCCCCCATCCTGACAGACTCGTGTTGAGATCACCGTCCACTGAGGGAGACAGAGGGTGTTTCCCTTTTGGAGATTGGCATTTACAGTCCACCATACCAGGGAACATCTGACTGGTGGGAGCAGGGAGATTCCATTGACCTGTTCCATGCTGCCAATATGTGGCATTGTAGAGGATGTAAGTGGAACATCGCATATGGAACTGCATCGATGGCTGATACCATCTTCCCAACCAGCCTCATAACCTGGCAAACAGAGATCAGGGGGTCGGAGATTGCTGAGGCGAGACCAAAGGGCAGTGTAGTGAATTGGTAGGTCCAACGACAAAGAGCTAAATTCAGATGTAAAACGCCGGCTGAGGACCGCTAATATCAAGTACTCTATGATGTTTCCAGCCAGACTGCGGATCGCCGACGGAGACACCGTCAGATTCTTCACCACCCCAACTGAGGCCTCCAAGTGGATGGACTCCCGCGCAGGAAGGGCGCCAACCGCCCCAGCATGACAAGGCCGACCATCTAACGGTAACACAGGCTGATCTACAACAACCTGATAAGTAAAAACTCTGGCCGGGGCTGCGGCCGCTAAACCCCCCCCCTTTCCCCCCCCCCCCCCACGCACCTGAAAACCCAAACCTAAACAACCACGGAGCTAAACACAACCCGACCCAAAACTATCTCCACTGACTTCCAAAGATAACCTGAGAACTACGGTCTGGGTCCCATCCCCCTCCCAACTTTCCCCCCACCAGCAACCCATAATGAGCGAGCTAAAGACAATAGCCATCCAAAGCTGAACTGCATTACAACCAAGAGCCCATTCTCAGCGAAATAAGTTTACTTGCCCCCACAGACCCCTTGTACGGGTCGAACCTTAGATAGTTAACATTTATACTGTTTAGTAGATGTAGATTGTTAAAACTCAAAGTTCAGGGAATAATGCTCACACCAACTTTTCGGTGGAGAGCCGGGTTTAATGTATATAGTTCTATTTTTTTTTTATTTGCCTTGTGAGACAACACCTAATATGAGTAAATCCAACTTACCTAACTTTGCTACCACATATGACCAACAAATACTGTTTGTGTGTTTGGATCGCCACAGGCCGCTCCAGCCTCATCTCCCCTAGCACCAAATAACGACACCTGATAGACTTTAACTGCTGACCTGGAACGTCAGGGGCCTCCAAAACAAAATCAAACGCTCAACAGTACTGCAATATATTAAGAAACAACATACCGACGCAGTAGTACTCCTAGAGACCCACCTTTACGGCCAGCAACAATTGGCCCTCAGGAGACCCTGGGTCGGGTGGACTTACCACTCCCAATTTACCACATCCTCTAGAGGAGTGGCAATAATGATATCTAAATCCACACAATTCGAGCTGGTGGATCTGAGGCTGGATAGGCAGGGCACCTATATCCTGTTATATGCTAAGATATGCTACAACAAACTACTGATTATTTTGGCATCCTATGTTCCCCCACCTTTTGCCATGTCGGCACTACAGGCTCCCATACAATTCCTAACCGAGTACCCCAACATCCCCTCCATATGGATGGGAGATTTCAATATGGTGGTTAACATCGAAAGAGATCGCCTCCATCCTTCTGGCTGGCTGCCTCCCCCCAATATTAATCACCAGGTTTGGTAAATCATGCAGTCGCTGCTCCTAATAGACGCATGTTGAAACTGCCACCCAGACAAAAGGGAATACTCCCGTTTCTCAGACTCCCACAACACAATGTCTCGCATAGACATAATATTCGTGCATACTACACTAGCACCCAAATTACTGAACTCAGGCTTCGAAGCCAGAATTCTGTCTGACCACGCCGCCTGCTGGATAGAACTGGCATGGCGAGACACACCCTCACAACCCCGTCACTGGAGACTAAACCCTTTCTGGCTCCGGCTTATAACAGAAAATAGAGACCTGTCAATGGATTGGGGGGAATTCTTTGCCAGGAACGACAACACCGCCGGTGCAACGGCGATATGGGAAACATTTAAATATTATGCAAGAATGACCCACACTAAAACAGACATCCGCACAAACCGAACACAGAGCCAATATAGCACTACAAGCAGCCCAAGCAGAATTTACAAACAACCCAAACCCAGCTACTGCATCTGCCCTTAAACTACAGACTAGAGAAACAAACAAAATACACGAATCCAAAGCACAAAAACACTTATATTTTAGATCACAATCATACTTCGAACACGGAGAGAGATGCGGCAAACTCCTGGCCTATATGGCAAATAACGAGCACAAACCACCAACAGTTATAAAACTAACCTCCCCGACAGGACCCACTATAACCGACCCAACACTAGTCTCGCAACACCTAGCTGAATACTATACAGAACTATACACCTCAACATTACAATACACACCAGCAGAAATCCGAGATTTTCTTAGTACTATCCACTTCCCACAGCTCCCGCGAGAAGCACGCGCTGAACTGGAAAGCCCAATCTCTGAAATAGAAATCCAACAAGCGATTTCCGCAATGTCACGACATAAAACCCCAGGTACCGATGGCCTCCTAATCGAATTCTACACCACATACCTAGAAGTATTATCCCCTAGACTCCTATCGCTATACAACACAATGTTTGACTCCAAATCTCTACCTCCATCCATGCAGGAAGCACTAATAATCCTAATCCCCAAACCTGACAAAGACCCTCAGCTCCCCCAATCATACCGACCCATCTCCCTGCTACAAGCAGATATCAAAATCCTTGCCAAACTATTATCACTAAGACTAAACAAACACATAACCTCAATCATACACGCTGACCAAACAGGGTTTATCCCCGGGAAAACACCTCGTTAAATACCCGCAGACTCTACATGAACCTAGAATCAAACCACAACGAGACAGACTCAAGATGTGTGGTCACGCGCGACACGGCCAAGGCATTCGACTCCGTGGAATGGCCTTTCCTCTGGCAGGCATTACAAATATTCGGATTCGGCTTTATAAGATGGATCCAAATTCTATACCAACACCCCAAAGCCAAGATACTAGCGAACAACATCACATCATCCCTTTTTTCACTGAGCAGAGGCACCCGCCAGGGCTGCCCTCTATCCCCTCTCCTCTACGCCATAGTTGCAGAGCCCCTTGCAAACCAGCTACGCGCTTACCATAAGATCCGCGGACTCCAAAGAGGCGAACTAAAAGAAACAATAAGCCTCTATGCAGATGATATGCTGCTCTTCCTAGCTGACCAAAGCACATCCCTCCAAACATCATTACAAGTAATCACAACCTATGTTAAATACTCCGGTCTTTCCATAAACTGGAACAAATCCCAAATACTACCAATAGATAGCTTCCCCCCAGAGGCCCCGCTAACACCCTCACCCATACACAGAACTAACACAATTAAATACCTAGGAATGAATATCTTAAGACAATCGGCGGAATTCGCGGCCCACAACATAGAACCACTAATAACAACAATAAAACATAAGACTCAGATCTGGTCCAAATTATCCCTGGGGGTGACCGGCCGAGCAAACTTAATCAAAATGATACTACTCCCAAAGATTTTATATACATTATGGCACTCCCCCACCTTCCTACCCCTAAAACACTTTAAGATAATGGAAACGATCCTCAAATCCTTTGTCTGGGGCACTGGGCGCCACAAGCTAAACTGGACCACCCTTAAAAACCCCTCTGAAATGGGCGGCCTAGCAGTCCCAGACCTGAGAACCTACTATATGGCAGCACAACTATCCCATTTAAGCCACTAAGTAGCAACCCGCATCCTCTCCTGGTTCAGATGCTTAAAACCTGGGACCTGGCAAATAGAACAATGAATATCACAACGATCAACAAAGACACACCACTATGGCACAACAAGCTACTACCAGAATTCACCCCCATACCAAACACAAGGACATGGTCCAACTACAAAATCACCCGTATCCTCCACATCACAAACAACAACGGGCTAAAAAGCTTTAACCAACTAAAACAAGAATATGCACTACCAAATAGCATGTTTTTTAGATATCTCCAGATACGGCACGCATTCCAAACACAGTTTAGAAACACCCCTCCAGACTCTACCCAAAAAACCCTATTCGACACGATAAACACCTCTGCTACCTCAAAACTGAACACAAAACTATATCGCCACCTCAGACTCCCTCAGGCACATGCAACAGCCCAATCCAAAAAAACAACCTGGGAGTCTGATGTGGGACCAATAGAAGGGGAGGACTGGGGGGAGGCCCTGGCGGCTCACACGCTAGCCTCCCCCAAAATGTCGGATAGACTAACCCAACTATACATCCTCCACAGAACTTACCTCACCCCAGTCCGTCTAAACCGCTACAAACCCAATTACAACCCAAGCTGCCCAAAATGCCTACTAGCGCCAGGCAGCTTTTACCACATGATATGGCAGTGTTCTCCCTAGGGTCTTTTAGCCGGGCGGCCCACCCGGCTACTTTTTCATGCCACCCGGCTGGAAAAAATTCCATGAGAGAACTTTAGATCTAGGTTTAATAGGTGCCAATAGGTCAGTAAAAACTTCTGCCAATACTGCCCAGTCCAGACCCGTTTTTTACACTTGTAAGATTATTTTAGCACATGTTTACTAGCTTTTACAAGATCCCCAAGGCCACAAAAGGGTGGCACATGTGCTTGTGCTGCCTTGTTACATGGGTTACCTTCAGAAGGGAAATACAACTCCCTGCACTCTACAACCACAGAATGCTGGGAGTCATAGTTTTCAAACATCTAGTGGGATGAAAGTTAGACATCCCTGTCCTATATAATGAGCATGATGCAGTGCACATTTTTCCCCACCACCAAATTTCCTCGTCCCACCCCACCCGGCTACTTTTCATGCCACCCGGCTGGAAAAAAATTCTGGGGAGAACACTGTATGGGAATGCCCCAGAATACAAGGCTTCTGGCATCAAATAGTCAAATTCCTGCACAACCATATCGGATCCCCGGTGAGACTAGACCCTAAGATCTGCCTCCTGGGAATTATGGAAGAAGTAATTCCCGATAGATCTCTCCGCACTTTCCTACACGAAACCCTACACTACGCAAAGAAACTGATCGCCCAAACATGGATCCAGCCGACCCTTCCTTCACTGGCTAAATGGAAAACCGCTATTAACACAACTCTACCTCTCAAGAAACTGATCTATACCCACCGGGGTTGCCCAGCCAAATACGATAAAATATGGTCTAGATGGGAATCCTCCCCCCACACTTGCAACGAATAGAGGCTCAGGCACACGGATAGACGTAACCAAATGGATAGGAATCCACCACCTAAGATAATTAAACAAAATAGTAAAGTATCACAGGGCAATACGGGTTTTAATTTTATAATTTTTATTTTAAGGTTTAAAAGAATAATACTTAAAGTTTATCTAAAGGTACCAACACAAGAATACAGCGATTATCCATATAGACAACACCAACCGTACTGTATTTACTCATGATACCTGCATATTGTAGATACTGAATGTACGAACCCGTTTTCCACAACCTTGTTACCATTGTCAAAGTTGCATAAATATACTTTGCCGCACCATTAATAAAATACCTCCAACAACTTTACTGAAATCAGTATCCAACCCTGAAACCACGACCTGACTGTAAAGGTATTAACGAAATAAGAAATTACACTGTTAGGTTGAATGCTACTCATTTTCATTAATGTACCAACTTGTACCAATGTTTAATGTACTGCTTTGTATTATGTATTATTCTGAAAATAAATAAACAATTCCTCCCTCGGGAGGGGATTTAAAAAAAAAAACCCGAAACCTGGAGGGGAAAGGCAGATGAGACCCAACTGACCTGTCCAACTAGGGAAAAACTAGGCCCCACTAGGTTGCAGGTCCTGAGACCAAATAGCAAGAAAAATACTGTTACCTACTCTTAGTAAGGGAGGATGCAATGAGCCTGGAGAGGTCCGGTAGCAAATGGTAGTAGCGGCCGATAAGGGAAGACTGGAGCAAGGAAGGAGTCCGTGCTGTGGCAAACAGAGCTGAAGAAAGGAAGTCACGCCCCCATGAAGCACGCCAAAAGGCAGGAAAGATCGCACCAGCCAGGGGGAGCTCCCGCCCCCTTTACTAAGGCCCCGGGTCTTACTAGAATGTAGAGGTGACCAAGTAGGTGCCTGACTAGGAGGGTCTGATACTCTATGCGAGGGAGGAGGGACCGATGTAGTGCCTAATCCGGAACGAAGTGAAGAGGATCAGCAGTGTATCAGGACTGCTGAGAGCCCCAAGCGCTGTCCATGTGGCTCTGCCTGCCTGGATCTTCCTCCAGTTGTGGCCTTAAGCAGGTAACTGTCGCTAGGAGTGGGTGAATAGCCCACTGCTGCGATGATGGTTGGTGTGGGAAAGCTGGAAGGGAATAGAATCCAGCTGTTCCTATTTACTCTTCAGATCTTGTCCCTGTAGGTACAGCAGTCCAACTCCTGAGCAGACACTTGAAGAATTGAAGCAGGCTCCTAGTGCTGTGAAATATAAGGTAAGGGGAGGAGCACTTGAGCCTGTGAAGTCTTCAAATTTTCAAGTGTCCGCTCCTGGAGGTGGAATGCGTAACCACTGATGTGCCTGGGTCCCCCAAGGCTGAAAGAGAAATTACAATTACACCACAACATTTAAACAATATTCTAAGAAAAAGGCACTGATTACACTGGAGCATGATGGAAAATCTAGGGACATCAACCTGTAAGTTTAAAGAACCAATATACGTAACAACAAAAAATCATAATAAATTCGATGCCGTTCCTGCCTCCTTTGGTTCTCTATTTCTAAAGATCTCCCCTGCACATGTGTAAGGGGAATACAACAAAGGGTTGAAATAACAGCTACGACAGCCCGTTGATGCATTGCCCTGTATGTATCCTAAATATAGCAATTGCAGGTATCACCAAATTACCTTACAATAGTCTACAGTTGCTGTAAACTCATAAGATCCCATTGACAGCTCTGGCCTTTCATACGAATCGACTCTCCTCCCAGTATGATCCAAGTGCTGGAAGTAATGAGTTGGTACTGCAACAAAATAAAGAGAACAAGGGTATATATCAACCAAAATCAAAAAATTTATAAAATGGACTCAATTTACTATAAAAATAAATTCTTAACATTTGTCAATCAAATAACATTAGAAACTGTTATATTTCTTAATATGCATACAATTAAATCAAGTTGAACAAACTCAAACAGTAAAAAAGATATTTTAGCAATACTAAATATATCAAAATGAACCATTGTTACATTAAAGGGTATCTCCACTGATGGAAAAATGTTCCCCTCCCCCCCCTATATGAAAGTTCACCTTCCCCCAACCCCCCTCCTACCTTTTTTTCCCCAAAAATCAGCTCTCTTCCTTTGCAGCAGACTCTGGAAGCTGTGTAGCTCCTGGGGGTGTGTCTCCTACTGTGCTGGGCAGGCTGTCAGTCAATGTGCATCATCACATGCATATTCATGATTTCTGCCACACCCACTTGACCCCAGTGATGCCTGATGTAAACAAAGCCTTTTCTCCCTGTCTCTGCACAATCTATTCACAGCTGATAGTGCAGGGAGAGACAGAGGGGGGAAGTTATAAGGTTCAGCCACACAGCTTTATGTAAGGAGACTTTTTTAACAATTGCAAAAGTAATAGAATTTATAGGAATCAAATGGGGGGGGAGGTGTGTGTGTTTGTAAGGGAGACAGAAGGTGTATTTCAGAGGGGATGCTGGGATTGTCACTAGTTGTATTGCAGGGGGGCCTGGGAGAAAGAAGGTGTATTTCAGAGGGGATGCTGGGAGTGTCACTAGCTGTATTGCAGGGGGGCCTGGGAGACCGAAGGTGTATTTCAGAGGGGATGCTGGGATTGTCACTAGCTGTATTGAAGGGGGGCCTGGGAGACAGAAGGTGTATTTCAGAGGGGATGCTGGGATTGTCACTAGCTGTATTGCAGGGGGGCTTGGGGGACAGAAGGTGTATTTCAGGGGGGATGCTGGGAGATGCTATTCCTTGGAGCAAGAAACAAAAAGCCAATACCATCTATCGTCTATCCATATCTGTCTGTCTATGTATCTATCTATCCATCCATATCTGTGTCTATGTATCCATCTATCCATCCATATCTGTCTGTCTATGTATCTATCAATCCATCCATATCTGTCTGTGTCTTCTATCTATATCTGTCTGGGACACACACACACACACACTCGTGCTGATATCTCTTGCTGTCATGGGAACATGATGCCTACGTTCCGATTGGCTGTCGGCAGCAGACGCGGGGTCAGCTAGTCCCGACTACAGAAGGGACTTAGTACGCATGTCCAACGGGAGCGCGCGCATCGGCGAAATAGGAGGAAGGCGGGCATATCGGCAGAGGAATCTTGTGGCTATACAGTGTAAAGGCAGCAGATCGGAGCACATATGGAACAGAGTGACCTAACATTCCGGGTATGACTTAGTTTAGCTATAAACTGCTATAATAGCCAATGTCATTTTTTTACAGTGGAGATACCCTTTAAGAAGTGCATTAACCAATAGTGGAAAGAAGCATTGCAATTTAACAGTAATTCTCCCCGAACTGAACTGTGTAGTAAAACATTATACTTTGTACCATTATGCATTTTAGCACATAAAACTAGTAGGGAAAAAAGTTATACTCCTTCACTTAAAATGATTAAAAACAATGATCCTAACTGGCCATACTCACTACTCCTTCTGACTGCAATATGACCAGTATTTGTAACAGGATTATTATTTAGCAGAACACTAAGGCTGGGAACACATGGTAAGAATCATCCCAGCAGAATCACAGTCGGTTGTGGAAAAAGTAGCTGTGGCTGACAGTTTGCTGCAAACCATTGTGTAGTCCTATAGAAGGCCAATTTTCAGAAATATCGGGCCAAAAAAGGCTGGGTACACGCGGTAAGATTTAACGTGCCCATACATTAGAACCTTGAGACTTTTTTTTTGCGACCAACATGTGATCGTAAAATGAATGGGGCAGGCGGGTCCGTTAAACGAACGTCTAATCTATTATCTCAGTGTGTGGATATAGGAAAACTATACTTACTAAGTAACTTTTTAAAAATGGAAAGTACCTGTGGCAGGGAGGTAGGATTGGTTATTTCTACCTCAATATTGTTTCGTTGAGGAGCTAAAGCACGTACAGTTTTCATTTGCCAGGTCAGTCCTGGATTAATCCTGTATTAAAGACAGTGCTGAATGGGACTGTCCTGTAATCAATATAGGTAAGTAGGGTACCTCTAGATGTCCAACCTCGTTGGCCACCTCACTGGCACACATATAGTCCAATAATACAAAAGAAGAAAAGGCTGTCCAATCGTCTCAGGTAGTTTTTAACATAGGGGGAATCCCTTCTTTATTAGTGCAAAAATACAAGTACAACACACAACGTTTCGGCGCAGTGGCACACTTGATAAAGACCACTGCGCCGAAACGTTGTGTGTTGCACTAATAAAGAAGGGATTCCCCCTATTTTAAAAACTACCTGAGATGTTTGGATAGCCTTTTCTTCTTTTGTATTATTGGACTGTCCTGTAATCAAGCAATTCTGGTTAAAATTACCAGGATCCTCACAAGCTTACTCCCGTGGCCAGTGCCTGTGGACCCAAAACTGTGCATACTAGGCATCAATACTCTGGAAGTGGAAGATACCTACAAGTTAACCTTCTTTCGTGAAACACTATTTAAGGCACGCAAAACTCTGATATTAAAATGGATGGCCCCAGATCTGGAAGTTTGACGGAAATTAATAAATGATATGCTCCCATTCCATAACCTCATATATAAACACAGACATTGCCCTGCGAAGTTTAAAAAAATATGGAATAACTTGACTGAATCCCCCCTAACTGTGTAATTGGTCTTCTTGTCTCTGATGAAAAAGGGTGCTGGTCTTGCGTGGGCTGGGGTGTTTGGGAGCAGTATGCGAGGCGTATTCAATATCCCTTCCTCCCTACCCATGACCCTTATAATCAGGTCACTACCAGATAACAAAATATAAAGAGATCTGCAGAAAGTTAAGTTCAATGTATGTATTTAAAGCTGGATACACACATTAACGATAAAGCCCCGATACCGTCAGATCCGATTGTATCGGGGCTTTACCAGTACTGTGTGTACCTTCGTTTTCCGAATGAGCATGCGGCCACCGAACTACCGGGTCGGCCGAATGCTTGTTCGGAAAAGAGGGAAAGTAGACTCCCTATAGGGGAGTCGGCCGAGGCAACAGAGTGCCAATTGTTCTCCCTATAAGCTTTGCATAGGGGGAGCGCTCAGGACTGTGTGTAGCCCGATCATTTAAAAAAAATGACAGACAGGATCTTGCAGGATCCTGTCTGTCATCTTTCAAGATCTTTCAGGTGTGTACCAAGCTTAAGACTAGGACATAAAATAATCCTTTATATAAGTATCAATGAGGAAATTCTATGAGATGTAATAAGAAAATGCAAATATCATCATGAATCAGACATGTTGTTGCAAATAGTTTTAATATATTGGGAGGTAGGAATTACAGTCCTATATCCCTGTCCCAAGTAATTTTAATTTTAACTGTATTTTAAAAAAAAAAAAACGTTTACTTAATAGTTATCCTTTAAGCTTTAATAGAAGTGAATAGAAATGCAAACACTTATTGTAACATGAAACTTGCCCTAGAATGTAATGTAACTTTAGATTCATTAACTAAAGGGGATGTTCAGTGCAAATACATATACTTTTAAGAATACTTTTATTTTTCTACCCCAATGACTTTAACCTGCCCATTAAGCATTCTGTCTGTGTATAAATAAATGCTTCAGAAATACTGACTTGCAGAACCCCTATTAGAGACAGTTATGGCCTTGCCTGGGTTGATTAAGTTGCTCATATTTGACCCATCCAACAGCCAATCAGTAGAAATTATTGTTACATTCCAAGATGCATTCTGGGAAGAGGAAGGACTGTTACAGAACCTGAAATAATGCCACCAGGAATAAAAAAAGGTAACAAGCCGCAGGGTAATACACAACTATATGGATATCCAAAACATTTATGGTCATAAGTTCACTTTTTGTAACTCTTAACGAAACAGTTTCTACAGTGTCTGATGTACTCACCTTCTGTGACACAGCTACAGAAACAGCACTGAAACCTCTTTCCACCCTCAATGAACTGCATAAATGGGCACATATATGCCTTGCATCTATTGCACCGAATGGGTCCAGTCTCACCATGGTCAACCACACAAGGAGGCACCTTAAAAATAAGCAAACAAAAAAAAGCTCAGGATATATGAGGCTTCCAGAAGCATAGCATACAGTAATTATTTCAGAGGTGAAAGTACGATATATCAACATTTTAAAGGTCCTTCTTTCTAAAAGATTATGAGGGTGGAGTTGTCCTCGAACAATTGGATTTGTAGATTACCACCCCCTTTTAGGACAATCAACCTCTGGCTTGTTCTGCAACTAGGTAATTATGTAACCTTCATGAAAATATATGTGGGCCATTGGACAGGGAATAACTATATCCTGGGATTAAGAGGTTTAATACTTTCTAACATTTTCTTTAAGGCTGGGTACACACCAGCAGATATTTTCAGCCGACCTACAGATTCACGGCACTTTCACGGCCGACCGAAAATATCAGCTGGTGTGGGGTGGCCGACTGCGACCGACCTCTATTGTTCGTTCTTCCGGATCAGACGTGTAGGTAACTTCCGATCAATCGCGCGTTTACTTATGGGACCGCATGTTCGATCGTTCGCACTTTTGGCCACGGCCGACTTTGCCATGTGAAGGACAAATAGTTTGTTCGTGTGTACCCAGCCTAACTGACAGCATATCACTGCTATAACAGTTTGGCTGAGGCCCCACTAGGATGCAAGGAAGAATGCGTCTCAGAGCTCAGCACATGTAGTGGGGCCCCTCCCATAGTTCCACATGTCAGCGCAATCGCTAGCTATTGTAAAATGCAACCTAAATAGCGCTAGTGGGGCCTAGCCCTTCAAGCTAACAATGTGTGTAGCATTAATATTTGACATTTACATGTCATTTAAAACTTCATGTATAACTTTAAAACAAATAGGAAAAACAGGTAAATTTCTTAATTTATAAACTTTTTTTAAATTAAGTTTTCTAGTTGCAATGCTCACACGTCTTCCAGTCTCTCACTACTGACTAATTACACATAGTAACTTTTTTAGCATGAATATTTTGCAGTTAAGTTAAAAGGTAGCCATGCACAAAAGATCCCTCCCAAAGCGCTTACCAAGGAAAACACTCCCCCTAACAGACCAGTTTGATATACCAGAGCACGCTAAACCCAGCCACACACTTGTTCAGAGACATTTAAGCTAATTCTACATTTAAGCTAATTCTACGTTCAAACAACAACAACACTTTAATCTCCTTTAGTACCTAAAGAAAAGTAGATTCAACTATCAAATCTGTTGACCTTTGTATGTGTCAGATGTGAGTGGGTTGCCCATTTTGAATTTGAGGTGCAGAATCTAAAGTCTAAAATGCAGCATTGCAGGGCTTGGCAAAACAGAGTGAAATGCAATGACTGGCAGGAGCCAGTTAGGTGGAGGGTGGAAACGCGTCAGTAGAGGGTGGAAATGTATGTTAACAAATGCAAAAAGTCTGGTTGGAAAAACTGGGGAACTAGAACCATTAGATTTAAAGGAAAGATATGTGATCGGTATAGCAGAAACATGGTTAAATGATTTACAAGACTGGAAGGTAAATATTGAAGGATACTCCTTATTAAGACACGAAAGAGTTAGAAAGGAGGGGAGTCTGTATGTATGTGGCTGGGTACACAATGGCAGATTTATCGGCTCAATCGACCGATACTTCCGTGTATCGGTTGATTGGGCTGGAAAATCTGTGCCGAGTTCGGCTGCCGCCACAACGGATGTCGGCCGGCCTGCTGTGGCAATCGAACGGATGTGTCAGTAAATCACGGCCGATCGTGCGGTTCCCTATGGTACCGCACAATCTGTCCTGGCCGAGCGAACAAATAGTCCCTTTGTGTATACCTAGCCTTAAAGGACAACTATACTGTAAAAATTTACTTTTTAAAAATGAAAAGCACCTGGGGCAAGGAGATAGGATTGATTATTCCCACCTCCCAATATTGTTTTGTTGAGAAGCTACAGCACCCACAGTTTTTATCTGCCAGGTTATGGCCCTGGGCCATTCTATATTAAAGATAGTGCTGAAGCATTCAGGAAGACTGGCAGAAGCAGTTTTCTTTGTCCTGTTGTTCCTACTTTCACCTCTGAAATAATTACTGTATGCTATGTTTCTGGAAGCCTCAAATGAATCGCCATTTGCAGTTGGCAATGGCTGTAGGCATTTTCTGGTTATGGGGGATTTCAATTACCCCAACATAAACTGTAAGTAAGGGAACTGAGCATTTTCTTTCACTGATGGTAGAAGTTCCTACTAGACAGAATGCGTTGTTGGATCTAACAAGCCTGAGCTCATTTTGGAGATGAAGGTAATGGGAAGCATAGGTGATAGTGATCATGATATAGTGTCATTTAATATAGGTTGCAAAAAATAAAAGTGCACTGGGTTAACAAAAACTTTTAACTTTAGGAAAGCTAATTTTATGTTGTTAAATGAATCACTCCTGCTCAGACTGGGGGGGGATTTGTTCCTAAGTAAAAATATTAAACCAAAGTGGACCACTTTTAAAGGGATATTAAACTACTACATTTCTAAATTTATACCTAAATCTGCAAGATCCTTCAAACATCAGGTTTCCCTCGACCGCGGCCGACTCCCTCTATAGGGAGTCTAAGCTGACCGAGGGGAAATTTACAGTCTATGACGAACAACCTAACATCAGTGGCAGGGAAGGTGCTGGAAAATTTGTTACGGGATCACATCCTTGACATGCAGGGAGATTCAATAAAACTGCTTTTTAAAATAGTTTAAAATGGTGCTAAATTTGCAACAAGCGTGCCTTCCTATTGGCCCCGTCGCCGACCGAGAGGAGGGGGCGGAGCCTACCAGAGCAGCGTTGCGAACCCAGGGGTGAGGACCTAGCGGTTCAGGTCCTCACCCTGGGTAAAAGGTAATGAACAAAGAAGAGGAGTGGAGGGAAGGCAAGTGTAATTGTCCTTTAAGTCTTAACTGAGCATGCTTCTCCCACAGGGGCAGAAGGTCAGGCGATGTCACTCAACCTACTGGAAGCAGGAAGTGTGAACATTCATCCCAATGTAATTTCTCACAGGCTCCAGCTAGAGATGTGATTATCTGTATATTTTAAAGGAAATGCTTCAGGCTTTCATTTAACCCTAACTTGTTTTGAGACCACAGTTGCCCTTTAAGAATCCTTGTGCTACTTATACTATAAATGATTGTGTTAAGCGAATCCCTGATGGAAAAGGATCTCTGAGTTTTGGTGGATAAACTTAAAAGGTAGCAAGCAGTGCCAGGCAGCAACAGCTAGAGCCAGCAAGATATTGTCTTGTATAAAGAGAGATATGGATTCAAGGAAGAAAAATGTTATGCTCCCTCTTTACAAAGCATTGGTAAGGCCTTATTCGGAATATGTGGTGCAATTTTAGAAGCCTGTGTACAAAAAGGACATCTTTGAAACCGAGAGGGTTTAGAGAAGGGCAACTAAAATAAATGGGAAAGGTTGAATATTTACAATTAAGTACACTCGAGAAAAGGTGCTTGTGTGTATAAATACATTAATGGGCCATACAATACACTATCTGAGGACACATGGACATCCCTTACACTTGAAGAAAAGAAGTTTAGTCTTCAAGTTTGGAAAGGGTTTTTCACTGTGAGAACAGTAAAACTATGAAAGCGTCTTAAACTGGACATTGTGATATTAGGCTCATTGGATGGTTTTAAAAGAAAGCTGGATGAGTTTCTCAAAACAAGGAATGTTGCAGGTTACTGGTATTGATACATAAAGTAGAGTTGATCCAGGGATATTCCCACTTGGGAGTCAGGAAGGAATCCCCCCCCCCTTCATCATACTGGGGTTTTTTTTTTTGCCTTCCTCTGGATCAACAGTTAGGCAGAAAATGTGGGTATTGCAGAGTAGGTTGGACTGGATGTATGTATGCCTTTATTCAACCTCAAATACTATACTAGATTCAGGCATAGCAGTGGATGTAGTATACTTGGATTTTGCTAAAGCTTTTGATACTGTGCCACATAGGCGACTAATGTAAAAGAAAACAGAGGGCTGTTGACCTAGAAAAAAACATTTGCACATGGGTAGAGAATTGGTTATGGGGTCGCAAACAGATAATGGTGGTCAATGGAGCTACATCTATGTGGGCAAAAGTTCTAAATGGAGCGCCTCAGGGTTCTTGTACTGGAGACACTTCTTTTTAAAGGGGAACTGTGGTCTCCAAACAAGTTAAGTTTAAATGAAAGGCTAGTTTCCCAACTTTAAAACGAGCCATCAACCACCTCTCTACGTGCTCCACAGCCCAAGATATAAAGAAATGACTGACCAGAAAGTTAATCGGTGGGAGGCTGACTTGTGACATTCCTGAGGCTTCTCCTGCACAGTGCCACTGGCGAGCACAGCCTCAGACTCCCTCAGTGTGTGAGGGAGACAGGAAGTCCCTCCTCCTTTCTGCAGTGTGAAGTCCTGACAGAGAAGGTAAGGGAATCTACAGCCCTTCTCTCTCAGTGTGTGAAAACAGCCTTTTTAGAGTTCTCACTCTGCCTGAAAAGGCCGATTCCACAGAGTTTTCTGTAGGGGAGTGTCGGGGGGTCTGAGTAACCCACGGCACCCGCGAGTGGATGGGGCTTAGGCACCTGCGGGTGGGCGGGGCCATGTGGGGCTGTAAGATAATGGGCCATGGGGGGCCTGCAACTGGAGGGACCATGGGGTCAATGAGTGGGAGGGACCAGGGGGGCTGCAAAGGGGAGAAGGAGACACAGGACAGATTGACTGGGTTTCAGAGCAGGAAGAAGGAAGTGCAGGGGACCTGGTGATGCTGCTGCCATATCACACACAAAAATGTAAATATATTCAAAACTATGCAAAATAAACAATGGAAATAAATTGCAAAAATTCTCAGGGGACCAATTCCTATCAATTTACCTAGTCATTTTTGGATCACAGTTCCCCTGTTTATAAATGACTTAGAAGGGGCATAGAGAGCAAGGTCTGTGTGTTTGCTTATGACACTTAACTATGCAGAGCTCTGGAAACTTAATGTGCAATTTCTGCAAGCAGACCTAGACAGATTATCAAAATGGGCAGCAGAATGGCAGATAAAATTAAATGTTGATAAATGTAAGGTGATGTATTTGGGGTTTAACAATCCTGGTGCCACCTGCACTATAAATAACTGTGTTAAGTGAAACTTTAATGGAAAAAGATTTGGGGGTTCTGGTAGATAACAGACTTATCTTTACCAAAAAATGCCAGGCAGCAATGGCTAGAGCTAGCAAGATATTGTCTTGTATAAAGAGGGGTATAGATTCAAGAGAGAAAAATGTTAGTCTTGATCTTTACAAGGCAACAGTAAGGCCTCATTTGGAATATGCGCTGCAGTTTTGGAATCCCATATACAAAAGTCACATCTTGGAAATTGAAGCAGTTCAGTGAAGGGCAACTAAAATTATAAAGGGAATGGAGGGGCTTGACTATGCAGGCAGATTAGACAGGGAGTTAGGGATGTTTACATTGAAGAAGCAGAGTTTGCATGGGTATATCATCACTTTATAAAAAAAATATTAATGGTCATACAATAAACTCTTTGTTGTATTGTTCACTAATAGGTCATATCAGAGGACTTGTGGACATCCTTTAAGATTGGAAGAAAATTAGTTTTACTTTCAGGTTAGGAAAGGTTTCTTTACAGTGAGAACGATGAAACTGTGGGACTGTCTTTCAGCAATGTGGTAATGGCAAGTTCATTGAATAGCTTTAAAAGCAGCCTAGATAAGTTTCTTAAACTAAAAAATATTGAGAGTTACTGGTATAAACACATTTACTGTCATTCTAGTTAATGAGTCAGGAAGGAAACCCCCCCCCTTTTTTTTTAACCTGTTCCCCCCTTAATCAACAGTGAGAGCACGGCCACACTGCAACGCAAACGCAATCGCATGCAATTTCATGTGCGATTTTTTTGCGTTTGCGCTTGCGATTTCTTCAATAAGTATAGGAAAACACATGCGATTGCGATTAAAAATGCAGAACGCAAAACGCAATCGCAGATAAAAATATGCGTTTTTTTTGCGTTGCCGCGTTTTCAATGATTCTTTACAAATCGCAAGCGCAAAAAAAAACGCAGCAGTGTGGCCTAGCCCTTAGGTAGGGTTAAAAAGAAGGTTGAACTTGATGGACATGTCTTTATTCAACCTCAATTACAAGGTTAATATGTAAAAACAGATTTCATACAAAACTTTTCCTGCTTTTTCTCATTTTATATTTGGTAATTCTAAAGTTTAGATTTATAAAATTAGCAAATTCTGCTCACTCTCTATTCACTATGTTTACACCCTGGAACATAAATTGCAGTTAGCTCTAATGGATTCTGTTCTGCACATATCATTATGGGCCCAAAATAATGTACATTATAATCCTGTTCCTCATTGTTAAGTTTATGTGATTCATTGGAATACAAAGCATTTATTTTACCACTTAGGGGTAGGCCACACTAGCGCGTTTTTCACGCGTTTGCGATTTTCGCTAACATGGAAATCGCGGAAACATGCAATTGCTCTTCCGTTCGCGTTTTGCGGCGAAACGCAATCCCTTGCGTTTTCGCTTTAAAGATAGTGAAAGAGCGAGCGCAAACGCCAAAATAACGCGTGCTAATGCACAGAAAGCTTGGTGCATTGTAGTGCGGCCTCACCCTGAGAGTCTACAAAATAAAATAAAGACAAATCGTTCAGTAAGTATTAAACCTTTTCTTTTGAAAAAACCTCCCCATGACATGCTAAATACTCTATAGGGTTTTGAGAGAGGCCACATATTTTGGTGATAAAAATCCCTTTAGGAGTCAAATATCTGCATTCTTCAGATGTACAGGTGATGATTCTAGCAAAGTGAAAGAGTACAGCATTCAAGTTTGTGAAATATTTTAATGATTTGGGGCTTATGCTTTGTATGTTAAAGAAATGTAATTCCGAATTGAATATGACCCAATAACTACTTTTTATATCAGAAGCTTAAATCAGCAAGAACATGAAGCTCCATGGTACCAGGGGTGTGTCTCCAATGAGGCAATATGAGCAAAATGCTCAGGGCAGTGCCCCTGCTAAATTTCAGAGAGGCAACAGGCAGAGCTCACCATACATTTTTTTTTTTTTAGAAAAAGTGGCAGGCAGTGCAGAAGGAAAAGAAACAGTAGTACTATGTAGTAGTATATAGGGGCGGCATTCAAAAGTTTGGCTCAGGTGGCAAAAACCCTAGAGACACCCCTGCATGGTACTAGAACATACTCACAGGTAGTGAAGGCTTATTCCATAAAGGGTAACTGGTCTCCATACAAGTGTCCTTTATTAAAAAGACCACATTCCTACCTTTGAAACGACTCCAGGATCATGCTTCTAGCTGCAATCTATGCAAACTTATAGCAGTATAAAGGGTGGGGTTTCCAGCTAGCACTGTGATTTGTAACATCACCAGCATCATTGCTCTGCCCCCACTGCCAAAGGCACAGAGTATGCCCAGTTGTATCCTACAGCTGTAACGGTATTTAAAGTAGCTTCAGAAAAGCATGTGCACTATAGTTAATTAGAACCAAGAAGCGGTCGTGACCTGCGAGTGCTGCTGCGGTGGATCGCGCAATTTTCCAGTGAACTATTCCTTTAATGTAACGCTCCCACACTAAGATATACTTATAGTTCAGCCGATCCCTTGCCAGAAGTCCCGTACATACTCCTTCCGGGTATGTACTGTAAGTCTTGTCCGCAACGGTAACATCACAGCCAATGCTTGACAGTCCATACCCGCAAAAGACAGTTAGAAGTGCGCTCTTCTCCTGTGTGCTCGTAAACGTCTTGGAACAGAATGTAGATGGCAGGACTTCTGGCAAAAGATTGACTGCACTAAAAGTAAGTATATCTCAGTGTAGGAGAGTCGGATTAAGTTAAAGGATAAGTGCACTGTAAAATCAAGTTATGATCATTTGGAAGCTGCAGCTTTAAAAATAACCGTTGCCATATTTTTTTTTTTTTACCTATGCCACTCCAGAGCCGTCTTTGTGCCTTGAATTTGCTGACATCTTGTTACTGGTTTGCTGATGTTAAGCTCCGCCCCTCTGAGATTCCTGTGGCTTTTCGTCCTGCTTGAGCTTCAAACAGTAATGCTTGTGAGTTCCGTGCACACGCACGTGCACGGAACTCACAGGCATTACTGTTTGAGGCTCAAGCAGGAGAGTGCATGGAATTCACAGGCATTAGTGTTTGAGGCTCAAGCAGGAGAAAGCAGAGGAAATTTGAGGGGCGGAGCTTAACATTTAGCAAACCAGCAACTTTCACGGCACAAAGGTAGGCTCTGGAGTGGCATAGGTAAAAAAGAAATATGGCAACAGTATTTTTAAAGCTGCAGCTTCCAAATTAATATAACTTGATTTTACTGTGCACTTATCCTTTAAGGTTTAAACACAACTAAGCTTTTGGCAGGTAAGGAGGCTCTGGTCAAATCAGACTAAAATTTAAGTTTTACCCCACCAAGGAAAATGCTATGTCTGACGCAAACCCAAAATATCCCATCATCCCAAAAACACCACAGTGAAACATGGTTTTGGTAGCATCATTCTTTAGGCATGTTTTTTAGCAGCAGGGACTGGGAAACTGGATTGAGTTTAGTAAAAGCTGGATGGAACTTAATATTTAATATAACATTTTTGAGCAAATCTTGTGTCAGTCTGCCTGTGATTTGAGACTGGGACAGGAGTTTACCCATTCAGCTGGACAATGACACAAAGCATAATGCTAAAATAGAGTATTATAAAGAAAGAAACCCAAAGTACATTTGAAATTCAAGGGTTTTTGAGTACAATTGGACTACACTTATTACAGATTTACATGATGCTCACTGATGCACAGCTGTTTTACATGAAAAGATATAGTGATTATTTTGATTTGTTCACTCCTTCCTAAAGGACAAGAAATGTTATGAGAACTCTTACTAAACAAGCTAATGGTTTAAAAATGTACCGTAATTGCAAAAGTATCTTACCTCATCAGGTGGAAGAACTGCCAAAGGTTTTATAACAGCAGCCAAAGGAACCTGGGACTGTTTTGCCATATCCGAACTGGCAGGGAAGTTGTATGAAGTGCATCTAATGTAACGAGGGCTTGCATTTCCTGTAACAAACGATCTTGTTACCTTACTAAAATGGAAACTAAAAGGAATAGTGTGTAATCCCAGCTTACATCAGGCAAGTGACATATAGACCTAAAACCTGCACAATACGCATCCTGATTCATGTAAGCATTAGTTTTCCTTGCCAGAGGGGTCAGAGCATATACAAGAATTGCCTTAGTGTTGCTGAAACAACTATGCTTTAAAGATCCACATGATCTAACCCACTAAGCTTGTCAGTATACATTACATACATAGAATAGTTCATATTTATTTTGCACTGTTGGCCAGTTGGAGAGCTACTAAAAGCGTTACCCTGGAAAGTCTTAGTGATCATGGACCCAAATCTATGAGACAATGCTGTTAAATAGACATCAAATTTCACAGCAGGAATAAGAAACAAGTAGGCATTTTTTAGATTTTTACAGGAAATGGAATCCAGGCATTGTTAATTATGTTAAATACAATTTAAAGTACAGGTAAAGTGAAACAAATGTTTTAATAAGAAATCTTTAAAGTAAAGGTAAAGCCACATTTTTTACCTTGATCTTTGACCAAAACGTTAGTAGTTACAAGTGGTGGAACCTGGCCTCTCTGTCCAGTAATAAAAGGTTCTGAACCTCTGTTGTTCCTGTCATCTTCTATGACTTGGATCTAAAAAAACAAAATCCATAGCAAAGATATTATTCTTATTATCATTTCTGATAAGATGTAAAAACAAAATTATTCTGACTCATTGTAAGGAAACTGGTGATACACAAGTCTCAGTAGACAGTAGACAGACTCAGTAGACAGAATGCTACACTAGGGTAAGCAAGCCACTATTTGTCTATAGCAATAAACAAGTAAAGAAGGCACATCTAAAATAAACATGCACAAATATTTTATTTCAGGAACTACTGATTAGAACAATGTATAAATTGTTTTCCAATTGCCTCCTGTGCACCCCCTATGCTATGTGTAAAGCCTCGTACACGTTTGATCACGGGGCCGACCCACAACACACGATGTGTATGAGCACTCATTTCGCTGTCAATCATGCCACATTTGGGTGCTTAGTCGGCTGCAACGGACTTTGGGTCAGGCATCACATCTCAGCCAATCACAGGCGCTGCTGCCGGTCAGGCCCTTGTACTTCCGTGCAAGAAAAAGGCACGGAAGCAAGCAGAAGAATGCTGAGGGAACAAAGGCTGGTAGGTAGCGTTACTCGCATATTTTCCTGGAAAATCCCAATTAGCATATCACAGCCAGGTGTTAAGAGCATGATTGCATAGTGGCTAAGAGGTGTTATAGAAACGCCCAAGGTAAGGTACCTGCATCTTAGGATATAGGAATGCCCAGGATAAGGGACCTGCATTTTAAGGATAAAGGACATACCTTTGAAGATTGTAATGTTAACATATTGGCAAAGGAACGTGACTGGTTCAAGAGAGGTGTCAAGGAGGCCAAATAAAGAAACCAAGCCTAAATAGAGGTGGTGGGGGGGTTCAACACCAACTGTCTGCCATGTACAATGCTGTTTTGACACCTTACCCTGGGCGTTCCTACAACAACTCTTAGCCACTATGCAATCACACCCTTAACCACAATATTTCTTAAAACGTATGCTGGGCAAAATATTAAAATAATTACATTTTAGACTCCTCTGTCTAAAATAAGAACATTCTCTATGGAAAACTTCAGTCTGGCCTTAATGTTTCTCTTAGAGAGAAAAGGTTTTCTTCTTGCACATGTCCCATGTAAGTTGTGCAGTCTCTTTTTGATTGTAGAGGCATACACTTTCACATCAACAGTAGCAAGAATATGCTGTAGGTCTGGTGATGATATTTCAGGGTTTTCGTAGACCTGTTTTAGCATCTTGCAGTCTGTTCTCTGGGGTAATTTTCTTGGATGGTCAGACCTATGCACGTTGGCAGTTGTATTTAAATAACATAACAGACTTTAAGGTCTTCAGAAAGAAGTTTGTAACATCTAATGCCAGCTCTTTTGATCTCACCACAGTGTTCACTCTTGCCTTAACAGTTGGAAGCACACCAAGTTTTAAATAGGGCAAACTTCCAAACAAAATTCTGAGTAACAATTTTCTAATCATGTACAACTGATGTAAGCCAATTAAGTGGGACTAAATTGCATTTTTGTGAGATTAAAAAAAGGTTTTCTTCCGTTTTAATTGTTTAGTTCTCAAAACTTAAATGATCCAGTCTTCTTAAAATTGAGATTAAATATCCTTATGTCCAAGGTTACATAAACACATAGGCTTTCACAGAGTGCCTAACATGACTGAATATATGAGGGGATGACCTGTAAATTAAAATCAAATTAGCGAAACTTTCTTTTACCTGCAGTTAAGGGTTAACTTATCCCTTTCAAACTTAACATTTCCATAAAGTAAATAAGAAGACAGCTCCATAACTCCTTTTAATACTGCACCTTTCCCAAGGATCAACTACATCTATGGCCATTCTATTTTTTTTTTTTTTTTTAAATCCCCCCCCCCCCCCCCCCCGGAGGGAGGAATTGTTTATTTATTTTCAGAATAACACATAATACAGAGCAGTACATTAAACATTGGTACAAGTTGGTACATTAATGAAAATGAGTAGCATTCGGCCTAACAGTGTAATTTCGTTAATACCTTTACAGTCAGTTCGTGGTCTCAGGGTTGGATACTGATTTCAGTAAAGTTGTTGGAGGTATTTTATTAATGGTGCGGCAAAGTATATTTATGCAACTTTGACAATGGTAACAAGTTTGTGGAAAACGGGTTCGTACATTCAGTATCTGCAATATGCAGGTATCATGAGTAAATACAGTACGGTTGGTGTTGTCTATATGGTAATCGCTGTATTCTTGTGTTGGTACCTTTAGATAAACTTAAGTATTATTCTTTAAACCTTAAAATAAAAATTATAAAATTAAAACCCGTATTGCCCTGTGATACTTACTATTTTGTTTAATTATCTTAGGTGGTGGATTCCTATCCATTTGGTTACGTCTATCCGTGTGCCTGGCCTCTATTCGTTGCAAGTGTGGGGGGAGGATTCCCATCTAGACCATATTTTATCGTATTTGGTGGGCAACCCCGGTGGGTATAGATCAGTTTCTTGGGTAGAGTTGTGTTAATAGCGGTTTTCCATTAGCCAGTGAAGGAGAGGTCGGCTGGATCCATGTTTGGGCGATCAGTTTTGCGTAGTGTAGGGTCGTGTAGGAAAGTGCGGAGAGATCTATCGGGAATTACTTCTTCCATAATCCCAGGAGGCAGATCTGGGTCTAGTCCCACCGGGGATCCGATATGGTCATGCAGGAATTTGACTATTTGATGCCAGAAGCCTTGTATTCTGGGGCATTCCCATATCATGTGGTAAAGCTGCCTGGCGCTAGTAGGCATTTTGGGCAGCTTGGGTTGTAATTGGGTTTGTAGCGGTTTAGACGGACTGGGGTGAGGTAAGTCTGTGGAGGATGTATAGTTGGGTTAGTCTATCCGACATTTTGGGGAGGCTAGCGTGTGAGCCGCCAGGGCCTCCCCCCAGTCCTCCCCTTCTATTGGTCCACATCAGACTCCCAGGTTGTTTTTTGGATTGGGCTGTTGCATGTGCCTGAGGGAGTCTGAGGTGGCGATATAGTTTGTGGTTCAGTTTTGAGGTAGCAGAGGTGTTTATCGTGTCGAATAGGGTTTTTGGGTAGAGTCTGGAGGGGTGTTTCTAAACTGTGTTTGGAATGCTGCCGTATTGGAGATATCTAAAAAACATGCTATTTGGTAGTGCATATTCTTGTTTTAGTTGGTTAAAGCTTTTAGCCCGTTGTTGTTGTGATGTGGAGGATACGGGTGATTTTGTAGTTGGACCATGTCCTTGTGTTTGGTATGGGGGTGAATTCTGGGAGTAGCTTGTTGTGCCATAGTGGTGTGTCTTTGTTGATCGTTGTGATATTCATTGTTCTATTTGCCAGGTCCCAGGTTTTAAGCATCTGAACCAGGAGAGGATGGGCGGGTGCTACTTAGTGTTAAATGGGATTGTGTGCTGCAGATAGTAGGTTCTCAGGTCTGGGACTGCTAGGCTGCCCATTTCAGAGGGGTTTTTAAGGTGGTCCAGTTAGCTTGTGGCGCCCAGTGCCAGACAAAGGATTTGAGGATCGTTTCCATTATCTTAAATGTTTTAGGGGTAGGAGGTGGGGGAGTGCCATAATGTATATAAAATCTTTGGGAGTAGTATCATTTTGATTAGTTTGCTCGGCCGGTCACCCCCAGGGATAATTTGGACCAGATCTGAGTCTTATGTTTTATTGTTGTTATTAGTGGTTCTATGTTGTGGGCCGCGAATTCCGCCGATTGTCTTAAGATATTCATCCTAGGTATTTAATTGTGTTAGTTCTGTGTTGGTGAGGGGTGTTAGCGGGGCCTCTGGGGGGAAGCTATCTATGGTAGTATTTGGGATTTGTTCCAGTTTATGGAAAGACCGGAGTATTTAAATAGGTTGTGATTACTGTAATGATGTTGGAGGGATGTGCTTTGGTCAGCTAGGAAGAGCAGCATATCATCTGCATAGAGGCTTATTGTTTCTTTAGTTGCTCTTTGGAGTCCGCGGATCTTATGGTAAGCGCGTAGCTGGTTTGCAAGGGCTCTGCAATATGGCGTAGAGGAGAGGGGATAGAGGGCAGCCCTGGCGGGTGCCTCTGCTCAGGTGAAAAAAGGGATGATGTGATGTTGTTCGCTAGTATCATGGCTTTGGGGTGTTGGTATAGAATTTGGATCCATCTATAAAGCCGAATGAATATTTGTTATGCCTGCCAGAGGAAGGCCATTCCACCGAGTCGAATGCCTTGGCGTGTCGGCGTGACCACACATCTTGAGTCTGTCTCGTTGTGGTTTGATTCTAGGTTCTGTAGAGTCTGCGGGTATTTAACGAGGTGTTTTCCCGGGGATAAACCCTGTTGGTCAGCGTGTATGATTGAGGTTATGTGTTTGTTAGTTAGTGATAATAGTTTGGCAAGGATTTTGATATCTGCTTGTAGCAGGGAGATGGGTCGGTATGATTGGGGGAGCTGAGGGTCTTGTCAGGTTTGGGGATTAGGATTATTAGTGCTTCCTGCATGGATGGAGGTAGAGATTTGGAGTCAAACATTGTGTGTATTAGCGATAGGAGTCTAGGGGATAATACTTCTAGGTATGTGGTGTAGAATTCGATTAGGAGGCCATCGGTACCTGGGGTTTTATGTCGTGACATTGCGGAAATCACTTGTTGGATTTCTATTTCAGAGATTGGGCTTTCCAGTTCAGCGCGTGCTTCTCGCAGGAGCTGTGGGAAGTGGATAGTACTAAGAAAATCTCGGATTTCTGCTGGTGTGTATTGTAATGTTGAGGTGTATAGTTCTGTATAGTATTCAGCTAGGTGTTGCAAGACTAGTGTTGGGTCGGTTATAGTGGGTCCTGTCAGGGAGGTTAGTTTTATAACTGTTGGTGGTTTGTGCTCGTTATTTGCCATATAGGCCAGGAGCTTGCCGCATCTCTCTCCGTGTTCGAAGTATGATTGTGATCTAAAATATAAGTGTTTTTGTGCTTTGGATTCGTGTATTTTGTTTGTTTCTCTAGTCTGTAGTTTAAGGGCAGATGCAGTAGCTGGGTTTGGGTTGTTTGTAAATTCTGCTTGGGCTGCTTGTAGTGCTAGATTGGCTCTGTGTTCAGTTTGTGCGGATGTTTGTTTTAGTGTGGGTCTTTCTTGCATAATATTTAAATGTTTCCCATATCGCCGTTGCACCGGCGGTGGTGTTGTTCCTGGCAAAGAATTCCACCCAATCCATTGACAGGTCTCTATTCTCTGTTATAAGCCGGAGCCAGAAAGGGTTTAGTCTCCAGTGACGGGGTTGTGAGGGTGTGTCTCGCCATGCCAGTTCTATCCAGCAGGCGGCGTGGTCAGACAGAATTCTGGCTTCGAAGCCTGAGTTCAGTAATTTGGATGCTAGTGTAACATGCACAAATATTATGTCTATGCGAGACATTGTGTTGTGGGAATCTGAGAAACAGGAGAATTCCCTTTTGTCTGGGTGGCAGTTTCGACATGCGTCTATTAGGAGCAGCGACTGCATGATTCTACCAAACCTGGTGATAATATTGGGGAGAGGCAGCCAGCCAGAAGGATGGAGGCAATCTCTTTCGATGTTAACCACCATATTGAAATCTCCCATCCATATGGAGGGGATGTTGGGGTACTCTGTTAGGAATTGTATGGGAGCCTGTATTGCCGACATGGCAAAAGGTGGGGGAACATAGGACGCCGAAATAATCAGTGGTTTGTTGTAGCATATCTTAGCATATAACAGGATATAGGTGCCCTGCCTATCCAGCCTCAGGTCCACCAGCTCGAATTGTGTGGATTTAGAGGATGTGGTAACTTGGGAGTGGTAAGTCCACCCGACCCAGGGTCTCCTGAGGGCCAATTGTTGCTGGCCGTAAAGGTGGGTCTCTAGTACTACTACGTCAGCATGTTGTTTCTTAATATATTGCAGTACTGTTGAGCGTTTGATTTTGTTTTGGAGGCCCCTGACGTTCCAGGTCAGCAGTTAAAGTCTATCAGGTGTCGTTATTTGGTGCTAGGGGAGATGAGGCTGGAGCGGCCTGTGGCGATCCAAACACACAAACAGTATTTGTTGGTTAGATAAGTTGGATTTACTCATACTAGGTGTTGTCTCACAAGGCAAATAAAAAAAAAAATAGAACTATATACATTAAACCCAGCTCTCCACCAAAAAGTTGGTGTGAGCATTATTCCCTGAACTTGTAGATTGTTAAAACTCAATCTACTAAACAGTATAAATGTTAACTATCTAAGGTTCGACCCGTACAAGGGGTCTGTGGGGGCAAGTAAACGTCTTTCGCTGAGAATGGGCTCTTGGTTGTAATGCAGTTCAGCTTTAGACAGCTATTGTCTTTAGCTCGCTCGTTATGGGTTGCTGGTGGGGGGAAAGTTGGGAGGGGGGTGGTACCCAGACCGTAGTTCTCAGGTAATCTTTGGAAGTCAGTGGAGATAGTTTTGGGTCGGGCTGTGTTTAGCTCCATGGTTGTTTAGGTTTGGGTTTTCAGGTGCGGGGGTGGGGGAAGGAGCGGCCGAGTCCACGGCCAGAGTTTTTACTTATCTGGTTGTTGTAGTTCAGCCGGTGTTATCGTTAAATGGTCGGCCCCCTTCCTGCGCGGGAGTCCATCCACTCGGAGGCCTCAGTTGGGGTGGTGAAGAGTCTGACGGTGTCTCCGTCGGCGATCCGCAGTCTGGCTGGAAACATCATAGAGTACTTGATATTAGCGGTCCTCAGCGGCGTTTTACATCTGTGAATTTAGCTCTTTGTCGCTGGACCTCCGTTGAAAAGTCTGGGTAGGCGGAGATGGAGGCGTTTTGGTAGCGAACATCTCCGTTTTCTCTGAACAAGCATAGAGTGGTGTCGCGGTCCCTGAAGTTAAGGAGTTTAGCAATAAATGTTCTTGGGGGTGCGCCTGGAGGTGGGGGTCTTGGGGGGATTCGGTGGGCCCGTTCCACCATGAAGGAGCCGGAGAACATTTCTCTCCCAACCTGAGATAGTAGGTTTTCAAGGAACTCTGGGGGGTTCGAGCCCTCGGCTTTTTCTGGTAGGCCCACTAGTCTGATGTTGTTGCGGCGATGTCCGTTCTCCAGGTCTTGTTTTAGTTGTAGGGCTTGTATTAGGTTTTGATGTTCTCTGATTTGTTTGGGGAGGGGATTGACATTGTCCTCTATTGAGCTTATACAGTTCTCTGTGTCTTTAACTCGTTCTCTGAGATTTTGGAGGTCCTGTCGGAGGAGCGATATATCCGTTTTGACTTCTTCAAGTTTTGTGGTTAGTGTGGATTGGCAAGCGGCTATGGCTTCAAGGACTTTAGTGGTGTTGTCGGTTTGTTGTGCCGGGGTTTCCTCCATGGAGGTCTCAAGTTGCGGGGCTGGATCTGTGTTCTCTTGTCTTCGGAATTTATCTAGTACGCTAGCAGTGTCTTTGTGGGATGCGTTTCTGTTTTATGGGCGGGGCATTGCGGCTTTGGTTGTGCTGTTTTGGGTGGTTTGGCTTATGCCCGGTCGCTGTTTTTGTGTTGTAGAGTGGTGGCGTCCGGCTGCGAGGCCTTGTTTTGGCGGGGGCCCAGGGGTTGCCCTTGTTGTGCTCTAGGGTGTGGTGCTCAGGTTGGTGAGTGACTGGCCCTGTGAGAGGTCTCTCTGGGGACTGGAGCGCTGGTTCGGTGGATCCCAGCAGTGGTCTGGGTAAATGCTGCTTATTGTGGGGGGGTCACCCAGGCGCCCCCTCCCTCCCAGTCTCTGGTCACCTCAGCCCCCCTCCTCCGTCGGGCTGGTGGGTCTTCCGTGTCGGGGGCTGTGCTATGGCATGGAGTGTTTCCGGTCTTGGGGCCGGTTCAGGCTTCTGGCCTCCCAGGCAGCCGCGTGGTGGTGGTACCAGTGCTGCCGGGCACGGACCAGCAACGGACCCTCAGGGGGCCCCGTGTATCCTCCCGGGTCGAGGCCAAGGGGTCCAGAGTAACGGGCTGATTGCCTATTTCCCGGTTCCCGAGTGTGGGGCCCGGTGTTTCTTGGCCCACGTGACTGTGCGCCGGGTGGTATGGCGTCTCCCCCAGGTCTGCCCGCCGTTCCCGCTACTGACCTTGTGGCCGAGGAGCGCCGGTCGGGTGATGTTCCGGATGGTTAGGTGCGGGGGCCCGTGGTCGTCCGTCCGGCCTGGTTGTAGGGTTAGGTGGTGCTCTTTCTCCAGGCCGGGTCGGGAGGCTCCAGCTGGTTAGCCGTCTCGGAGGTGCGGGTTTTTCCGGGTTTAGGGGCCACCCGCATGTTGCAGGGGTTCCCCGTGAGGGTTGGGGGTGGTTTGTGTGTGGGGTCCCCACCAGGTTTATAAGCAGGATTCTTGGGGATGAGCGGAGCTTCACTAAAGCACGTCTAACTGCCAGCCATGTCAGGCCACGCCCCCCATTCTATTTTTAAATCAGGCTGTTACGGTTATTACCCTGGGAAAGGTAAAATATTATTTCCTCTTTAAATTATAAATGTTTTATTACGGAAAAAGAATTGCTGCCCAGTCCCTAAACAGTTGCAACTTCTAAATAAGGAGTGTTCTATTTAAACACGTATGGCAATTAGTGAGGGGAGTCACTATTTCCTTAAAAACTTTTTACTAACCAATGCAATACTTGTTAGCATGGCTCCAGGACAGTATTTGTGGCAGTAATGCAACAGACACAGCCAATTTAGTAAAGGTAATGTGCAACTTTAAATTCTCCCCCCCCATCAGCTATAATGCAGTAGTTCCAAGAGCACTAAAAGAGAAATAGCAAATCTGTGTGCATAACCCCATAAATGTCCAAAAAAAAATCTCAGCAGCCCTAAATTAGTTACACTGGGTTCTTTTGAAGTATACAAAGTATTAAAGGGCATGTCCACCCCCAAAACTATAATCCCCCCAACTACTGGCCCCACATGTAGTGTAGTTTAATCTTACCTCACATCCCAGCTCCATAAGGTTCTCCTGTAGTCCCCCCCCAAAGTCCAAAAACTGCCCACCAGGAGGATAGCAGAGTCATATAGGACTCTGCCTCCTACCTGGCCTCGGGAGAAGTTTGGCATGCGTACGCAGCCCTTCTCCCCCTCCCTCCCCTTCCCTCTCCCTCCCTCTAAGGATTCCCTCCCCTAGCATAAATCCCTTTAGCTATATGCTTGCCCCTGTCCCCCAGCCCCAACCGCTATATTTATATACTAGAAAGCTCCCCAAACATTACTTATCTTCCCTCTTTCCCCGCTGGCAGCCGGTCCGTGATTGGCTGCCGCTCAGCCAATCACAGACGCGACTGCCGGTCCCGCCCCTCTGCTTGCATTTTCTCGCAAGCAGAGGGCCGGAGTGCGGCGGAGGAAAGAGGGGAGGTAAGTAAAGTTGGGGAGCTTTATAAAAATATAATATAGCGGTTGGGGCTGGGGGGACAGGTCAAGCAATATAACAATTTTGTTTTTAGGGTGGACATACCCTTTAAGCTTAACACAACAAAAAGTATAGGAAGGGGATGAATTAGATCCCCCAATGTGCTGAAAACATTTTGTAAACAGGATTTAACAGATTAAATCTTACATTTTAAGGCTTCAATTTAAAACAAAACAATTTGGTTCTTCATTGAAGGGCAACTCCAACCTCATAAGAACATCTTTTAGAAAGAACGGCCTCTTTAAAATATGTTGATATATCCTACTTTGTCCTATGAATTCATTACTGTATGCCTGCTAGGCTTCTGGATGCATCATGGAAACTGAGCCATTTAGAAACCTGTACTGAGCCTTTACTGAGCCTGGGCATGCTCAGAAAAGGCAGACAGGGGATTAACATTCAGTCATTGACTGTGATGTCAACTATCAAATCCATAACTGACAGTTACTAACTGGAAGAACCATGAAGCAGAAACAGGGAAACAGGACATTGTACAGGATTTCAGGTTAGACTTATATATTTTACATTTCAAAACTATTACCTTTAGGATTTGGGGTGGGGGGGGGGGCGGGGGCGGGGGGTGGGCGGGGGGGCGGAGTATGTACCTTGTTATGTAAGTTTTCATTTTGGGGCTGGACTTGCCCTTTAAAGAAAAACTTATTGATCAATATATTTGAGCATTTGATTTAAAAATTGGAAAACCGGAATAGATATTTCACCAATTCGATCAATCGGTTTAAATATTGATGCAGTGTTGGCCTAACTTTTGTGGAGGTCATGGGAGAGGGGTGGTGATACTCTTACTTTTACTGGGGTAAAAGGTCAAATTTCCTGCTTCAGGACATCACCTCACCTAGCCCCAGGGGAGAAGCATGCTCAGTTAAGACTTAATGCTGGGAAAACAGGAAGTACCCGGGGAAGAAATTGAGAGCTGAGATGGGGAGCCTATTAATGCAGACAGAGGATGGTCACATGACTTCAAGCTGGGCACATGGCTGAAAACAGGAAGTAATATTGCTGAACCTTTCCAGTTTACTAGTTTGGAAGACTTGGAAACCACAGTTAACCTTTAAAGATTCTTTTTGAGTACAATTGCCTTAAGATAACAAATTAAAAAAAAAGACAAAAAACTGTCAGAGACCAAGCAAGGCACAATTTAGCATTAGAAAATCATTTTTCATAGCTAGGCTTATCCTAAAGCAAAAGAAACAATATTCGGTTTATTAGTCGGATGCTAACAATTATATGCTTTATGCTGGATGTCACTTATACGTATTTTCATTAAGTTAACGGATATGAACACTGGGAAATTAGTTTATTTAAATTGCCTATTACTGGAAACTATAATTATTTCCAACTATCACTGTACCATTGTTTTGTTGATCTGTCCCCTATTTCTTTAGATATCCAATCTGAAACATCTCACATTTCTTTGGTATTATAAACTCTTCTGTTATGTATAATTATTCTGTAGCTGGAATAGTGGGTTGTATTGTTAGTACTGTGTGGTGGGCAATTCCCTCCCTTAATGCTGCCTTATAGGGATTACTGAGCATGCTTGCTCTCACATAGAGTCAGATAGACTGGCAGGGGGTAGATGACTGAGTTTGAGCAAGACAAGTACTGGATTGAAGTCATGCAGCAACATAAACAAAAGTGCGGAGTACTGAACTGAAGTCATGCAGCAACACATTGTATTTATTTGTAGACTGAAATGAGGCAAAGTTATTTTTTTCAGTTTACAAAAATTCACCCTAAAAACAAATTCCCCTTAATTAGCCAGAAACTGCCAATTATAACAATGTCTTTCTATGCAGAAGGGTAGCCAGGGAGGGCTTAGGGAGGCCCCATCTTTTTATCTATCCTTAAACAGATCACTAAACAGATACCTCCTAGGTCCCAGCTATACATTATAGTGTTGCAAAATGCTATAATTTCTATGCAAAACATCATTTCAGCAATATTTTTAGGTTTAAGGTAGGGAAATGTTTTTTTTAAGACGATTTAATCCTTTATTGTTCTCTGCTTATAACAACTGGACAATTGGAGGGGGTGCTAAAAATAAAACACGCAAATTAATTTAGACAGACAAAACTATTCTGACACATAGCATTCTGTGGATCAGTCACAGATCATACAATTTTCTTTTTAGTTTGCTATAAAGGGAGAATGGAAACCAAAACCTAGTTTTCCTTACTTAAAGTCCATGATATGGATTATAGGAAATTAGGCTAAAAGATATTTTACATATTTAGTGTCAGACCAAAAACGTCTGATTGAAATAATGTATTACCGTAGTGTCAGACCAAAAACGTCTGATTGAAATAATGTATTACTTGTCTTTCAATGTGGTTTCTTATCAAAATACAGCATATAAAGACAGGCGAACTAAAAATTGCAAACACCTTTTTTATGACCCCTCCCTAATGCGCAGGGGGATAACCCTCCCTTGAAGAAAACAAGGGGCAGACACAAAGGGGCATTGTCAACTTGGAAGTAAAATAAACTTTATAATGCTATATTTTACATAGAAAGGGAAAGAAATTACACTGTTGTAAAATATTTTACTTCTTTCACATATGTAATAACTTTAGCCAAGTATTTTTAAAAAAAGGCAAACAATTCATTGTGTTAATCAGCATTTTTTAAAATCTGTTTGATATTAATGCGCTTACATTACTGCCTTGCAATTAAACAGAGGCAACTAAAGTATTTTTTGGAATGAGAAAATGGAGGGCTGAAGGCATTGGATAAATGAGTGAGGAGTATTAGCATGCAAGGTGGTGTGAAAGTCCACTATAAAACACAAGACAAGGGAAATGACAGTTCACTTACTGGACTAGGAATTGCATCTGGGTCTATTCTGTGCCTTGTTTTCTGCTGTGGTGGCAGTTCATTAGCTTGCTTTATTGTTTAAAAGATGAAAACCAAAAAATGCCACAAAATAGCAAAGAGAGAGAAAGAGTATTAAGGAATAATGAAACTGAACGAAACAAACGTTAACACTTATCTTTCACCAGCCATAAGAAGCATTTTAAGGATGGTAATTGACATTACAATCATGGAGAACAAAGGTGATGTATATCTGCCTTTTTCCTAAGATGCAGGTACACGTCCGAGTCTTGACACCTGGCGTGATGATTGCTAATTGGCACTTTCCAGGGTGACATAATTGCCAACGTATTCTTGTAAACAGTCATTCTGAATTGAGAAAGCCAGTTGGAGACTAGCGACGTCTTGAAGAACTAAACTTCAAGTCCAGTTGATCGAACTGAATATAACTATATACCATGACCTGGTTGATGAGAAATTCACAAGCGACTTGAGGACATTTTACAGTAATTCCTAGTGAGGTGGAGGCAGCAGAGACATTGCATCTCTGTGTGTGGGCACTCCCCTTCTATTAACATGAGAGCAAACAGCTCAAGTTAGAGGAGAGCAAGAGATAGGCGGGAGGATGAGGACTCGCTGCATGGCCACAAGTTTAATTCTAAATACCTTGGCAAGGCAACTATGTAAGTAAGGGAGGTGGGAGTACTATCCATGAACCAAGTAATATTGCTCTGCATTTGAGATCAAGTTGCTTTTTCCAGCTTTTCACATAGTGCTTTTTCAACTTGGTAATAGTACTTACCTTATATTGATTAGCTAAATGCATTTGCTGCATGCCTGATCCCTACACCTGGCCAAATGCTGTGGCATACAGAGACCCATTATGCCTTGTGAAACCACAAAATTGCAATATACAATGACTTGACTAGGGGGGGGAATTTGTTTGGGACCTCTGTTTGCTATATATTAAATAGCTTACAGGCCATTATCCTAACAAATAACACACATTATTCTTAAGCCCTGTACTGATGTAATATTCTGAGAACGTCTGACATCCAACCTCTTTTGCCCACACATTGGTCTTGTGTGTGTGAAGGTTTTTGTGACATCGTTTGTGATCAGTCCTGCTGGATCAATGAACGACAGTTAGGAGCTTCCACACATGGCTGATAGTAATCTTCTATTTGTATGAGGCTTACAAATAAAGGCCAGTGTGTAGTCGGTCTTTAAACATTTGTTGTCTGCTTTGACTGACCATATTGTAACTATGTACAAGCCTTTAAGCTCCCCATACACAGGATCAGCTTTCCAGAGACCCTATTGAATTTATCGAATCGCTCATACAAAAGCCATTTTATCAGAAAAAAGAAAGATTGAGGCAGGCAGAAAATTTTCCGTCTACCCCATCTTCAGTCGGAACCTCAATATACGAGACTTCAATCATTTCTTTGACTGGATTTCCGATCATTGTTCTTGATCGGAAATTTGAATGGAAGAAAATCTGGCTGTGTATAGCCAGCTTTACAACAAAGAAATTCATACTAGCTATAAATATTGCCGGTAAATAAAACATTTTGACATTTTTTTCATTACAATTTAGACTTAGGACTTAAAAAATTTTCGGACTGAAGACAGCCCAGTTCTGTGAAGGCTGCTTTATACTGTTATACTAGAGTATAAGTCGACCCGGAGTATAAGCAGAGGTACATATTTTTACCTGAAAAATTAGTAAAAAACTGATTGACTCGAGTAAAGCCGAGGGTAGAAATTATGACCACTACTGCTTCTGATTAAGTATTGTTTTGTGGCTTAAGTTGCCTTTAAATGGACAGCAGAAATCCCATACATTAATCCCTACAGTAATAGCCAAATCCAGTACCAGTAACCCCCAATTCCTTGGCACAACAGATGTTTTGGAAACTACAACTTCCAGCATGCTTTGGTTGCTGGGAATTGTAGTTTCTAAACTTATAGAGTGGCAAGGTTCAATAAACTTTTAATTAAGCTTACCTTGTAGTGAAGGGCCCTCTGACCCCCTTGTAGTGAAGGGCCCTCTGACCCCCCCATGTAGTGAAAAGTGTCACTTGCATTGAACTAGCATCCATTTTGCCCTAAACTGAGGAGACCCATCAGATTTACAGCATCCAGATGAGCAGTGACGGTGCTGATTGACTCGAGTATAAGTCGAGGGTAGAAATTATAACATATCACTACTCCTTCTGATTCTGTGTTGTTTTTAGGCTTTAGTTGCCCTTTAAATGGACAGCAGAATTCCCATACATGAATCCCATACAGTAAAGCCAATCCAGTACCCGTAAACTCCAATTCTGGTACTCCAGATATTTGGAAACTACAACTCCCAGCATGCTTTGTTGCTGGGAGTTTCAGTTTCTAAACATGTGGAGTGGCAAGGTTCAGTAAACTTTTAATTAAACATACCATCATTTACAATTCTCCTGACCCCCATATAGTAAAGGGAACTCTGACCCCATATAGTAAAGGACCTCTGACCCCATATAGTTAAAAATGTCACCTGAGAGTTGTGTTTCAAGCTGTCATTTGCACTGTACTAGCAGCTGTTTTTTGCCCCAAACTGAAGAAGAAACCCATCAGATTTACAGCATACAGATGAACAGTGACCGGGGGAGTGAGTCCAGCAGCCAGACACAGGAAGTAGGAAGTGTAAAGGCAGATCAGCTCCTGTTACTTTCTGTGCAGGTTAACACAGCGCCACCTACTGGTTACTATCTGCAATTGCAGAATTTGGATCTAAATTTCGACTGACCCGAGTATAAGTCGAGGTTAGGTTTTCAGGCTAATTTTAAAGCCTGAAAAATTCGACTTATACTGAGTAATATCGGTTATTTCAATGATTTTTTTTTTATTTTATGGTTTTAAAATAAACATGAACTAACTGGTCATTATTTAGGTACAGATATGCAGCATACCGTATATACTCGAGTATAAGTCGAGGGTTTTCAGGCTGTGAAAACAGCCTGAAAACTGAACCTGACTTATACTCGAGTCAGTCAATACTGGTGAAGGAATCCGGCTGCCGCATCCACTGACGTCACGACTCGGCGCCGGGAAATTAGACCGGCGCCGAGTCGTGACGTCCGTGGATGCGACCATCAGTGAGCGGGCAGCCGGATTCCTCCATCTCGCGGCAGCCGGATTCCTCCGTCAAGATGTCGGGGGCCCGGACTCTCCTGCAAAGGTAAGGCATTAGTAGTAGTGTAGTGTAGTGGCAGGGGGAGAAGATGGGTGCAGGAGTAGTGTAGTGTACTGTAGTAGTGTAGTGTAGTGTAGTGGCAGGGTGAGAAGATGGGTGCAGGGAGTAGTGTAGTGTAATGTAGTAGTGTAGTGTGGCAGGGTGAAGAGATGGGGTGCAGGGAGTAGTGTAGTGTACTGTAGTAGTGTAGTGTAGTGTAGTGGCAGGTGAGAAGATGGGTGCAGGGAGTAGTGTAGTGTACTGTGTAGTGTAGTGTAGTGGCAGGGTGAGAAGATGGGTGCAGGGAAATAGGTTTTTTCCGGGGGCTGGCTGGGGCTGGAGGGGAGACTCTACCCTCGACTTATACTCGAGTCAATTGGTTTTACTCATTTTGGGTAAAAATGGGTACCTCGACTTATACTCGAGTCGACTTATACTCGAGTATAACGGTAATACCTTTTTTCATTCGTTATAAACAAATAAGATTAACTGTTTTAATTAAATACAAAAAGGGAAAGGAAAAAAATTGCTCTTGGTCAACCTTTTTTCTAAATTTTGATGACTAATGCATAATGTCTTGTGTACCATGAATACCATGTTTTATCAAAGAATATTATTTAATTCTGTATAGTGTGGAATATTTTTTTCACAGGTCATGATGAGCAATGTACACTTAACTGCAAAACGCTATAATGTATGTTGGGTTCATTTGGGGCGGAGCATTGACAGATTGAGAATAATTACACTTTGTTGTACAGTTAAGTGACAAAGTGCCATTAGTGCTGCCCTAGTAGTGACTTTAAAATCTGTTGAAGATTTTTTGCATCATCATTTTTTCCCTGGTACCTGGTTAATTATCTGTAGTGAAACTTCTTACCAAAATTGGCTATATTTACACAAAGAAATATAAAAATATGGCTTTGTTTGATTTAATAACTAGCATTTGTAAATCTCACACCTCCTACTGAACCAAGTTTTTTGCATATGCATTTTACTGTATTGGATACTCTTGGCTTACATAAGCCTTTAATAACAGGTGATTTACATAATTAGAAAGGATCTAAATATTTTCTTTTTGCTCCTGTGTTCTTTTTTCCTTTGTAGTCTCTTTGTACTGTGCATGAAAATACTCTGTGTACTGTCTGCTGTACATTGAGTGTAATTTATCAGTTAACCATTTGCATGAATTGCCATTTAATTGCTTCTGTGAGTCTAACTTCCCGCCCGCCCCCCGACCGGGGATCCGATATGGTCATGCAGGAATTTGACTATTTGATGCCGAAGCCTGTTCTGGGTCATTCCCATATCATGTGGTAAAAGCTGCCTGGCGCTAGTAGGCATTTTGGGCGCTTGGGTTGTAATGGGGTTTGTAGCGGTTTAGACGGACTGGGTGAGGTAAGTTCTGTGGAGGATGTATAGTTGGTTAGTCTATCCGACATTTTGGGGGAGGCTAGCGTGTGAGCCGCCAGGCCTCCCCCCAGTCCTCCCCTCTATTGTCCCACATCAACTCCCAGGTTGTTTTTTTGGATTGGGCTGTTGCATGTGCCTGAGGGAGTCTGAGTGTGCGATATGTTTTGTGTTCAGTTTTGAGGTAGCAGAGGTGTTTATCGTGTCGAATAGGGTTTTTGTGGGTAGAGTCTGGAGGGGTGTTTCTAAACTGTGTTTGGAATGCGTGCCGTATCTGGAGATCTAAAAAACATGCTATTTGGTAGTGCATATTCTTGTTTTAGTGGTTAAAGCTTTTTAGCCCTTGTTGTTGTTGTGTGAGGATACGAGGTGTATTGTATTTGGACCATGTCCTTGTGTTTGGTATGGGGGTGATTCTGGTAGTAGCTTGTTGTGCCAGTGGTGTGTCTGTTACGTTGTGATATTCATTGTTCTATTGTCCAGGTCCCGTTTTAAGCATCTGCCAGGAGAGGATCGGGTTGCTACTTAGTGGCTTAAATGGGATAGTTGTGCTGCCAGATAGTAGGTTCTCAGGTCTGGACTCGTAGGCTGCCCATTTCAGAGGGGTTTTTAAGGGTGGTCCAGTTTAGCTTGTGGCGCCCAGTGCCCCAGACAAAGGATTTGAGGATCGTTTCCATTATCTTAAAGTGTTTAGGGGTAGGAAGGTGGGAGTGCCATAATGTATATAAAATTTTTGGGAGTAGTATCATTTTGATTAAGTTTGCTCGGCCGGTCACCCCCAGGGATAATTTGGACCGATCTGAGTCTTATTTTTTATTGTTGTTATTAGTGGTTCTATGTTGTGGGGGCCGCGAATTCCGCCGATTGTCTTAAGATATTCATTCCTAGGTATTTAATTGTGTTAGTTCTGTGTATGGGTGAGGGTGTTAGCGGGGCCTCTGGGGGGAAGCTATCTATTGGTAGTATTTGGGATTTGTTCCAGTTTATGAAAGACCGGAGTATTTACATAGGTTGTGATTACTTGTAATGATGTTTGGAGGGATGTGCTTTGGTCAGCTAGGAAGAGCACATATCATCTGCATAGAGGCTTATTGTTTCTTTTAGTTCGCCTCTTTGGAGTCCGCGGATCTTATGGTAAGCGCGTAGCTGGTTTGCAGGGGCTCTGCAACATGGCGTAAGGAGAGGGGGGATAGAGGGCAGCCCTGGCGGGTGCCTCTGCTCAGTGAAAAAAGGGATGATTGATGTTGTTCGCTAGTATCATGGCTTTGGGGTGTTGGTATAGAATTTGGATCCATCTTATAAAGCCGAATCCGAATATTTGTTTGCCTGCCAGAGGAAAGGCCATTCCACCGAGTCGAATGCCTTGGCCGTGTCGCGCGTGACCACACATCTTGAGTCTGTCTCGTTGTGGTTTGATTCTAGGTTTCATGTAGAGTCTGCGGGTATTTAACGAGGTGTTTTCCCGGGGATAAACCCTGTTTGGTCACGGGTATGATTGAGGTTATGTGTTGTTTAGTCTTAGTGATAATAGTTTGGCAAGGATTTTGATATCTGCTTGTACAGGGAGATGGGTCGGTATGATTGGGGAGCTGATCTTTGTCAGTTTTGGGATTAGGATTTTAGTGCTTCCTGCATGGATGGAGGTAGAGATTTGGAGTCAAACATTGTGTTGTATAGCGATAGGAGTCTAGGGGATAATACTTCTGTATGTGGTATAGAATTCGATTAGGACCATCGGTACCTGGGGTTTATTTTTGTGACATTGCGGAAATCACTTGTTGGTTTCTATTTCAGATTTGGCTTTCCAGTTCAGCGCGTGCTTCTCGCAGAGCTGTGGGAAGTGGATAGTACTAAGAAAATCTCGATTTCTGCTGGTGTGTATTGTAATGTTGAGGTGTATAGTTCTGTATAGTATTCAGCTAGGTGTTGCAAGACTAGTTGTTGGGTCGGTTATAGTGGGTCCTGTCAGGAGGTTAGTTTTATAACTGTTGGTGTTTTGTGCTCGTTATTTGCCATATAGGCCAGGAGCTTGCCGCATCTCTCTCCGTGTTCGAAGTATGATTGTGATCTAAAATATAAGTGTTTTGTGCTTTGGATTCGTGTATTTTGTTTGTTTCTCTATGTCTGTAGTTTAAGGGCAGATGCAGTGCTGGTTTGGGTTGTTTGTAATCTGCTTGGGCTGCTTGTAGTGCTAGATTGGCTCTGTGTTCAGTTTGTGCGGATGTTTGTTTAGTGTGGGTCTTTCTTGCATAATATTTAAATGTTTCCCATATCGCCGTTGCACCGGCGGTGGTGTTGTTCCTGGCAAAATTCCACCCAATCCATTGACGGTCTCTATTCTCTGTTATAACCGGAGCCAAAAGGGTTTAGTCTCCAGTGACGGGGTTGTAGGGTGTTCTCGCCATGCCAGTTCTATCCGCAGCGGGCGTGGTCAGACAGAATTCTGGCTTCGAAGCCTGATTTCAGTAATTTGGTGCTAGTGTAACATGCACAAATATTAGTCTATGCGAGACATTGTGTTGTGGGAATCTGAGAAACAGGAGAATTCCCTTTTGTCTGGGTGGCATTTTCGACATGCGTCTATTAGACAGCGACTGCATGATTCTACCAAACCTGGTGATAATATTGGGGAGAGGCAGCAGCAGCGAAGGATGGAGGCAATCTCTTTCGATGTTAACCACCATATTAATCTCCCATCCATATGGAGGGGATGTTGGGGACTCTCTGTTAGGAATTGTATGGGAGCCTGTTTGCCGACATGGCAAAAGGTGGGGGAACATAGGACGCCGAAATAATCAGTGGTTTGTTGTGCATATCTTACTATAACAGATATAGGTGCCCTGCCTATCCAGCCTCAGGTCCACCAGCTCGAATTGTTTGGATTTAGAGGATGTGGTAACTTGGGAGTGGTAAGTCCACCCACCCAGGTCTCCTGAGGGCCAATTGTTGCTGGCCGTAAGGGGGTCTCTAGGATACTACTACGTCCACATGTTGTTTCTTAATAATTGCAGTACTGTTGAGCTTTTGATTTTGTTTTGGAGGCCCCTGACGTTCCAGGTCAGCAGTTAAAGTCTATCAGTGTCGTTATTGGTGCTAGGGAGATGAGGCTGGAGCGGCCTTGGCGATCCAAACAACAACAACAGTATTTGTTGGTTAGATAAGTTGGATTTACTCATATAGGTGTTGTCTCACAAGGCAAAAAAAAAAAAAATAGAACTATATACATTAAACCCACTCTCCACCAAAAAGTTTGTGAGCATTATTCCCTGAACTTGTAGATTGTTAAAACTACTCATCTACTAAACAGTATAAATGTTAACTATCTAAGGTTCGACCCGTACAAGGGTCTGTGGGGGCAATTAAACGTCTTTCGCTGAGAATGGGCTCTTGGTTGTAATGCAGTTCAGCTTTAGACACTATTGTCTTTAGCTCGCTCGTTATGGGTTGCTGGTGGGGGGAAAGTTGGGAGGGGGGTGTACCCAGACCGTAGTTCTCAGGTAATCTTTGGAAGTCAGTGGAGATAGTTTTGGGTCGGGCTGTGTTTAGCTCCATGGTTGTTTAGGTTTGGGTTTTCAGTGCGGGGTGGGGGAAGGAGCGGCCGAGTCCACGGCCAGAGTTTTTACTTATCTGGTTGTTGTAGTTCAGCCGGTGTTATCGTTAAATGGTCGGCCCCCTTCCTGCGCGGGAGTCCATCCACTCGGAGGCCTCAGTTGGGGTGGTGAAGAGTCTGACGGTGTCTCTGTCGCGATCCGCAGTCTGGCTGGAAACACATAGAGTACTTGATATTAGCGGTCCTCACGCGCGTTTTACATCTGTGAATTTAGCTCTTTGTCGCTGGACCTCCGTTGAAAAGTCTGGGTAGGCGGAGATGGAGGCTTTTGGTAGCGAACATCTCCGTTTTCTCTGAACAAGCATAGAGTGGTGTCGCGGTCCCTGAAGTTAAGGAGTTTAGCAATAAATGTTCTTGGGGGTGCGCCTGGAGGTGGGGGTCTTGGGGGGATTCGGTGGGCCCGTTCCACCATGAAGGAGCCGGAGAACATTTCTCTCCCAACCTGAGATAGTAGGTTTTCAAGGAACTCTGGGGGGTTCGAGCCCTCGGCTTTTTCTGGTAGGCCCACTGTCTGATGTTGTTGCGGCGATGTCCGTTCTCCAGGTCTTGTTTAGTTGTAGGGCTTGTATTAGGTTTTGATGTTCTCTGATTTGTTTGGGGAGGGGATTGACATTGTCCCTTATTGAGCTTATACAGTTCTCTGTGTCTTTAACTCGTTCTCTGAGATTTTGGAGGTCCTGTCGGAGGAGCGATATATCCGTTTGACTTCTTCAAGTTTTGTGGTTAGTGGGGATTGGCAAGCGGCTATGGCTTCAAGGACTTTAGTGGTGTTGTCGGTTTGTTGTGCCGGGGTTTCCTCCATGGAGGTCTCAAGTTGCGGGCTGGATCTGTGTTCTCTTGTCTTCGGAATTTATCTAGTACGCTAGCAGTGTCTTTGTGGGATGCGTTTCTGTTTTTTGGGGGGGACATTGCGGCTTTGGTTGTGCTGTTTTGGGTGGTTTGGCTATGCCCGGTCGCTGTTTTTGTGTTGTAGAGTGTTGGCGTCCGGCTGCGAGGCCTTGTTTTGGCGGGGGCCCAGGGTTGCCCTTGTTGTGCTCTAGGGTGTGGTGCTCAGGTTGGTGAGTGACTGGCCCTGTGAGAGGTCTCTCTGGGGACTGGAGCCTGGTTCGGTGGATCCCAGCAGTGGTCTGGGTAAATGCTGCTTATTGTGGGGGGTCACCCAGCGCCCCCTCCCTCCAGTCTCTGGTCACCTCAGCCCCCCTCCTCCGTCGGGCTGGTGGGTCTTCCGTGTCGGGGGCTGTGCTTAGCATGGAGTGTTTCCGTCTTGGGGCCGGTTCAGGCTTCTGGCCTCCCAGCAGCCGCGTGGTGGTGGTACCAGTGCTGCCGGGCACGGACCAGCAACGGACTCGCAGGGGCCCCGTGTATCCTCCCGGTCGAGGCCAAGGGGTCCAAGTAACGCTGATTGCCTATTTCCCGGTTCCCGAGTGTGGGGCCCGTGTTTCTTGGCCCACGTGACTGTGCGCCGGTGGTATGGCTTCTCCCCCAGGTCTGCCCGCCGTTCCCGCTACTGACCTTGTGGCCGAGGAGCGCCGTCGGGTGATGTTCCGGATGTTTAGGTGCGGGGGCCCGTGGTCGTCCGTCCGGCCTGGTTGTAGGGTTAGGTGGTGCTCTTTCTCCAGGCCGGGTCGGGAGGCTCCAGCTGGTTACCGTCTCGGAGGTGCGGGTTTTTCCGGGTTTAGGGGCCACCCGCATGTTGCAGGGGTTCCGTGAGGGTTGGGGGGGTTTGTGTGTGGGGTCCCCCACCAGGTTTATAAGCAGGATTCTTGGGGATGAGCGGAGCTTCACTAAAGCAACGTCTAACTGCCAGCCATGTCAGGCCACGCCCCCCATTCTATTTTTAAATCAGGCTGTTACGGTTATACCCTGGGAAAGGTAAAATATTATTTCCTCTTTAAATTAAATGTTTTATTACGGAAAAAGAATTGCTGCCCAGTCCCTAAACAGTTGCAACTTCTAAATAAGGAGTGTTCTATTTAAACACGTATGGCAATTAGTGGAGTCACTATTTCCTTAAAAACTTTTTACTAACCAATGCAATACTTGTTAGCATGGCTCCAGGACAGTATTTGTGGCAGTAATGCACAGACACAGCCAATTTAGTAAAGGTAATGTGCAACTTTAAATTCTCCCCCCCCATCAGCTATAATGCAGTAGTTCCAAGAGCACTAAAAGAAAATAGCAAATCTGTGTGCATAACCCCATAAATGTCCAAAAAAAATCTCAGCAGCCCTAAATTAGTTACACTGGGTTCTTTTGAAGTAAACAAAGTTATAAAGGGCATGTCACACCCCCAAAACTATAATCCCCCCACTACTGGCCCCATCATGTAGTGTAGTTTAATCCTTACCTCACTCCCATCTCATAAGGTTCTCCTGTAGTCCCCCCCCCAAGTCCCAAAACTGCCCACCAGGAGGATAGCAGAGTCCATATAGGACTCTGCCTCCTACCTGGCCTCCGGGAGAAGTTTGGCATGCGTACTGCAGCCCTTCTCCCCCTCCCTCCCCTTCCCTCTCCCTCCCTCTAAGGATTCCCTCCCCCTAGCATAAATCCCTTTAGCTATATGCTTGCCCCTGTCCCCCCAGCCCCAACCGCTATATTTATATACTTAGAAAGCTCCCCAAACATTACTTATCTTCCCTCTTTCCCCCGCTGGCAGCCGCGTCCGTGATTGGCTGCCGCTCAGCCAATCACAGACGCGACTGCCGGTCCCGCCCCTCTGCTTGCATTTTCTCGCAAGCAGAGGGCCGGCAGTGCGGCGGAGGAAAGAGGGGAGGTAAGTAAAGTTTGGGGAGCTTTATAAAAATATAAATATAGCGGTTGGGCTGGGGGGACAGGGTCAAGCATATAACAATTTTGTTTTTAGGTGGACATACCTTTAAGCTTAACCCACACAAAAGTATAGGAAGGATGAATTAGATCCCCCAATGTGCTGAAAACATTTGTTAACAGGATTTAACAGATTAAATCTTACATTTTAAGGCTTCAATTTAAAACAAAACAATTTGGTTCTTCATTGAAGGGCAACTCCAACCTCATAAGAACATCTTTTAGAAAGAACGGCCTCTTTAAAATAGGTTGATATATCCTACTTTGTCCTATGAATTCTTACTGTATGCCTGCTAGGCTTCTGGATGCATCATGGAAACTGAGCCATTTAGAAACCTGTACTGAGCCTTTACTGAGCCTGGGCAGGCTCAGAAAAGGCAGACAGGGGATTAACATTCAGTCATTGACTGTGATGTCAACTATCAAATCCATAACTGACAGTTACTAACTGGAAGAACCATGAAGCAGAAACAGGGAAACAGGACATTGTACAGGATTTCAGTTAGACTTATAATTTTACATTTCAAACTATTACCCTTTAGATTTGGGGGGGGGGGGGGGGGGTTATTTACCTGTATGTAAGTTTTCATTTTGGGGCTGGACTTCCCTTTAAAGAAAAACTTATTGATCAATATTTTGAGCATTTGATTTAAAAATTGGAAAACCGGAATAGATATTTCACCAATTCGATCAATCGGTTTAAATATTGATGCAGTGTTGGCCTAACTTTTGTGGAGGTCATGGGAAGGGGTGGTGATACTCTTACTTTTACTGGGGTAAAAGGTCAAATTTCCTGCTTCAGGACATCACCTCACCTAGCCCCAGGGGAGAAGCTGCTCAGTTAAGACTTAATGCTGGGAAAACAGAAGTACCCGGGGAAGAATTGGGAGCTGAGATGGGAGGCCTATTATGCAGACAGAGATGGTCCACATGACTTCAAGCTGGGCACATGGCTGAAAACAGGAAGTAAATTGCGAACCTTTCCGTTTACTAGTTTGGAAGACTTGGAAACCACAGTTAACCTTTAAAGATCTTTTTGAGTACATTGCCTTAGATAATAACAAATTAAAAAAAGACAAAAAACTGTCAGAGACCAAGCAAGGCACAATTTAGCTTAGAAAATCATTTTTCATAGCTAGGCTTATCCTAAAGCAAAAGAAACAATATTCGGTTTATTAGTCGGATGCTAACATATATGCTTTATGCTGGATGTCACTATACTTATTTTCATTAGTTACGATATGAACACTGGGAAATTAGTTTATTTAAATTGCCTATTACTGGAAACTATAATTTTTCCAACTATCACTGTACCTTTGTTTTGTTGATCTGTCCCCTATTCTTTGATAATTCCAATCTGAAACATCTCACATTTCTTTGGTATTATAAACTCTTCTGTTATGTTATATTCTGTAGCTGGAATGTGGGTTGTATTGTTAGTACTGTGTGGTGGGCAATTCCCTCTCTTAATGCTGCCTTATAGGGATTACTGAGCATGCTTGCTCTCACATAGAGTCAGATAGACTGCGGGGGTAGATGACTGAGTTTGACAAGACAATTACTGGATTGAAGTCATGCAGCAACATAAACAAAAGTGCGGAGTACTGAACTGAAGTCGGCAGCAACACATTGTATTTATTTGTAGACTGAAATGAGGCAAAGTTATTTTTTTCAGTTCAAAAATTCACCCTAAAACACAATTCCCCTTAATTAGCCAGAACTGCCAATTATAACTTGTCTCTATGCAGAAGGGTAGCCAGGGGAGGGTAGGAGGCCCCATCTTTTTATTTTTCCTTAAACAGATAACTCCTAGGTACAGCTACTCCCAGCTATACATTATATGTTGCAAAATGCTATAATTTCTATCAAAACATCATTTCACAGCAATATTTAGGTTTAAGGTAGGGAAATGTTTTTTTAAGACGATTTAATCCTTTATTGTTCTCTGCTTATAACACTGACAATTGGAGGGGTGCTAAAATAAACACGCAAATTTTTAGACAGACAAAACTATCTGACACATAGCATTGTGGATCATTCACAGATCATACAATTTTCTTTTTAGTTTGCTATAAGGGAGAATGGAAACCAAAACCTAGTTTTCCTTACTTAAAGTCCATGATATGGATTATGGAATTAGGCTAAAAGATATTTTACATATTTAGTGTCAGACCAAAAACGTCTGATTGAAATATGTATTACCGTAGTGTCAGACCAAAAACGTCTGATTGAAATAATGTATTACTTGTCTTTCAATGTGGTTTTCTTATCAAAATACACATATAAGACAGGAAACTAAAAATTGCAAACACCTTTTTATGACCCCTCCCTAATGCGCAGGGGATAACCCTCCCTTGAAGAAAACAAGGGGCAGACACAAAGGGGCATCGTCAACTTGGAAGTAAAATAAACTTTATAATGCTATATTTTACATAGAAAGGGAAAGAAATTACACTGTTGTAAAATATTTTACTTCTTTCACATATGTAATAACTTTAGCCAAGTATTTTTAAAAAAGGCAAACAATTCATTGTGTTAATCAGCATTTTTTAAAATCTGTTTGATATTAATGCCTTACATTACTGCCTTGCAATTAAACAGAGGCAACTAAAGTATTTTTTGGAATGAGAAAATGGAGGGCTGAAGGCATTGGATAATGAGTGAGGAGTATTAGCATGCAAGGTGGTGTGAAAGTCCACTATAAACACAAGACAAGGGAAATGACAGTTCACTTACTGGACTAGGAATTGCATCTGGGTCTATTCTGTGCCTTGTTTTCTGCTGTGTGGCAGTTCATTAGCTTGCTTTATTGTTTAAAAGATGAAAACCAAAAAAGCCACAAAATAGCAAGAGAGAGAAAGAGTATTAAGGAATAATGAACTGAACGAAACAAACGTTAACACTTATCTTTCACACCAGCCATAAAAGCATTTTAAGTTAAGACTCACAGAAGCAATTAAATGGCAATTCACAAATGGTTAACTGATAATTACACTCAATGACACAGACAGTACACAGAGTTTTTCATGCACAGTACAAAGAGACTACAAAGGAAAAGAACACAGGAGCAAAAAGAAAATATTTAGATCCTTTCTAATTATGTAAATCAGCCTGTTATAAAGGCTTAATGTAAGCCAAGGAGTATCCAATACAGTAAAATGCATATGCAAAAAACTTGGTTCAGTAGGAGGTGTGAGAATTTACAAATGCTATTATTAAATCAAACAAAGCCATATTTTTATATTTTCTTTGTGTAAATATAGCCAAATTTTGGTAAGAATGTTCACTACAGATAATTAACCAGGTACCAGGGAAAAAATGATGATGCAAAAAATCTTCAACGATTTTAAAGTCACTACTAGGGCAGCACTAATGGCACTTTGTCTTAACTGTACACCAAAGTTAATTATTCTCAATCTGTCAATGCTCCGCCCCAAATGAACCCTAACATACATTATAGCGTTTTGCAGTTAGTGTACATTGCTCATCATGACCTGTGAAAAAAAATTTCCACACTATACAGAATTAAATAATATTCTTTGATAAAACATGGTATTCATGGTACACAAGACATTATGCATTAGTCATCAAATTTAGAAAAAAGGTTGACCAAGAGCAATTTTTTTCCTTTCCCTTTTTGTATTTAATTAAAACAGTTAATCTTATTTGTTTAATTAACGAATGAAAAAAAAGGTATTACCGTTATACTCGAGTATAAGTCGACTCAGTATAAGTCGAGGTACCCATTTTACCTCAAAATGAGTAAAACCAATTGACTCGATTATAATCGAGGGTAGAGTCTCCCCTCCAGCCCCAGGTCCAGCCCCGGAATAAAACCTATTTCCCTGCACCCATCTTCTCACCCTGCCACTACACTACACTACTACAGTCACACACACTTCCCTGCACCCATCTTCTCACCCTGCCACTACACTACACTACACTACTACAGTACACATACACTACTCCCTGCACCCATCTTCTCACCCTGCCACTACACTACTACATTACACTACACTACTCCCTGCACCCATCTTCTCACCCTGCCACTACACTACAACACCTACACTACTACAGTACACTACACTACTCCCTGCACCCATCTTCTCACCCGTGCACTACACTACACTACTACTAATGCCTTACCTTTGCAGGAGATCCGGGCCCCCGACATCTTGGGAGGAATCCGGCTGCCGCGAGATGGAGGAATCCGGCTGCCGCGTCCACTGATGGTCGCATCCACTGACGTCACGACTCGGCGCCGTCTAATTTCCCGGCGCCGAGTCGTGACTTCAGTGGATCGGCAGCCGGATTCCTTCACCAGTAAGTGACTGACTCGAGTATAAGTCGAGGTTCATTTTTCAGGCTGTTTTCACAGCCTGAAAACCTCGACTTATACTCGAGTATATACGGTATGCTGCATATCTGTACCTAAATAATGACCATTATTTCATGTTTATTTTAAAACCATAAAATAAAAAAAAAATCATTGAAATATACCGTATATACTCAGGTATAAGTCGAATTTTTCAGGCTTAAATTAGCCTGAAAACCTAACCTCGACTTATACTCGGGTCAGTCGAAATTTAGATCCAAATTCTGCAATTGCAGATAGTAACCAGTAGTGTGCGCTGTGTTTAACCTGCACAGAAAGTAACAGGAGCTGATCTGCCTTTACACTTCCTACTTCCTGTAGTCTGGCTGCTGGACCTCACTCAGCACGGTCACTGTTCATCTGTATGCTGTAAATCTGATGGGTTTCTTCTTCAGTTTGGGGCAAAAACAGCTGCTAGTACAGTGCAAATGACAGCTTGAAACCAACTCTCAGGTGACATTTTTAACTATATGGGGTCAGAGAGTCCTTTACTATATGGGGGTCAGAGTTCCCTTTACTATATGGGGGTCAGGAGAATTGTAAATGATGGTATGTTTAATTAAAAGTTTACTGAACCTTGCCACTCCACATGTTTAGAAACTGAAACTCCCAGCAACAAAGCATGCTGGGAGTTGTAGTTTCCAAATATCTGGAGTACCAAGGATTGGAGGTTACTGGTACTGGATTTGGCTATTACTGTATGGGATTCATGTATGGGAATTCTGCTGTCCATTTAAAGGGCAACTAAAGCCTAAAAACAACACAGAATCAGAAGGAAGTAGTAGTGATAATTTCTACCCTCGACTTATACTCGAGTCAATCAGCACCGTCACTGCTCATCTGGATGCTGTAAATCTGATGGGTCTCCTCAGTTTAGGGCAAAACGGATGCTAGTTCAATGCAAGTGACACTTTTCACTACATGGGGGGGGTCAGAGGGCCCTTCACTACAAGGGGGTCAGAGGGCCCTTCACTACAAGGTAAGCTTAATTAAAAGTTTATTGAACCTTGCCACTCTATAAGTTTAGAAACTACAATTCCCAGCAACCAAAGCATGCTGGAAGTTGTAGTTTCCAAAACATCTGTTGTGCCAAGGAATTGGGGGTTACTGGTACTGGATTTGGCTATTACTGTAAGGGATTAATGTATGGGATTTCTGCTGTCCATTTAAAGGGCAACTTAAGCCACAAAACAATACTTAATCAGAAGGCAGTAGTGGTCATAATTTCTACCCTCGGCTTTTACTCGAGTCAATCAGTTTTTACTAATTTTTCAGGTAAAAATATGTACCTCTGCTTATACTCGGGTCGACTTATACTCTAGTATATACAGTATAAAGCAGCCTTCACAGAACTGGGCTGTCTTGCAGTCCGAAAATATTTTTAAGTCCTAAGTCTAAATTGTAATGAAAAAAATGTCAAAATGTTTTATTTACCAGGCAATATTTATAGCTAGTATGAATTTCTTTGTTGTAAAGCTGGCTATACACAGCCAGATGTTCTTCCATTCAAATTTCCGATCAAGAACAATGATCGGAAATCCAGTCAGAAGAAATGATTGAAGTCTCGTATATTGAGGTTCCGACTGAAGATGGGGTAGACGGAAAATTTTCTGCCTGCCTCAATCTTTCTTTTTTCTGATAAAATGGCTTTTGTATGAGCGATTCGATAAATTCAATAGGGTCTCTGGAAAAGCTGATCCTGTGTATGGGGAGCTTAAAGGCTTGTACATAGTTACAATATGGTCAGTCAAAGCAGACAACAAATGTTTAAAGACCGACTACACACTGGCCTTTATTTGTAAGCCTCATACAAATAGAAGATTACTATCAGCCATGTGTGGAAGCTCCTAACTGTCGTTCATTGATCCAGCAGGACTGATCACAAACGATGTCAACAAAAACCTTCACACACACAAGACCAATGTGTTGGCAAAAGAGGTTGGATGTCAGACGTTCATCAGGAATTTTACATCAGTACAGGGCTTAAGAATAATGTGTGTTATTTGTTAGGATAATGGCCTGTAGAGCTATTATAATATATAGCAAACAGAGGTCCCAAACAAATTCTCCCCTAGTCAAGTCATTTGTATATTGCAATTTTGTAGGTTTCACAAGGCATAATGGGTCTCTGTATGCCACAGCATTTGGCCAGGTGTAGGGATCAGGCATGCAGCAAATGCATTTAGCTAATCAATATAAGGTAAGTACTATTACCAAGTTGAAAAAGCACTATGTGAAAAGCTGGAAAAAGGCAACTTGATCTCAAATGCAGAGCAAATATTACTTGGTTCATGGATAGTACTCCCACCTCCCTTACTTACATAGTTGCCTTGCCAAGGTATTTAGAATTAAACTTGTGGCCATGCAGCGAGTCCTCATCCTCCCGCCTATCTCTTGCTCTCCTCTAACTTGAGCTTGTTTGCTCTCATGTTAATAGAAGGGGAGTGCCCCACACACGAGAGGATGCAATGTCTCTGCTGCCTCCAACCTCACTAGGAATTATACTGTAAAATGTCCTCAAGTCGCTTGTGAAGGTTCTCATTCAACCAGGTCATGGTATATGTTATATTCAGTTCGATCAACTGGACTTGAAGTTTAGTTCTTCAAGACGTTTCGCTAGTCATCCAACTGGCTTTCTCAATTCAGAATGACTTGTACAAGAATACGTTGGCAATTATGTACCCTGGAAAGTGCCAATTAGCATATCACAGCCAGGTGTCAAGACTCGGACGTGTACCTGCATCTTAAGGAAAAAGGACATACCTTTGAAGATTGTAATGTCAACATCCTTTAAAAGGAACATGACTGGTTCAAGAGGTGTCAAGGAGGCCATTTATGTGAAAATAAAGAAACCAAGCCTGAATATAGGTGGGGGTGGGGGATTCGACACCAACTGTCTGCTGTACAATGCTGTTTTGACACCTTACCCTGGGAGTTCCTATAACACCTCTTAGCCACAATGCAATCCCGCCTTGCATTCATAATGTCCTAAACACCTGGCTGTGATATGCTAATTGGGACTTTCCAGGATATATAATTGCTAACAGATTCTTGTACAAGTCATTCTAAATTGAAAAAGCCAGTCCGGTGACTAGCGAAATGTCTTCAAGTACTAAACTTTAAGCCCAGTTAAATCTAACGGACTACAACAGATGTGCTCAAGTCATTTTTTTAGTACAGATATCCTTTAAGACTGACTGGGCCCTGGCCCTGGCCTCTGATTCTTTCAGAAATTATTTCTGAACAATAAGCAAACACAAATGGGGCATATTACACGTATACCCTTGGGAGAAAAACGCAGTCAGGAGAATATAATGCCACCGTTTACAAAGTTGTTCTAAAATGTACATTCTGTTGAGAAAGTTTATAAGCATGTGTGCACCCCAGGGAGAATCATTTGCAGAGAAAAAATATTGAAAAAGTAATTCAGGCTGTGAATATAATAGTGTTTATTTTAACAACTGCAAGCTACACACACAAGCACGTTTCGAGCAACAAGCGCCCAATCAAGTGTAATTAGACTATGAAATCAGTGCCCAAATATAGTGATTACTTTATTTTTTCACATGTGTAACAATTTTTAATATTTGGACTACTTAACCTTTAACTTTTTTGGTTCCTGGAAGGAAGTAGGGGTTGGTCTGTTTAAACAAACTTCCTGTCTAATCACTATATTTGGGCACTGGCTTTATTGTTTAATTACACTTGATAACAGATGCTTGTCGCTCAAAACATGTCGTGTGTGTAGCTTGCAGTTGTTAAAATAAACACCAATATATTCACAGCCTAGCCTGTTCCTACTTTTGGTTTCACCGCATTTACCATTTGGAATCTAGTTTTATAGGACATTGGTGGAATGCTCCTTTGATGTGAATGGAGACCTCCATATGCCCCAGTATCTAACCTCAAACATATGCTATAGATTTGAGATATCTATCTAATGTCTAAGGTGGAGTACACACAGGGGGACTTTTTGGCCTTGACCGAGCGCTCGCTACCAGCGAGTGAACGATCGGGACAAATTACTGTGTCACGGCATTAGTAGCCGGGACTGATCGTACGGCCACTCGTTTGTCCAATATGGTCGTGGCCGCCCCACCCACACACTAAATATTTCCAGATGACCGACCACTACATGTCACTAATGGTCAGTTGGCCAAAAATATCTTATGATGTGTACCCAGCCTAAAGATATTTTACAAGCAGCGTTTTTTATCGTGAGATGTTTTGTAATCTCAAATTGATTGCATGAAAGAATGGGATAGGCAGATAGATTGGACATTTATGTTATGAGAGATTGGACATCTGTCTAATGTCTTAAGTAGTGTATGGGCACCTTTACAGATTTCTTTCTGGTAACTGTTGATTTTCCCATCTCGGATATTGGAAAACATATGTTAATGAGAGGAGGATCTTAAAATCAGTAAGGCAGAGGTCAGACTACAACATGTCCTAGTTCACCGGAAGCTTGCGTGCCTTAAAGGTGCGCTAGAGTGTGTTATTGGAGCACATGTGATTACATGTGCTCAACACCCCTATTGTGGCCACAACAATTGGCCCTGAATTGCACTAGTGTACACTTTTTAACATGTGATCGGACCAGTAGGCATGCTGTGCACTTAGTTTAGAAAAAATATTAGCCTTCCTTTTTAAATAAACATACAAGATTAGATTAACCCATTAATACAGATTATTTGAAAAAGTGAATGTTGCATGGATATATTTACTATGTTATTTTTAAAAACCTTTTAAAAAGACAAGTAATACATTAAACAGTGGTTTGGACCTCCTATTTAAACAAAATCTAATTTTGGACAATCTTTAATTCCCTGAATTTTCTGAGCTGCTCGGCTCACTGATTAAAGGACATTTATACTCACCTTCCCTCCGCTCCTCTTCTTGTGTCAGTACCTTTTACCCAGGTTGAGGACCTGAACCGCTAGGTCCTCACCCCTGGGTTCGCGTAACTTGCAGCACAGCCTTATTGAAACACTGCTCTGGTAGGCTCCGCCCCCTCCTTCCCGTCGGCGACGAGGCCAATAGGAAGGCACGCTCTGCAACGAGCGTGCCTTCCTATTGGCCTCGTCTCGCAAGGAGAGAAGGGGGTTACGCGAACCCAGGGGTGAGGACCTATCGGTTCAGGTCCTCACCCTGGGTAAAAGGTACTGACCAAAGAAGAGGAGCGGAGGGAAGGCGAGTATAATTGTCCTTTAAAGAACCCAACTTAGTAGTAATAAGAGGATGCAGACTTATGTCAGACACAGATCTAACCAGAAACTAAATAAGGAGAATAGAAGACCGATTTTGCCATTATTTCCATAATTTTAAAAGACTAAAATAATAGTCTGTTTTAATAATACTCTTAAGATGAGCAGTACTTACAGGGCTAGGAATGGAATCTGGATCCAGCCTCTTCTGTGCAGGTGGTGGTGGTGGAGCAGGAGGTCCCTGAAGACCTGGCTGACTGCCATAATTTGGAGCATGTGTATATGCACCAGGGTATCCAGGATGAGGGCCCTTTACCTGGCTAAAGGAACCTGATGAGAGGAATAGGTGAAATTAAATATACCTGAAGCTACCATTTTAACATTCAAAATAATTATAATGTGATTATATAACGTGAAAACAGCAGTGGATGGGAAGGTTAATATCTTTTTATCTATTGGTTTCTATATCTTTCACTGACAGCAGTATCTGTAGTCACCTCTAGTCTTAGATCTCTCAGCTTTCTAACTATTGCCATTTTGGGGTTGGGGGGTGATATACCTATATACAATTTCTCATCTGAGGGGTAAACTTTCCCTTTAAGGATAATCTGTTTTAGCTTTCCAAATTCTTTGAAAGGGGGTAATAAAATTTAGACCTTCACTTTGACTTGACTGCTTCCAATAGACACTTAATTACTGGTTATTACAAGTAGCATTTGCTTGTTTGTGTAATTTATTACTGTTTATTATTGTATAACCTACCTTAAAGTAGAACATAGCAACCACTGGGCCCGTGACTAGTAATTTAAAGGATAAGTACACTGTAAAATCAAGTTACATTGATTTGGAAGCTGCAGCTTTAAAAATACTGTTGCCATATTTTTTTCCCTATGCCCCTCCAGAGCCTACCTTTGTGCCTTGAAAGTTTCGGACATCTTGTTACTGGTTTGTTGGATGTTAATCTCCGCCTCTCTGAGATTTCCTCCTGCTTTCTCCTGTTTGAGCCTTAAACCGTAATGCCTGTGAGCTCCGTGCACGTGCGTGTGCACGGAGCTCACAGGCATTACTGTTTGAGGCTCAAGCAGGAGCAAGCAGAGGAAATCTCAGAGGGGCAGAGATTAACATTCAGCAAGATCTCAGCAACTTTCAAGGCACACAGGTAGGCTCTGGAGGAAAATAGGGAAAAAACAAATATGGCAACAGTATTTTTAAAGCTGCAGCTTCCAAATCGACAATTTGATTTTACAGTGTACTTATCCTTTAATAAACAAAAAGACAAAAACATAGAAAACCCTTTCTTTGTAACCACAAGAACTGTCTCAAACGTATGGCCTGATGACAAGCTTTGGGTGACAACTAAATAGCTCTAAGAGTGCATTCATTGACACTGGCTTATATTTTTGCCACATTTTTAATGAAAAAAAAATAAAAACATCTCCTGACTGGCTAAATATTAAAATATGAACTTTCCGCAATCTTATTTTTTGTCAATAGAATCCACAACACATGTAAAAGATTAAACAAGAAAAAGTCAGATTTATCTGAATATTGTAAAAGTTGTGTACTATATTTCTTTAGGAGCAATAGGTCATTCTTATTCAAAGCAGGATTTTTTTTTTTGGCCCAGCCTTACCGCAAAGCACACTGGGATTTGGAGTGATTGTAGAGTTTGTAAAATCATGCCCCCAATCCCTTTATTGTAAAATCAGCAGTAAAACGTCTATGAAGTTGGTAATTTGCCTTACTTAAAATTGAAAACTGTTCTTAGTATTATGCTTTATTGAAAGTCTGGTCAATTGACAGACTAACTGTTCCTACAGTTTTCCAACCAACTGAAAGATCAGGGACAGAGGATATGCAAAACATCAAAATAAATGCTGCATATTCGTAGCAAAACTACATATTAATAACTTGTATAGATGGGATGTCTGAAAATTCTATTTTAAGAGCTAGAATATTGCTTTAAATGGGAATTTCAGTGCAAATACATGCATTTTTCAGAAAAAAGAGCAGTATTTTTTTTATCCTAACGACCTTTATCTGCCAATTCAGCATTTTGTCTGTGTATACATAAATGCAATGAAATACTGACTTTGTTTGCAGGACCCTAGTAGAGACCGTTATGGTCTTGCCCATGACCCAGCGCCTGGGTTGATTCAGTTACTCAGTAGAGATCTGAGCATCTGACCCATCCAACAGTCAATCAGTAGAAATAACTGTTAGGAACATTCCAAGGAAGTGGTGCATCCTGGGAAGAAGGAGTAGTATTAAAACCTGAAATGTCAGCTCACTAGTGTCAACAGCAGGGAACAGCAAAGGGTATGAAATCAACTGATTTTTCAAAATGGAAGAAAATATGTAGAATAACTAAGTATGCATTATACAAACTAACAGTTAAACAAATATTGATAATTTCCACTGAACTGTCCCTTTAAATAAAATAGTTCTTTGACTTATAGTCATTGAACTAATAAAGCAATGCATAATTTGTCTTTTTAGTACCTCCTAAGCAAAGAAACTTCTGGGTGAAATATGTAAATTTCTCACTACAGTAAACAATTTAGTTACTTTCACTCCTGTGTCTATTCTGGTATTGGTTAAATGCATTTCAAATATATTTAACTAGCAGAGAACCTGGTGTTACCCGTTTGTTTTTATATCAAAACCTTGTTGGACTCCACCGCCGCTTTGCTGGTGGGTTCCATAACCACACTCGACCCACAAGTAGTCAGACAAAATTAATTAAACAGATCTGAAACCCGACCCACCCCCGCTATTCTACCCTAAACGCAAACATTAAAACTAACTGTGGTTCACCCGCCCCGCAAATCAGGTACCATGCGTGTACCCAACATGATGCATGAATATAGGTCAGATTTTATTAACAATTAACTTAGGTTCATTTGATTAACCAACAGATGGCAGCACAAAGGTAAGATCTCATCCCCAATTAAAGGGCATCTATAGTGAAATGTTACATTGCTTCAATCCAGACATAAAAAAGGTTAGCGTATGCAGCCTTATTCCCACCTCCCACTGTGGCTCTGTGTTTGCACACAGTCTGATTTACTGCAGAGCTCCTCTAGTCATTCCCCCATTCATATAACCCGGCTGTGAACCAAGCCACTCATGGGCATCAATCCTCCTACACTCCACTCTAACCTTTGTAAACATAAAAAAAAACCTCCGTATGTAAACCTGCAGAGAGCAACATAAGGCGCCAGGGCTGGATTATGCTTAAAAGACGACAATCTAAAAAAAAAAAAAAAAAAAAAACATGACCCCCATTATATGTCCACATTTTCAGCAGCTGAAATCGCTTAGTCACATTTACAAACGTGCTGCCCTCCCTTAGATATCACACAGCAAATATGAGTTCTAAAAGCCCGCCTCCTAGACAACCCAGGGCCATGGAATTTTTTGCAATTTGTTTCCATTGTTTATTTTGCATAGTTTTGAAGATATTTACATTTTTGTGTGTGATATGGCAGCAGCATCACCAGGTCCCCTGCACTTCCTGCTCTGAATGTCAGTCAATCTGTCCTGTGTCTCCACCTCCCCTTTGCAGCCCCCCTGGTCCCTCCCACTCATGGACCCCATGGTCCCTCCAGTTGCAGGCCCCCCATGGCCCATTATCTTACAGTCCCATGTGGCCCTGCCCACTCGCGGGTGCCATGGGTTACTCAGAAGCCCCCCCAGAAAACTCTGTGGAATCAGCCAATACGGGCAGAGTGAGAACTCTGCCTGAAAAGGCTGTTTTCACATAGTGAGAGAGAAGGGCTGTAGATTCCCTTACCTTCTCTGCAGCTGCAGGTCCTTCACACAGCAGAGAGGAGGAGGGACTTCCTGTCTCCCTCACACACTGAGGGAGTCTGAGGCTGTGCTCGCCGGTGGCACTGTGCAGGAGAAGCCTCAGGAATGTCACAAGTCAGCCTCCCATCCATTAACTTTCTGGTTAGTGATTTCTGTATATCTTGGGCTGTGGATCACGTAGAGAGGTGGTTGATGGCTTGTTTTAAAGGTAGGAAACTGGCCTTTCATTTAAACGTAACTTGTTTGGAGACCACTGTTCCCCTTTAATCAGTGCTTGGGGAGTGGCTGTTATGTGGGGAGCTGCTGGTATTATAAACAGTGCAGGAGACAATACATGTAGGTCAGTTCCAAACATCATTGTAATTTTACACACTGGTTGTACTTGTAGCTGCCTGTGAAAGGTCCATCTCCTGTGTTTATCTTCAGTAACAGACAGAATTTCTCTAACTAAATGAACCCTTCCTTTACCAGGTCAGTAGTTAATAAGGGAGAGGAGGTGCACTGCCTGTTACTAAACACAAACACTGGAAATCACTCACACAAACAACTTACTGTTATGTTTCCTCCCTGCAGACATGACAATGCTGGTTGTCTGCCTGTACCTGGTTATGGCAGTCCTACCTCGGTGCGAGGGTGTTGGCTGTCCCCCTGTACCTGGTTATGGCAGGGTTACCTTGGTGCGGGGGAGGGGGGTGGGGGTGGCTATCCCCCTGTACCTGGTTATGGCAGTGTTACCTTGGTGTGAGGGAGTTGGCTGTCCCCGGTGTACCTGGTTATGGCAGTTTTACCTTGGTGTGAGGGGCTGGCTGTCCCCCCGTACCTGGTTATGTGTTACCTTGATGTGAGTGGGTTGGCTGTCCCCCCGTACCTGGTTATGGCAGTGTTACCTTGGTGTGAGGGGGGTTGGCTCTCCCCCTGTACCTGGTTATGGCGGTGTTTCTAGTATCGACCAGTCAGTGTGGGCATCCCATAACAGTCACTGTGGGAATCTTATATTGATCAGTCTGTTTGCATAATTTACCAGTCCCACCGTGGACATAATAGTATGTACAAATCTCTGCTTAGGGGTACTTTGTGGCATATATATGTCCTATATAGGTCAGCCCTCCAGTGTCCCAGCCACTGTCAGGTCAGCCCTCCAGTGTCCCAGCCACTGTCAGGTCAGCCCTCCAGTGTCCCAGCCACTGTCAGGTCAGCCCTCCAGTGTCCCAGCCACTGTCAGGTCAGCCCTCCAGTGTCCCAGCCACTGTCAGGTCAGCCCTCCAGTGTCCCAGCCACTGTCAGGCTCAGCCCTCCAGTGTCCCAGCCACTGTCAGGTCAGCCCTCTAGTGTCCCAGCCACTGTCAGGTCAGCCCTCCAGTTCACCAGCCACTGTTAAGTCAAAACTGGCTGTTGAACTGGAGGGCTGGCCTAACAGCGGCCTTTGAACTGGAGGTCTGGCCTAACAGTGACTGAACTGAAAGGACTGACCTAAAAGTGTCTGTGAACTGGAGGACTGACCTACCTTACAGGTCAAATCAGCCCTTCAATTCACCAGCCACCACACCCACCTCCACAAGCCACGTCTACTACTTTTTTAGCTGTAGCACAGTACAACATTAATAAACAAGCAGTGAGGTGTGTACAGTATGAACAGTAATGAATAATACAAGAGTAAATATTATTTGTGTTTTAGGGTAACTTAAATGAGGCACTGCCCTGATTAAAGGAAAGTTGATTGGTTGATTAAAATATTATGAACAAATGGGGCCCATTAGCCCTTAATCTGGCTCATTAAGGAGCAGGAGGGTGGAGTTAAGAGTTACTTGAGTCCTGCCTTATCACTGCAGCTCGATCTCCATTTGGCAGGCAATTAATTGGTGAAGGCTTGGGAGACTTAGTCCTTATCTTTCTGCTTCTTTCTCATTCCCATAACTTCTGTTTTTAACCCAGTATTTGCCAAGCAATTAATGAGCTGGAAGGAGTCATTGGGAGACTTGCTGTAAAACTTGTGTAAGCCTACATACTACACCGGCATGCTATTAGGGGATTTGATTGACAGCTCAAGCAGGAGTGGTTATTGAAATTGTGATTTTTTTTAACTTGTATAGCTCTGTACAGAAGAGGAAACTTAAGAAAATAGAGGTACTCTGGGGGTTGGGGGGGAATTATAGAACACATAGAAAGAAAAATTTACATTTCCCTCTATAGATGCCCTTTAACTTAAATTGGGTATGAAACAATGGATAATGTGTGGTTTGTACTGAAGCCTTTTTTTCCAGGTCCTGAAACGTATGGATGTAAGTCACAGCCGTTTAGACGTTTTTTAATCACAAACAAACATACACACCGTGACTATATATAGATAGATAATTGCAAATAAAAATCATACCACACATTCCTAAGACATACCATTTTGCTGAAGAGGAAAGCCATCCTGACCAGACGGCATTGGAGGAGGCTGCCCCTGAAGACCAGTTATTTGAGGTCCAGGTGGAACACCAGACATTGGTGGTGGGCCTTGAGTAGATGGTGTGTGGTTTGCATGAGATAATGGTGGTCCTGTCAATACCTGTCCAGGACCTTGCATCAGTGTTTGTTGAGGCCCCCCAGAAGAAGGAGGTGCATAAGTTGTGGGTACTGGAGCAGCAGACTGTAGAGGTGGGAAACCTGGAGGGAATCCACTTACAAACTGTTGCTGTGCTGGTGACTGAGCTTGAGGCAGAGTGGGAGAAGGCATTCTTTGTGCCAAATTTAAAGGAGGAGGAATTTGGTTGCTTGAATAAGAAGGTTGAAAACTAGATGCCATCACTGGAAAGCTTCCTGAAGTGGGTGGAATAGGAGCCTGAGTACCTAGGAAATGAAAGTCACAGTTCATTTTTAAAGCAAAAAGTATATAAAAAAGATAAGCTAAACATTCCAGATATAAAATTACAATAACACTTGTGAACCATTTGAATTATTAAAATAAAAATAAACACCTTTTAAAACAAAGAGCTGGGAACAGCATTTTATAAAATGTAACTGTACTAAAACTAAATCACTTAAAATGAAGTGAAATCAAAGAGGAGCTGTAAAAAGATCCTTCAAATTATAATAAATGCCACAAAATACACTCAACCCCCAGACTGCCCCTGTAATAATTCTCTTTTGATTTAAGCAATGTACGCCTTGAGTTTTCTTGGCTCTGACCCTCATCCTATGGGCAAAGGTATGCAGTCTGCTTCACCCAGGGAGAAATAGAAGCACCCTCAACAAGCTCAATACACATTACAAATGAAAAAAAATTTAAGTGCATTTTTATAATCTAAAAACATTTACACACTTTCACAATTAACAAAAAGTAATGATAATAAATTTACTTAAAAATACATTCAAATTAAAAGCTACTTACACTTGTTAATATATGCTTGTGAAGGTTCACATCCATCCAAGTCATGGTATATCCATTGTATTCAGTTAGATCAACTGGATTTAAAGTTTAGTTTTTGAAGACGTTTCACTAGTCATCCGACTGGCTTTCTCAATTCAGAATGACTTGTACAAGAATCTGTTGGCAATTATGTACCCTGGAAAGTCTCAATTAGCATATCACAGCCAGGTGTCACAAACCTTCTGAATGGAAGCATGATTTCATTGCGGCTAAGAGGTGTTATAGGAACATCCAGGGTAAGGTGTCAAAACAGCATTGTACATGGCAGACAGTTGGTGTCCTATGATGTAACATCTCTCTTCACCTGTATACCCACTAAGGAGGCTGTTGACATGGTGAAAAAACGGCTAGGCCAAGACAGCACCCTTACCAGCATAACTGATCTTAACCCAGAACAGGTGTGTTCAATACTGGACTTGTGCCTGAATACCACCTATTTCAAATACAGGGATAAGTTCTATAAGCAAAAACATGGATGTGCTATGGCATCTCCAGTTTCACCAATTGTGGCCAACCTTTAAGGGCATACCTTTAATACTTTTAAGAGCACCTTTAAGGGAATAGCACCCAGCCACTGTTTCAGATACGAGGATGACACCTGGGTTAAAATCCACCAGAAGGAAGTACAAGGTAAACTGGAAGTAGAAGTTTACAGAAAACCAAATCACGCACATCAATATTTGATTTTTGACTCCCACCACCCTTTAGATCACAAGCTGGGTGTCATCAGAACCCTGCAACACAAGCAGAGAACATCACCACAAGTACAGAGGGGAAGGCTATAGAATGAAACATCTCAGAGGAGCCCTTAAAACTTGTGGATATCCATACTTTGGGTATGTCAAAAGAAGTAGAAGGAAAGCAAAGAACACGAATACCAACAGTAAAAGGGAAAAGCAAGAGAGCAGAAAGAACATGGTCATCCCATATGTAGCAGGGGTCTCAAAGAAATTAAGCAGAATTTTCAATAAACACCGTATCCCTGTCTGATTTAAACCAAATAACACTGAGGAAGCAATTGGTACATCCAAAAGAACCAATACCAAAACACAAGAAAAGTGACATCATATACGCAGTGCAGTGAAGAGTGCTCTGATTTGTATGTGGGGGGAAACTAAACAGCAACTGCATCCAGTGTTCTCCCTAAGGTCTTTAATATAGGTGACCTGGCTACTTTTTCATGCCACCCAGCTGGAAAACATTTCTTGAGAGAACAGTTGTGATTTAATAAAAATAATTTAGATGTAGGTTTAATAGGTGTGCCAATAGGTCAGTAAAAACTCCCTCCAAAACTGCCCAGTCAAGATCCCTTTTTTACACTTGCGAGATTATTTTAGCATGTGTTAACTAGCTTTTCCAAGACCCCCAAGGCCATTAAAGGGTGGCACAGCAAACCTCCAACGCACCCTGTATGTGGGTCACATGTTCTTGTACGGTTACCTTGAGATGTTTTAAAACTACAACTCCCTGCCTTCTGCAACCAAAGAATGCTGGGAGTCAGTTTTCAAACATCTAGCGGGATGAAAGTTAAGACATCCCTGACATATATAATGGCCATGATGTAAGACTGTTCATTATTCCCATTAGAATATGAAGAAGGATGTATTTTTTTCAATGTAGTTATACTACAGGAGTTTAAGGGGCATGTCAAAAGTAATGTCAAAAATAGTGCACATTTTTTCCCACCAACAAATTTCCCTGTCCCGCCCCACCCGGCTACTTTTCCATGCCACCCGGCTGGAAAAAAATTCTGGGGAGAATACTGACTGCATCAACGTATGGCCCAGCACAGAAGAGCCAATTCCTCGGGTCAGGACTCGGCCGTGTACCTGCATCTTAAGGAAAAAGGACATACCTTTGAAGATTGTAATGTTAACATATTGGCAAAGGAACATGACTGGTTCCAGAGAGGTGTCAAGGCGGCCATTTATGTAAAAAATAAAGAAACCATGAGTAGAATTGAGGGGGGGGGGGGGGTTGCGACACCAACTGTCTGCCATGTACAATGAGGTTTTGACATCTTACCCCAGGTGTTCCTATAACACCTCTTAGCCACAATGCAATCACGCCTTACATTCAAAAGGTTTCCAACACCTGGCTGTGATATGCTAATTGGGACTTTCCAGGGTACATAATTGCCAACAGATTCTTGTACAAGTCATTCTGAATTAAGAAAGCCAGTAGGATGACTAGCGAAAAGTCTTTAAGGACTAAACTAAGTCTAGTTGATCTAGCTGAATACAACGGATATTCTTGTTAATATACAATATATAAAAATGTCCGCCCCCCCCAATAATTAGCATTGCATTTTCTAAATATAAATTACAAAATATAAACGAAGAATTACCATAGCCCACTCCTGTGGAAGTTGGAGCTGATGGAGGCACATTTCCAATGTGCATTCCCATCATTTGATTGGTCAACTGTTGCGCGCTCGTTGAGGGCGGAGTATATGGCTGAAAGCTAGCAGTTTGTGGTGCTGTTCCTTGTTGCATATATTGCATTGACACTACTGGTCTGAGGGGAAAACCAAAATAAATACTAATGATTTAGATGGAGCAGGCAAACACATGTATAATGAAAAGCTTGATTTACAGCTTTTTTTGGTAGACCCAAACTTGGCAAAAAAAAAAATGACTAAAGGTAAAGATTCAGCCAGAGTATATACCTTTGCATTGGATTGTTTGTTGATGCTGATCCATTGTGCAAGACTCCCTGCCCATACTGATTATACATTTGCTGTTCTGGTTGAAAAGACTGCCCTGTTGCTGTTGATGCAGCTGACGTTGGTGGAGATCTCATGGGACCTGAAGTACATTAAAATAAAGAATGCAATTATTCACACAATCAACAGATGTTATTGGAACATGCAACATAAAAAAACAGAACATGGAATATGTTTATTTATGCTAACTGTTTCTGGTAGCAATAATATTAGGATGGGGCAGAGATAAAAACCATACCTCAAAACTTTGGTGGTGCAAAAGAAGTAGAGTTAAAGTATCTTCACTGTTAAAGGTGTGGAAGGATTCCCTTTTTTCAATTTGTTTTTTAAAATATAGGGAAAATTTGAGTTTCATGTCTTGTGGAGCTTTCAGTGTACTGGCATCCCTTGTGTTTAGAACATTATCCATTCTCAAGAATGTCTTTAAATTGCATTTGTAAACAAATCAAACCACCATAACAGAACATTAGGCAGAATGCAAAGAGTTGGGAATTGAATACATGCCAAAAGTAAGAAGTAATTTTTAGGTATTAAACTATTGTACCTCGGTTAGAATTAATGTCATAGTGATAGGCAATAGAAAGTTAAATAGTTTCAAAACTTTTTATGTATTGCTAATGTCGGATGAAAAGATTGTGGAAAAATATTTAATGGAGGCACTGGATAGTAGGTAGCTTCCTGAAAATACCTGCCTCATTGTTAATATGGCTTTCAACCTACTAACAAGGTACTACAATACAAAGGCATTCGATGTTTAATACTTTGTAGACAGGAAAGAGAGGCTTAATTCCCTGGAGGTTTTGTGGCAAACAAACAATTTCCACTGATAATCACATGTCCACAGCACTAAGAAAATACACATTGGGTGAGACTGATCCACTGGTGCTGTTGGCAAAATCCCAGTGGGCCTCAGAGGTGAGGAGAGCAACTCATTACATAAATGAAGTAAAAAAGGAAGCCACAGGATTGTCACCTATTAAACAGCTTGTGTGAATATCCGGGGAAGTTCTTCAATCAATTGAGCCAGGGACGAAGGTAAGTATTTTTACCTTTCGGGTTAATCCACTATATTAACCAATATTTTGTGTGTGCGCTATAGTGGATTAGAACCAGTCATAGATTTTCATCTCTGCAGCGGTGGATCGAATGAAAGGTAAACATACTTACCTTCGTCCCTGACTCCTGCTCAATTTATTGAAGAACGGGGGGTAAGGCATAGCTCCTTATCCTCCCGGGCTTCAATCAATACATTACTTTTCGAGTAAACTATTCTTTTAAGTTTGGGTGAAGGACAGGAAAGCAGCATCATCAGGAATTTCCCTTAAAATTAAAAAAAAAAACCTCAACAACTCAATAGACTTCTGGGACTGTCCCAAATATCCCTTTATTGGAACCATGTAACTACTTCTCACAACAAAGCACTCTTTTCCTGTACCGTGCAGGGCTGAGGCTTGTGTCCTTGGGCTGCTTGATCAAGACATCTGGTACAAACATAGGAGAACCCTACTTCACCATCTGCTATTCTATGCCCACAAGGCGATTATGCTTTGATGGACTTATCAGGAACCCCCTTTGCAGGAAACAGTAAATAACTTTGGTGAACAGTGACCTAGCTTTCCACAACATATGTCCTTCCAAAAAAAGTGGGGTGTGGGGTCTGGCCTTGACACATCAAATTGTTAAGCTGGACAATATAACACACAGGGTGGCTGAACTCTCTTTCCTCCTTTTCCCCTGGCTTTACCTGTACCATTAATGGTGTACTTTTCCATGTTTCCATTTCTCCTTACGACCTCCTTAGGAAGTGTATAACTATATATATTTTACTAGTTTGCTATACAATCATGTCTCTAATTATTACTGGTATATAAGAAACAATCTTTCTGCTATAATAAATTATTGGTCCATTGCACATGCTTGTTCCAGAATATTGTTTTCTCTTCCATGCACGTCAGTACAAAATAAAGTTAATAAAAAAAAATAAAAAGGTTACCGCATAAATAATATATATCTGCACTAACAGACAATAAAATGCAATGTTGCTCCCTGACCGATTGATTGCCAGAGGGCAAGGTCAACATTTTTATCCCTAATGCAGCCTCACAGATTAAATAAACACAAAGCGCCACCTCAGGTGTTTACAAAAATGAATATGCATTAAGGCGGAGGCCACAATGTAACGCTAGTGAGCGCAAGGAAGCACGTGCATGTTCCTGGTATGCAAGAGCTTGTTGCCGTGCTCTCACAATCGTCCGGTGATTTGCAACCAGAGTGCATTTGATTGCTCAAAAAATGCGGATCGCACATACAGCACTCCCTAGGGCACTAGTGTGGCCACAGCAACTGGCCCACACTAGTGTGCGCTTTAAAATGTGCAATCAGATTGCACTTAAAAGCTCTTCAGTGTGGCCTAGCCTTTAGCTAGATGAATAAGCGTACAACTACCAAGATTAGTAAAGAAAGAAAACATCAATTAAAATAAGCAGTTAATTTAGTAGATCATAAAAATAAGTATTCTAAAAATATTAGCTGTAACAATATTTCAACCTAATACACAGTTCACACAAGGTGCGACTGTAAAGCAATTCTGGCATAAGACAAAAAGCAATGAGAAACCAAAACCATGGTACTTAAAGGGGAACTGTGGTCCAAATATGACTTTAGGCAAATTGATAGGAATTGCTCTCCTGAGAAATTTTGCAATGTATTTTTATTGTTTATTTTGCATAGTTTTGAAGATATTTACATTGTTGTGTGTGATATGGCAGCAGCATCACCAGGTCCTCTGCACTTCTTGCTTCCTGCACTGAAACCATGTCAGTCAATCTGCCCTGTGTTTCCTCCTCCCCTTTGCAGCCCCCCTGGTCCCTCCCACTCATGGACCCCATGGTTCCTCCAGTTGCAGGCCCCCTTGGCCCATTCTCTTACAGCCCCATGTGGCCCTGCCCACTCACGGATACCTAAGCCACGCCCACTCGTGACAACTAAGCCCCACCCACCCATGACCAACTAAGCCCCACCCGCGGGTGCATATGCCCCGCCCACTCACAGGTGCCATGGGCCCCCTACAGAAAACTCCTGAAAAGGCTGTTTCACATAGTGGGAGGAGGAGGGACTTCCTGTCTCCCTCACACACTGAGTGAGTCTGAGGCTGTGCTCGCACCGGCGGCACTGTGCAGGAGAAGCCTTAGGAATGTCACATGTCAGCCTCCCACCAATTAACTTTCAGGTCAGTCCTTTCTTTATATCTTGGGCTGTGGAGCATGTAGAGAGGTGGTTAATGGCTCGTTTTAAAGGCAGGAAACTGGCCTTTCATTTAAACTCAACTTGTTTGGAGACCACAGTTCCCCTTTAAACTGGAAATCAATGCAGTCACAACAAAAGCTCTAACCAATGCTTAGATTCACTGAAACTTAATCTATTAATCACAATAGATGAAAAAGTGCATAGCGATAGCTTTTCTGCATACAAATATAAACAGATGTAACCCCTGTAATTGACACATCACTTTCAATTAACATAGTTCCTATTTAGAAACACAAGGCCAGTGTTTACTATAGTTACCCTGACATGTCGTTTTTAAATGTATTTAGTGTTAAGGAAAGACGCACAATTTATATCTGGTGTATTTAGTTAGACCAGCTGGAGGTCTAGATCTTAAAGAGGATTTGCTAGTCATTCAACTTGATCTAACTGAATACCACAGATATACCATGTCCTGAATGAATTTGCAAACATACACCATTTACCTAAATAGTCAGAAGAAACAGGGGAAGAACAGCCAGAAGTGAAAGAATCAGGAGACCCCTTTAATGGGAAACCTGAAGCAGAAAGGTAACCTGGAATACAGAAAAGACAAACAGAAATGGGCAAACAGGTAAACAAGTGAAGTATTTACAAGATTCACGTGAAGAAACTCCATCAGTGTAAATGTTTATTTATATTTGCATTCCTGTTCTTAGTTAGAAACAGCAAATTCCATCACAAATGCTGGCTTTTGACTTGTATACTGATGACCTGGATAGTGCTTCTCCTCTAAAGAACAGAGAACATGGCATCCATTATTTTAAAAAGTTTTCCAACTTCACCTTCCTAAACTATAGTAAGATGTACCAATAGGAAGACAAGCTACTTGCAGAGCGTGCTTTACTTTTGATTCAATACTGGGTAGTCCGGAGACGACTTCAAAAAGTCGAATTTGCAGGGTAATAAGGTAAGACCCAGGGGTAAGGAGTGATTTAGGTCCTTACCCTGGGTACAATCACAGGGCAACTATACCCCCCAAAAGTTATTCCTCCTGAATCAATTTTTTTATAGATAGGAGCAAGCATTCCTACCTCCCCTTCTGCTTCTGTTTAAAAGTAATAAAAAGTTTTCTGGAGGATTAGGACCAACCATTACGGTTAATAAAGAAATCCAAAAATTCTTTACAGTTTTTATGTTGAGCCTTTCATTGAGTACTAAACTCCTATCCATTATTACTTTTGAAAGTAATAATGGATAGGAGTGCATTGGGTTTTTTTAGGTTCTAGGACCCTCCTATATCCTACCTTTAGGTCTTTCGAAGTTGTTAACTTCCTTCTCCTGTCCTGTGCAGTGTTTAGCTACGCACTCTCGAGACTGGGCAAACCCCATTGCCAAGAGTGTTCCTGTCGGTAGAGTGTGTGCGATGTGACGTCAGTAAGCAAGCAAGGTTGTAATGTCGCTGCAAGCGTGCGTGCACGGATGTCATCACGCCTTGAGCAGTTGAGCATGCACAAAGATATCATCGCGACTGCTTGTGGCCAATCTCGAGAGGGCGGAGCTCAACAATGCACAGGACAGAAGGAGAAAGATAACAACTTTGAAAGACTAAAGGTAGGGTATAGGAGGGTCCTATAACCAAATAAAAATTGCACTTTACCATTTAAAGCCTAAGCTACCTAGTAATACTAAGTTGAATTAACAATGTACATACCCTTTAACCTCCTGTTTTACAATGCATCAAAAGGACAACTATACTGGTGAAACACACACGGTCAGCAGAGAGTAAAATAGATATAAAGCAATCCATCCACTCTTGTGTTTCTGGTTATGTCATAAAGAAGATTTTAATGTCCAAACTCCCATTCCCCAGACCATAAATCCTGCCTTTTCTTCTGTCAGTGACAAAAATGAGAATGTGCCATTTGGTTGGTCAGGAAGCATGCAGCCTTGCTGAGCTCTGGCACCCTTTCTAATCTACAACATGCTAATAGTTTTATTTATTCTGCCCAGAGCTTCTGGAGTTCAATGGCTGTAACAAGCTGGACTTCAAAGTAGGAATTTGGGGAACTTAGCACAACATAAATTTACATTTAACTTGTTTCCCCTTTTAGGAGTATCATTGTCCTTTAAAGGAATAGTTCACTTTTCCAGTGAATTATTCCTTTAAAGCAATTAGGTATACTTCTTTTTCTTACAATAAACATAAGAGATATTTTACCTTGAGGAAACCCTTGCAGTGACCCATTGTATCCAGGATACTGAGGCCCTCCAGACATTGGTGGTCCTGTATATAAAGGTTGCTGATAGCCTCCTTGGGGCTGCATATAAGAAGTTGCCAATTGTTGTTGCTGATTTAAACTCATCTTGTGTACATTCCAATGCGCTTCTTACCTGTTTAGTATATGCAGAAGAAAAAAAATAAAAACGCAATTATAAATCAGGTAGGTTTTACCTACGAGAATATTGCAGGATAGAAATGAAACCCCACAAATGTAAATTACTAGGTCCCAGAACAAAATTCTCACCTCAACAGAGAGACCCAAAACAGCCTATGAGGAAGAGCCCTGTGGCTCAAAATGCTTAAGGTGGACCGGTGACTGTTTGCTTTTTAGATTGTTCAATAAAGATCTGTTTCTTTATATGGAAGCTGACTGATGTTGATTGACCCAGTGTGCGCGTAAGCCTAACTTTGGTGTTTTTAGACCCAAAACAGCCCACTACACAGCTAAGTGGTGAATCTGTTGAGAATTTTTAGTTTGCAGTTTCTGAATTATAGACAGTAAAAAGGGAATTTTTATGCTTACATAAATTGCTTTTCTCTGAAGCCAAAGGGGGACCAAGGCACATTGGGGTTAAGTTCCTGCCCCAAGGAGCAGAAACTTTAAGTTATTAAGAAGTGAGGCTCCGGCCCGCCCCTTGCCCATAAGCCCCCAGGTGCCGGAAGCCCCTTCCAGTTTGTACCAAAGAGGAACGAAGGAGTAACAATTACATCCAAACTCCAAACATCCAAACTTGTGGCAACAAGCCAAACTACAGAAAGAACCAGCCGTGTAGGCTACTTCATCAGCCTCAGGGGGACCCATGCACATTGGGAACATCCCAAATTCCCAGCAGCAATAAGGAGGGAAACAAAAAATTAACCCTCCGCAGCCTACAACACAGAACGTCCCAATGTCGCTTCTGCAGAGGCAAAGGCATGAAGTCTATAGAATTTTATATGGACGAAGTTTCCGCCTGACTGATTTAATCCACCGAGGCTTCTGCAGACGCCAATGGTTCTCCTAAAATGGGCTACAACCTGCCTGGGAGGAGCAGCCCTAGCAAGACAGTAGGTAAATTCAAATGTGAGGGTATCACAGCATTCACGGCAGATGAATTAAAGGAAAAATATTGTGTGTATAAAGTTTATTTAAAAAAACAGTTAAACTGAAAAAGTACATGGGACAGGGATATAGGATTGGTAATTCGAAACTCCCAATATTGTTTCTTAAGGAGCAACCAAGGTATAGAGTAGAGGAGCACACTACTTTAGGTGATGAATTTGCTTATTGGTGCAAAAAAACAAACATACAACCTTTCGAGACTCAAGGTCCCTTTCTCGTTTATTTTTTTTCACCAATAAATTCATCATCTGAAGTAATGTGCTCCTCTACTCTAAACCTTGCTTGGATTACGTAGCCCTAGAAGTAGGGGACTGAGACGATTTGCACCTACAAACTTGTCTGGCTAACAGTGTGCTGGAATACATATGGAATTCTTTTAGGAGCACCAGCCCAAAGAAAACTGATTTTGCCAGTTTTCCTCCTGGCTTCAGCACTATCTTTAATATAGGAATAGTCCAGGACTAACCTGGCAAATGAAAACTGATGGTGCTGCGGCTCCTCAACAAAATGATATTGTGAAGTAGGAATAATCAATCCTACATTCCTGCCTCAGGTACTTTCCATTTTTAAAAAACCATGAAATTTTATAGATAGTATATATATCCTTTAAAAATATCTTTATTAGAAAAAATTAAAAACAGTGATATCGGGAGCAGTGTACCCTTGCATTTGAATTTACCCGGTGGAGAGGACCACCACGATTGGAGGGCAAGTCCATTTGGTCCATGTGAGATAAACCGTTGTACTAAACCGAAATCAAGTCTTTATAAAAAAAACATTTGGGGTATATACACACCGGGAACTCCCTACATCCCAGTTAGTAGGAAAACTCACAATGTGTCAAATACATGTGCTAAGATTGCAAGTGCAAAGAAGTTGGAGGAGCACACTATTTCGTTTTCAGTGTTTATTTCAGCAAAAAAAGACATACAACGTTTCAGGGGATACAAATTCCCCTTCCTCAGGTATAACTGTGTGCACACCCCTTCCACCTTATATACCCTAAGTCCCACCCACTTGTGATGTGGCATTGAGTGATAATGATCCAAAATTTAGATCGTGAAATAAAATCTACAACTATTTACCTGTGAGTATATAACACATCATCTGTAACAACTTAAAAACATCCATATACACATTAAAAGCCTTTTTCAAAAACCATTATTACAGTTTCATTATAAAGTGCCAATGTGCTATAATATATTTTTAAAACCGTCTTAAAAAACAATGCGATATACTGGTTAATAAAAGTGACAAGAGCTCCTTGTTTCCTAAAACATGCTTCCTTCATTGTATAATAAATTTTAAAAGCATTTTCTTAAAAGTAACATCTGTACATTTGTACTAACATTGTTGCAATTTTCAATAGATTAACCGTTATAAGTATTGTTTCTTACCATAGATGGCGCTGTGTACCTGGGTAGATAATTCAGAGAATGTTTCTATTGCAAGATCAATTCTTCAATTATAACATGTTCTTATTTTAAGACACATAATTTCACTCACTATTTCACTATTTGAGTGAAATTAATGTACCTTAAAATAAGAACATGTTATAATTGAAGAATTGATCTTGCTAATAGAAACATTCTCTGAATTATCTCACCCAGGTACACAGCGCCATCTATGGATAAGAAACTGAATACATTTATAACGGTTAATCCTATTGAAAATTGCAACAATGTTAGTACAAATTGTACAGATGTTACTTAAGAAAATGCTTTTAAAATTTTTATTATACACTGAAGGAAGCATGTTTTAGGAAACAAGGAGCTCTTGTCACTTTTATTAACCAGTATATCGCATTGTTTTTTAAGACGGTTTTAAAATATATATTATAGCACATTGGCACTTTATAATGAAACTGTAATAATGGTTTTTGAAGAAGGCTTTTAATGTGTATATGGATGTTTTTAAGTTGTTACAGATGATGTGTTATATACTCACAGGTAAATAGTTGTAGATTTTATTTCACAATCTAAATTTTGGATCATTATCACTCAATGCCACATCACAAGTGGGTGGGACTTAGGGTATATAAGGTGGAAGGTGTGTGCACACAGTTATACCCGAGGAAGGGGAATTTGTATCCCCCGAAACGTGGTATGTCTTTTTTGCTGAAATAAACACTGAAAACGAAATAGCGTGCTCCTCCAACTTCTTTGCATTTGCCATATTGCTGTGGCCCTTGAGGTGGAGGGCTGGGAGGATTGCACCTACTGACTAAAGGCCGTGCCATTGAGGTGTGCTGGAGTGTACTTCGCTGAAGGCTTAGATTGCAAGCTCTTTGGGCAGGGCCTGATGTGAATGTATACATGAAATTGTAAAGCCCTACAGAAGATGTTGGTGCTATATAAATGCACAATAATAATACGAATAGTGTATTAAATGGAAGCTTACTATACTAATAAGAGTTCTATTATACAAACGTATGGGGTGTGCACACATGACAATACAGCAATAACCAACTAGTGTTACCACTATTTACGTATTCATTGATTAACTAGCAAGACTGTAACAGCACAGAATGGCTGATCTTGTCCATCTCGATCAGGCATGCCAAGAGACAAAAAAAGGCCTTAGAAGATCTGATGTCCTTAGTTGGGGTGACGTAAATCCAAAGATCCCTGACCCCATCCAAACAGTGAAGCCATCTTTACTTGAGAGAGGAAGGACAAGGGTAAAAGGAAGGGACAATGATGTCCTGGTTGAGATGGAATGCAGAGACCACCTTTGGCAGAAAGTCCTCAGATTTGCTCGGTCAGGCAAGAAACGTAAACAGACAGGATCTACAGAGAGGGACACTAATTCTGAGGCTTTGCGTATAGAGGAAACAGCCAACAGGATAAGAGAGTCAATGGAATCAACACTAAAGGCTTGAAGGGGAGCAACCTGCGGGCCCTAAAGACTAAAGTCAGGTCACAAGGTTGAGTTGGCGCACTCCTGGCAGGGCAAATGTGTGTAGGTCCCTTCTCCGAGCCAGCTGGCAATGAAAAAAGACTGACAGAGCAGACACTTGCCCATTCAGGGCACTTAAAGAAAGACCCTTGTCCACCCCGAATTGCAAGAAACGAAGAATTCTGGAAAAAACAAACAAGCTTGCACCAGGATGCATAGCATTGCCAGACTTGCCGAGGATGGCTTTCTGGCCGCAAGCATGGTTGGAATCTCTGCCGAGGGGATGCCCCCCATCTTAGAATCTCAGATTCAGTTTCCACGCCGTCAGGTGGAGACATTGGTAATCTTGATGGAACAGAGGACCCTGAGACAGGAGGTCACCCGTGTGCACACATGCCGAGATGCCATCACGAGCATACACGTCCATACACGAACTGACGTCATGCACGCCGTGACCGGGCATTAAAAATTGCGGCTAACCAATCAGGAGACAGCAGAAAATCTCGGAGGGGTGGAGCTAACTATTCAACTAAAGACAACATGTCAAATGTCAGCAACTTTAAACCTACAAAGGTAGGCTCTGGAGGGGCTTAGTACTTACAGTTAAGAATAAAAGACATGTCCACGCACACCCCATAATTTCTAGCAAATGTTCCCTTACCGCACCTATGTACTCTCCTCTGAAGCTTCTGGGTTTGAAAGTCAGCGTTGGCAGTAATGCTTACATAGTGCCCAATTTTCCCTGGATGAGTAAAATCCTCTTGTTGCTGTTTAAGGCTGGGTACACACCAGCCAATATTTTCGGCCAAGCGACCGATTCCCGGCACTTTCGGTCGATATGCCGAAAATATTGGATGGTGTGGGGCAGGCGGCCATGACCGACATCGATCGTTCGTTAAATTTGCAGCGACCGAGGGACATTTGTCCCCGATCAACTGTTGAGTCGGATATGAAACTGCACGATTGATCGGAATTTACCGACACGTCCGATCGTTCGTTAAATTTGCAGCGACCGAGGGACATTTGTCCTGGCCGAGCGCTTGCTCGGGACATAAAGTCCCTCCATGTGTACCCAGCCTAACAAATATTTAAAGCAGCAAAGAGGCATTAACTGTACGGCGAGATTTTGGGGTCTGTAAGTGTAGATAGAGGCAGTTTTGTTAAAGGTTAGAAACAGGATGGGGGTGGACATGCCCTTTAAAGGATAACTATACTCAAATTTAACTTTTTAAAAATGGAAAGTACCTGGGGCCGGATGGTAGGATTATTACTACCTCACAATATGATTTCGTAGAGGAGCTACAGCACTAACAGTTTTAATTTGCCAGGTTAGTCCTGGACTAATCCTTTATTAAAGTTAGTGCTGAACCCAGGAGGAAGACTAGCAGAATCAGTTTTCTTAGGGCTGATGCTCCTCACAGAAACAATATTGGGTGGAAGGAATTACCAGTCCTATATCCCCGTCCCAAGTACTTTTCAATTTAACTGTATTTTAAAAAAAACTTTATACACACAATAGTTATCCTACTCTAAAACCCATTTTAGTAAAGGCAGGATAATCTCCAGTAGTTAGGAAGCCACACAGGGCGATGTACAAAAAGAGTCACACAACCAATACACCAAGGCGATAGCGGATTTTTAGTACGAATCCAATAGGTGGTGTTAAAGATTCAGAATGAGTTAACCCCTATTGGCTCTGTGTATTTCCTTAAGGAAGCAAAAGAGAGTAATAGCAGCTCCCTTTACATTGCCCCTAATGGATGTACAAATTTTCTAAAAGGCGCCTCCTAACTTTTTAGAGTGTTTTCAATTGGCATCTATGTAATTTTTTTTCCAGACACGTAACAAGAAAACATTTTCCCCAAGAGTTGGGGAAAATTAAAAATGTGCACTAATTTTATCAGTAATTAGGCTTAGTTCACACTTGGCCACTGCGATGTATTGCGTTGTAAAAAATGTACTACATGAAGTTTTGTGCATGAATAGACTTGGCTTTTCACGTTAAGTCCAGTGTGGGATAAGATTTTGCCTTTAGCCAACTCTGAAATAGAGGCTTGTAGTATTATTGAGTTCGGTTGTGATAGTCCCGGGAACAGTTATATGCAGGCGTATGGGAACACAAATATCACCCTCAGTAGATGACTACTTAGTTGCATCATTACAGCCTCCTTCTGAATTTTGCTTTATTGATCAGGGGATGCCCGGTTTTATGTATTATGTTAATATTTATTGCATTTGCACTTTAACTGTGGTGGGGTAGTATATATTGGGGTTGTTGAATTCAATTTCACACTGGGATGGGAGTTATGGTTATGGTGGACAGCCAATAAATATATCTTTCATATATATACACAAATCACATATACCATATGTGATTTGTGCCATTAGTTGGGGTCTAAGGGGAAGGGTAATATTTTCCCCCGGTCTTTAATGTTTGTGCATCTCTGCCCTACAGCGTTATCACAGGCTTCTATTGAGCTGTGCGCCTTCCCTACCCTATATATCCAAACTTATAGGGAAGCTTAGTGGAAAATATCTTCAAAATTCTTATTTTACATTAGGACATTAGTGATCTGACATTTCAGGTTCTGTAACTGTCCTTTTACACAGAATGCACACTACCTTGGAATACAGGAGGCAGAGTCCTATATGGACTTTTTGGGACTTTACAGGAGAACCATTTGGAGTAGGGATGTAAGGTAAGAATTTTAGTAGTGGGTTAAGTTATAGTTTTGGGAGTGGATATGGACTTTTTGGGACTTTACAGGAGAACCATTTGGAGTAGGGATGTAAGGTAAGAATTTTAGTAGTGGGTTAAGTTATAGTTTTGGGAGTGGGCATGCCATAAGACACATACAAAATGGAGGACCACTGTTCCCCTTTAAGGTCATTAGGATGGACAAATACTGCTATTTTTTCTTAAAAGTATATATATTTGCTCGGAACTTCCCCTTTAAGCTTCACCTACTAAAAGCCTACATCAATCTATGATACAAAGTGGAAAAAAACAAAAATAAAGAAAATGATCAGTAATAAATATATTCTATTTAGCGAACACTGAAACAATACACAGCTTTAACCTGTCAACCCATTACCCCCATAACGGCTGTGTAATGACCTTTGCCACCTCTAGCCTTAAACAGTCCCATAGAAAAACAGTATGAGAATAAAGCTAGTCTGTGTTTAAATTAGAAGCGTGCAATGCTTGGTTTTAGTGTTACCATTCACCCGGATGTTAATAACCCGGTCCTTATCCGCGCAGTGTGGGTTCTAAATCCGTTCAGTTGCCAACTCTAAACACAGACATTTCAACTCCTGGTGTGTTATTACGTTATACACTACACACTAACAAACTAACACCCCTTTAAGGCGCCCTGTGGCCTACTAGAACCTGTTCTTAACAGCTTCAGACTGACAGTGACAGACATCACACAGGCGCACCTAGGTAAAGACAAGTCAGACTGTGTCCCCTTACAAACTGCCACTCAGTCCTAAGTCACCGCCTCGGGTCCCGTACCGTTCACTCTGCCTCTTCCACTTCCCTATTCGCCTTCCAAATCTGTTGACTCCGGTTCCGATCGGAAATGACGATTATGGGCTGGAAAGGAAGCAGTAAACGTCTCAGGTTTTGCCACGTCCACACTCCTCCCAGAGGTAGAGTGAGACCGGTAAAGACGTAATTAGCGCAGGAAACGTGAGGAACGACGCATTAGAAGCTAAAGGAAAAGAGTCCATCTTTGTTTCGGGAGACTGTTGACTGAAAGGTTATGAAGTTAAACCTGCGTCAGGAAGGAATATAACGCTCGTGGTCTACAGCAGTTAGATTATATCCGATTGGCTGATGATTGTGAACACATACAATGTTGAACCCGACGAATGACCCCCCAAGTGCATGTACAAGGGTGTCGAACAGCCATTAAAGCTGGGTACACAGTAACGATATACCCCGATGGAAAATTTCCATCAGCCGTGCTAGACTCCCTATAGAGGAGTCTAACGCGGCCAATGGAAACACACAGTCCCGAGGGTTCTCCCAATGATGTTCATAGGGAGAGCGCTCGGGACTGTGTGTATGCAGATCTTTGAAAGATGGCAGACAGGATCTTGCAGATCCTGTCTGTCATCTTTCTTGGGCCGATAATCGCACAAACTTGTGCGACGCCCAACGAAACCCATATACACGTGCAGTTATCGTCCGGAACAACATTCATTGGGGCAAAGATTGTACGTGTGTACGAGGCTTTAAAGCTTGCTATGGTTATCATCTCAGCCAATATACCTCCATTTTGTTTGTTTCATGTCGAACGCTTTACCTTGTAATTCTGACTGGCTAGCACAGTGAAACGTCTAAATCTACAGCAAATTAACACTTGTATTTCCCTTTACGTGTGAATATTGCAAAGGGAATATAAAGTGGAAATACATTAAAGATTATATACAGTATTGTTGCATTTATCCAACTTGGAGAGAAATTATTCATAACATCCCAGGCAATGTTACATGCTGATAGCGGCTCTCGGTTTCTATTTCGGCACTTTTAAAGTCAGCCATTAGCTGGCGTTAAAAGTTCTGGAATACAATGTTGCTATCAACATATAAAGCCGCCCACACAGCCACCACAATGAAGGCATTTAAAGGGGAACTGTGTTCCTCCATTTTGTATGTGTCTTATGGAGGCTGCCATTGAACACCAGATCATCTGCATTGGCACTAGGGTTAGGGTTGGAGCATGCTCACTACTATCTTCACTGCTGAAAAATTCTAATATACCAAAAATGCAAATTATCATAATTACCCAGAAGTCTCTTTTTCCCTTATTTGTATAATGAGCAAGGAAGTTATGGGGAAACTCTACCTAACTCAATTGACTCCCTGTTAATCTTATTTTTCAAAGCCTAGAATGCGCAGAAGCTGTCTGTTAACACGTAAATACCGAAATTAAAAACAGGAAGTTGTTATGCAATATTTTTGATTGTCTTTGTAAAAATAAAAAAAAGTAGTATGTTAGAACTGCTACCATGCCATGACTTTCCTTTACTGTTTGAAATTGTACGGTGTTTGATAAGAAAAAACAAATTCAGATTTCTGTCTCTGTAATTAAAAAATGTAAAATATAAAGCTTTCTTTGATAGGGTCTGCTCCAAAATAACATAAACAGAGTATATCTGTTGTATTCAATTAGATCAACTGGACTTGAAGTTTAGTTCTTGAAGACGTTTCGCTAGTCATCTGACTGGCTTTCTCAATTTAGAATGACTTACAAGAATCTGTGGCAATTATGTACCCTGGAAAATCCCAATTGGCATATCACAGCAAAGTGTTATGGGCGTGATTGGATAGTGGCTAAGAGGTGTTATAGGAACGCCCAGAGTAAGGTGTCAAAACAGCATTGTACATGGCAGACAGTTGGTGTCGAACCCCCCCACCTCTATTTAGACTTGGTTTCTTTATTTTCACAAATAAATAAATTTATACTGGCCCATACAATGCCATTGCGGTATTTTGGTACCACATGGTATGGTAATCACGAACGTTTGTACATTTACTGACACAATCATAACAATAACCTGCAGTATCTGGCGGATCGTTTTAATTGCCCATGATCCCTCAATAGCACTTGTACCGAACCCCTGGTATTGTATATCTGGCATCGCACATTTGTCTATGCTTCATTGCTGACACTGCCCAAATCACATATTTTTGTGTGTACCTAGGGTTTGATCCATTGTTGTGTATTAGCACTTGATGTTCTCAATATACCAGTATATTGCTAATGGGGTTGATGGGATGTTTTTAACTTTGTTTTCTGATTGTAATCATGCACTTTACTAATTTTCCAATATATATTTTTTAACTGGCTCTAATAAGTTATTTTTTATGATATTACCCATGGTTGTGTTCAGTGTGCCCATTGTTATCCATGCTTTGTTTCTATCTATTTTTTCATTAATAACCTGCAGTATCGCAAGTTTGTGAAACCGTTGGTTTTTAAATATTCTCCTGTGTTCTGAAACCACTAGATAATATTTTGTTTTCCTAACAATTTAAGCAGGTCATGGTACAAACATATTCTGACATATTCTAGCAAATGCAAAATCACTGTTAAAAGAAACAGACTGATGTGAATTTATATAGATAAATATGCTACTTATACAAACCCATCTCACATAACACATTGAAACCAGGGGAAAGGGTTAATGTGAAATCTTATTTCTGCTTGTTAACGGATAATAAACTATAAATGGACAAAGATCTTTTTTGTCATGTGGCTAAAATCTTGGAAAGTCAGAAAAACTTTCCACATGGGTTGGTTATTATGCAGAACCATTCTGGTTGGTGCGGAAAAGAAATATATAGGCTGCAACACTAGTGTCAAACTAAAAGTCCTTTATTACAGAAGGGATATGTTAAAATAACTTAAAAACACATACAGGGTTAACACCTCACTATCAAAATTTAAAGGGCATGTCCACCCCCAAAACTATTTTTTTGCTGCAGTGTAGGGATCGCTATCCTGTGTACTTTTGCCATACACTTTCATTATTTTTTTGGAACAGTTATCAAGTTATTTTCATTTTTGTGTTTCTTATGGGTGTAGCAATTGATTTCACTCCTCCTATAGTGGGCAGTGTGCCTGTAGTCTATGGAGATATGTCCACCAATCAGAAGGGTTTTTCATAATGGTTAAAATAGCCCTTTCTCCATTTATAAATTAAACATGCAGAATCTGAGCAACTGATTTGCAAGTGCCACCTGGGATTCTGGGATTTTACATGAACCCATTCCCTTCTTCTATAGTCATCAGAACTACATGATCTGATATTGTTGTGTGCAAGTCGATGTCAGTTTATCAATGGTATATATATATATATATACACACACAGAAATACAAAGGCACTCACAGGTCTGAAACTTTTGAATGGCACCCAGGCATTTCCTTGCTTGGAATGGAGTGCTGATCGCTGCTGTTTGCTCTATAGTAAGGCACAACAGTTGTTACAAGCAGGGCTGCATTTATTACAGACTGGTTGCTTTTACACTTGAATTTATTCAGACTCCGCTTTGCTGCATGTGTTTCTAATATCCCTTTGATTACCATGTTGCTCTCTAGACTGGTTTGCAATCATCTCCCTCTGTTCTATTACTGGAGATTATTTCTGGTGAAATTGTGGTACCAGAGTCAAATCCTCATCACCTTTATAGTGATCCCAGACCATTATATCTTAGTATACATCCTCTCTAACCCCAACCAGTCAAATCCTCATCACCTTTATAGTGATCCCAGACCATTATATCTTATTATACCTCCACTCTAACCCCAACCAGTCAAATCCTCATCACCTTTATAGTGATCCCAGACCATTATATCTTATTATACATCCACTCTAACCCCAACCAGTCAAATCCTCATCACCTTTATAGTGATCCCAGACCATTATATCTTATTATACAGCCACTCTAACCCCAACCAGTCAAATCCTCATCACCTTTATAGTGATCCCAGACCACAGACATATGTCCATCTAGTTCAACCTTTACACCGTCCTCTTTAACCCTACCTAACAGTTGATCCAGAGGAAGGCAAAAAAAAAAATATTTTTCTCTAATCTTAAAGGGTATATGTCCACCCCCCCAAAAAACTTTTGATATTTTGGTGACAACCCCCCCAACCCCCCTCCCCCAAAAATCAACCTTGCAAGGTTTTTACTTTTTAAAGATGCTGCTAAAATGTACTTACCGGCCTTCTCACCTCCGGCGTGCATCTGCTGGCTTCTGTGCAGGGAAGCAATTAAAATGGGCCAGACTGGCAGAGTCTGGCCAGTCACAGGAGACACAGCGTGGATGTCCATGAGTCCTCTGATATGACCTATTAGTGAACCATTCACCAGACAGTTTATAATGTGGCCCATTAATACATTAATATAGTGTAAGTAATCATATCCCTGTGTAATTGTCACTTCTCCAATGTAAACAGCCCTAGCTTGTCTTATCTGTCTGCATAGCCTTCATCCATCTTATTACTTCTCTGAACTGTTTTCATTTCTGAGATGTCCCATTTGTACACAGGATTATTGCACTGCATATTCCAAATGAGGCCTTACCAGTGCCTTGTAAAGAGGGAGAATATTTTTTTTCCCTTATATCTATTCCCCTCTTTATACAAGACAATTGCCTACGGGGCAGCTTTATGGAGTTAAAGTCAGGCTAACTGATTTAATATTGATTTAATATAACTGGCATTAAAATCACGTCCTGAGTAAATCCATTTTGGAATTAAAGGAGAACTAAACCCAATTTTTTATACTCCAGAATCTGAAAACAACCCCCCTAAAAACACCAATAAGCTATAAAATCCCACTTCAGTCAATTGTATTAAAGTAAATGTAAGCCTGTTACCGGATGAAGTATGTGTGTGTATGTGCAGTGTCAGACCACACCTCCTGACCTCAGTCACATGCTTCCTTGCTTTATCTGTCCTGTAAAAGGATTGGCTAGAGATTATTAATGGGTGTGACCAACTGTAACAAGTTTCTGCCATAGCTAAGGACTGAGCATGTGCAGAACATAATGGTCGTTGACCAAACTGTGTGATACTAGAATGCTGAGAAATAAAGCACAAACCATATGTTATTTAGGCAAATATCTCAGCACCCATATCAAAATGAGAGGTAAGACACAGATTATTAGTTTTATATCAAGGTGTTCTGCCTTCTGGTTTAGTGTTGTTTTGTGGCTTTAGTTGTCCTTTAAATCAAGTACCAGAGATTTACCCAGACCATTAGCGGTTCTGGGAAAATCTTACACAATATCATGCTAGCTCTAGTCATTGCTGTCTGCCCCTGCGTGGCGGGGGGCTGTAGTTACGCCACTGCCTAGCACAGAAGAATTTATGGTGTAGGTAGCACAAGGATTGTTAAACACAATTAATAAATGCACTACCTTACATTTATCAGCATTGAATCTCATCTGCCATTCTGCTGCCCATTTTGATAATCTATCTAGGTCTGCTTGCATCAATTGCACATCATTGGAAGTTTTCAAAGCTCTGCATGGATTTGTGTCATCATTATGACCAGTCTCTTTCAACTTGTTAAAACCTTATCACCTTTATAGTAATTCCAGACCCTCATATCATCTTATAACAAGTCTCCTTCCCTAACCTATAAAAAAAATCCTATCACCTTTATGTAATCCCAGAACCTTTTTTTATTATAACCTATTGTAACCCTGTAGCTGTACACACGTGGTCCAATATTGTATTCTAGATCTAGATCATTGTGACCAAAATTTTGGTCAGACAGGCCAAAATATTGGCGGTTATTTTATGCCGTGATGGACCAGTGTCGGACAAACTTTATCTGAATCACACAAACAATTGGACATGGCGGTAAATTTTGCCCAATCATGCGATGTTAAATGGACAACCGATAATATTTTGGCCCAGCAGACTGGTAGAAAACAGAGATTGGCCCATGTATACCCAACCTTTATGGTAATACCAGACCCTTTTCATGTCCACAACATAATATCATATATAATATTTCAGGCAGTGTAAGAAGTAACACATCCAATATCTAAGAAATAAAAGAATGTGTAATATTTATCTATGTGTTCAATTATTTGTACGAAATCTAAAAGTATGGAGCATTCCAACAAAAATGTACATTCCAACAGATAATTGGCTTTGTGTTGAAATGTTTGGAGTTAGTAAACATCAGCCATTGTAGAATATGTGTAAATCATTTAGAGCATTGCATATGCAGGGTTGCTAGAACATCAGATGGTTGGAGGTCACACATTAAAGGGTATTTGTGGTCTCCTCTATGTAAAAGATATCTTAAATCATTCAAACAAGGCAATAATGATGTCTCTAGCTTCTCTGGTACTTCAGTTACTTCAGCTTTTAAAGTTACAATCAGACAGTCAGGATGAATGAGGAAGTGTGTGACATTCACATGATGTGATGTGTAAGATGCTCCACCCCCACCGCCAACATATCACCAAAAATAAAAAAATATTTTCTGAAGCTATTTAAAGACAGTTACAGCAGTAGGATACCACTGGGCATGCTCAGTACCTGTTGCAACAAGGGCAGAGCAATGGTTCTGGTGATGGAAACTCCACCCTTTCTACTGCTATAAGTTTACATACATTGCAGCTAGAAGTATGATCCTGGAGTCGTTTTAAAGGTAGGAATGTGCTCTTTTTAATAAAGGCAACTAAAATGGAGACCAAGGTTACCCTTAAATTTATGTAATTAGCAGGGCTGGGCCAGTTCTGATGCAGCCTTGTCACATATACTGTAATAATAGTCTTCTGATTTTTCAGTTATTTGGAAACCCTGCTTTCTTGGTAAGTCAGAGCAAGTGTTTCTCTACCTGGGATCCAGTGACCTCAAGAGAGAAAACTGTGCAGATCCATCCTTGAGCATTTCTTCCCCAAGGCATGAAAATTGTTTCAATGATAAAAAGCTTGGGAAACACTTGGATAGAGAATGCATGTCCATGCATTTATATTGAGAGATTTACAACCTGGAACCAAACAGTAATGAGCCCTCCATCCATACAATACATATTCATATAATACACATTTCAGGCTATGTTGATATATGATGTGATATCACCCTGGTTTGTTCTTGTTTTAGTGACATATTGAGTGTAATATGTTTACATGTCAAGACAATAGTACAAATATGAAGACCTACTGAGCACAATGTATGATTGCAGGTGATATAACTGTCTGCATTTGTTGGTGCATGTCCTGTGTATAAAGCTAAACATTGTAACTGTTCATTTAGAATGTAGGTTTGTTTTTTTTTTAACCAAAAACTAATTCTAAATAACTAGAACTTTTACAATAACTCAAGTAACCAGATTTGATTTGTGATATCAGGACACTTGGATATACAGGATGTGTAAATTAACATTGATTTCAAATAAAATCTCACCCACGGGGCATAAACCTTTCTTTCCTGTCTTGGGATTTTTTCCCTGTTTAATATCCTCCCCTTTGTAAAACACAGGTCAGGTCAAACTAATCTAATTACTTTCCTGGAGAATGTCAGTAGAAACATGAAAATTCTCTGAAGGACAGAGATCAGAGCTATTAAGCAGATTATTCAACTAATAAACTAAGGCTGCAAGTTTGTTAACTTCAGTGTTTAGTCCAGTTACGGTACATAGAAAATATAAAATTAAATCCAGCTTAGGGTTCACTTATGCTTTGTGATAAATATGGATGTTTAAAAATGTTTGTTTACATGGGCAAGACGAAAGACGACTTGCTCAATGTCAGGTGGCAGCTGCAAAAGCTAATACAATTCTTTAACATTTTAGTGGGGGCCTTAGGTTAATCATGTTGTGATTAAACATGTTAAAGGAGAAATATGAGCTACAACCTATTTTTGTTTTATTAAAGCAGATCCAAATTTGCTTTCATTTTCACTTTCATACATTTTCTTCTTTCCAAAACTGCTCTCTCTGGTCCTAGATAACGCATGCTGTGCATGGCTGTCCCAGTGGGAGAGGGGTTATGGATGTAAGAAAGTAAAGAGAACTTTTTATTTCTTGTTATGTAAATCTGAAAAATTAATACCGGTAAATGTCTGAACACGAATATTGTTTTGCAACAAAATTTCTTTTTTTGTGTGTGTGTCCAAATTATGTTGTGGAAAGCAACAATTTTATCAAAAAACTGTTTTGCCATCGCAAAAAAAAAAAGGCAAAGTCTGAGCCATAGCCTATTAGGGTCACTGATTGAAGGTATAAAAAATTCACGCTAGACACACAGTGGTATAGTCAAATGATGCAAGCATAGCTTTAAAGGCATGAACTCCATCTGGGGCATGTCTACCACCCCAAGATTAAAGGGAATGTCTACCGCCCCTAGGATTAAAGGGCATGTCTACCGCCCCCAAGCCCCATTGTAACCCAGAGACCGTGATTCTCACCTTTGTTCCTACAATCCCTGAAGCAAGTTATACCCCGATCCCCACTGGTCTTCTAGATTTGCTGAGCCTCACCTTCCTGGTAGAGCCATCAGTCACAGCTGTGATGTCAACTTGCAGCTGCAGCTGTGTGAGCTCTGTGTGAGAGAACATGTTAAGCTTACAGAGAAGGCGTAAAGAATAACTTGCTTTAAGGACCATGGGAACAAAGGTGAGTTACACAATCTCCTGGTTTGGAGGATACTTAAGAAATTATCAATGGGGCAGGGTGGGGGTGAACATGGCAGGAATCCTGACAGGTATTAAAAGATGACAAGCAGGGACCATCATAATAGGAACAGAGAGTTGACTACAATGGTGAGGGCTGGACTAGAGTAAACAAATACCCAATATTGAAGAGTATGAAAATGAACAATATGTTTTATTTACATTGCATGGTAGAAAAACAAATGAAAAGTGATGATAACAGTTCTGAGGATGTGCTGAGGGTTTTTTAATGCAGAGATTTGAAATGATGTCATCATTAATCTACTAGATTAGGATAATAGAAGAGTCTAAGGCTGGGTACACACAGGGAGATTTTTCAGCCCAATCGACCGATACTTCCATGTATGGGTCGATTGGCCCGAAATATCTGTGCTTCTTTCTGCCGCCGCGACAGATGTCTGTCGCACTTTCGACCGGATTGGGCGATCGGACGTGTCGGTAATTCATTATTGCCGCGACTGACAGACATTTGTCCTGCCCAAGCGCTCACTCATATCGAACACTCGGTCGGGACAAATAGTCCTCTTGTGTATACCCAGACTTACGAAGCTCTTTAGGTCTCAGACTTAGCTCTAGCCTGTTATTGTAATAGGACAATTTGTTATTCTTCCTGCAAACCATCAAACACTCTCTAATCTGAATTGTACAGAAAGACATTGTACAGAATCCATTCATCCCTCCAGTAATCCAGTGATACTGTTCCAGTCCTACCCCACCCAGTCGTGGGAGAGATCAAGGTCTGTTTCTGAAGTTCTTTAGATTGTAAACTGTCTTTTTCCTGGCACTAACCCATCTGTATGGCTGATAATTCTATGCAATTAAAAATGCCCAGATTAAATGCTCAAATCGAAAATAACTACACTAAAAAACAAATTGTCTGATGCACAATACTGTAATTGGTTCATTCCTGGTATCCCAATGTTAACCTGGTTTAACATTGACACAAAGGTTACAGTTAATCTGCACTTCACCGTAATCAGCTCTCCAGCTCATTGGGAAGCTCTGGATGTAAATAACTTACATTTAGAAACTATAAGGCAAAGGATCCAGGATGGTGGGATTAATGGTTTATCTCCCCTAAAGTTAATGTACCGTATAAACACGTTCATGAGACTGGCAGGTTTTATATAGATTTTGTCTACATTTTTGTAGGATTTAACAAGCTATGTAACACTTTCTTTGTGAATACAGGCAATGAGGGAATTGAAAACAAAATAATTGATTCCCCTATGTAGAAAAAACATAAACAAGAAACACAATCGTTCTATGCAGTATCAAAATACATCTGTTATTTTTTAATGGCCACTTATTTTATTAGAAATCAGTAATATCCTATTTTGGCAGTCCCTCCATGTCAAATGAGATTTTGTGTTGAATTCTTAAGAAGATGTCTGTTTAGTCACATTTAGAATCTCTTCAGTTGCCAAAGCCAAAAAAGTCACCAGCCAAAAAAATCTATCTTTTCTGAAGTTAGTTTCAGACCTGCAAGGCTGCAACCATACTCAGCCCTTTCCTCTACCTTTTTAGGGAGAGAGGAAAAAAATCCAAGCATGTAGCTAGCTTTAAAAATAGCAAATACATTTGGGGGTAGGGCTTTTAATGCAAATGAAGGCTTGGGGTCAGAGCAGTGGTGCTGGTGATGTCACAGCTAACAGTACTAGCAGGAAAATACTCAGTTTATACTGCGGTAACTTTGGAAATGACTTTGGAGTCATTTTAAAGTTAGGAGTGTGCTATGTTTAATAAAGGCCCCTTGAATGGAGACCACAGTTCCCCTTAAACCTGTTACACTGTAATTGTAACAAAGTGTGGCAGCACTCGTACCTTACTGAATCTTCCCACGTGGTGTGTACTATCCAGAAGCATTACCTCCCAGCTGCAGGTACTCATATACAAATGGTCGATAGGATAGCACCACTCACAAGGGTTAGAGTAAAATTCCCTTTATTCAAAACATATTAAAAGCAAGGTGGAGACAAAAGTGGAAACATTCGGTGAGACTCAACTCTGGTGTGGCCCACCCGCCTTAAACCTGTTACCTCTCTTTATGCTCCCTGGTTGTTCCAGTTAGCAGCAGTAAGTCATGGATGTAATTGTTGGCATCACAGCCAATGACTGAATGCTATTCCCATAGCCTTCACTGAGCATGAGCAAGCTTGTAAATGAGCTAGGAGAGCTTGGAGAGGAGGCAGAAACTTTTGAGAGGCAGAGGGAAGGGGGAGAAGAACATTTTAACATTTAATATTTTCTGACTATTGTGGGTTTTTATATAATTCTTTATTTGAGTGGTGAAGGTGCCCCTTAAGTCCCAGTCAGCAGAATTAGTTGTTGGGGCAGCCACTAAAGTTTGCAGTGGGATAATTGACTAGGTTTTCCTTTTACATTTGATTAAACCAAAATAAGGTACTAAGGATGGTACAGATCTAGATCTACCAATAGTCTGGTGCCTTTTACTGACAGTGTTCACACAATGGTTTCCTTCATTTTATTTGAACATAAAACAGCAAAACATCTGCAGGTTCCTATCGCACACATCTAGCAAACTGTATCTTCTTGCTGGATTTTCCCTGAAGCCTTTTAGCTGATGTTTATCCACTGACTAAGGCTGGGTACACACCAGCAGATATCTCCGTCCGATCGACCAATAGTGGGACTGTTGGTAAATCACGGCCACTATTGCCGCGACCGACAGTCATTTGTCCTGACCGAGTGCTCGCTAGTAGCAAACGCTCGGTCAGGACAAAAACTCTGCTGCTGTACCCACCCTAACATAGAGTGCGGGCCGGTTCTGTTCCTTCCTGTGTCCATTGTACAGATTTGTTTTTGGGTGTTAAATAAACCGTGTGTTATTGTTATCAATGTCAGGGGTGTCTCTAGGGTTTTTGCCACCTGAGCCAAAATGCCGCCCCTATGTACTACTAGGCGCTATGTTTATTTTCCTTCTGCTATGCCTGCCACTAAATTAAATTGAGCTCTGCCTGCCGCCCTGAACATTTTGCTCACATTGCCTCATTAGAAAGACCCCCCTGATCAATGTACATACAAGTCCACATAGTAGCTTTGAACTGGCCTACTGCTGTCAGAATGAGGTGGCCAAGTATGTCACTGGTTGTTAGAGCCCCAGGTTGTTCCTAATGTTCTGTATTTATCCCCCAAAAATTCTTCTCTGCACTCATGGGAGTAACTGCAGAGGGAATGGACCCCCCGTGAGATTTGGAAACCCTGACCCACCCCCCTTCCCAGGGGCTCAGTTCCGGTATTTTAAACAGCTGATCGTGCGTATAAAGTATCCAAAGTGTCTTACGAAGGCTGAGGTTTTCGATTGTGTCCGATCTCCCATTCATTAGATTTGGACGACCGGTCAGATTTCGGTCGTGGCCAGACGAAAACCCAAAATTGCATGGTGTGTACACAGACTAAGGGTCCTTTCTCAAGTCAAATACATATATATATATATTCAGGGTCAGAGTTGCCTACCATGGTACAAAACCCTGTACCCACATAACCCCATTGAAATTTTAATATATAGATACAGAGGCAAGGGGAGAATAAAGGTGCCCATAACCTCCTGACCAATCCCACAACATTCAATAAATTCTTGGCCAGGAGGTGAGTTTTAATATATGGGCACCTTAAGATATGACAAGGTAAGTAAAGTACCACCATGTGCCACTTAAGTTTGATCCGATTTCATCAGAAACGATTGAGCCAACTTTCCCGAATTCCACTTTATATTAAAAAAAGCTGCATGAAATCAATTGGAGTTCTATCAATTGGGAATTTGGATGTTTTTTTGGTTGATTTTTTTTAACTGTTTATGGACAGCCTAGTGCCCAACCTATCTAATACAGAGGGCTACACAAGGGGCATAACTTGCTGCATAACTCCACCCACCCCAAATTCTGCCACTCCTGGCTATACCCTGCCCCTTTCACATATACTGGCTATACCCTGCCCATACCCTTTCACATGCTTGTGGGCCACCTACATAATAGTTAGCTTACGGTTTTGATTTTTCATTAAATTGATTTAGTACAGGTGTAATATTTCAGAATAACCAATCAACTCTCAGGTTTTAGTGGCATGACAGCCATATAGTGTTTGATTGGTCATTTTAAATACCCTTAAATATGTTTCTGCAGAAACCAATGATATGTACATTTCAGTAATGAACTTATATTATTTTAGAGAATTAAAGGGTGAATAGTAAGCTTATTTTTACATAGTTAAACAACAAGGCTCTGTATTTGTGCCACCAACAGTGGTAATAAATCAATAATATCCTATTTTCGCAGTCCCTCCATGTCAAACAAGGTTTTGTGTTGAATTCTTAAGCAGATGTCTGTTTAGTCACATTTATAATCTCTTCGGTTGCCAAACAGTTGCATAACTTTCAGTCAGTAAACGAGTAGATTTCCTTTACTCTAGGAAAATCAACATTGTGTCTGTTTCCGATTTGATGAGAAATACAGAACTTCTGTGACAAGAGCAGGCTTGTTCAAAGGACTGCCAGCATGGGATGTTTACCTTATTTTATTACTCCCCGACATGCAAATATTATCTAGACAAATGGCAACCGGGGATTTAGATATGTGATGATTTGTTTAAAGCTGGTGGGTATCAGACTGTGGTCCCCCTGAATCACAAATTCTCTTGGATTACAATGAGTAGATCGGAACCAGTAGATCGGAACCAGTTGTGTATGCGAGTGTTTTTAATTTGAGTTTAAGATTACATGCAGGAGCTCTTCCTTCCTTATCAGATCAAAGCGTTACATAACTTGACCTACACCAGGTTTGGTCAGTTTTCCCATTAAATGAGAACCAAAGGCAAAATGATGTACCCAGTGTGAGGACCTAAATTACTCTCACCCCTGGGAGTTGAGCTGGTGATTTGAATACTTACCTTCACGCTGCTCATCTCCAGTCCTGCCCCCTCCCTGTGGCTGGTAATTCACTGGATTCCCTGCATATGAGGACACGTTCTTGCATGTCCTCCCATTGGTTGTTCTGTCTTGCTAGTGAAGAGGTTGAGTCCAACTAGACTGGAACAGAGCAGTGAGGACAGCTAATAAGACCCATACATGCAGCAATCCCAATCGCAATTGGTCCGATAAAAATCTTCCTTATAAAAAACAATTGCCCAACAATTAGCCATACAGTCGTACAATACAAGATATTTTCTACACAAGTGAAGCAGGGCACTGCTAGAAATAACATTATGCGGTGCCTAGCAAACTAAGCTACCTAGAATATAAGTAAATCAAAAGAGAAATGTTTGAGGCACTCTAGCATGTAGTATTAAATACTAAATAAAAATTGTTGTACTTTTACTTACATTTAGCCTTATTTTGTGCTACAACGAACGTATGCTGTGCAACTTTGCCAAGGGGGATAAGTATAGGATATAGACTTGTATTATATCTGTTTGTATATTGTCTTTGACACTGTGTTACTTATCCTACACTGTATACCTTGATATCACTGTGATTAAACATATATCTATAGCGGGTTTACATATGGGCTTACATTATTATATAGCGTCAGACTCCTGTGAAATTATGGATTTTAAATGTTTTTAATATGGATTCCCCTGCACTGAACCAAAATAAAGGGATTTTATATTTAATACTACATGCTTGAGTGCCTCAAACATTTCTCTTTTGATTTAACAATCGTACAATATTGGAATATAACAATTGGGCCCTATAACAGTTAAGTATTCAAACTACCAGCTGTACATATAGGGGTGAGGACCTGGTGTCTTTTACGCTCACACCCTGGTTAAATCCATGGGGGTTTGTTTTGCCTTTGTTCTCCATTTAGCTACAGTGATCAGAAGAGGTTGATGGCAGCGGTAGATTTCCTTTACTTAACCAAGGCCTTTCCTTTTAACCCTATAGTAGGTATAAATAATATCTCAGTCTCATTTGCCGGCTATGTAATGAAGGCTTTGAACGGTAAAAAAAAGAAACCTGTACTTTGTGCTACATAATTTATTATATTTGGAACCCATTAGTCAGTGGAAATGGTTCTTGGCAGCAGGGAGAGTCGTATTTTCCATGGACCAGGGCCAAATTGCTAAATTTCACAATATTTCTTAGTCCGAGCTCAAGAAATCGTTCAAAAATGAAATTTGTTTTGATGTTAGAGATTTTTTGTAGGATCTGAGATTTGAGGAGCGTTTCAGCGGATTTCATAAACTGAGTAAACTGCTATATAACGCCACTAACATTTCTGTCGAGAATCGCTTATGTCCTTATGGGGGGGAGTTGATCCAGTTGTTTTTTTTTAACAGGTAAACTAAACTTTAATTCTTACCAAGAGATAACATACATGGCAAATGGTCCCTTCTGTGTGGTCTGTGGAAGTGACTTCTTCAGCCCCTTGGTTGCCTGCCAAAATGAGGAGATGCCACATGTGCAGCCAAGCTCTCCTTGCTGTTGGTTTATGGTCCAGAATGAGAAAGAAATGTCAGAGGGAGCTGCATGATGTCACTTCCTCAACCTCCTTACAAAATCTTTACTTTTGGAAGGTATAAAAGGCAAGTCCAGGCCAGCCCCCTATAGTTGGCCATACACCTATTAGACATTAAATATAATTCAACGTCCGGCCAGACAAATGCTGAATTGGCTTTAATCTCTGATGCCCCAGCAGTTCTTACTCTTTACGATTGATGTTATGCACATATTAGGCCATGTGATTATGAGGAAAGTCGGGAATTTCTACAGGCCAGCTCAAGTTAACTTTCCTTTCAGGTAGCAGTGACGATATTACAGCCAAGGAATTACAGCTGCTTCCCTAATCATGAACCTTCTGGGGGGGGGGGCAACATTGAGGAAAGGTGTAAAGTACTGCTGTCTTGGGTTTTTGGAGGGACCTGCTGCTAGATGAGTTCACTTTCCCTTTAAGGCATCAGTCCAGTGTGATGAATGGACTCCTATAAATGTGATCTAATGCCTAAAGTGGAACCAGGTGTTGAAACTTCCAATCCTGGATCTTTTTCAGCCCGTGGAAAGGGGGAATTACTATTTGGTTATTTGTCATCACATTGGTGTTAGAGGAGGGAGTGGCATAACAGCATTTATCACTCAGTTTAAACATCATACATTCAGCGAGGTTTCCCCCCACCCCAGCTTGGACATTTATGTGTCTGTGATGAACAGCTCAGGACTTATGTGTATAAACAGTGTTTTTCAAAGCAAAAATTGTAGGAGTTTCCACTGTTAAAGTTCCTGTTTACACCAACAAGATGTCACATCCTCCTCAAAACACTTAAAGTCAAACAATAAATGTGATCATCAACAAATGGTCTGATCCATAGCTCTATCTCAGTCATTGCAATGAGAGCAAACATGATTTCCCAAAGGATTTATAGGTCACAATACCTACAGAATAACCTAATGGGTATTCTACTTAGAGGAAAGGCAATGCACGAAATTTCATTCTATGGATATTATATGTCCAGTGGGATTCTAAGCAAAGTCTGGGGAGTCCCACAGTTAATGTTTTCCTTTTCTAAAGTCACCCCTAATCTGCAGCATCCAATCAGATGTTATCTAACTGTTTATACTCAGTAAAAAGCTAACATCTGATTGGCTGCTGCAAATTAATAAACCTTTGCACCTCTTATTACATCAACCCCAGAATCTTTATCTTTAATTCCTTTAAACAAACTGCATTATACCTACAACAAACTGCAGGAAATAGAAAGGATTGAACCCTAGGAGGCAGGCCACACACAGATACATTTTCTTCTGTGTATTCTGGTTTAAATAAATAGTTGGGTCTACGGTATGTTTCCTGCAGAGTCTGCCTGTTAATACCATTGATTGTTCTCCTGTTTGGACATTAATGTAGTGTGCAGTAGGCTATAGACATGCAGTGAGCAGGGTATACATATTAGGGTAAGGTCCCACCATATGCTTTGCGTTACATTTTGCGTGCATTTTGTCTGCGTTCTAGTCCGTTTGTGGGTTAACAGACATGCAATTTTCTATGTGTTTGTCCGTGTAACTAGTCCGTCTGTGTTCGTGTGCGGTTTATGTAAAAACCCATTTACATCACGGAAATAACAGTTCTCTGGGAGAAAACACAATTTTTTTTTAAAAAGGTTGGTCCGTGCGTGTCAGCTTTCTGTTTGCGTTCCCATCGACTATTATTAAAGTGCGATTTGGACAAACACGGAATAAAAGTCTTGCACACGTGCGGATAAAAAAACGACCACATAGGTTCACAATGCAAATGATAAAATGATTCTCGCGATAACATTTTAAATTGCATCGCGAATAGCAAAACAAAACGCAAAGCACATAGTGGGACCTCACCCAAAGTCAATGATACATAAATAAGCAGAACACAATATCATTTGTTTCCTGTGTACCAACATATTCTACTCCCATCTAACTATACGTTTTATACTAGACCACTAACAAAGCAAACACAGAGCCAAATTTTAAAAGTATCGCAGACAACACAGATTTGCGGTTGGAGGAAAGAAACAATGAAGTGTATCTGGCCCTTTATTCACGAGGGTGGAGATACCCAGTAATGTAGACCATGTTACTGATACAGCTCTCACCCTTGTGGGAAATTTACAGGACCTTATCCATCAACAGGATCTGTTATTGATTTAGAGAGATCATTGGAGTGACAGAGCAGAAGCCCAAGGCAAACAGAGTATTTTCGTTCTGTTCATTAGCACAGTCAGTGTGGGGATCTTAAGGGATCAGCGCTCTAACTTTTGAAACTTTACTTGCTGGGCATTTAAATCTGTATCCCAAAAGCATTAAAACGAGTTTCAGAAGATCTCGCAGTGAAGAGAAATGTGAGAAATGTCTCCTTTGAAGATTAGAATGTGAAACATACAAGTCACATATTGGTGGGTGATTTCTATGCAAGGTTAAATGGGGCAATTGGGAACAAACAGTGGTCACTGCTCTGTTGTTTCTCTACAGGGATCTTTAACCATAATGTTCTACTGGGCTGTCTCCATTGTTTTCCAACATGTGAATAGGTAAAGGATCCATTAAAAAGCCAGATAACTTCAATATCTCTTTGAGTGAAAAGTCAATATGTACGTATGTAAAATAGGTGTAAAGCAGAAACACTATTATAATCAAAAAATCTAATAATCTGCAGCCAATAGATCATCCTTTACATTCCTCAACACACCTTAATCAATAAGATACCCAGCTTTGTAGACTTGAGTTATTGTGAATGACGAAGTAGTTGAATTATAACTACCCCACCAACACCCAATTTTCTAATTCAGGAGTTGGTCACTAGCTTGGTCTACCCTATCCTAACTCTATTACAGAGCAACTATTTCTATTTATTGCATTATGGGGCAGTAAATAATCCAGCAACTCAATTTTTTTAACCAACTAATAAAATCTGTTTCTGTAGATGACAAACTTAACTGGTCCTTTAAAACTATGAAGCTTTTTCCTGCATTCTTTACTAAGATTATCTTATAAACTTTCTGACATTTTATGGCAAATATTTTCTAGGATTAACATTTTCACCCAAACAATGGATAACCCATTAAATGTCAAATATTGAATGTTTATTTAAAAATTCTTTAATAAAAATTCCATATAAATATCCAGTGCTTGGAAATCTCAAATCTTAAACATTTATATGTTTATGTATATAAACAATAAAGAATAACAAAGAAAAATCAAAGTTGCTCGCATGGTTAAATAGAATTCCTGCGCAATTTAATTTTGTTTTTTTTTTAAAATGTCTGAGTTAATTCATACTGTACCTCTCTCTTCCACAGTATTTATGGATTAAAACTTCCTCCAAGTAGGACAGACTTTCCCCCACTATAATATCACTTTCCCTTGCTAAGATGTTTCTTTCCTGAATCCCAGTCTTCTCTGTTTTAACTCCCAGTTCTGTTTTTGGAAGAGGCATCCACCCTGATTGCCCCTCTCGGACTAAGTGAAGCAATGCTCTTTGCTGCAGGGTCTTGTGTGAGGTTGAAAAGGATGTAATTCCCTTGCAGACAGCAGCCCTAAGTGCTTGGATTGCTTTTTTTTTTTTTTTTGTACCTCCTCCCTTTTCAAACTATATGATATGTAAAAGATTTGGGTAACATGTGGCATCCATCATCACACCTGCCAAAAAACTAAACAAAAACAAGACCAAAAAAAAAAATAATTATCTGCTCTTTCCTTTTGGCACCATACAAATAGTATTAAAAAAATAGTATTTTAAGCCAATAAAGTAGTTTTCACAGTTTTGGTTTTTTTTTTGGTTTTAAAGGCAACTGCTGCAAATTAAACTAAGGGGAAAAAATACAAAAGGGGAAAGTCACACAAAGTATATTTTTTGATCTGTGATGTCATTTTAAGATGAGGATATTATGGTGCTAAATGCTTCTTCTTATACTTTGAAGTGCCACAAACAAGAAATATAACTGGTTTAACCTCTTTTTTTTCCTATGGTAATTCCCATAACATGAACTCAAGAACAAAACCCAAAGGGTAGAAAGGAGGCGGGCAGCTGGACTTCGGTAAAAATTTCTTCAATCGTTTATTGGGAATCGTTTAAAACCATACATTAGTAGCCATCACTACACAATAGTTGCAGACAAAGGAACAAAAGCATGGGAACACTCCAGGCTCTGCCCAACGCATTTCGTGGCCAATAGCCACTTCCTCAGGGGCACATGCTTGTTCCCATGCTTTTGTACGTTTGTCTGCAACTAATGTGTAGTGATGGCTACTAATGTATGGTTTTAAAGGATTCCCAATAAACGATTGAAGAAATTTTTACCGAAGTCCAGCTGCCCGCCTCCTTTCTACCCTTTGGGTTTTGTTCTTGAGTTCATGTATTTCGGCCGTGAGGGAGACGGTGCTTAATGGAGGTTTGAAGGAGCGCTGGCCTAATTTGATGGATATCGTTCCCACCTGAACAGATGCAGTAAGTTTGTTTGTTTGTTAATTCCCATAACACATTTAAAATCTATACATAGGCAATGCACCTACCCTTCCACAAACCACCATACTTGACGCAGTTCAAAGATGTTCTGCATGGCAGCAATTCATACAGATGTTCACCGCTCCTTTTCTTCTGGTTGCCACCTCTTCTCGGACTGCTTCTTTCTGAGCTTCCCCACCTGCCCATGTATGTTTGGGGGGTTCTTTACTCATGTGCAGATTTTAGATTGGGGTGTACTTTATTGCAAACCCCACATCTACCACAATGTGTGACTTTTCATTTAAGAATTTAATGTTTGACATAATTCTGAGGTTGAAAATGTATTTTTGTTTGAAATTCCTTATGATACATTTTGTTCTTTTACTTATAATTAGAGATGTCCAAACTTCGCAAAATCCAGTCCACTTGAGGATCCGATTTTTGAATTCAAAATTTGAAAATCTGCGAGCGGACCCATTAAAATGAAAAATATCCTCGAAAATACGAGAAATTCTCATAATTTCGAAAATTTTCCAAAATACGAGAAATCCGCGGTTCGGAAGTTCGGAAGGCAGAAAATCTGGAAAAATCCGCCGTTCACGAACGGGATAAATCCGCGGCGGATCCGGGTTCGGATCTGCGAACCGGCCATCCCTACTTATAATTCTCAAATAAAGGTCTGTTGGATTTTGTGCTTTGATGAATAATATTCAATAGTTTAAATTTGCTACCCACGTCTGTTGCCCATTTGGAATCTCTACTAGTATGAAAGAATAAATTGGTTGTATAATTTGTTGTGTGTTTAACAATTATCTGATTTTTTGACTATTTACCAGCAATTACATCTTCTCAGAACCCTCAAGGTCTTCCTAAACTTTTTTTTTTTAATTTTTAGATACTTAAAAGTGACTGGTGGATGTGAACTTGAATAGAACTGCACAATTCTTTCCAAACTGCATTAGGTGGGTCTTTCTATTGCTAGGATGTATTGTGCTGCATTGTTACATACTAAAAAGAAAAAAAGAAAATGGCCAGTCCAAGTAAACTTTGTGTTTGACTTCCTGCAAGTCAGCAGTCAATATCACCTAATTGGAGGCAAAGGGTAATTGAACTCCTTTCTGACTGGTTGTTGCATAGCCTTCAGGATTATCCATAATAGTATTCATTAATTAAATATAGATTGCTCTAGCTGTACTTACTTTCAGTGTCCTTGATATCCTCCTAACAGCTGTATAGTGCTGAAAAGGGCGGGTTGGATCATATTGGGTAGCAAGATGGGTAATGAAGAAAGAAGAGAACTAAAGAAATAGGATGGTTGAAGACCAAAATGAAAGGTTGATATTGCAGGGGCAGGATATGTGGGGAGAGAAAAGTAGTAAGTAGATATTGGGCTACATGAGCAGAGAATTGTTAAACCAGAGGAGAAATAACGTGTACAGCATAGAAAAAGGATGGCAAACAAAAGGGAAAAAACAGCAAGTAGAAGCTAGATGGAATGAGGAAAGAAGAGGGTGGAATGTATGGTATGAAGATAAGATGCTATCAGGAAATGTGAAGGAAGGGAACAAGGATAAGAAAATGAATGAGGAATGAGAATTAGCCGCACAGCCCAACTCTGGTGTTGGATGGTTCTTCTTAAACCGTAATTCATAAAAATAAAACCTTTATACCATCCTTTTTAATAGTGTTTCCTTTAGGTGGGTAGAACAAGTGGGATTCTCTATCTTCCCCCTCACCTGTCTATATACCTGTCACATCACAATGAAACTGTCATTTCAGCCTGAAGTTTAATTTCTCATTTAAGTAACAGTATTGATATGTTAAATATCCTGCCTACTTAGTTGAACATGTAATTGCAGGTTAGAACTTGCTTGTGGTGTATGTGGACTTTAAAAAAATGAACATTAATAAAGATTTAATTATTTGATGTTCCAATATACTCTTAAGTCAAAAGTTTGGCACGACTTTCATGTAGTTAAAGAAGAATGAAAGTCTCTTGCCTTGCTAAGGAAGAATGAAAGTAAAATAATAATTTTTAAAAAATATCCAGCCACAGATTTACCATTAGGCACATACAGGGTGATGCACCAACGGGCGCATCGCTCCTGATTTGGAGTTGAAGTTGCGCAACCCAATGTTATATCGGTTAGCGTGACTTTAACTTATTCCTTGCGGCAGCTGCGTGGCTAACGCGAAAGTTATATGGCGAAATCGGAATTTTATTGCGGCACTTTCAACGCCAGCTAATAGCTGGCGTTGAAAGTGCCGGAATAGAACAGCACCAAGTAGCGATGTTCTGAGCGCTGCTATTGGCATATAACATCGCCGGGCTGTTTGCACCGGGTTGCCGATAGCTGCACTCGGTGCATCGCCCTGTTAGTCTCATTTCTTCCCAAAAAAGAGAAAATGGGTGGGGTTTGGGGGTGTTGACTGTTTGGGGTGGAACTATGGGTGCCAGGCTTTTTGTGCCTACAGGCCCCTGAGGTGTTAATCCTCTACAAATATCATAAAGTTGTTTTAAACCTATAGGCTCCCTTTCCACGTGTTTCCCATGCCACTTTGCTGTTATTGATGTCCAAACCTATAAGACTAATGCTTAATAAAGTATTGGCCCAACAGGAGGTGTAACCAGAAGAAGAGGATCTTGGAAAGAAGAGGTGGAGCAGCACCCACAATCACATTTATTTTAGACAACTGGTGACATTTCTTGAGAGGCCCAATACACAACATACCTGCTGTTGTTACTGTGACTTTCCAGACAACTGTCTGTTCACTTTACGACTGACGTTACATCGGTAAATGGTTATCCAGATGGGGAACGATGGCAGGTAAGGATTGGTTAGATGGTAATGTCTAATTAGTGTAAGGCCACGTTTAGCTAACGTTTAATATAACAATTTAGATCCTCGTTACACACAGAATCACCTAAACTTAATGTATTAAAGGGAATGTCCAGCCTAAAAACAAGTTTGTTTTAAAATGCTCACTTTCGCGAGGTTCCTACAGTTCAAAGATCCCCCAGAGCTTACTTACCTGACCCGGGCCCTCGCCGCTTCTACTCTGCAGTTGGTGCTGACAGCCCCTCCACTTCCTGGTTGCGGCTGTCAGGGTGTAACGTGACGTTACGCCCAATCGCCTGACAGCTGCGACCAGGAAGAGAAGCAGCTGTCAGCGCAGAAGTCCCCTGCTCCTGTTTTTGCTCGAAACAGGAGCGGGGGGCGTGGAATAGCCAGCGAGGGTCTGGGTCAGGTAAGTAAGCTCTGGGGGATCTTTGAACTGTAGGGACTTCGCGAAAGTGAGGTTTTGGGGCGTGATAAGCATTTTAAAACAAACTTAATAGATTTTCATTCTGTTTTAATTACTAAGATAATAATACTATTATTGTATTGCTCCACATAGTAATAAAAACTTAAGTGAGAAAATACCTATAAACTGGAGATAAATATGAAATCCAGCGCGCACACTGTGACGTTTCAGTAGTACCCATATGGTATCTTCTTCAGACCTTCTTCAGACAATAAACCTATAAACCTATAAACTGTTCTGCTTCTGGGTATCCCTCTCTCCTTTAGGGACCATAATCCTTTGCTTCCAACCGAGGTCTGAATTAATTGTACCACCAGCTTAGCCAATAAAAAAAATAAATTAAAAAAAAAGAGAGTACCGGTAAGCAATGGTTTTACTAGCACAGAGAGATGTATATATGTAACCCTACGTTAATAGATTTAAATTTGACATTTTCCTGGGCAATGTGGTGGTCTTTATTGCTGAAAAATAAAAAGCCAGGAGAGCCCTAGGGATATATAATCTATAGACGATTTGCAGCTGTTAACAGAGCTGAGGTCATGGCAAGACTGAGTCGCACTTCAGGATGGAAACTAGTGATCACTCCCGACCCTCGAATGTTCATGTTGAGTTAATGTTTTTAAAAAGGGCAAAGTGAAATCATTGTGGAATAAACTCTCACGTCTTTGCGAAACATAAGGTTTGCGTTGTTCAGTTTCAAGGTATATGTCTGGTGGTTTTTATTTGGATAAATATATTTGCTTTCTGGACAAAATAAGGCAGCCACTCAACGTCAGCTATTGCCAGTCTCTCTTCTCAAAGCTGATTCAATGCTGCTAAATAATAATCTTTAGCTAATCACATGGGGCTTATTTAATAAAAGGTGCGCAATTTATCAGCAACCGATCAGATGACAGCCTTTTTCTGGTTGACTACATTTAATAACGTCTTATTGGTTCCTGCAGATTAACGCAGGAAAAAAAAATACAAACTTACCTTCCGACATTCCTGTGATGTTCCGACAACCGTCTGGCCTGATCTGCTGCTCCACTCAACATTCAATCGACCAACATTTATTTCAGATGTACTGTAACATTGAGGCAGGGTATGGCCAGCTTAACAGCCATTATTTGCACCTAATCAAGCACCTAATCAAATAAGTCCCTAATTTTAGTGTCTTGCACTTCACAGCATAAAAACCTTCTTACTTTAAAAGTTAACGTTTAAAAATGTATTGCCTTGTATTTGTGGTGTTCTGATTTATTCCCTGGTCTTTGATAAAGAATTGAAATTGCTTTAGACCTGGGATTTCATAGTAATTGAGGTTGAATAAAGACATCAAGTCCATCAAGTCCAACCTATTCACCTTATTTTTTTTTAATTTTTTTTTTATTTTTAACCCTACCTAACAGTTGATCCAGAGGAAGGCAAAAAAAAACACAGCAAAAAAGGGGGAAAAAACTCCTTCCTGACTCCAAACGGCAATCGGAAAGTATCCCTGGATCAACCAGATCTATATGTATTAATACCAGTAATTCTCAATATTATATAGTATCCCTGTCAGCTAATAAAGCATGCTGGGAGTTGTAGTTTCCAAACATCTTGAATACCACCCTCACCCAGTTCAGTTTGTACCTGTGGGCTCTTCTCCATCCAGGAACTGTGGGCTCTCCTCCATCCAAGGGCTTCCTGTGTTCCAGGGACTGTGTGCCAGCATTGAAGGTAAGCGTCCTCTGCATTCCGGCATCCGCACGCTCATTCCTGTACTGGCGCGCCGGCTGACATCACTAATTGGCGCCGGGCAGTGACGTCAGGCCGGCGCGCCAGTACAGAGAATGATCGTGCGGCTGTCGGAGTGCTAAGGTAAGTAGTGACTCAAGTATAAACCGAGTCCAAGTTTTCAGGCTGATTTTACAGCCTGAAAAAACTCGGTTTATACTCGAGTATATACGGTAGTGCAATTACAGTGAAAATAATTAAACCAATTCTTTAGCTTACAGAATTAAAATTAAACACCCCTCAAACTCAGAAATACACCCCACCAATATATTTTTAGAATGTATACACCTTTAGCTACATAATGCTTCTATTATGCAGAATTCCGAAAACCGTTAGAAGATTTTTTTTTTTTTAAATTAAGGAAATATAGAAGTCTTGTCAAAACTTACCCCGAATATCAATCTCCCACATGTTCTAAATCTAACGTTATGCCACATGCATGGATGCACACAGAGACATGGCCAGCCAGAAGACCCAAATTTAATGATATGTCACATGTGTGAGTGTGTGCAGAGACAAAAGCAATATTTATGACTAAGAGCAGCAAGCTAGATATACAGTAAAATTGTGTTCACCTGCTTGGTGTGCGCTTTCTTTACGGTGTGCGCCACTGTCTCACTTTGTGGAAAGTTTGGACACAAACATCAACTAGCCCCAACTTGCACTTTTTTCACACAAAAAAGATACAAACCTATCCAAACCTCCAATATAAAAATAAATGAATAAATAAATTCTACTAAATATCGACCTACTCCAGGTCCCCGTATATGCCTCACACAGAGACATGGCCAGCAAATAGACTCAAATGGAGCTAATGCATCACTTTTGGGATCTTCTATGCGTATACTTGCATTTTTCTTACTAATTGCTCCATTTACTTGGAAACATTGCCAAAAAAGACATATTTGGAATCTACACACCCTATTAGTAGACTTTCTGAAAAAATAAAGGAAATAAAATGATTCAAAGTTAAAAGGTATGTCCAGCTTAAATAAAAACCTTAAATATCTTGAAGGCCAGCCCTGACTACCCCCAACTGCCGAGTTACATTTTTAAAAAAAGAATCAGAGACATACTTACAGCCTTTTGCTCCCGCAGCTGTCTTCCCCGGCTCCCTGTTTGCCGGAACTTGCAAACGGGCTAGATCAGCAGCACGCCTGCGATTGGCTAAAAGGCAGACAATCACAGATGAGGCTGTCGGCTTTAAAGACAGCCACGGAAGGGCTGTAAGTATGTCTCAGATTCTTTTTTTAGAAATGTAACTCAACGGTTGTGGTGGCCTACAAGCTATTAAAGTTTTTTATGGAAGGTGGAAGGGCAGCCATAGAGGTAGCTGGAGGGTGGGAAAGGGCTCCCCTGCACGTCACTGTAATCTCAGAGGTTAAGGAGGAGGGGAAACCTTTTACACAATGGGGCCCAAAGAACAACTTTTCTGTAAGGGTATGTGTTTTTTTTCAGGCTAAGCATACCTCAAACTCCGAAATCTCAGGGAAGCGGCCGCCGCGTCCCTGGGTGCTGACGTCATCCCGTGGCGCCCTTCTCCAGTTGCACGCACGTCTTCTCTGGGTTGCGCACTGCGTTGGGTCTTTCTGGTTCCGCACGGGCGCGCGCAGGCATCTCTTTTTAACTTCTTATCTCCTCCATACTTACAGGCAGTAGAATGGGATGGGGGGGGGGGGGGGGGATCCAATCCGTTTAAACTTGTTTTTGCAAGCCAATCCTGCATCAGACTCTCTTACTCCAGTTCCCTATTGGTCCCTCTGCCTATTTAAGCTTGTTACCGGTTATCCTCATTGCCTGTTATAGTTTTGGTTTAGCCAAGCTAGTGGTCCCTGCTATTGGTTCTAGTAGCTAAGTCCTAGTTCCTGTAGTTTAGTCTTGTTCTTTATTGTTCTTCTCATTATTATCCTTGTATTCTTGTCCTTTTCTTTGTCTTCCAGTTCCTGTGATTTCCATTGGTGTTTTGGGTTTTCCAGAGTATACCCGGCCTCAGTGTCTATACCTTGCACTCTAAGACCTGGGGGTAAACGTGTACAGCGAGGCACAACAAGTCTCCTGATGATCAGGGGCTTGTCTATAGGTGAAGACAGCGGCTGTAGATTGGGGTATAGGCGCTGAAGGTATACTCTGGGACTCCGGGCATCACACTATATATCTAGAAACTATATATTTTTAGAACATACACACCTTTAGCGGTGTAATTATTTGATACATGTATGTAGAATTCTGCAGTTCTTTGTTGAAATTTGCACTACTAGCAGATTTTCTGTAAAAAAAACAGGATTCAAACCCCCAGTACAAATAAAAAAGCCCACTAAATATTGACATCACACTTGTCCTCAATAATACGGTAGCCCACTTATACTAGTGTAAACAGAGACCCTTCCAGCAAAACGAGCCAATGTATAACTTTGGGGCTGTGCACAGTTTAGGTTTATCTATTGCACAGCGCAAGCAATGCAATAAATTTTGTGCCTTTTTTTCTCCTTTTTTCACCTTTTCTATTGTGTATTTAAATATGCGCAAAAGGTTGCAACTAACTGCTTTTTTTTGCAACATATTAACAGTGGCAAAGTGGTTAATACATTGTGGTAAAGAGTAGGTTGTGATTGTGAAATGTATTGCATCTCCCCCATATATGCTTTCAGCTACCTCACAGGAGCCAAGAAAGTTGGAGGGGCCCCAACTTCATATTTTCCCTATGACAGATACAGCCTCCCCCCAAACTAGGGTTTCCAGTCGTCTCTATTTGGAGGGAATCGTTCCAACTGCAGGGTAAAATCCTGCAGTAAAGGCTGAAAATCCTGTTCAAAGTACGGACCTGGCAGCGCTGCCCCGGAATGCCCACCCTCTGCCCTGTAACACCCCTAACCTCGCCTGCCATCTCCACCCTGCCCACCCTGCCCCAGATAGCCATTTTAGATGAATCAGAAAGGGAAGCCCCATTATAGTTTAGCTGGAGGGACCAGTGATTCCTAGTTACACGTTTTGAAATAAAAAAAACAGGTAGATTTGTTATTCTTTAAAAAAAAACATTTGCTAATCAGAACGGATTTAGGAAAATGACAGGTGGTGATTTTTCTATGTTGTGTTTGCTACAAGCCTCCCTTTATAGTGTTGTTCAGTGGAAACTGAAATATAAAGTAATGTATACTGTAGATTATGTAGGCATTCATGGAGACACGAAAAATATTTCAAGGCTTCCAATTCCTACATATTGCAGACCCTTGTGTTTACCATCCGTTTCCCTAGTTCTCTCTAGTCCATACACTCCTTCTGATTGGTAGCAGTTGCATGTTTTTGCAGTTTTATCTTTAACTTTAGTGTTCATCCGTTTGTCAGCCATAAGCCTACAAGATATGCTCCTTAAAATAGGTATGAGTGATAGCAGCCTGCACTTCTTATCAGGCCTTGGTTCTGCTAAATTTCTGTGCAATTGGTATCACAGTATCAAGAGGGTGTCTCATTTGCCCTCTGCTATATCTATTATTTCAGTGATGGCGAACCTTTTAGAGACCGAGTGCCTTAAATCCAACCCAAAACCCTACTTTTTATTGCATAGTGCCAACATGATCATTTAACCCGAATATGGAGTTTTTACTCCATACACACCCAAGACACAGACCAATACAGTAGATGGAATCGATTAAAGATTAGCTATTAGCCTCTACATTACCACACAGGACTCTGAGATCTAAAACAGTGACCATTAACCTCTACATTACCACACAGGAGTCTGAGATCTAAAACAGTGACCATTAACCCCTACATTACTAGACAGGAGTTTGAGATCTAAAACAGTGACCATTAACCCCTACATTACTAGACAGGAGTTTGAGATCCATAGCAGGGAAACCAGCAGAGCTGAATGTTATAACGTGACCTCTCTCTGCTACAGACAGCCGCTACACTTTCCCTCTGGCTTTCTGGTAACAAACTCTGGTAAACTCTGCTGTGCATGAGTGCCCAAAAAGAGGGCTCCAAGTGCCACCACTAGCACGCGTGCCATAGGTTCGCCACCACTGTATTATTTCATTACCTTTTTATTAATTTTAATGGGCATATGTAGTATGAGGAACAAAAACTGCATGTTGAATTTGCCAGTTGCAACCAATAAGGTGTGTGTCTTCATTATTCTTAATTAGATCACAAACAATCATTTCTAATTAGAAACACAAAAAACTAGCATAAGTGGCTAGTACAGAACCTGACTAGACTTGGAAAGCTGGTTCCAAGGCACTCCACTACCATGGACCTAAAAAATAGAAAGTATGTGGTTGGCTGTAATAAGTATAATATACCTGGATAATATCAAAAGACAGTATGCAGAAAAAATACAGTAACTGCTAAAGGTCCTACATATAGATATTAAAATCCAGAATAAAAAGATATCTAACGACCATGTGTAGAAGTCCCAAAGTCAAAGGGATAAATAAAATATAAAACGAATGTCTATATCCACGGGATGGTCACTTCTAATAGCAAGTGAAGCCGATCCAAGCAGGGATGTATGGGTGTATAGATCCTTAAAGTCCCGTTCGTGTGCGCACACTTAATCAATAGATACTTAGGAACAGGTGGAGCTGGAAATATAAACAAATCATACTACACCGTCCTTCTGGTAGTGGCTGGAGGGTAGACGGCCTCTTCCTCCTGGTCCCCCGGACTAAGCAGGTCCGTGGCTTACAGAGCAACTTGGGATCCAGCAGCGTGTGTTGGTAAGTAGGTCGATCTGTTTGTGTCCCTCCAAATCCACATATACTACCAGGGGTGATTTCTCTCCGGTCTCGGACGGTCTCTCGGGCAAGCAAGCCACAATCCTTTCCAGCTCTCACCAAACCCCGGGAAAACACGTCACTTCCCCATTAGATATCTTTTTATTCTGGATTTTAATATCTATATGTAGGACCTTTAGCAGTTACTGTATTTTTTCTGCATACTGTCTTTTGATATTATCCAGGTATATTATACTTATTACAGCTGGCCAGCTATTTAGTGATTTATACAGGGGTTATTTTATATGTGGTATTTTATACCTGTGATATTTATGATATTAAAATGTATATTATTTAGAGTATGTGTTGAGTGTTGTATTTATGTGTATCACTAACAGAGTACTACTTTCTTTTATTGTCTATAAGGTTTTACTCCACTTGGGGTTCTTCCTGTGTTTCTGAGTAGGGTACCTGTTTGATTGTGTCTGCCCTGTACTTTGTTGTGGAAAAGTATGTGGTTGGCCCTAACGGCAAATAACGCACCATACAACTGGGTTCTAAATAAAGTGCATATGACCCGGAAGAAGGGAAGTTAGTTCCCAAAACGCGCATCGGTTGTTTGGTTGAACTGTTCACTTGGGCCCGTGTGTTGATTCTCACCGTACCTTGCACTGGGTTTGATTGCCACTCCGTACTTTTGAGACCTGTATGGTGGGAACATGAACTGATACCATTGGAGGGATTTTGGGAAGTTTGTCTTTTACCACATCTGTCTGTGTGGCATCTACCCGATAGATATCCGTGAGGGGTGAGATCTACCCAATTTTTCCATTTTACACCCTTACCTGGGGGATATGGACTATCCAATATATGGTGGTATCCCCTCGTCCATTTTCAGGGAGGGTTGTTATTTGATTAGGCTTATTTATGTTATATGGGCACTTTATATGACAGCCTACTGTTTTTAGTATTTATGTTATCATTATTGGCACTGCATAGTACTTTTGCCTTGTTTTGCATACATATATATATATATGCACTTTATTTAGAACCCAGTTGTGTGGTGTGTTATTTGCCGTTAGGGCCAAGCACATAATTTCTATTTTTTAGGTCCATGGTAGTGGAGTGCCTTGGAACCAGCTTTCCAAGTCTAGTCAGGTTCTGTACTAGCCACTAGTGCTAGTTTATCTGTTGTATTCAATTAGATCAACTGGACTTGAAGTTAGTTCTTGAAGACGTTTCGCTAGTCATCCGACTGGCTTTCTCAATTCAGAATGACGTGTACAAGAATCTGTGGCAATTATGTACCCTGGAAAATCCCAATTAGCATATCACAGCCAAGTGTTAAGGGCGTGATTGAATAGTGGCTAAGAAGTGTTATAGGAACGCCCAGAGTAAGGTGACAAAACAGCATTGTACATGGCAGACAGTTGGTTTTGAACCCCCCCACCTCTATTTAGGCTTGGTTTCTTTATTTTCCCATAAATGGCCTACTTAACACCTCTCTTGAACCAGTCACGTTCCTTTGCCAATATGTTAACATTACAATCTTCAAAGGTATGTCCTTTATCCTTAAGATGCAGGTGCACGGCTGAGTCCTGACCCGAGGAATTGGCTCTTCTGTGCTGGGCCATACGTTGATGCAGTTGCTGTTTGGTCTCCCCCACATACAAATCAGAGCATTCTTCACTGCACTGCGTATATAATGTGGCTTTTCTTGTGTTTCGGTATTGGGTCTTTCGGATGTACCAATTGCTGCCTCAGTGTGTTGTTCGGTTTAAAGCAGACAGGGATACGGTGTTTTTTGAAAATTCTTCTTAATTTCTCGGAGACCCCTGCTACATATGGGATGACCATGTTCTTTCTCCTGTCTTGCTTTTCCCCTTCACTGTTGGTATTCGTGTTCTTTTCTTTCCTTCTACTTCTTTTGACAAAGGCCCAGTCTGGATATCCACAAGTTTTAAGGGCTCCTCTGAGATGTTTAATTTCTTTAGCCTTTGCCTCTGTGCTAGTCGGGATGTTCGCAGCTCTGTGTTGCAGGGTTCTGATTACACCCAGCTTGTGATCTAAAGGGTGGTGGGAGTCAAACATCAAATACTGATCTGTGTGTGTTGGTTTTCTGTAAACCTCTACTTCCAGTTTACCATTTTCCTTAACTTCTACCAAGCAGTCCAAGAAAGCCAGTTTGTTGTTTTGTACCTCTTCCCTTGTAAATTTGATGTTTTGGTCTGCCGCATAAATGTGCTCTGTGAAAGCTTGTACTTCCTTCTGGTGGATTTTAACCCAGGTGTCATCCACATATCTGAACAAGTGGCTGGGTGCTATGCCCTTAAAGGTATTAAGGGCCTGTTTTTCTACCTCCTCCATGTAAAGGTTGGCCACAATGGGTGAAACTGGAGATCCCATAGCACATCCATGTTTTTCTTATAGAACTTATCCCTGTATTTGAAATAGGTGGTATTCAGGCACAAGTCCAGTAAGGAACACACCTGTTCTGGGTTGAGATGAGATCAGTTCTGCTGGTAAGAGTGCAGTCTTGGCCTAGCCGTTTTCTCCAACAGCCTCCTTGGTGGGTATACAGGTGAAGAGAGATGTCACATCATAGGACACATCATAGGCACAGATTCTTGTTCAAGTTATTCTGAATTGAGAAAGCCAGTCGGATGACTAGCGAAACGTCTTCAAGAACTAACTTCAAGTCCAGTTGATCTAATTGAATACAACAGATACACCATGACCCGGATGAATGAGAACCTTCACAAGCACTAGTGCTAGTTGTTTGTTTCTATTGTGCCTGGGTCCCTAGGGACCATAATAACTGACAGCACCCACCCTGGGCCCAAAGTCCATTGGGGATAAAATAAAATAAATAAAAGTTTAAACTTCTTGCAATTGTTTGTTTGGATTTCTTCTGCTCCATGTGCCATATGGACTTAAGCTAGGTACACATACTAGCGATAAAGCTAGTATGTGTGGATCCGAAGTTATCGGGGCTTTATCGCTAGTGTGTGTAGCGGTTTTCCCGGATGAGCACACGCCCGCCGAACGTTCCCGTTGACCGATCGGTCGTTCGGAAAAAAACTCAAATTTCCCTCAGAGGAGTCTGCTGCGGCTGAGGGAAACACACAGTCCCAAGCGTCTCCTATAGGGAGAATTCTCGGAACTGTGTGCATGCAGATCTTTGAAAGATGGCAGACAGGACCCAGCTTTAGTTCAAGCAATCAATCAATGCAGGCTGAATTTATTTACTTAATCCGATATGAGTAGTGGATATTCCCCACTGAGATAATTCATAGGGCTTGCACACGCTACCCACAGATGTTTATTTTAATATAAATCACATATAAAAGTTAACCCCATAAAACTTTTTTTAGCATTCTAATTATCCTATCAACTTATATATTCCCATATAAATATAAATTAATTCTGGTCCTGCCCCCTCCACTAAGCCAGCAAGCCAGGGGATGTGCCTATGGGTAGCCTTGCTTCTTGCAGAGCGCATCTTTCTTTAGGTTGGCAAGCATGTTAAATGGGTATGTAAAAAAAGAAAAAAAAAATATCTTTGCTTTATCTTAATCTATTAAGTAATACATGCAACTAGCACATACTTTGAGGTGTGTGTTGCTTCATGCCTTCAATCCAGTTTTTTTGCTTAAAGGTTTGTACACACGTGCAATCGTGGGTGCCGACCAAAACAGCCATTTCGGCCGCTTTGGCTGATAAAGTGCTTATACACGGGCCGATTATCGCCCAAAACGGCCGTTCATACACATCGTGCATTGCGGGTCGGCACCCGCGATCGCACGTGTGTACAAACCTTAAGTTCGTGTGCAAATACATGTACTTTTCAGAAAAAAGAGCAGTATTTTTTTTATCCCAGTGACCATAATCTGCCCATTCAGCATTTTGTCTGTGTATAAATAAATGCAACTGAAATACTGACATCCTGTATGCAGGATGTCAGTTGCAGAACGTGCCTTCCTATTGGCCTCGTTGCTGACAAGAGGAGGGGGCAGAGCCTGCCAGAGCAGCGTTTCAGTAAAGCTGTGCTTTAACTTTCGCGAACCCAGGGGTGAGGACCTAGCGGTTCAGGTCCTCACCCTGGGTAAAAGATACAGACCTAAGAAGAGGAGCGGAGGGAAGGTGAGTATAATTGTCCTTTAACTGATGCCCTCTTTATCAGACACAACTTGTGAGGGTAGGAATGCTTAGTAATTACTATGAGCCAGCACTGGGAGAGGTAATTTCCCATTAATGCATTTCACACACACCATCTGTCACCCCTAAATGCACACAGCAGAAGAGTTTATGATAATAAGGCACTTAATTGACAGCTGAAATGTAAGATGCTTCAGATTTGAGATCTAAAGAAACAAGAGGCAAATGAAAAAGAAAATAGTACAGAGCTGTTTTGGGGAGAATTGTATTCTTCAGTAATGGGCAAGGCATTTTTTTATTCAGTTTAGATACCCTTTAAGGGAGGGGGTGGGGCATTGCTGGGTAGAGCAAAAGGAAATGGAATTGCTAAAAGGCTTTAAATACCAATTTAGGAGCACTGTTGATCTACTTAAATTGGAACTATATATACAAACCTTACTTCTTCACATATATTTAAAGGGAATGTACAGGGTAAAGCAAAGTTCAGTGCATTGCAAATCTGTACATTAAAACTACTATGTGACTCTTATAAGCCATTGTCCAAGCTTACCTTTCCCTCTTTACTTGCTGGCTCTCCCTCCTCCACTGTAATCTTGTTTAATCTACTGCCCCTGCAAGACTTGCTGGATATGAATCTTGCCCAGTCAGTCAGGACAACATTTGTAAGATATTAGATGGCTTGGTCTCATGTCTTCAGTCCACATTCCGATCCACGTTTTACTTTTAAGTGTAATGAACAGCTAGCAGAGCAGTCCTGTAAGTGACTCCTCCAAATAAAGCGAGAGGAAGGTGTGAGAGCAAGCCACCATATATCGCTGCACAATGACGTCAACCCTGTACGTGTTGTCCTGACCGGCTGGCTGGGTGAGATTCACATCCAGCAAGTCTCGCAGGGGCAGTAGATTGAACGAGATTACAGTGGAGGAGTGAGGGGCAGTGTTTGGCTTTACCTGTTCGGATGACAGGAAGAAGTCGGGACCAAAAAGGAAGCGACGCCCAATGATACAACTAAGGACAAGTAGATCCAGCATGAACCGATGGCTGAAATTTGAGTTTCAAAGGAAAGCACCTGAAGAATTTTTGAGCCAAATGAGGAGCATGAACATCAGAGTGTCTGATCCAGGAACATTCTTCAGGACCGAAGCCTTTTCACTGGATGAGGAATTGCAAGGTGTCTCTGGAGAACCTGGAATCGAGGGTCTTTTCTACGTATTCCTGTTGGCCGTTGACTATAACTGGAGCAGGAGAGTGCTGTGAGGAAAAATGGTTAGAAACACAGATTTTAAAAAAAATAAATATGTGAAATGCATTGGGAATCCTCATCTCAGGAGGGAGTTGTAATCGAACAGCTGTAGGATTGATGACTTCGAGGATAGGGAATGGAACTATGAATTAGGGTTCCAGTTTTGAAGAAGGGAGTTTGAAGTTATTATTTTAGGTGGAAAGCCATACTTTAAGGAGAAGGTCTCCATCTTGTATCTGCATAAGACTTTTTTGTTTTTTCAAGATGATTTTTAGTAGCACTCCACATTGCAGAAATGTGTGCTGCATTGTCATTGGCTACAGGGACAGGGAAAAGCTAATGGATGTTGTCCAAAAACTGTAAAGAAGGGGGACCTTCCAGTCAAGGAATGGGCAGCATTATAATGAGCGAACTTCACCCAAGGTAACAAGTCAGACCAATCATCCTGGCAAAGGGAAACATGGCATTGAAAGAATAGTACTAAGGACTGGTTGAGGCATTCTACTGCTCCATTAGTTTGAGGATGGTAAGCTGAAGAGAACTGAAGTGAGATTTCAAGGATTTTACAAAGAGATCTCCAAAACCTTGCAACAAATTAGGTACCTCTGTCAGAAACAATCTCAGCTGGAAGACCATGGAGGCAAAAAATGTGGGAAATAAAGAGTATCGCAAATTCCACAACAGAAGGGAATTTGAGGAGTGGGACAAAATGTGCTATCTTACTGAACCGGTCCAAAACCATCCAAATGACCGAATTACCTCTGGGAGGAGGAAGTTCTCCAACAAAATCCATAGTGAGATGAGTCCATGGGTGAGAAGGAAAAGGGTTCAACAGACCTTGTGGAGGAGAGTGGTCCGACTTAGCAGTAGCACAAACCACACAAGCGGATACATAATCCTTAACATCTTTTTGCATGGTTGGCCACCATACTAGACGGTTAAGAAGTTTTAAAGTTTTAAGAACCCCGGGGTGGCCGGCCTGTTTGGAGCTATGAGTTTGATGGAGAATATTGGCCGATGTTCCTCAGAATTGATGGTATGGAGGATTGGCTGGCCAGTAACTGGGAGGCCAGAGGTGAATTTACGCTGCAATGATTTTGGAGGGTGGAATGATTGGTTCTTCTTGTACAGGTTAGATCTCAGAGGGAAAAAACTTCTGGATAAGGCATCGGCCTTCTTGTTTCTGGAACCAGGGAGATAGGTCATAATGAAATTGAAGTGGGAGAAGAAGCGAGCCTGTTGGTAGAAGAAGCGAGCCTGTTGGGAGAAGCAAGCCTTTCGGGGGTTTGGATGAATTCATGGTCCATGAATGTGGTCCATGAATGTGGTCCATATAAATTGTAGTTTGGAGAGAGGATCCTTCCAGGAAATGTTGCCATTTTCCCTTGGCTAATTTGATGGCAAATAATTCCCTGTTGCCCACATTATAGTTCTGCTCAGATACTGAGAATTCCCTGAAGAAGTAGGCACATGGATGGAGCTTACCGTCGGTATTGAGATGCTGGGACAGGATACCACTGGCCCCAACATTAGAGGCATTCAATGTAGAAAGGAAGAAGGGGGTTAGAATAGTTGAGAATAGCGGCAGAAGAGAAGGAATCTTTCAGGGATTTAAATGCATCTAAGGCCAGTGAAGTCCAGGAATTAGGTCTACCCCCTTTTTTAAATTAAGGCAAGGATGTGCACAATTCAGGAGGAGAATCCCTTGTGGTCCAGAGTTTTGCCTGAGGCAGGAGAGTACTTCCTTTATCTGAATTCTATGAGATTGTAGATCTTTCAAGTATATTAGTATATCATCCAGGTATACTACCACTAAGCGATCTAGGGGATCTTGGGGGCATGGTTCCAGGGAGCAGCTCGATAGGGTAGTCGTACCTCCGATGAGGAAAAAGTCTCTCTTACAAAATACATCCGCATATTCTTTGTATTGAGAGGGCAACTGGACAATTGTGAAGGATTGTGAAGATGTAGTCAAGGAAGGACAATAGGTGTAGACGGACAGTCAATAATAAAGGTTATATTTTCTTGGTGAAGAGGACCAACCCGTAGGAGCACCTTGACGGTGATCTGGGAGATAATATTGGTAGATAGTGGCTTGTCATCAATAGCAACTACATGGAGAGGGGTAGAGAGAGGCAGGAGGGGAATCTGTAAATGATTAGCAAAAGAATAATCCAGACATTTACCCACAGCACCAGAATCGAGAAATGCCAGAAGTTCTAGAGCAGAAGTCGAATTGACTTGAAGTACAGGAAGAAGGAAACGAGAAGAGTCTTGCAGACTCATTGAAGGTTTGACCAAGCCTTCTGGGTGATTGTACTCCACCCAGAGTCAGGTCATATGCTTGTTTGAGCAAAGTACTTTAAACTAGAGAGTCAGCTTCAAGCATTCAGGCCACACAGGACAAGCTGTCAGCTCATGCAGCCAAAAAGGCAAGTACCAGTAGGTTAGGACCCAGTTAAAGAAAGCAACCTTGACGTGGTGACTGGGCTTAAAATAATTTGGCCAACTTATTGAACTAATTGCTTTTATTTATTCAGGGTTAAGCAGACTGTTTGTAGTAGCAACCTTATGGAGGTAGCCAATATGCAATTAGAATTGTTTGTGCGCTAGAATTCTGTTTTTTGTATGCATTATATTTTTGGTCTCTAGTTGCACTTTAATATGGATGTACAACAGCCCAATTTTCTATATAATAAGAGTCTTGCAGAGTGACAATGGATGTTTTGCCCAGATGGGTCACCCCACTGATATCTGTTCATTGGAGTTATGCTGTTTTTGGAAACAATACTTGGCGAAGTGCCCTCTCCCTCCGCAATAGAGACATAGGCCTGCAGTGCATCTGCATAATTTCTCCTCTTCAGAAAGATGGGCTCTACCAATCTGCATAGGTTCTTCAGTTCCAGTTGGTAGGGAACAAGATGCAGGGAGATTGAAGAAGAGGCCTGATAAAGTGCGGAGCCAAGGTTGGAAATGTCCTTTATTTCAGTCATTTTCCGCTACGCGTTCTCTAAGGCGGGTGGTATCAATCTTGTCCAGGTTGGTAGGTAGGTCCCTAGAGACCAGTCATCTTTAAGTTTGTTTGAAAGGCCCTGCCAATCAGCGGCTACACACTTTTATCCAGGTCACCTCTGCAGCCAGAGTCCGAAATTTAATGGCAAACTGCGCAGCACTAAGGTTATTCTGTCATAACTGTAAGAGACGAGAAGAGGCAGTAGTAGTCCGACTAGGGGAATCAAACACTGTTTGAAAGCAGACAAGAACTGAGCCATTTGCCAGAGGAGAATTTTTCTCCCACAGTGGAGAGGCCCATTCCAGAGGTTTCCCTTCCAGCAAGTATATTATGTACCCCATTTTGACCCGTTTGACACAAAGTGGGAAGGCTGCAGCTTGAACTGAATCTGATATTGGTTAACAAACTCTTTACAAGTTTGGGGGTCTCCACTCTCCATGAGTAGCAGGGAGGAGGAGGTGGAATCCTTGGCTCTTTATCACCACCCACAGGCAGCGGGGGAATCTGCACAACTGGGGGCACTGGTTGCAGGGGAGTGCTGCCGCTGGCAGAATCCGTGCTAGCAGGAGATTTAGTGCCCATCCAATTTGGTTCTGTTGGGCTTCGTACGCATCCATTCTTGCTGCCTTACCTTGTAAGATTTTCCTAGATCCAGAGGTGCTTCCTCGGTGTGTCCATGGCCCGAAAATACTGTTAGGTTTTACCTGTTGGATGACAGGAATAAGTCAGGACCAGGGCTGGATTTACACCTCAGGAGCCTGTAGGCCAAAAGTGCCTGGTGCCCTTAGCCACCCTTAAACAAGACCACACCCTAAACCACACCCATTTTTTCTTTTTTGGGGAAGAAAATAGATATATAAGGGGTTGGATTGGTGGGAGGAGATTGACAGCTGACCCTCTAACCTCAGGCGCCCCTAGGCACGTGCCTGTGCCTAATGGTAAATCCGTCCCTGGTCGGGACCAACAAGAAAGCAATGTCCAAGGATGCAATTAAGGAAAAGTATATCCAGCAGGAACCGATGGATGAAATCTGAGTACACAGTCCAGTACAAAAATCAATAAGCAATGGGGAAAAGCACAAAGTCCAGGGCAAAACAAAATAAGCAATACAAATCCAAAGAAGGGTTACTTGGCAAAGAAAAGATAACAAGAATCAGGCAAGGGAGAGAACAGGAAAACAGGTTCAAGGGAAACCCAGCACAGCTAAAGAGTCTTGCAGAGTGACAATGGATGTTTTGCCCAGATGGGTCACCCCACTGATATCTGTTCATTGGAGTTATGCTGTTTTTGGAAACAATACTTGGCGAAGTGCCCTCTCCCTCCGCAATAGAGACATAGACCTGCAGTGCATCTGCATAATTTCTCCTCTTCAGAAAGATGGGCTCTACCAATCTGCATAGGTTCTTCAGTTCCAGTTGGTAGGGAACAAGATGCAGGAGATTGAAGAAGAGGCCTGATAAAGTGCGGAGCCAAGGTTGGAAATGTCCTTTTATTTCAGTCATTTTCCGCTACGCGTTCTCTAAGGCGGGTATCAATCTTGTCCAGGTTGGTAGGTAGGTCCCTAGAGACCATGTCATCTTTAAGTTTGTTTGAAAGGCCCTGCCAATCAGCGGCTACACACTTTTATCCAGGTCACCTCTGCAGCCAGAGTCCGAAATTTAATGGCAAACTGCGCAGCACTAAGGTTATTCTGTCATAACTGTAAGAGACGAGAAGAGGCAGTAGTAGTCCGACTAGGGGAATCAAACACTGTTTTGAAAGCAGACAAGAACTGAGCCATTTGCCAGAGGAGAATTTTTCTCCCACAGTGGAGAGGCCCATTCCAGAGGTTTCCCTTCCAGCAAGTATATTATGTACCCCATTTTGACCCGTTCTGACACAAAGTGGGAAGGCTGCAGCTTGAACTGAATCTGATATTGGTTAACAAACTCTTTACAAGTTTGGGGGTCTCCACTCTCCAGAGTAGCGGGGAGGAGGTGGAATCCTTGGCTCTTTATCACCACCCACAGGCAGCGGGGGAATCTGCACAACTGGGGCCGCACTGGTTGCAGGGGAGTGCTGCCGCTGGCAGAATCCGTGCTAGCAGGAGATTTAGTGCCCATCCAATTTGGTTCTGTTGGGCTTCGTACGCATCCATTCTTGCTGCCTTACCTTGTAAGATTTTTCCTAGATCCAGAGGTGCTTCCTCGGGTGTGTCCATGGCCCGAAAATACTGTTAGGTTTTACCTGTTTGGATGACAGGAATAAGTCAGGACCAGGGCTGGATTTACACCTCAGGAGCCTGTAGGCCAAAAGTGCCTGGTGCCCTTAGCCCCACCCTTAAACACAGACCACACCCCTAAACCACACCCATTTTTTCTTTTTTGGGGAAGAAAATAGACTATAAAGGGGTTGGATTGGTGGGAGGAGATTGACAGCTGACCCTCTAACCTCAGGCGCCCCTAGGCACGTGCCTGTGCCTAATGGTAAATCCGTCCCTGGTCGGGACCAACAAGAAAGCAATGTCCAAGGATGCAATTAAGGAAAAGTATATCCAGCAGGAACCGATGGATGAAATCTGAGTACACAGTCCAGTACAAAAATCAATAAGCTAATGGGGAAAAGCACAAAGTCCAGGGCAAAACAAAATAAGCAATACAAATCCAAAGAAGGGTTACTTGGCAAAGAAAAGATAACAAGAATCAGGCAAGGGAGAGAACAGGAAAACAGGTTCAAGGGAAACCCAGCACAGCTAAAGAGTCTTGCAGAGTGACAATGGATGTTTTGCCCAGATGGGTCACCCCCACTGATATCTGTTCATTGGAGTTATGCTGTTTTGGAAACAATACTTGGCGAAGTGCCCTCTCCCTCCGCAATAGAGACATAGACTGCAGTGCATCTGCATAATTCTCCTCTTCAGAAAGATGGCTTACCAATCTGCATAGGTTCTTCAGTTCCAGTTGGTAGGGAACAAGATGGAGGAGATTGAAGAGGAGCCTGATAAAGTGCGGAGCCAAGGTTGGAAATGTCCTTTTATTTCAGTCATTTTCCGTACGCGTTCTCTAAGGCGGGTATCAATCTTGTCCAGGTTGGTAGGTAGGTCCTAGAGGACCATGTCATCTTTAATTTGTTTGAAAGGCCCTGCCAATCAGCGGCTACACACTTTATCCAGGTCACCTCTGCAGCCAGAGTCCGAAATTTAATGGCAAACTGCGCAGCACTAAGGTTATTCTGTCATAACTGTAAGAGACGAGAAGAGGCAGTAGTAGTCCGACTAGGGGAATCAAACACAGTTTTGAAAGCAGACAAGAAACTGAGCCATTTGCCAGAGGAGAATTTTTCTCCCACAGTGGAGAGGCCCATTCCAGAGGTTTCCCTTCCAGCGTATATTATGTACCCCATTTTGACCCGTTCTGACACAAAGTGGGAAGGCTGCAGCTTGAAAGAATCTGATATTGGTTAACAAACTCTTTACAAGTTTGGGGGTCTCCACTCTCCAGAGTAGCGGGGAGGAGGTGGAATCCTTGGCTCTTTATCACCACCCACAGGCAGCGGGGGGAATCTGCACAACTGGGGCCGCACTGGTTGCAGGGGAGTGCTGCCGCTGGCAGAATCCGTGTGCTAGAGGAGATTTAGTGCCCATCCAATTTGGTTCTGTTGGGCTTCGTACGCATCCATTCTTGCTGCCTACCTTGTAAGATTTTTCTAGATCCAGAGGTGCTTCTCGGGTGTGTCCATGGCCCGAAAATACTGTTAGGTTTACCTGTTTGGATGACAGGAATAAGTCAGGACCAGGGCTGGATTTACACCTCAGGAGGCTGTAGGCCAAAAGTGCCTGGTGCCCTTAGCCCCACCTTAACACAGACCACACCCTCCAAACCACACCCATTTTTCTTTTTTGGAAGAAAGAGAGATAGACTATAAAGGGGTTGGATTGGTGGGAGGAGATTGACAGCTGACCCTCTAACCTCAGGCGCCCCTAGGCAAGTGCCTGTGCCTAATGGTAAATCCGTCCCTGGTCGGGACCAACAAGAAAGCAATGTCCAAGGATGCAATAAGGAAAAGTATATCCACAGGAAACGATGGATGAAATCTGAGTACACAGTCCAGTACAAAAATCAATAAGCCAATGGGGAAAAGCACAAAGTCCAGGGCAAAACAAAATAAGCAATACAAATCCAAAGAAGGGTTACTTGGCAAAGAAAAGATAACAAGATTTAGGCAAGGGAGAGAACAGGAAAACAGGTTCAAGGGAAACCCAGCACAGCTAAAGATATGACAGCAAATGCTATTTTCGGGCATCAGACAAGAATATCCGGGTCTTTTTGAATTTTTGCGCCGGAGGGGGCTCTTGCATAACGTCATGCACACTCCATCTTGGAGGCACTGGAACGAAAGGGGTAGTGAGTATCCTTCCTTACAGGCAGCAAGTAAAGTGTGAAAGGTAAGCTTTGCCAATGGCTTAGAGTAACATAGTGTGTGATTTAAAGGGCATGTCCACCCCCTTTGGTCATTTTTCATATGTTGTAGGGCTAGTTCTCCCAGCCCCAACCGCAATATTATGTTTTTAAGAAAGTCCCCAAATCGTTACTTACCTTCCCTCTCTCCTCCGCCGCAATGCCCGGCCTTCTGCGTGCACAGAACTGCAAGCAGGGGGTTGGACCGGCAGCCAATCACAGACGCGACTGCCGGCAGTTCAGAATGCCGGAGGAGAGAGGGAAGGTAAGTAAAGATCGGGGAACTTTCTTTTATTGCGGCTGGGGGAACTAACCCTAATATGTGGGAAAGGGAATTTACACTAGAGGGAGGGAGAACAAAAAGGGAGGGAGGGAGAGGGAGGGGGAGGAGAGAGTGAAGGGCTGCTCTGAGCAAGCCAAAAACCTCTGAGAGGACAGGTCAGAGGTGGAAACAATTTCCCTGGTGGCCAGGCTCCTGGTGGTCAGTTTTTTTAACTTTGGGGGGACATTACAGGAGAACCATTTGGAGCTGGGATGTAAGGTAAGGATTTTTATACACTACAGAGTGTGGCCAGTAGTGGGTTAAATTTTAGTTTTGGGGGTGGACATGCCCTTTAAAGGCTCAGCTTTGTAATGGACTGGACTTTGATTTACACTGTACATTCCCTTTAAATTCAATATGTGATTATGACTCTATCAATTCCAGATCCCTTTATCCTGGTCTTGTTCAGGCAATGCTTCTAGCATTTTGAGCACAGACCCCACTTTGATCTTTGCAGGGTTATACTTTATGCACAGAATACTAGTTTGATCTCACAAGTGTTCTGCCATTGGGATATATTTGCCATTAAGACCCCTACCTTCGATGTAACACAGCAAGTAGATTAGTTAGGTTAGCACTATTACATAGAGGCACCTCAAGTACATCCTGCTATATTGTTACGGACCTGTGCATGCTTCAAGGATGTTTCTGCTTTGATCCTTGGCATTACACCATGGTCAAACAAACATTCACTTTGACAAATTTGTGTTTTGAGGTTACTACCTCTTATTCTGTCTAAAAATGTAACTAGGAATTTCAAAACATATGCATGCTTTATTTACTTGCCCTTTTACAGAATATAAATACTATTATTTAAGGACCCCCCCCACACACAGTTAAGTTCACATACAGTAATAGGACCCCCCCAAACCCTAAGATCACATCGTAAATAACAATTAATGATATTGTAAATAATTCCTTGGTGACTAATGATTACCTCTTTGTAACCTAAATTACCGTTTGCGCCTGTGTTTTCGTTCGCAATTGTGCCTGCGTTTTCACCCTTGATTGCCGCTAACATGGAAGTCGCGGGAACGCAAAAATGAAAATGGAACTGAAAAGGATATAAGAAAACCGCGGCTGTACACATCGATTGACTTGACACAGCCTAAAGAACAGAAGACACCACCCCCTTTCACACTACCATTAGTGACACTTACGGAGAAATAATTGCTTTAACTTTAAACACAGCCATTCTGTTCCATTTCTGTACCAATGACTAATTTGTTTTACATCAGGAACATCATTAAAGGGTAACTTTCATACCTTTCAAACAAGCCTAGGATGATGTACCTAGCTTATCTGGATCTTAAGTTTTAGACTTGTTAATTTACAGTTCCTGGTCTGTCCTGTCTGTGTGAGTCTTTGTGACAGTCACATGACGTTCTGTGCGAAAAGCCCTCTCCTAAAAATCGATCTTTTCTGAAGCTATTTATAGACCTGCAACCATTCTCTAGCCTTTCCTCTACCTATAGGTGAAGAAAATGTTTTCTTTTCAGGCTTGTGGCTACCTTTAAAAATGATTAAGATGTTTGGGGGTGGGGCTTATGATGCAGCTGATGATCCTCTGTCCCAGAGGGCATGCTCCAAGCTTAAACTTGGGGGTAGACAACACAATTCTGGTAATGTCACAAATCACATTACTAGCAAGAAAAAAAACACCCTTTATACTGCTGTAACTTTGGAAAGACTGATCCTAGAAGTCCTTTTAAAGGTAAGAGCATGTCCCTTTTAATAAAGGCCACTTGTATGGATACCACTGTTCCCCTTTAAGGTTAAAAATTTCATCCTTAGGCTGAGGGCACACTACAACGCACAAAATTGTGAGCATTATCGCGTGCACGGTTTCTGTGCATTCGCGAGCGTAGCTTGAACAGATGCACAATCGCAAGCATATCGGAAATCGCAGGAAATCGTGTTCCTGTGATTTCCATGTTAGTGAAAATCATAGGCATAATCGCAGGAAAAAACACGCTAGTGTGGCCTAGCACTTAAAGTGGAAATCAATTCCAGCTTTAAAAATTATTTAGAAGTTTGGGGGTGGGGCTTATGATGCAGCTGATGATCCTCTGTCCAAGCAGTATTTCCCAATTCTATCATACATCAACGTATCTTAAATGTTTGGCTGAGAGGTATTATATTTATATATATATATAAGGACTCACATTAAAATCCTAGCTGTAAAGAAAATGATCCTAGTGTTGGTAGGATAATTAGATAATATTAAAATATTAATATAACCTAGAATATAATTACAATATAATTAAATAAGGGATTAGCAATAGAAAAGGTACGTGTCAGTCACCAGAGTTCTGTACCTTACCTATGATCCCGCGCCGTTCCCTCTGATTCCGCTCACAGCTCTTAAGGCTCTTAATGCATGCAGTTCTCTTTAATCCCTAATGTTTGTTCAAACTTTCTTTTGTTTGGACGATCAAACGCTTGGCGTTCAGCTCAATACTTCCTTTTGGGTGTTTTGTTTCTGGCACCAAATTCATATAGGTTATCCAATCTGTCTGATTTGGGTCTTCTCATTGGTCTGGTCTTACTATTCCCATGAGTCATTCCCCGCTACAGCCTGTGGTTTATGCCTTGCTTGTGGTGTGTTCTGGTTTTGCTATCTTGGTTATTGTTCATCACCTGTCCTGGCTTGTGCCTGCTCTTAATCATGCTTTCACTTGACCCGTCTGTACCTTGCCCCTCTGACTGATTCTCTGTTACTGACCTTTGGCTCTGTCCCGGTTTACGGTTTATGATTTGGTGCCCCACTACTGTCCATTTCAGAGCTGGTTGTGCCCAGTCTGCCTGTTGCGCTTCCAGTTTCTTTAGTGTATTCTCAGATCAGATACCCGGATCCTGGTGAGGCTTGTCTATTGGTGAAGCAAGAGATATTAGATCAGGATATCTGGGCTGAAAGAATGTATAGGGATCTGGAGCATCACGTACACTCTGGATTAATAAATTATAAGAATGCAATAAATTAAATATAGGACCAATAGCTTAAATAAGAATAAGCGGAGATGAACTGATGGTGCAGAATAGAGATAAAAATTATTAGTAGGAAACGTCACTATAGAAATGGCAGAAGGAAATAGAAGATAATGATATATACATTTAGAAAAGGTGATAGAATATAAAGTCAATAGTGAGGGAGATGTTGATGGGAAAAGTGAGATATGGGTAGGATATGAAAATAAAAAGTAAATGTTATAGAAAGAGTATATAGATAAAATATAGTTATATATAACATGGAAAATATTGGTAATGATGGATGGAATGGTGAGTAATAATAACATAAGGGAAGGAAAATTAACACAAAGTGTTAAATAATAATTCTGGAGACATAGATACAAATTAGATAGTAGAAAACAATAAGGAGTAGAAGGGCTGGAGGAATAAATGTTACACATATTATAAGGATCGTAAAATGCAGTAGTATAATAGAATATTGACTTAGGATATAATTCAATTTCTTAGTAGATAGTAGATTTCAAAGGTTGGAGATCCCTGGCCTAGGAAATATACTGAACAAATATTCTGCTCTTCTTATCATAGTGAAATGCCTTTAAAAACGAAAGTTCAAGTCCAGTTGATGTAACTGAACACCACAAATATGAATCAGAACCTTTCAAAACACATTCTTAATAGAGTAAAAATGAAAATGGCAGACAGGTCATAGAATGGCTATGGAAAATAGTACTATATTAATATTATATTAAAAAATATTGGAAAATGGAGTGCAGGATAAATATCCAATTTCAGGTAAGTAAGTATTGCATGGTCTGGGTTTTCAGGGGTGGAGAAGGTAAGTATAAAATGTTGAGGGGGAGGTTGACGTGCCATTTAAATCCTGCAAGAGACACTATTGTGGCTCTCAGTAAATGGGGCTATTTGGGAGAAGTACTAAGAGCTGATATTCTGAAGTATCATTTCATACTGCTTTCTAATTTTCTCTAATCTTTCTATAATCATCTGCTGGCATTAAAGTAATGAAAAGGGTATACAATTACTATTCATTTTATTACAGTTATGTTCTGCTCTTGCTGCACTCTGCAAAACTGCCTTATACAGTTGTCAAAACCGACACCACAATCCCTGATACATGGCATTAACTGGGTTACCATGTGTTTTAGTGATTGTGGCATTCAGAACATCTCGTTTAGGATGCAATGTCCAATTCACATATCAGCAAATTATTTTTTTTCTATTTTGGTCACTCTGAACCTCAAATGATCTAGTCTGTAATAAAAGCTTGCCCATATAATACATTTATCCAATTGTAAAAATATTACTTTTTGAAGACTTTGGTATTTAATCAGTTCCAACAGGTGTCCAAAGAGAGATTACAGTTGTTTTTGCTAAAAGGATCTTAGAGCTGGCTATTAATAGGAAGAATCGGAGCATGTTTTGAGCACAAATGCTCTGAAGAGTGGTAGGAGGGATTTCTTTTTAGTGAGGAACAAGATAGGATGGGAAGTTCAGAGGCAGAGAAAAAAAAAGAAAGATTGACATAGCATATGTTAAGCACACCACTGGCTCCTTTTCAAAACTAGAATTGACTGACTCAACAAGTGGATGAACTCACAGAAGAGTAAGAGCATCGAAGATCTAGTGTGCTTCTTAGCTTTTATACAGCAGTGGCAAGTGAGAGGGAAAGAAATGGAGATCAAAAAGCGGAGCCTAGAAAACTGAAGACGCAAACATGGGTACTGATGACCATGTATTCATCACCTTGTCTGGAGATGGTCCCTGGGGATTTAGGCTGCAAGGGGGATCAGAAAAGAACTTACCACTCACAGTGTTAAAGGTAAGGTGAACATAAAGATCTAAAGGCCCACATGATGGTGGTGGTACGCACAAGCAGTTGATGGAGTTTCACATTAAGTCTGAAAAGATGCTTTCAGCCTAATAGTGCATGTACTGTATATGTGAAAGTCACTTCACACAAGTGGGCCAGTAAGACATCTTTTTCGGAATTGTTACCTACATAAATATCATAATAATATGGGTTTTACTTGACTGTATGAAGTATAATCCAACCAAACCTATTTCCCACATTCTAGCACTACTGTAGCTGTACACATACGCCTCATCCTCTAGAATTTAACATTTGTGATAACTTATAGTTTGTGACTGTAAATAATCCACACATTGCAGTTTCTTTAATATTTTGAAGTATTTTGCAGCTAATGTTGTTACAGGAGCTGCAGGGGACAGCAGCTGCCCATGGGACCTGGAAGGTGGGGAAAACACATGTCACAAAGAATTCATATTTTTAGGAACCAAGGGGAAACAAACAGACAAATGTTGTCTTGGAGCCAATAGAACTCTAGTTAACCATTATTTATAGCAACATCATTATCCCGGTCTTTCCATTTCTGAAATATTGTTTTATTTAGCTTTGGAGTCCATATGGTTTTAGAAATAGTATTTTTAACATTAAATAAGTTCTTAGTTTCCCTACACAAAACTTATTAGGAATCCTACATATTGCAGTGCATTTGGGATTTTAATAATTCAAACTTTTCATACTGATTGTTCACCAGTAGAGGATGGTCACCTTTCCATTTCAATCAAGTGTGCTAATGAACGGGGAAGGAAATTTACCTCCACCCTTGTATAATTTTACCATGCAGAAAATAAATATTTGTCTTTGAACTGGTGAAATGCAAGTTGATTGGCTGATAAAGTACATCAGCCCATATTAACAGAATTAATATCTATTCACAATCAACAAGGCCTTAAAGCCATTGCAAATTGAAATTTTTTTTTTTTCTTGTAGCTTTGAATTACTTTTAATTTTATTACCAGGGCCATTTATATGATTTATCATAAATTGCAAAAAACAACTTTTTTATTTTTATGTGTCCATCCATTTTTAGATGAGCAGTTTGTTCTAAAGCTTAAAGGGAAAGTCTAGCCCTAAAATTAAAACTTACATACAGGTAAATTACCCCCAAAACCCTAATCGGTAATAGTTTGAAATTTAAAATATATAAGTCTAACCTGAAATCCTGCACAATTCCTGTTTCCCCTGTTTCTGCTTCCTGGTTCTTCCAGTTAGTAACTATCAGTTATGGATTTGTCAGTTGACATCACAGCCAATGACTGAATGTTAATCCCCTATCTGCCTCTTCTGAGCATGCCCAGGCTCAGTACAGGCTCAGTACAGGTTTCTAAATTGCTCAGTTTCCATGAGGCATCCAGAAGCATAGCAGGCATATAGTAATGAATTCATAGGACAAACTATGATATATCAACATATTTTAAAGAGACCATTCTTTCTAAAAGATGTTCTTATGAGGGTGGAGTTGCCCTTTAATAGTCATTTTGGACCATCTGTCCTGCTGGCACATTGGGGCTTTTTATTATATGAGAAACAATTTGTTGTGCCAAATACAGTAATACAGCTTTAACTCCAAAACTACATTATACATTTTGATGGCTAAGACGGATGGGAGAACATATAATATAATTTTGCCTTCATGTACCATGAAAAGGAAATAATTCACTTACATGGATAGTAAATTGTGTTGCAAGAAAATATAAGATTATTTCTTTCTTTATAATTTCATCAATGGGCGCCACATGCAAAACTTTCTGCCTAAATGGCCATTGTGGTCTGCCAATGGTTATAATAAAGAATTAGCTGTTTTTGTGGGTCCTTTATAGAAAGCTCAGAGTAAATTCCGAAATATTCTTACCCCTTAGATAATATTGTATGATTTTAAAACACTTGCAGGGCTGCAGGGATGACTTTTGTGTAACCTACTCAGCCCCCCAAAATCCTGTGCTAAAGTTACACTAACACAGGGATCCTCAAACTATGACTCTCTAGATGTTTGAAAACTACAACTCCCAGCGTTCCTAGGATTCCTTCTGTAGTTGAGGAATGCTGCAGTAATATATTGTAAATGGGCCTCTCTGTAAAATTCAGTGTGAATAGTTTAGTGCTGTGTTAATTTCAGGGACTGTTTTCAGATAAAGAGATAATGATACTTCCTTGGCTTGTTATTTCAGTGAAAGCAAGCCAGTGGAAAAACTTTTATGAACAGCTGCAATATGTGTCCTTTAAAAGGGGACAAAAACATTGCATGACCTGGAATTACACACATTCTAGCACAGTGAAGATGGATGCAGACTATCATCTGATTATTAGGTCTTTAATTCCGTCCATACACCAGTTTCTTACAGTTTCCGTCATTCCCCCAACATTCTTGAAACTTGCAACAACCACTGCTGCTCCCAATGTTATGCTCAAGTTAATATTCCTGTTGGATCGAAATTTAAATCAGCTTAACATATGTCAGCATATGTCCCTAACCCCCCCTCCCTCCACTGTAGTGTGACCCCACCAGTGTGCCACTCTTCCCCAACCCCCCAAAATAATGCGCAGCCACTCCTCCCAGTACAATATGAAGCCACTCCACCCAGTACAATATGAAGCCACTCCTCCCAGCACAATGTGAAACCACTCCTCCTAGTACAATATGAAGCCACTCTTCTTAATACAAAGAGAAGTCACTCTATCCAGTACAATAACTAGCCACTAACTCCAGTACAATTAAAGGCCACTTTATCCCCCCAAGGTACAATATGAAGCCATTTTATTATAGTTGAATAAAGACATACGTCCATCAAGTCCAACCCATCTAGCAATATTCTCATTTCTTGCCTAACTATTGATCCAGAGTAAGGCAAAAAAAAACACCAATTTTATGAAGGGAAAAAAATTCCTTCCTGACTCCAGTGGCAATCGGAAATTTCCCTGGATCAACCTACTTTATTATCAATACCCGTAACTGCAACATTCAGTGTTGCAGCAAACCATCAGCTCTTTTTTTTTAAAACTGACCAATGAACCTGCCATAACAACGTCCGCTGGAAGACAGTTCCATAGCTATACTGTTCTTACAGTGAAAAACCCTTTCCGAACTTGAAGCCTAAACCTTTTTTCTTCAAGTCTTAAGGGATGTCCACGTGTCCTCTGACATGTTCTATTGGTGAACAATGCCCCAGATAGTTTATTGTATGGCCTGTTAATATATTTATACTCAGTAATCATATCCCCACACAAGCGCCTTTCTCCAGCGTACATAATTGTAACTTTTCCAGTCTCTCTTCATATTCAAGCTCCCCCAATCCCCTTTTTAATTTAGTTGCCCTTCTCTGAACTCTTTCCATTTCAAAGATGTCCTTTTTGTACACAGGATTCCAAAATTGCACTGCATATTCCAAATGAGGCCTTACCAATGCTTTGTAAAGAGGGAGAATAACATTTTCCTCCCTTGAATCCATACCTCTCTTTATACAAGACAATACCATGCTGGCTCTAGCTGTTGCTGCCTGGCACTGCTTGCTACCTTTAAGTTTGTTATCCAATAAAACTCCAAGATCCCTTTCCAACAGGGATTCACTTAACATAGAGCCAGTTATAGTATAAGCAGCACAAGGATTTTTAAGTCCAAAATGCATCACCTTACATTTCTCGACATTGAATCTCATCTGCCACTTAGCAGCCCAATGTGACAATCTATCTAGATCCCCCTGCAACGATTGCACATCCTCTGATGTTTTTAATGGTCGGCAAAGTTTTGTGTCATCAGCAAACACAGAAACCTTGCTGACAAAACCCACTTCCAAATCATTAATAAATAGATTAAATACAAGTGGCCCCAACAAAGAACCCTGTGGCACCCCACTTAGCGTTTTAGTCCATAATGATGAAACTCCATTAACAACTACACTCTGCATCCTATTCATTAACCAATTTTCTATCCATGTACAAATGTGACTCCCCAGACCAACAGACCTTAGCTTATACATTAGTTGCCTATGGGAGACTGTATCAAAAGCCTTTGCAAAATCCAAGTATACTACATCTACTGCAATGCCAAAGTCTAACAGGGTTATTCAATAAAAGTTCTTATCGTTTAACATTTGAAAGCTAACATCTGATTGGTTGGGGCAAAATTAGCACCATTTTAAACGATAAGAACTTTTATTGAATCTCCCTGTATATTTCTACTTATTTCCTCATAAAAGCCAAGCAAGTTAGTTTGACAAGATCTATTCCTCCTAAATCCAAGCTGGTTACTACTTATAATGTCAGTCCTTGAAACATACTCTAGAACATGTTCCCTTATTAAACTTTCCAGGATCTTCCCCACCACTGAAGTTAAACTTACAGACCTGTAATTACCCAGCTGTGAACGACTACCCTTTTTGAATACTGGAATAACATCAGCCTTTTTCCAGTCCAGAGGCACACATCTGGACATGAGGGAATCTGCAAAAATAAGAAACAATGGCCTAGATAAAACTGAACTAAGTACCTGAGGATGTATTTTATCCGGTCCAGGAGATTAATATTAACCTTATTTAGTTCTTTCTGTACCATATCCTTAGTTAACCAAAGTGCACTTAAATCTTTTATAACATTATTGCTACTATACTCTATGATATCTGTATTTGGATCTTCTATAGTTTGTACAGAGGGGAAAAAAAATATTCAAGACATTCCCCCAAGACATTCCCCCCCAAAAAATATGGAAATGAAAAGTTAACCGAGTTAAAAATAAAAGTAGGAGCCATGTGTATTTAAAATACATTTAAGATAAATAAGGATTGATAATTGGAAATGGAATGAATGATGCCAGTACAGGGGGTAGACATTTCAAAACTTCTATGAAACTGGCCACGTCTCATGTCACTTCCACTCATTTGTGACTCATCCCGCTACTCTAAATGTATATGTATTGGCAACTCTCTGCTGTTCAGGCCTCAGTCAGATGAAGATGTTCTCTGGACCTGGTACAGGAATATCTTTGCACTCTCCTGATGGTGTCAGTCACCATGACTGGCAATCAGTGTCACTTCACACAGTGAAACTTCACGAATGGGTAGTTAGAAAGGGAGACTGTGAAGCTGGGGGAACAAGTGGTGAATCTGTCAGCACCCAATGAACAGCAGCTCACTGCTTTATTACTACTATGGAATGGTAGGAGTACCTAGGTAGGATTCTATTACCTTCCTAGCAAATGTAGATATTAGCAACAATGTTGTGGTTGCTATAAATCTGTTCAAGTAGTCCATGGCACCTGGGAGGGTGCTCTAGTCAATGCTCTACATTTTCACATGAGCTGCATTTTCTCTATGCTGTTAGAGAAAACAAACATAATTAATGGGAAAGGCAAAATTGGCATTAAATATAAATTGCTTTTTTTTCAGAAGCTAAACACTTTTTAACTTTTAACAGCTAAAATCACCCACAGTAAGTCCCTAACTCATGAGGATGCATAAAACATAACTATTTGCAATGGAAACCTTTTACGGTATTCCAGGGTCCCACTGGGGTTACTGTGCTATATTTGTCTCTGTAATATCAGCTACCTCTTCTGCCCAGCTAGCAGGTGATGATGAGAGAGGATAAAACATTTGTCACAGAAACATTGCCTGTGTGTCTTGCGTAACTTTTACATTTGGGGAGGGGAAACGTGGTCACAGTCCTCCTGGGGTTTGATTAATGGGAAGACATGCATTGCAAGAAGCATGTTCTTCCATTGACTGAGTCACGGACTGTGATTGGGGGCAGGCAAACCCTATTTTGCATACATTGACATGCACAGCAGCCATATAAAAGGTGTCAGCATAGCAAGACATTAATGAGGGTACCTGTAATGCTGCAGATTCTGGCTGTATATACAGACTAGAGATGTCTGAATTTCATAAAATTCGGTTTGTTTTCAAACTTTCGAACTTAAAAGTTCAAAAGTTTGATAGTTCGAATACCAACCCATGAAAGTCAAAGGGGACAATTAGTTTGAAAAGTTTGGATGAAATAAAGATTAAAATAGCTCTGGGACCTGGGAAATGTTCTTGTGAATACGTAAAAATATCCAGAACTTTAAAAAACTTGAATTCCTTTTCACGTGCACTACTTTCGAGCTTCCGTGTTCATATAAGTAGAACGTACTTTAGAACTAACTTTGTTCACAATCACGCAGTTTTCATGCTTCCTCATTCTATTTTCGAGTGTTGCTGAAATTCGAGGGTTAGCGAACGCCGAAATCGAGGGTCATGTAACACCATATTTGAGGGTTGACGATTCGAAATATCGAAAAAACAGTTCGCAAGTTCAAAATATCCTAACTAATTCGCATTTCGTATACTTCGAGTTAGTACGAACTCAAAGTTCGGGTCCATCTCTAATACAGACTTCAGTATATATCACATTCGTGTGTTTGGATTATTACCAACTCATAAAGCTGCTTCAGTGTTCAAATTATACTTCCTGGTTTGGGGTTTCTGCCAATAACAATGCAAAAAAGAAAAAATATTAGCAACTGGAAAACTCTTTAAGGGCATGGCCACACTGCAACGCAATCGCAAACGCATGCGATTTCATTTGCGATTTTGTTTCGTTTGCGCATGCGTTTTTTTATTAACTATTGAAAAATGCATGCAATTGCGATTTAAAATGCGAAACGCAAATCGCAAGCGCAATCGCATTTTCGGTGCGTTGGCGCGTTTTCAATGATATGAAAGAAACGCAAACGCAGAAAAAAAGCAGCAGTGTGGCCTAGCCCTTAGTGTCCAGTTTGATGCACGTTCCCCGCTATTATACGTAAGTTCTTTCCACTTTTTTTTATTGAGTTGGTAATGAAGGATATATAAAGACTTATACATGGATTCTGGCAACAAGATTAGGGCCTTTTTGCATCCAGACCACTCACTCACTCATGTGAGTCTATTAATATACTATGGATGCAGTGCTTTATACTTTTTTAGGGTAGTTTAGTATTAATAGGAGTAGCTCTCTGTATTTATATTGTTCTATCTAACCGGCAAATTGCTGTTTACAAGTCAAGATTCATTTTTAAAAAATGCCTATGGCTCAATTCTACATTGCTGGTTTACTCTGCATTATTTAATGATATGATCTTTTAAAGAAACTGTAATGCCTAACAGGCTATAACATATCAAAAAACACATTACAGGGCAGACAGGCTGAACAAGTATAAGGCTCAGGCCACACTGCAACGCACAGCGCTATTGTGCGCGATTCTTGTGCATTTTGCGTTTTACGTATGTGATTTTGCCATTTTCCATTATGGAAACGCATGCAATCGCATGCGATTGCGGACACGCAATCGCATGTGCATCGGAAATCACAGGAATTTTTGCGTTCCCACAATTTCCATTATAACGATAATCGCGGGCGCAATCTTGAGCGCAAAACACGTGCGCAAACACGCTAGTGTGGCCTAGCCCTAATTCCATATGGCAGATGTTCCTTTGTCAACGCTACTTCAGAATCATTAGAAGCAGATTATTTTGTTGGGTGTATTTTGGGGCGATTTCAAACAAGTGTGTACCTATAACATACTGGACATGGAGATGGTCCATTGGACCTAGGATTGGTTATATTGACAACATACACATGCAATAACAATGTATCCACTTATTATTTTACTGATCAGTAATCAGTTGGAAGTAAAACATACAGGCTTATAGATCAGCCTGACCAATCATATATATATTTATACTCGTGCTTAGAAAACCTCACGGCATAATTATTTTGTGATCAACATTACAGCTGTAACCATTATCTGGCCAGGAAGCATAAAGGAAACAGCTGAAGGTAAGAATAGCCACTGCACCTGACATTCTGCTGGTTCTTTTGTTTTTGTTCAGCAGTTTTTTTCAGCCAGTAATATTTATGCCCATTAATTTTTTCAGATTCCTAGTTCAATTCGTATTCACGTTTCTATCCCCCAAAATGGAATCATTCTCTGAAATGCTGCCTGATTCTAAGAATCTTTCTAAAGTCTCTTTTCAGTAATATACAGACAGCTGGAGAGCTTGGGTATTATTTTTAGGCATTGCAATAAGCCTACAGTGAACAGTGTTCTATACATAGCAATGTAAAACAGCAATCATCTGTGCCCTTGAAAATGGAAGTCACTGGCCCAAGGTGTCATATGACTTTAAAACAAAGGCCCTTATATATTAGGCAACTACAAAGATGAAGGACAAATGGCAAGACACATTTCTTTGTCACAAATCTTTAAATTGATGAGTTTAAATAGTGATAATAGTCTAGAAAAAATATAATTTGGTTTATACCAAAGATACAGAAATGCTTTGTTAGCTCTGTAACTTTATTATCTTATTATAAATCATATGTTTCTTTACATTTTTATTTTAAGTTTTAGGTGTGAAAGTTTTAGTGCTATAACAGTAAGATACAAGGCAGGTCCATTCACTGCTTTCCTTCTCTCTACATTAGGAGGTGACAGTCTAACCAGTTGGAAGATTAGTTACTTTTGTTTCTTTTTAAACCCCTTAAAAGGCCATTTTCTGGATTAGTGATGAATCCAAGTTTTAATTCTCAACTGGCGGCGAAAATCCAACAGCTTTTATTCATCTCTAATGTGGATCAGTCTCAGTGCTAGTGATGAGCCCTAAAACTACTCTTAGTACTTGGTGTTATTCAGAATTATTACTTTTGCATGATAATAAATCAAATCAGATTTTGGCTGATTAATGAAAGCTCTAACAAACTGGACAGATTAACTATTTCATACATTAAATTAATTCCCATTCAAATGCCTATTACAGGCTTGACTAAGAATTTACATTTTCTGTACCAGAATAAAAATGGTTAAAACCAGATTGAATGTATGGTGTAAACAAAATATTATTCTTTGGATTCATTTTTACAGCTCTTGTCTTACCTTGTTAGTGCCTGAAGTTGATCACAATTTGTGGTCTTCTTCTTGTCCATCCACTTTTTTGACCACAGGTTCTCAAGGGGATTAAAGGGCATGTCCAGCCCTTTTCTCAACTTTTTATATATTATAGATATTGGTCCCCCAGCCCCAACCGCCGTAATAGAATTCTTAGAAAGTGCCCCGATAGTTACTTACCTTCCCTCTATCCTCCGCCGCACTCTCCCAGCCCTCTGCTTGCACGGAGATACAAGCAGGGGACGGGACCGGCAGCCGTGTCGCTGATTGGCTGAGAGGCAGCCAATCAGGGATGCAGCTGCCGGCTGCTCAGAACACCAGAGGATAGAGGGAAGGTAAGTAACTATCGGGCCACTTTCTAAGAATTCTATTACGACGGTTGGGGCTGGGGGACCAATATCTATAATATATACAGGGGATTTTACCCTAGGGGGTTTACCCTAGGGGGAGGGAGAAGAAAATGGGAGGGAGGGGGAGGGAGGCCTCTCCTGCGCATGCCTCAGACCTTGTCGAGATTAAGGCTGAGACAGGTGCAGGATGAGTCACACAGACCTTCTAGACTACACTTTCCTGGACTTTGGAGGCAACCATAAGGAGCTGGGATATACGGTAAGGATTTTTGTACACTACAGAGTGGGGCCAGTATGGGGTTAAATTTGAGTTTTGGGGGTGGACATGCCCTTTAAGATCTGGCCTTGAAATATGGTGCTACATCATGCTGGAAAATACATAGATCATCGCCAAATTGTGCTAGTATTGTAGGGAAAAGTTGGTGTTGGAGTAGTTCTGATATTAAATTACATTTTAAATATTGGATAGGAAAAAATCCTATATAACATAAGAACAATAATCTTTCACACCACTACCCTTGTTAAACTAGTGGCCTTTTCCTAGGAATAGTTTACTCCCAAAGTGAACTATTCATTTAATGTATTGATTGAAACCCGGGAGGTTAAGGAGCTATACCTTACCCCCTGTTCTTCAATCAACTCAGGAGCCTGGACTGGAGGTAAGTATATTTACCTTTCACACAATTCTCTGCTGCAGAACTTCAAATTTCCGACCGCTTCCTGGTTCAAATTCTCTTTAGTGTGCGTGCACGATCATGCGCGCTATAGAGAATTGGAACCACGGTCATGCGCGCTATAGAGAATTAGAACCAGGAAGCAGTCAAGGATTTGGAGTTCTGCAGCAGAGGATTGCACAAAAGAAATATTTACCTACCTTCAGTCCTGGCTCCTGAGTTATTTATTGAAGAATGGGAGGAAAGGCATATAGCTCCTTATCCCCCCGGGCTTCAATCAGTACATTAAAGGAATAGTTCGCTTTGGGAGTGAACTATTCCTTTAAAGATAAAGTAGCATAACACCCCCCTCCCCAAATAAAAAATATCTCCTCTGCTGCTGTACGTGTTTAATATGTTGACACAACAGCAGTGAAGGCTTCTCTTCTGCAGTGCTTCAGGAATCAAAATCAATAATTGGACTACCAAGACTAATTACCAGACCTGTAAGCTGCAAATGAGATAACAAAGCAGAGGGTCAGGCTGTGTTAGTAATTATAGAAGCATTTTTTGTAAAGGTAAGTATAGGGAAAATGGTGTCAGGGGTTTGGGTGGTTAAAGGGCATGTCCACCATGAAAACCATTTGTTTTCTGTAATGTAGCGCTCTCCCTCCTAATCCAAATCCATTGTCTTTTTGTAAATAAAACTCCCAAGAACATTACTTACCAGCCAGGGATCCCGTGGCCTCAGTCCCCAATGCAACTTCTGGGAACATTGCATTGGGGGCTTGGCTGGCAGCTGCGTCTGTGATTAGCTAAAAGACAGCCAATCACAGATGCGGCTGCAGGCTATTGAGTTAGCCATGGGAGTCAAGTAATGTTCTGAGGAGTTTTTTTTACAAAAGGACAGTGTGGTTCGGGTTGGGTGGGGGATCGCAATATTACAGAAAAATGGTTTACTGGTACACTGCAACTGCAGCCCGATGGATCTAGATGGTGGGAGGGAGGGGGAATCTGCTCCACTGCGCATGTCACTTTTCTCCAGGAGGCTACAGGAAAGGTAGTTACGTTTAGGAAGACGGGCTCCTACTATTCACTTTGTTGGACTTTGAACAGGCAGTGCAGAGGAACCATGTGCAACAGAGCTGTAAGGTAAGTTTTTTTAACACTAAATAGTGGGGCCAAAAGTGGGTTAAATTATAGTTTTGGGGGTGGACATGCCCTTTAAGCTTTTGCTAAAGGTAAATGATGATGGTGGACATGCCTTTTTAAAAAAAAAGCCCCTGCACCCCTCAAAATAACTGAAATGTTATTGTAATTGGGAATACGTAAACTGATCCCAAATCATATGTAATACTTTTAATCTCTATTTTAAATTGAAGTGTTTGTTCATTGTGCTTCTGAAGGTTCTCATTCAACCAGGTCATGGTATATCTGTTGTACTGAACAGATTAGCACATAAAAGCAAGGTGTTAGGGACCTTCTCAATGCAAGTTGTGTTCCTTTTCCAAGGAGAGGTGTCAAGTAAGCCATGCATGTTAAAATAAAGAAACCAAGACTGAATAGAGGTTTGTGTGTGTGTGTGTGTGTGTGTGGGGGGGGGGGGGTTGACATCATCTGTCTGCTATGTACAATGCTGTTTTAATGCCCTACCCTGGGCAGTTTCGATAGCCACAATGCAACGAAACCTTGCATTCAGAAGGTCCCTAACACCTTGCTGTTTTATGCTAATTGGCACTTGCCAAGGTACTTATTGCCAACAGATTCTCATACAAGTCATTCTGAATTGATAAAGCCAGTCGGATGATTAGTGAAAGGACTTCAAGAACTAAACTTAAAGTCCAGTTGATCTAAATTAATACAACAGATATTATTGTTGTAAAACAATACCTTTTATTGGCTAACTAAAATGATTGAAAATGCAAGCTTTCGAAATACTTAGGCTTCTTCCTCATGCATGATAAAATATACAATCATGCCTGATGAAGAAGCCTAACTGCTTCGAAAGCTTGCATTTTCAATCATTTTAGTTAACCAATAAAAGGTATTAGTTTATATCCAAGTTGTGTTTTCTTTCATCAATGGCTAACATGGTACAATTCTCTACTACTATTTATTAGTATATTGATTTATATTGTAATTATCTCATATATGGTACCTTTCCTGCTTAATTTCCCTTTAAAATCAATAAATATAAAAAAAACAATTCTAGTAGACCTTTTGTGCACATTAGAATAAAATGTGTATGTTCTTGCCCTTGGATAGTTCACCCTCCCTGAATAATATAACATATGATGTCAAAGTGTCTCGCTGTTGCATTGGAGGCAACACACCTTGGGATATGTGCAACACCTATCAATGATTGGTTGTAGTTTTTAAGAGAGAGATGTATTCAAAAATACATCTAGAGTTGGGTTTGCCATGAATATTTTAAGCTTTGTAAGGTATCTGGCCCTTAGATCAAATTGGTTGAAAAACGGACATGTTTTTGATCAACCATATAAAAATATCGCTTGAAAAAAGGTGATTTGGTTAGACCAATAATCTACTGAAAAAGTCCACATCTTCAGCAGATTTCAAGCTGAATTTTTGGAAAATGGGAAAGGGAACCACAATTTGATATGCAAAAGAACAATGATATATAAGATTGCTTGTGAAGGTTCTCATTCATCCAGGCCATGGTATATCTGTTGTATTCAATTAGATCAACTGGACTTTAAGTTTAATTCTTGAAGACGTTTCGCTAGTCATCCGACTGGCTTTTCTCAATTCATTCTGAATTGAGAAAGAAAGTCGGATGACTAGCGAAACGTCTTCAAGAACTAAACTTAAAGTCCAGTTGATCTAATTGAATACAACAGATAATGATATATAAGATTCTTTCTCATACACAGAATTCTTATACTCAGAAATCAGAAATCATCATTGCTCGGTCTAACTCGTGCTGTGGTGTTGACCAGCTGCTAGAAGTACCCTAGTGCCAGTGCTAAGTCTAACATAAATTCTGGAGTCGACAAGCTGATAGAAACGATAATAAGCCATTATTTGTACACACACAAAAAAGGAAAAATTGACAAAAATGTAACCTTTCATGTCATGTCATGTCAAGGCCCCTCATTGAATTCAAGTTCTACTCTGCTTATTAGCATTCTAAATCATTAGTGCATTTAAAGTCAAGTCCTCCAGCTTTGTACCGGAATAATAAGACTGTTTTGCACTTAAAATTGTCTGTGGTGTGGTGACTAGGAGCTATTTCAACTCCAGCCAATTAACATACATATGAATGCTAAGTAGTGTAGGATTGGCATCAAATGAGGGGCCGTGATGTGGCCAAAATATAAAAGTATGGTACTCATATCTCATTATTGTTTAAATTATTTTTAAAGGCAAACTGTGCACTGGCAATTTTCACTTTTTTTCTGTGTAGAAGCATTCCATTGCCTATAAAGCTCAGTAAAAAAAACATACATGTTGTTGACATAATATAGATGTTCCACTGTCCTGAATACTTACAGGAGATGCAAACACGTGGTTGGGATCACTATTGCAATTCTGGTTTACATGCTGCTTTTTTAACCCTTTGAGAATTTTATACTAGAAACCAGATTTAACATTTCATCTAATTTAACTTTTAACATCTGCTCTAAATGATAAGCCACACGGCTTCATTGAGGTTTCATCCACATGGGTCCTGGTTATGGAGTCAGAATCTTATAAATCTCTTTATGTGTCATCGTACTTTTATTTAGCAATTTGTAGTTTTATATTGTTAGCCCTATTACCATATCGTTATGCATGTCCTCTCTGATGTTCTTGTAATGTGATTCCATTGTATATTTTATATTTACCTGTTCTCTCGTGTAGGTAAGGCCTGATCCAATTCCTTACCTCTTTACCTCACTCGAGGCTCCCCAAAGCTTTTCCCCTCTATTCCTTTCTCCCCCCGCTCTTTCTTTTCTCCTAGTTATCTCAAGAATCAGGGGAGGACTGGGACCTGGGGGGCATGCTCTAAAATAAATGATATCTGTACACTTGGAACTGATACTTGTGTGGTGCAAGCAATATCAAGTCCTCTGCCAACAGACTAGTACACACATAATGAAGATTAATTAAGCTTAGAAAATAATTAATTTCTGAAGCATCACAGTGATATGAGTTTTTGTCGAAATACAAATTGTTATTAAAAGATTCAACTTTGCTTCTTGGCGTCATTTCCAATCAGTAAATGCTAATCTGTCCTAGCACTTCTTTGTCATCAAGAGGATTTTAACATCTGCCATGTGCCCCAATCAGTAATTAACATGAGTGGTATAATTTCACATGCTGGTGATAACATCCACAGAGTATCTGTCACAGATTTTAAAGCAACTGTCCACGTGTTACCGTGTCATATTATACATTCCAAGGGGGGAAATAAAAAAGGGAACTAATGATAAATCCTATTCTTAGCAATAAAACACAAGGAATAGCCCTGAACATACAGTATGTTCCCATTCAGAAAGGGAAAACAGCACCTTTAAATAAATGCCATTGCTGCCACTCCTCCGCATGGACCCAAGCCCACAGACTTTATTGTTTGTGGTGGCCTAAGTGAGTTTTTAAACTTGCCTCATGGATATGGTGCCCCTGGCTGCTAAAGCTACCCTGACTCTTTGCTGTTTCCATAGACAAACAAGATAAATATTTCCTATATAAACCAATGAACATAGACTGCAACTGCTGCATGCAAAGTATCAGAGAACCACCACGGAGGGTGCAAAACCAAAAAAATAAAAAAATACAAACTCTTCCAATAAAATAACAGAAATGTCATTTCAAACCTAGAAAAAAAAATCACTTCAATTTGAATTAAAACCCTGACCCTGCCATGGACCATTAGTGCAGCACCAGACAAATTATATTCTACTAATGCAGGGAGGAGCCTTCTACAATTTAGAACAAGATTATCCTCTATTAGCTACCAGAAATAAGAAGAGAAAAATTATGAAAACAACTGTCAGTTCTGTTTTGGGGCCACTTCTATTTAATCTGCACATCAATTATCTCTCTATGTTCATGGACAATGCAAAAACTATGGGCATTGAAATCTGTATGTAATGTGCACTAGTTGCAAATTGGTAGACAAGATTCAATATCGAAAACTGTGTTGCTTGAACTAAAATGGGTCTAAAATAAATCACTGTTGGAAAAAGATTTAGGAGTTCTAGTAGATAACAGGCTTAATTGTAGAAAATAATGCTAGGTGACACCTCTCACCTGCCAGCAATATGGGAGTGTCTACTACCAAGTTGGGTGTAGGGAAAATAACTATTTTATTCTTATTCTCCCACTTTATAAAGCACTGGCAAATCCTCTCCTTGAAGATACAGTGCTGTTTAGGAATCCAGTAAACAAAATATACTTTTCTTTTTGTATGAAAAGTAAAGGATTATATCATTGTTAGGACAGGAGCATTGAATGTGTTTGAAAACAAAAAACTGAGAGGGAGGATCTCTATGCTGTAATTTGATTGGCTGTCAGCTTCTAGGAAGCAAGGTTGCAACTTCCTTGTTTTGATGTATTGAGCACTACAGAGCATGTGCCTGTATGCAGACACTTAGCTGGGGGTTTAACCAGCTAAGGAGGATTGTGGGAGCTGACCCCTATTACTCACAGGGTGTTTTCATAAATTACCCAATGGCCACAGCAAAGGGAGAGGTGAGACACAGCTTGATGTATGTTTGTGAATTTGCTCTGTCTATTGGGACAATGTTGTCTGGAGACTTTAGTTCTAGTAGGAGAACACATTTTTGATTAGGCTTACCACAACCTTACATAGTATGTTTAGTATAATGTATAATTGGCATTAATTACGTAGAAACTGCTGCTTTTATTCCCGTCATTCCTGTCAAACCTCCTCATACCCTGGTCCTCCATGGACCTTGTATGGGACATGCCTTATAGCAGCCTCCTATAACTGAATGACAATGATGTCCCTGGCTGCAAAAGACCTTTGGAAACAGGAAGAGGATTGGTGACAATGATTGCAGCGATTAATAGGTAATTGGCTATTTGAGAACAACAATATTTGTCTTTTGCTGAAAAGTAATAGTCAAAATTATAGTTCTTCAATTTGACCATAAAGTAAAAAAATGTTTTTCAAATTGCATTCTTACATTGGACTGTATTGGCTGTATTATTACACACAGAAGTTAAGTATATTCCTCTTTCACTGTTTAGGTAAGAAAACGCAGCAAGGCATGCCGAGGAGGACTGAGAGAGAGCGATGAGCTGATCTCTATCAATGGGAAGCCATGTGCTGGCTTAACACATGCAGAAGCCATGCTGATGATAGATTCATCTGCCAATAACCTTCATCTATGTGTCAAAAGGTAATTATTGTATGATTTATGCCAAGATTTCAGAGAGAAATCTCCTGTGACATACCCACAAAATCTGAGATAGTTGAGAAATTCACTAAAATATCATATAGTAAAAACCTGATAAAGTTTCAGAGTTATTAGGATTTAGTGACCCGGAGTTGGTGTTCCCTAAAGAAAGGATATAGGTTCCTATTCCTATATGAAGGATGGAATTCTGCCACAAAACCATATTTCATGGGTGGTCTATCTGCAGTTAGGGGGGGGTATACGCTGACATTGTAAGGAGTCCTACTGCAAGTTTACCAAGCAATGCTCTGATATACGTAGACCGTGGGTATGGATCACTAATTAGGAACAATCTTTGTCATATTTTATCCTGCATATATTTTTTTATATTACTTCACCTCTCCAACATGCTGGAGGTCACAAAATTTCCTTCATTATATGGCAGTCAGCTGATATAAACACTGGATAGGCATAGATATATATGACTCTTCTAACATGACAGGGGCATTCTTTTTGTGCAGTGTTATGCTAGCTCCACTTTGCCAAGTCCAGATTGTGTTGCTCATCCAAATTGCATCCACCCGAAATGAAATGTTGCACTTACCTTGTGCCAAAAAGCATCTGAAATACGACACCTTTTTCAGTTTTTTACACTAGTATACAGTTGTGTACTGAACATGCAGAATACATAATCATTTATAACAGTAAACGGTAGAGGTAATCCTGCACACGGGATAGTTCATATGTTGGTAGTTCATATGTTAGTTATAGTTGTGTGCAATGGCAAGCCATGGTTGGTGGTCCAATGCATAAAGAAGGGAAGACACCATGCACATCAGTCTAAATCACCCATGTATTTAATGCTTCATACACAGGGTACTCAAACAGCATAACGTTTCGGTACACAAGCTGTACCTTCTTCAGACAGTAAGATCTGTCTGATTAGAAGGTACAAGCTTGTGTACGAAACCTTATGCTGTTTGTGTACCCTGTGTATGAAGCATTAAATACATGGGTGATTTAGACATGATGTGCATGGTGTCTTCCTTCTTTAATCATTTATAACAGTAACATATTATATAGTAATATAATAGTATTAAAGTCAGCAGGTTTGTATTTCGTAAATTCCCCTCACCCTACCTAATCTCAGCATGTAGGACCTCTTCCCCACCTGTTCAGGAGAAATAGCATCTCTCTTAGTAACAAGCTATTCATTTCATGGGAGCTAAACACTCTGACCAGTCCTGAGTGTGCTAGTTGTTTGTGTTAATGTTTTGTGAACAGTTGGTCCGAAACCAAACTTGCAGGCTATTTATTCTTGTAGGAAGTGTTATAGGAAGGCTGAGACTAATCATGTTAATATCTTTCTCTGTTATTACTGAATAGAACTAACTGTGATTCTATATACTAAAAGAGAACTGTAAATCATATGGATGATGGACGCAAAAGCTTGAGCGCTGCATCATCAATATCCTCCTCTGTCCCTCAACTGTCCGCACGCCGTTGGAGAAGCTGGCGCAATCCATAGTGGGAGAAGGGTTGACTACTAGGGGGAAGAGAGAGTGGAAGGGGGGGTGGAGGAGGAGAGAGTTGACCGATTCTTAAAAATAATTTTTTGGTTTGCTGGTGTTAATATATTGTCCATTATTTAGTCTGAAAGGAAGCACACACTATTATTAAGCAGTGTATTGTAAATTTAAAGGGCAACTATACGGAAAAACTTACTTTGCCTCGTGTATGTAAATAAATACATGTGCAGGTATATAGCCCTTACTCTGAGGTGTGTGTGTTGTTCTATGCCTTCAATCCAATACTTGTTTTGTTCTGGTTCAGTATTCACCTCCCAACTGAATCAATATAAGCATGCTCAGTAACAGCGGTGAAACTGTAGGGGCCCGGGGCCTTCCACTTTTAAGTCAGGATCCAGACACACCCTCCTCTTCTTCCTAATCTGTAGTACCATGATCAACAGTTTTTAAAGAGCAGATACCACATACATATTTAGAAAAAACTGGTACCGACTGGCAGTATTTTAAAAACTGCTGATTGCCTTATTAGTAGAGAGATGTGCAGCGCCCTATTAGACCGCTTTCTAGGCCTCTGTCATGGGTGCTGTAGTTATGCCACTGCTTAGTAATCACTGCTCAGCCAGCACTGGGAATGGAAAATTTCCAAACACGCAATTTACACATACCAGCAATAACCATTCCAGTTACAGCAAAGCTGCACACAGCAGAAGAGTTTGTGATAATTAGGCACTTGAATGACAGCTGGAATGTAATATACCGTATATACTGAAATCAGCCTGAAAACTTGGACTCCGTTTATACTCGAGTCACAGCTTACCTTACCATTCCGGCAGCCGCACGATCTTTCACTGCACTGGCGCGCCAGCCTGACGTCAGCCGGCGCGCCAGTGCAGAGAAGATCGTGCGGCTGCCGGAATGCAGAGGAGACTTCAATGCTTCTTCAATGCTGGCCCAAGGATGCTTCTTCAATGCTGGCCCAAGGATTCTTCAATGCTGGCCCTTGCTTGATGGAGAAGAGCCCACAGGGAAAGACCCACAGGTACTGACTGGGTGGGAGGGGGAGGGTGGCATTCAAGATGTTTGGGAACTACAACTCCCAGCATCTTTATTAGCTGGGAGTTGTAGTTTCCAAACATCTTGAATTCCAAGTGAGGGTGGCATTCAAGATGTTTGGAAACTACAACTCCCGCTAATAAAGCATGCTGGGATTTGTAGTTCCCAAACATCTTGAATGCCACCCTCACTTGGCATTCAAGATGTTTGGAAACTACAACTCCCAGCATGCTTTATTAGCTGGGAGTTGTGTTTCCAACATCTGATCCAAACATCTTGAATGCCAAGTTTCTACCCCGTCGTTTATACTCGATCAACAACTTTATTAGGATTTTTAGCTGAAATTGGGTACCTCGGTTTATACTCGGGTCGGTTTATACTCGAGTATATACGGTAAAGAAATAGGAGACAGATCAACCAAAAAATGGTTTAGTAATAGTTGGGAAGGATTATAGCTTCCAGTAATGGGCCATTTAAAAAAAAAACATTTTTCAGTAATAATTCCCCATTAAGGCTGAGGTCCACTGCACTGCACAAGAAACTAATTGTCATTTGGACAAAGCATTTCTGCATTCGTTAATCACTAAAAATGCCGATTGCATGTGTTGCGACAACAGACCAGAGTGCAACACATTCAGCCGGGATGGCTGTGTTCACACACACTGCATGCACTGGTTGGAGAGTCCAAAGTCAAAGGGTTGACCAGAAGCACCCAAATAGGAAATTTACTGAGCAATACGCAGTATATAATAAGTTTATAACTGAAATAACCTGAATGTTGCCTGAGGATAAATAATAAAGTAAACAATCAAGCAGACAGTGGGGGAGTCTGTAAAAGTGTAAATCTCTAGTAATCATTTCTGTGGGAGGAAACAGTTTGTTACTTTGCACATTATACCAGTTATTTCTCACAAGGAGTTTGCTTTATTAAGCATTATCACCTAAAGACTGTTAAGTAGGAAAAATACCTATTGGATTTCATGATTTGGATTTATTAATTACTACCTGTTGTCAAAGGCTTTTTACCATAAAACTTTAGAATTTGTGTTTATGCTGAATGAACCAATCGTGTTCACAGAACATCTTAAATCAAAACATGGCATGAAGTTGTACATTTTTACCCATTTATCAGTGTGCTTCACCCAAGGGGAGTCTGAACATAGAAAATATTAAGGGAGATTCAACCATTTTAAACGATAAGAACTTTTATTGAATAACCCCCATTGTATTTGTTTCTCCCTGTATTTGTATCTTTTTTGTATCTCCCTTGAGAAGGATGGGAACAGGGAATAAACTGAACTCTATTCTGGAGAACTACATTTGTCTACAGGAAATTGTGTTGTATACAATATAATATAGTGTAGCATAGTATAGTATGGGGGTATACAAAACTGAATATTATTTTCCAAAAATGTATTTTGTTTGGTTGTCACATTGCTTTGGTAGAAAGGATTGTTCAATTATGGTCAATTATACAGATGTTCGAAACCAGCGAGTTTCGTTCCGTTTTGAAATTTTTGAAATTTAAAAAAAAATGCAAAAATTCAAAAATGGACTAATAGAAGTCAAAGGGGGAAAAACACCCAAACGTCCGGTACACACAAGCTATTTTCGAGTTTCTGGTTTACTTTTGAGGGTTACCAAACATACAAGGAAACTTTAGCTAGTCATTAAAGTTAACATTGTATATTCGGAACCTCCGTAAGAACAGAAACTACTTCTGAGTTTCCGATCGCACTTTCAATGGCTACCGAATATACCGACAGAACTTTCAGATTTTGGAACCAGGACCCATCTCTAGTTAATAATAGGTAAAGAAAGGCTGTAAACTACAGGTGTAGTTGTATGCATGTTCCAGCAGAGGGCTCTATGTCCCCATCAATTAGGATTTATATTTTGATATCGCAATGTTCTAGTGTGCCATGAAATTAGATCATACCAGAACTCCAGCAAAAGGTTAAAATTATTTTTAACAAACACTGTTGCCTGTCTGTTAAGGAAAGTGTCAGTTAAGACTCTGACAAAGGTCATGACAATCTTTCCATATATTCGCAGTTATTACTATGTTTATATTTAGTGTTGGACTGGTGCCCACCAGGTAATATTGGGCCAGGGGGTCACCAACTTTCATGTCTTCTTTTTTCACCCTTTTACATATCTACCTTACTTCTACTGACTCCTTGTGTTTGTTAAAGGAGGACTACACTGTAAAAATGCACTTTTAAACATTAAAAAAAAAGTACCTGGAGTAGGGAGGTAGGATTGATTGACGAGCTCCAGAATGAAAAGTTTCATCTGCCAGGAAAGGCCAGTTTCCTACCTTTAAAGGGGAAGTTCAGTGCAAATACATATGGTTTTCAGAAAAAAGAGCAGTATTTTTTCATCCCAACGACCTTAATCTGCCAATTCAGCATTGTGTCTGTGTATAAATAAATGCAACTGAAATACTGACTTCCTGTTTGCAGGACCCCTAGTAGAGACCATTATGGTTTTGCCCTTGACCCAGCGCCTGGGTTGATTCAGTTGCTCAGTAGAGATCTGAGCATCTTTGACCCATCCAACAGTCAATCAGTAGAAATTACTGTTAGGAACATTCCAAGGATGTGGTGCATCCTGGGAAGAAGAAGGACTGTTAGAACCTGAAATGTCAGCTCACTAATGTCAACAGCAGGGAACAGCAAAGGGTATAAAATCAACAGATTTTTCAAAATGGGAGAGAATATGTAGAATAACTAAGAAGGCATTACACAAACTAACAATTTAACAAATATTGATAATTTCCACTGAACTGTCCCTTTAAAATGAGCCATCAACCACCTCTCTATGTGCTCCACAGCCAAGGATATAAAGAAACTACTGACCAGAAAGTTAATGGGTGGGAGGCTGACATGTGATATTCCTAAGGCTGCTCCTCCACCTCGCTGCCTGAAAAGGCTGTTTTCACACAGTTTTCTGTAGGGGGGAGTGTCTGAGTGGCCCAAGGCACCTGTGAGTGGGTGGAGCCGTGGCACCCACGAGTGGGCAGGGCCACGGTACCTGCGAGTGGGTGGGGCAACAACACCCACAGGTGGGCGGGGTTAAGGTGTCCGTGAGTGGGCGGGGCCACATGGGGCTGAAAGGGAAGGGGCCAAGGGGGGCCTGCAAATGGAGGGTCCATGGGTGGTAGGGACCAGGGGGGGGGGCAGGGGGGGGGGGGGGGCAAGGGGGAGGAGACACAGATTGACGGTCACATGGTTTCAGTGCAGGAAGTTCAGGGGACCTGGTGATGCTGCTGCCATATCACACACAAAAATGTAAATATCTTCAAAAATATGCAAAATAAACAATGAAAGTAAAGTTTCCTATCAATTTACCAAAAGTCATTTTTGGGCCACAGTTCTCCTTTAATGGACATAGTAACACAGGTGCACTAAAGCAGCAGTGAGCCCATAGGATAGGGACTTTTAAAGATTTCAACAGTCTTTCATAAAGATCCTAGTAGCAGTTCTTACAAGACATGATTTTTAGCACAAAAAAAAGGAATTAAACCCTTATTCTCACTGCCCTTTGGCTGTATCCAGAACCTGAATTGCTAAATCCGCCCCCTGGGAGTATAGCAGGTTATTTGTATACTTTCCTTATTGATATCAGTGCTGATTCTGATCTTGCACCCTCTCCTATACTGGTGATCCAGTAGTTAGAACAGAGTTTGATGAGTGGCCCTACACCCCTATTAATGTACCACAAGATTGATAGTGAAATACAGTACATCCTGTGGGAAATACCACAAACGGATTGTGAATCATATCCCTTCCCCCGCATAAAAGACACCTTTCCCTTAAAAGGCATAGCCACCCCCCAATCTAAAATTTAACCCCATACTGGCCCAAGGTGAAAAAAGGGGAGAACCAGGCAGGCTACTGGACTTCAAAATAGCTTAAAACTTCATCTTTATTGGCAATAATTTAAAAACATGGGAAACGGCGACCCAAACCACCAACATCACAAGCTCCGCCCTACATGTTTCGTGGCTCAAATGCCACTTCCTCAGGGGCTCAGAGTCTGTTACATCCCCACCCTCCTTATTAGGCACACCAATTAACCCCTTAATTTGTGCCAATAATTAAATAGCAATGGTTAAATTAAAAACAAAAATGGATAGCGCATAACTGTTGTCCTAGGAGACATAAACATAATGATGTACTAAATGTGGTTATATTTAAAGGACAGTATCCCATCGACATGTTTCTATTTTAAACCTGTAACAATTAATAAACTAACAGGGTATCCATCAATATCAATGTAGACAGTTACAGAAATATTCATTATAGAACATTCATTCAAAGGCTGGATCCACTCATAACTTCAATAACAATAAAACAGTTTAGGAGAATGTTTATAAAGTAGTATTCATACAAAACTAATTATAGAGGATTACTTATAAGACCAAGTCCAACTAAAGGTAAGTAAAGGTAAGTAACAATATATCAATTTAATTCCTGTATTAGCAGATTAGAATTCAACTTAGACCTCCAGTTTTGAAATATTTAAACATTGTCTCTATACATTACACACAACTGTCCTAATCCTATACCTTTATTAATTACAAAAGCAACTTAATTCAAAATCTTTATTAAGATCATGAGGAGCTACGGTTTCTAATGTGAATATCTAATAGGCCTCCTTTTTTAGGAGATTCTTATTCCTATCTCCTTTTCTAGTCCCCCGATTCTCATGATCAATGATTAAGAAATGATTCAATGATTTTAAAAAATCGATATCAATTTAACCTTTATGTACATCTGATATATGATCCGAAATGGTATTATGTTGGATATTAAGAATGGCATTAATGTGTTCGCCCATTCTTTTGTATGCCAGTCTAATTGTTTTACCGACATATTGTTTTCCGCATCTGCAGGTCGCTAAATATATGACATGTGGTTTTGCAGTTAAAAAAGTTTTTTATAGTGTACTCTCTGTGATTTTTGTACTTACTGGCCCCACTGTGTATTAAAAAAATCCTTACCTTATACATCTGTTCCATTTGGTTCTCCTGCAGTGCCTGTGTAAAGTCCAGCAAAGTGAAAAGAGGAGCATGTCTTCCTGTAAAAAGGTTTCTGCCCTCTTCTCTCACCTCCAGGAGGTATTACAGGCATACGCAGGGAAGCCTACCCCCCCCCTCCTCAATCTAGATCCATCGTGCTGCACTTCTGTTGTACCGTTTAATCCTCCAAGTTTATTGTAGATCTTCCCCTCCCAACCTGAACCGCATGTTTTTTACCAGCCCAGGATCCCTAGGCTGTTTCAATAGATGGTAGCTGCGTCTGTAATTGGCTGCCCCCAATACAACTCCGTTCCCAGAAGTTGCATTGGAGGCTGAGGCCGTGGGATCCCTGACTGGTAAGTAAAGTTATTCTATTGTTTTTTTAGAAACAGACCATGCGTTTGGGGTTGGGAGGGGGATAACTACATTATATAAAAATACAGATTTTAGGGTGGACATACCCTTTAAGCCTTTTTTACTGTGCACCCTTTGTTTTGCAGTAGTTGACAACAGTCACATTTCATCAGGTTTCAGGGTTTACGATTAACTGCCCAATAATTTTGTAAACAATATTATAATCGTAATATTGTTCACAATCCATGATCTGGGGGGTAAAACTGTTATACTGGTCAATGTTACGTTTGATTCAATGCTCATATCAGATCAAACATTGAGTTGATCTAGCGCTGGCCGAGCCAATGTATTGCCACCAAGTATTGGAGGAAACTTTGTTGTAATTGAACCTTTGCTGCATATAGCATCTTTATAAATACAGCCAAGTTAAAAGTGAATAAGGAGTATTAGATAGCTTGGAAGTATGAAAGTATTTATATAAATATTTATGTATGTACTGTACATCCAGAATAGCTATTCCTAATTTATACCCCAAGACCTGCAGTCAATCAATGTTCTATTTGTGCTTTGCTGAATTCTGGTGTCCGGTTTGTCAGTAACACTGATGGGATTCTGTAGTTCTGAAATAGGAATGGGGCATCAGTCAGTCCTGGTCTACTACATGATAAAGAATATTGATGAAGTTCAGACAAGTTTAGGGTTTCATGTCACTACGGAGTGCAAATGTTCCTGCACCATATGTAAATGGTATATACTCGAGTATAAGTCGATCCGAGTATAAGTGGAGGTACCTATTTTTACCTGAAAAATTAGTAAAACCGAGGGTAGAAATTACAACCACTACTGCCTTCTGATTCTGCATTGTTTTGAGGCTTTAGTTGCCCTTTAAATGGACAGCAGAATTCCCATACAGTAATAGCCAAATCCAGTACCAGTAACCCCCAATGCCTTGGCACTCCAAGCTACAACTCCCAGCATGCTTTGATTGCTGGGAATTGTAGTTTCTAAACATGTGGAGTGGCAAGGTTCAATAAACTTTTAATTAAGTTTACCTTCATTTAAAATTGTCCTGACCCCCATATAGTAAAGGGCACTCTGACCCCAATAGTTAAGTGTCACCTGAGAGTTGTAGTTTCAAACTGTCACTTGCACTGAACTAGCAGCCATTTTGCCCCAAACTGAAAAGAGCCATTAGATTTCCAGCATCCAGATGAGCAGTGACAGTGCTGAGTGAGTCCAGCAGCCAGACTACAGGAAACAGGAAGGAGTGTAAATGCAGATCAGCTCCTATATTTTTAAACACAGCGCCACCTACTGGTTATAAGTATAAGCTGAGGTTAGGTTTTCAGGTTAAATTTAAAGCCTTAAAATCTCGACTTATATTCGAGTACATATGGTAAGTATTCTAAAGTTCACTGACTGTTCATGCAACAAATGGCACAGAAAGTGTGTTTTAGGCACCACCCTACTTCCCAGAGTCCTTCAGTAAGTACAGTACAGAGCAATAACATACTGCACCTTCAAAAGCACACAGTAAGTATTGCTGCATGGAAGGACCTTTCATATAAAACAGAGCTGACTGTCCCAATGCAAACTATGGAATATTGTAGCACAAAATTTAAACACATTGTATTGTATCAAATAGGCACATAATTCGTTTAACAAAAAAAACAACTAAAAAACCCCCAACAGTTTACCTAGGCGATTTTGCATTTATGAGGTAATTAGAAATTAGGTACAAATTATATTTTTCCGCACACTAGTCACATCCACTTAGTAATCTTCAGGCTGAGTGCTGCTGATCCACCTAAGCCACAGGCACATAAGTACAAACGTATTCCAAGTATCAGCACACACCAGACTTATCACAAACAGTGTTTTATTAACACATGATGGACCAATCTGACCCCACTAATAATAAAATTATTAGTAAGTTGGAAAGATTCAGTAGTCCATTGCATTTGCAACATTGCAAATGATTAGTTTGGTCTGATAAAAGAACTATTAAAAAAATCATACAGTCAAGGCCACTAGTTTGAGTTAAGGGAAATTATAAAAAAAAAAATCAGTTTAAAGAGCAATAATAGGAATTACAACTATGTCAAGATTGTTCCGTGCCTTCTAGCACCTTCTTCAGACATCTGAAGAAGGTGCCATTTTGTCACTGATACGTCACATGTGTTAATAAAACACTGTTTGTGATAAGTCTGGTGTGCTCTGATACTTGGAATACGTTAGTAATTAGTTACCTGAAAACAGACTTGTCATGATGATGAGAAAATTTTTACTATAAAGTAAGTACATTCATGTTTAATCATGTTGCTTCCTTGGACTAAAATTTGCCCTGGTGAGGCAGAACCCTTTAAATGTAAATAAATTAATGAAATAGTTGTTAATGATGTACTATTTGTAAATACACTATACAATTTACACTATTTGTAAATACACTTACAGTTTACACTATTTGTAAATACACTATACAGTTTATACTATTTGTAAATACACTTACAGTTTACACTATTTGTAAATACACTTACAGTTTACACTATTTGTAAATACACCACCGGTTTACACTATTTTTAAATACACTATACAGCTTCCACTATTTGAAATTACACTTACAGTTTACACTATTTGAAATTACACTTACAGTTTACACTATTTGAAATTACACTTACAGTTTACATTATTTGTAAAAACCCTTAGTTTACACATTTTGTAAATACACTATACAGCTTACACTATATGTAAGTATACTAAACTGTTTTACCGCCGGTAAAACCTATTGATAATTTAAATATGGTTCAGGAGCTTGTTGGGGGTTTTGCCACCCACATTCTCCATAAATATAATTTCCATATGAAATGGTTGGTTTTGTGACCTTTGTGGCTCTTTGGTGAAATGGCATAATAAATGTAATGGGATTTTTTCCAGAGATCATTGTCACAGTTCCGGTAAATGGAAGATAAGGTAATCTTACATTTTTAGATCATTGGTAATAAAGCTCATTTTTGGCAATCCAGATTTACCCTGCAGACCAAACGTACAAAGATGACAAGTAAAACCCAGGATTGTCTCATCAGCCCTTTATATTTTCAAATCGGTTCCCTTTTTTAATTTCTGTCACCCTTTATGTGGCTGTGCCCTCCTCCCACTGAAAGTTGACTAGGTGTAATGTGACACGTTATTTTTTTCATCCCATGCAGGATAGCAGCTGGAGCACAGACTACACCACGAAGCCTAAGAGTCCTTCCATCCCCAAGCAGCCCCTGTCGTATCAGAAGCCCAGATCCCTCAAGTGCTTGGACTGCATCTCAGTCTCCATCACAAACATCTGGCCAGCCCAGACTGCTGCACCTGGAGAGCATTACATCTCCTCCAGACAGTGAGGCATACTATGGGGAAACTGACAGTGATGCAGACATTCAATCATCACCGGGGCATCTACCGATGAATCAGCAACAACATATTCAGCATCCACCTCCTCCAGAGAAACACCGCAGGGCCCGCAAAAAAAGCCCCAGATCCCCACCAGGAAGTACCAATAAGTCTGAAACTGAGCAGCAGTCTTTGTCTGAGATGAGTGGCTATGAAAGTGGACCAGGGGGTGCTACTGAATGTAACTTACAACCCCCTCCAGGGGTGGCCAAACGTGAAATCACATATCAGCCAGATGCAAACAGAGCTGAAACTCCTTTTTCAGATGTAGAAGGGTTCCTACCATCAGAAGATGTAGAGCCATTATCCAATGTTACGGCACCTTCACCTGAGTCTCTGCTGCTCCCACATGTCACCAAAACCATCCAAGCTGAGAGGCACCTCATTCCCATGATAGGACCAGTGGATCATCCAGTAGATGAAGATTTGACCACTTCTTACTCTGAAAAGGCCAGAGAAGCAAGTAAGTACTTCTATCCACCTGGGTGACTTTGATTCCCAAAGTATAATTCAATTAGCAGACACTGTACATTGGTCAACATAGAATAGCCTGATAATCTCTTGTAAATGTACAACGTGGGTGTCACCAGTACCAGTCACCAGTTTTCAGAGTGCATATACCAGCAAACTGGTATATGCATTGGCTTTGACTTGATCTGGCATCTGCAGGCCCTCTATTTTTATATATGTAGGCCAGATTAAATTTCAGTTGCAGGCAGAACAGAGTTAAAATAATCCACCCAAAAGCAAAATATTCTAATAATCTCATTTTAAAAATCTTCCCACAATCTGTTTCTCCCTTGGTTAATTCATTTATTTGTTATAAATATTTTTAAGCTTAAATAGTTAAAGGGAACTATTACTTAAATGAATAATGTACTTACGGTATGTGAAGTTGAATATTAATTAGCTTCCAGACCAGAACTGATTTATAAATTGCTAAGACAAATCAGGAATTAATGAGTGGCCAATATAACATAATTTCACCCTCTGTTAGAAAGATGGATTTCTGGGTCCTGTTACCTACATCTTGCAATAAGGGATTTCTGTGTACAAATGTGCAGCAGAATGAAGGGGAAATCAGGTCTTTTGTTTGCTACCCATGTTCTTTTCAAGCCATCATGCATTGTCAGTCCCCAGTCACAGGGAACTCTGGTTCTTTGCAGTATTATATTGAATTCTTCTTTTCTGCAGTTATTTAAATGAGAACTATAGTGTGTCTAAACTTTCCCCCCCAAAAAAACAGTTAAAATAACAAGTACTTGGGTAAGGGAGGTAGAATTGGTACTTTCTACCTTCCAATATAACCTCTATGAGGAGGGGCAGAACAAAGCAAATTGCTTCTGCCATGCTTACTGAGTGCTTCAACTCTATCTTTAATACAGTAAGGCCCAGGGCACTAACCTGGCAGATCAAAACTGTATGTGCTGTAGCTTCTAGTGACTGAAAGGATTGATAGGAATGGGATAGAGGGAATCCCTAACAGAATGTTAGCAGAGATGAAATCTTTTCACTAAAGAGACCTGATGAAAGGTGTGAGGAAAAGGCTCAATGTGGTGTCACAGTTGGAACATAGTGTCACCTAGTTTGAGAGGGACTGAAGAAGGCTCTGTCCATACATAACATGATATCAATGGATGATCTAATTAAGGGTTTATGGTAGGAATCTGACAGGGTTATCTTACTGCCTTTCCATGTCCCGCTTGTTTTTTTCCTTTCCTCTCACTCATGTTTTACCCCCTTTTATTAAGTGCCTTTCAACAGCCAGGGCCAGTTTAACTGGGAAGACAATTGCCCTGACTGAAAAAGATGGGAGTAAGAACACAGCTCTTTTTGCAGAACCTTCCCCCCATCCATACAGACTTGTTTCCCTTTCTGCCTGCCCAATAGAAGTGGCTCTACAGAAGGGACCAGGTAATATGAGCTCTCTAGTCCTTATAATATAACCAAGTGCTTTTATACAGAGCAGGGAACTCAGAGGTGTGGTAAAAATTATAAAGCGCCTCCACTACAAAATCTATTGTGGTATCAGGGATATCTGATATATAAAAAAACATAAAAAGTATTAGTTTGATTGTTATTGTCTCTGTCTGCAAAAATGTGTGATACCAATATTACCTGTCACTGGTTTGTCAGTGATATTTCACTGATCTGTACAACAAAGAAAGAAGGGGCGTTAAAGGGGAAGTTCAGTGCTAATACATATGCTATTCATGAAAAAAGAGCAGTATTTTTCCATCCTAATGACATCAATCTGCCAATTCAGCATTTTGTCTGTGTATAAATAACTGCAACCGAAATACTGACTTCCTGTTTGCAGGACCCCTAGTAGAGACCGTTATGGTCTTGCTCTTGACCCAGTGCCTTGGTTGATTCAGTTGCTCAGTAGAGATCTGAGCATCTTTGACCCATCCAACAGCCAATCAGTAGAAATAACTGTTAGGAACATTCCAAGGATGTGGTGCATTCTGGGAAGAAGGACTGTTAGAACCTGAAATGTCAGCTCACTAATGTCAACAGCAGGGAACAGCAAAGGGTATGAAATCAACTGATTTTTCAAAATGGGAGAGAATATGTAGAATAACTAAGAAGGCATTACACAAACTAACAATTTAACAAATATGGATAATTTCCACTGAACTGTCCCTTTAAGTGATGATATGCAGTACGCTTTCAATCAATCATACTGTTCTTCATCTAGACAGAGGCCATGCAGAAGCTGTAAACATGAAGTTTAACATTAACTTTTCAACAGCGTCTCACAAGGTGCTGTGGGATCCAGTGCAAGGTAACCTAGCCTTTCACTTGATTTGATTGAGACCAAAGATCCCCTTTATTTTTTAAGTTATCTTCATTTGAATAATAACTGAAATTGTCAAAGTTTTATTGCTATACACAAGAAAATATGATACACCAACACAATAACTTACATACACTATGGGGTGTTCATAATGGATAACTTTGCTATTTAAACTAAAATGGTGGAATAATAAACAAATCATTAAAGTTTATGAATTTACTAGTTATAATACTCCATTCCAAAGACACTATTCAAAAGAAGGATTTGAAATTAGAATCAACACCTCCATTATGAAAACGAGAAGCAGAGATCTTTTACAGCAAGCAAGAAACCTAATTTAAAGGTCACACTAAAGGTCACACAGCTTTATATTTTAGTTTTATGTAACCAATTGCATTCATTTAAGGTTAGGTCTCACTATCGCCCACAGCAGCACATGCAGGATTTTTGCAATTCCCTACTGTGCGTGATAATCTATGTTCGCTGCACATAGTGCAGTGTTTTTGCATAAAAAGTTTGTACACGCATGCAAACCAATAACGTACAGGATCCCTGCGCACATAGATCCATGAAACACGTGTGTGATTCACTGAATAAATTTATATTCACTTGAAGTAGGGTGCATCTCTCAACCTTCTGTCTGCTTATGGTGAAGTTTTAGTCTTTGGGTACAAGACTTTAGATACCAAGTGGCAAGGTGCCACTTGGCGTGCCTGGGCCCCTCCTGTTTGCTCTCCAACATGCACAAGTGGGACCTAGTCCTTAATGTATGTATAGAGTGCAAAAATTAACTTTATATAGTGCAGATTTTTAAGCTTTGTAAAAAAAAGACTCATCTGTATTTACACTTTCATATTTCAATTTAACACACTCACAGGGAGTCTCACCAGAGCTGCACTTTCTCTGGACAAAACTTCTGTAGCAGATATACCAAAGGCTTCATGACTGAGTAAATCTCTCCCGCATGTATTAAACCACAGCTATCAGCTTGTGTTAAATAATTACATGTGCACAGCCGTGTTAAACTCGCGCTAACCGATCATAAATCGGGTTGCATGACTTCAACCCCTTAAAAGTGAGCTACAGCTAATGACCCTGCCACTGTTGAAAATCATCAAAACATATTTTAAACTTTAAAGGGTATCTCCACCCTTAAAAAAACTTTTTCTGTAGTGTAGGGCCCCCTAACCCACCCCCAACCTCCAGGTTCGATTGACTAAAAAAAGATCAGAACAGTACTTACAATCCTTCGTTCCCCCGAAGCTCAGATCTCGGCCCTCTGTTGACGTGTCCTATCTGAATTGATTTTAACTGCTCCTGTGCTTCTGCCTGGTCATTTGATGGGCTAAGTATTTCCACTCTCTATCTTTTTAACCTGGGGATCTGCCATGTGTCAGTGTCTCACTGCCTCCACCTGTTTAGCTTATATGTGCCTTTAGTAGGGGTTTTATATATTTTTGTATTATTGAATTATTGTGATATTCATTAACTCTTCTAGGCTAGATACTGTCATTACCTCTACTATGATAAATATTGTTATTAATTCTATATGACAGATTTTTTGTCACATGAGGTGTGTGAATGATCGAGTGAATGGGTATACCGGTATATCATAATGACTATGTTACTATTCAACCAGGATTAGCACAGGAAGTGTTTTTATATGTTGTTTTTTTGCACTTTATTATTGCCCTCCAGGGTTGGCTATTTTTGCACAAATAATAAAAATGCCTTTTATTTGCATTAATCAATGTATATAGTCTAATCAATTATTCTAATTATTACTCTTGTTAGGTGTGCCCTATTTGATCCACAGCTGTTTTCTGTGTTTTTGCTGTTTATTCATTGTGGAAGGAGCACCCTGACTTTACTGGGGATATACTCTCCCCTTGGATTTCACAGTAGTGCCGGGCTATATACAGTTCTTTTTTTTCAGATCTTGGCCCTCTGCTTGCCGGAACTACAAACTACAAGCCGCATCTGATGGAACACCGGGGGAACGAAGGATTGTAAGTACCATTCTGATCTTTTTTAGACAATCGAACCTGGCTGTTGGGGGTGGGATAGGGGGCACTAATCTACAGAAAAATAGTTTAAAGGTAGGGCACAATTTAACAAAGTTAGCTTTGTTGGGGGGGGGCTCATCTGCGCATGTCACATACCTTATTGACGTAGGAAAATAGCAGGTACAGGGTGACTTACAGAGAGGCTCCTACACTACACTTTCCTGGACTTTGAATAGGCACAGCAAGAGAACCATTTGGAGCAGAGATGTAAGGTAAGGATTTTTGAACACTACATAGTGGGGCCAGTAGTGGGTTAAATTTTAGTTTTGGGGGTGGACATGCCCTTTAATTGCCTAAAAAATGATTTATCTTTGATATCCAAAACTATGTCTATGCTATCTGATATTCTCATCACATTGCTCTTCTAGTAAGATTGAAAGCAAATGTAATTTGTTAGCACCAGGAGACTGAAGCAATAGGTCAGTAGGTGATTTTTACGATAACAGGGACAACCACTTCCAACATCAAATAGTATTAGAATAGCCCACTGAAAAAAATTACTTTGCATACCAACAAATGAAAAAATGGCCAGCAACATATGCTGTTCCTAATTCTCTAGCCCTTCCCCTCTAACTACTACTCATTATGTGTAAAACATAGGGCAGCACCGCAAACTTTGCACAGGGTTGAGGGCATGGCCAAAAGGAGAGAAAGCAGCTGGCAGGAGCGCACAAACTAGATTAGTACAGTCCTTTCTCTTATCTCCCAAAGAATTATAGTTTGGTTTAAGACTGCGGGCAGACTACAATGGAGAGTAACGCCCATAAAAGCATGTTCGCCATGCAGTGTGTTTCACATGTATTTCTATCTGATTGCAATGCGATTTACCCAAAATGTCATTATTGGAGCACATTCGTTTCACACAAACAACAGCGACCACATGTGCTCAGAAAATGGATTGCAGCCCATATAATCTGTCCACCCGCATTGTAATGCACAGGCATGCGTTTCTCATGCACAAACGGATTACAAGACGCAATCAGAAGAATGTGAGAAACGGGCAAGTGTGGCCTAGCCCATCTTTTTTTTTTTTTTTAATTTTGCTGTTCCTTTATGATTTTGCCATATTGATATTCATTAATACTTTAGAACTTTATCTAAAATACTTTTAATCCTGAAATATTTCTTTAAAAATCGATACTTCAACGGCGTCTCCATTGAAAGCAGCCGCGTCTGTGATTGGCTGCCTCCCTCTCAGCCAATCACAAATGTGGCCGGCAGTCTGGCCCCTGTTTGTGACTTCCAAATAGGGATCCGGGAGAAGACGCCGCGGGAGAGAAGGGGCTGTAAGAATCGATCTAAACACGTTTTTGAAGGAATATTTTGGCGTTGTGGGGGTGGGCAGGGGGTGCCTACCTATGGACAAAGATAATTTCAGGGTGGACATGCCTTTAAAGGGCATGTCCACCCTTAAAAATTATTTTTGAATTGCTGCTCCCCCATGTCTGTGTCCCCAACCGCATGGTTAGTATTTTCCAAAAGCTCCCCAAACTCTTACTTACCTCCCCTCGATCCTCCGCCGCACTGCCGGCCCTCGCTTGGAGAATGAAGCAGAGGGGCGGGACCGGCAGTCGCGTCTGTGATTGGCTGGCGGCAGCCAATCACGGACGCGGCTGCCGGTCATTCAGTGCAGCGGGGAGGAGGAGAGGAGAGGTAAGTAAGAGTTTGGGGAGCTTTGGAAAATACTAACCATGCGGTTGGGGCTACCAGACATGGGGGAGCAGCATATTAAAAGGGTTTTACGTAGGGGGAGGGATAGTGGAACGGGAGGGAGAGGGAGGGAGAGGGAGGGGGAGGGAGGGGGGGAGAAGGGCTGCAGTACAGCATGACAAATATCTACGGAGGCAAGGTAGCAGGCAGAGCCCTGCTAGCCTCCTGGTGGACAGTTTTTGGGACTTTAGGGGGGGTCTACAGGAGAACCCTAGGAGCTGGGATGTGAGGTAAGGATTACCTACCACTACATGGTGGGGCCATTACTGGGAGGGATTATAGTTTTGGGGGTGGACATGCCCTTTAATAATAATTATTTCTCAACCTCTTTTATGCCTGAGAGGGGATCTGTAAGGCAACCGGTTGAATGACTGAGATATAGTAGCACTAAAATGCATCAAGAAAGAAAGGTCTAGGTTTATTGCCATAGTTGGAGGTAAGTTGAATATCTGCTCCAAATGTTTACAACGTAACAAGAATGTATGTGTTAATTTCTACAGCTGCTTGAATAGCTTTATTGCAGGGACTGAATACAACGCTTTGGAATTTTCTTTAGCTGTGTCTTTATAATGATTTGAAGTCATTAATTTTGACTACAGATAGTCACCATCTATAATAGCCTATTCTTGCAACAGATGGTTAAGCAAGCCTGTTCAAAGAGAGCAATCACACTTGCTCCATTTAAATACAACTTGTGTTTGAGCTATTTTCTGCTACACAAGTAACTAAGGTATGTTGCATGAGGTCAGTGCTTAGAAAGGCATGTCCAGCTGTTCTCAGTTATCTGATATTTCAGGCATTACTAAAGAAATCCTTCTATGAATGTGTGTAATTAGTTCAGTAGAACCAAACTAGTGCTAATAACATACTGGAATATTCCATTTCCTTTTACATTAAACTAAATAACAATTTAAAGTAATTCCTTTAAAAATAAAAAAATGTCTATTACTCTATCTCCTATTCCCCCCTATAAATATTTCATAGTTCTTGCCTAGCCTAAACAAAATTAAATAAATGTTTCGCCAAAACAGTACGCCGTGGCCCGGCCACTACATGGGGGCCACTATTGTGGTCCTCAGTGTGGCTAAGGCTGGGTACCCCTAGCTAACAATAAGGAATAGAGAAGGGAGACTAAATGTGTCCAAACACTACAAAAGGTTATTGCAATCGATACTTTGATAGACAGATATACAATTATAATTGTACGTAGATGTACCATAAATATTGTTCGACATTGTTTCAATTTATTTGGTGATAAATGTCTAATGTCATCTATTGTGAGGATGCATTACATTTAATTGGAACTTCAGAAAATACCACAACCATTTAACTGATTGACTAAAAAAACGGTTTTCCCGATCATAATTATGATCGATATTACGATCTAATGTTGGCATGATAAGATGAGGAAACATACAGTTTTTGAGCAATCAATGGAAATGTTTACTCACATGTCGGATTGATCTTTATATCAGCCCAGTGTATGGGCACCTTTAGTTTTCAGTTCTCTGCACAATGCAGCTTGTAGCAAATAGTTTACTTTGTTATCACAGATGTTAAATTGAATTTCTTGTATCATACAAAGAGTAGGATTTAAAATGTCAGCTGTTTGATTGGCAAATTACTTGACAGTTTTTTTATAGTTCCATTTGTGGAAGGGAAAGTTCCATCCTCACTATTGCGAAATATTAACGTCACCCTTTATTCATCTGGACCGATTCCAAACAGTGTTATTACAATGAATCCACCTTTTAGCCAACCAGCCTAGCAAAGATTTCAGTAACGCAAGAGCCAAGTAAGTCATAAGATCTAGAAACATAACTCTCCATGAAAGGCAAGGCTGTTGGATTCATCCATTTAGAAATATTTGTACATTGTAAGTACAGGTTTAAATACACTTTTTACATAACAATATTACAATATTCCAGCATGTTTAGTTTTATTTTCATAGCAATATGAAGAGTCAGTGGGTTTTAGTTTCAAACGTTAACTTAAAATTATGTTATAATGTATTCAGTTTGCAGGTGGATCTTAGAGTTTGAAGGTTTTGAAGAGACAATAGATTATATTGTTTATACTTTTTATTATCATCAGGGTTGAATGCAACTGGCAATTATATGTTAAGTATATTACCATTGTAAAGTGTTAAGAGTTAAGAAATATATCTTAATTCCAATTGAAAATAATATCAAAAGCCACAAGTACATTTTCATGTGTGTACAACAGAAGCACTGTAATATGTAAAGAATAGTTGTCTTCTATAGTACAGTATAGTCTGTTTTGGCTTTAATCATGATTAAATATCATCCCCTTGACTAAAGGCTTTGTTTATCTTTGCTGCTGTCTTTGTTTTGAATGTGTCATTGTACTTGTCTATTCAGTTATGTTAATTTTTTGGTTATACAGCATGTGTTAGCAAAGTATGGAGAAACCAGAATTGACAAAAATGTCTATGTAGGAGATTGGATGATCAATGTCATTTGCCACAGGCCCAAAAGTTCCCCAAGACAAAATTTTTTATAATTTTCCTCAACCTTAAATTGTTTCACATTTCGGTAATAATTGCAGATGTTTGTTTTTAATACTTAAAGGGGTAATCAACAGGATCCACTTATACCTAAACTTATTATTGTCACTATTGTCTACAATCATGCAAGCTTGCTGCTTGTTTCTGTTAGATGGGTAAAACAGTTAAAAGAGAAAACCATTATTTGTGGAAACACTGGATACATCACAGTCTGTTTAGGAATGAAGATTAGGTCACATATAAAATGCATTTTAAAAGTAGAAAGAAACCATATTACAACACTCTGCTTGGAATTACACATCAGACTATGGGGTACCATGGGTATAGGCTCATTTTGATTAAAGTAATTTCAATTTATTTTTTGCATTTATCATTAGGGTTGACAAGTTTTGCAAATACTGTGGGAATAGAAATGCTTTATTAACACTACACTCATAGTTACACACAAGGAAGAATTATTAAGAACAATGGATCTAGCAATTAATAAATAAAATGGAGATTCCTGCATAGCAAAAAGAGAATGAATAAATGTTTTTTAATTGCCAAATTTTAATTAAAAATTTGTAATTTTTGTTTAGTTACTCTGTGGAACAATACTAGTCAAAAAGGTGTAGGGTAGCAATGCAAATGTTTTGTTTCTGCATTATCTGATTTTTTTACTATGTGTGTTGTGTATAGTTAGGATTGGTTAAAATACACCATGTGATAGGGACCATGTTTTGTTCATATATGCATCCACCATTTCTCTCAAGGAGCTAATTTCTTGTCTTCTAAGTGCTCTTTCCTAAGCAAACATAGATTAACAAGTAAGTAGTCTGGTAACACTGAAGGAAACTTACAACCCAATGCAGGAACTGTGCTTATTTTAAATGTGCCACAAATATATTAAGTTTATGATAATGCACAACATAGGTCAGGAATATGTTTTAAGGCACATTTTAAATAAACATAATTCCAGCACTGGGTTGTACGTGTCCTTCTGCATCACTAGACTATTCTTCTGTGTTTTGTGTAATTTGCATCATGTGATTTCTGTACTGATATTATCTAGAATATTAAATAGCATTATATTGTGCTGGCTTAAAAAGAGAAAAAGGAAATACCCGAAACGATACCTTGAACACATTATTTTGAATATGTGTTTTTCTTACAATAAGTAATATGGTGGGTGATTGTACAAAGTAAATTCAGAATCTTCTAAAATGTTCCTATTTGTATTGAGTAGAAAGTTTTAGAAAGTGGGGGGACATTTGGGTTAGAATAAAACTGAAATTTATTTAAAGGAGTTGATCACTGAAAAAATAGCTTTGCCTCATTTCAATCTATAAATGTATACATCTAAGCAGCACTTACTCTAATGTGTTTGTGTTGCTACATAACTTCAATCCAGTACTTGATTTGCTCAAGCTCAGTCCCCCAGCCCCCTGCCAGACTATCTGACTCTCTGTGAGGTAATCCCTATGAGGTAGCATTGGGAGAGGGAATTTCCCATCATGCAGTTTAGGGAATTGATAAACAAAAATGGTACAGTGATAGTAACAGAAAGAACAGCGATAGTTGGAAATAAATATAGTTTCCAGCAATGGGCAATTTAAATAAAACAAATTTCCCAGTGTACATATCCTTTAATTCAGTGCAGAAAGAACAAGATTTTAAATGTAATTCACTAAATGCTACAAATACCTCCTTCAGAACACATTAAAACCTGTCCCCCAAAGCAATGAAGGTCTTAAATGAAACCCTTTGTTTTTAAATGACCCCAAATATTTTGCTAAAATAATTGCACACAATAACTTTTTGCAGCATATTGCGTCTTTATAAAAACAGGTCCTAGAAAGTATTTGAAACTCTTTTTAATCGGTACATCAGGCCCTGGATACCAAAGTGGTCTGCTTACACATATCCCCTTTCCAAGGGGTCTTATATACATCCCATATATACCTGCAAATGTGGCATACTTAAACCACCATCCAGCTGCTGGACATCATGGCGCGGAACCTAACTAACCACATAATTTATGTACTTAAGCTCAGCCACTACATGGTATACCAGTAAGGTGTTCCCTCTGTTTATCTGTTGGTAGGAGTGCTCTTAAGGTAAGGAGGATGGCGGTTTAAGTATGCCATGTTTGCAGGTATGTATGAGATGTATATAAGACCCCTTGGAAAGGTGATATGTGTAAGTTGACAATTTTGGTATCCAGGGCCTGATGTACCAGCCGTTGCATGCAACATCTATATGTAGTATTGGGAAGTAGGATTTTGGTGTGCACTTAAGCAAATACCAGGGTTATATATCTGGTTAAAAATGGTATAAAAGGGTCATGGTGATGATTCTGTGCTATATCTTGTTGTAGGTGCGAACAAGGGCACTACCCGAACGATACTCATATGTATTAAAGGGTAGGCTATCTGAAAGGACCTGTAAAACAAATGTATAGGTAGTGCTGTCTTTTGATTTTCAATTCTTTTGGGGGGCTCGATTGGGGGTTTCCATACATCATTTTGTTATAATATTATAATGAGCTTTAGCATTTTAGCATGCACACTGTGCTGTGCTCCAGCTAATAACTTAAATATGTGCATGGCAGCTTTTTTGGGGAACCCCCATCAATCATTGGCCGTGATGACAACATTGCTACCATGATTCATGGCAGAAAAAGCAGAATGCAGCAGGACTAGATAATGTGGTACTAGATAATGCAGATCATTTAGACTGAAAAAGGGCACGGATAAAGGGAGAAGGTTTGTAAATTTGTAGATTTGGTGTTTACAGTCTCTTTAAGCACCTATAATATGCTTTGAATCATGATTTATGTCATTTTATTCATGTTGACTTTTTCTTTTAGAGTCAGTTTTGTTCCTTATTTACTTAGACATTCAGTAAATGTCAATAAACACCAAAAATTAATCAAACCCTCAAGTTAAAATACAATCTTATGTGTGGAAACAGCATAAAATGCTGCCATCTAATGGTTACATGTGGTTCCTTTTGACTTGTTAAAGAGATTCCTAAGAGTAATTTGATAATGGCAAGTATGTGTAATCTAAATATACAGAAATAAGGTATTACATACAACCATCTGGAAGTTACGGTGATCCCATGTTTATTAAAGATAGTGCAAGCAGGAATCCACAATATTTTGGCTGAAGGTCTTTATTCAAGTGCTTAGACTACACAGTGTTTTTGACTGTGACATCAGATTTAACAGTAATGCCTTGTTAGCAAAACTGTAGAGCAAAGGGGCAAAACAATGTTTATATCTATTGACTGAGGAAGAGAAAGACAACCTGATAACTGTCAGCAATGGACTAAATGTGGCTAAATAAATCCTGAGCTTTTTGCCACTTACTCTTAAGGTTCGTACACCCGTGCGATTGCGGGTCCCAACCCGTGCCGCACAATGTGTCCGAACGTTCATTTCGGCCGATAATCGGCCCGTGTATGGGCACTTTATTGGTCGAAACGGCGTTCGGTCGGGAATTGTTGCTCGACCGACCAGGTGGATCTTCGAACGACTGGCCATTTAGGCTGATAAAGGACCCATACACAGGCCGATTATTGGCTGACCGTTCGGACACATCATGCGTCGCAGGTCGGGACCCGCGATTGTACATGTGTACGAGGCTTTACAGTGGGGTTGTAAGGACAATAATACTAATCCTTGCCACCCCTGTCCTATTCAAAGTTCAGAGTGAGAACCTAAAAAGCTAGGTTCTCATCGCTGGGTTTGGGCTAGATCGGTTATAATCAAGCACAGAGGTTGCACAAGTGAGTCCCATCCAGCAAACAGTAGAGAGATGCACACTACATATAGATGCTTAATACATTTATTAGTTAATCACACACAATGTTTCGGGGATCTGCATGTGATTCACTAATAAATGTATTAAGCATCTATATGTAGTGTGCATCTCTCTACTGTTTGCTGGATGTTTCTATAACTATGGTCCTAGGGTATAGGACTTTGGAGAGTTGCACCTAGCAACTTTTGGCAAGTAGCTACTTGGTATGCGATTTGTGTGATGCACTAGTGAGTCCACCTCGTCCTGCCCCTCCCTCAGCCAATGAAGGTTTAGCAGTTTATGCAGTGATTGGTATCTAGTCTCCAACTCTAACATGTGTGATTTCTGACTTAAAGGAAATGTCAGACTGTATCACATTTTTACTTATAGACCTGATTAAATGAATGTTTCTGTTAAGGAGGGGAGATTCACCAGAGGCTGATAAAACCTCCTAGGCCAGGTATGTCAAACATTTGGCCCTCCAGATGTTTGCAAACCGCAACTCCACCTGGCTGCAGTATCAATGTCCTAGGCAGAAAAATCTTCAATTGACATCTGCCCCATAGAATTGAAAGGAGTTGACCTCAAAAGCTACAGGGGACCATGTAAAATTGAAAGAGAGGCAGCAACAGCGATCAAATTGGTTGAATCAAATGTTTTTAAGGCTGGGTACACATTTTTAATATTTAATATTATTGGTGGGTCAGCCAAAAATATTGCATGGTGTGGGTGCTAATGATCCTGACTGAGCTCTGCCACCCGTTTGTCTTTATCAGACGAATGGGTGATCGGGAATGTTGGTAAATCACGGCCGATCTTGTGGTTCCCTATGGGCCTGCGTGATTGGTCACAGTGAACTGTTGGCTTACTTTTGCCAGTGCCGAACGGTCCTCTGGGCCAAATCTCGTGTTTTCCCAGCCTAAACTAAGTATATTCAGTAGCAGACTATATCTTCATTACATGGTAATTGGACACTCCTTATCTTCATGTTTTTTCCTCTCTCATTTGAATCTACAGTACATATAATTTCTGTTAGGAAGAGGAAAGCTGAGAGATATATCTGGTTCTCTTTGGATAAGAATGGTATTTTAAGTGTGTTGACCTCATGTTTCCAGACTGGCATACATATCATTGTTTCACACTCATATTACAGGGTTGGGAAAAAATTTGTGGCTGGTAGAAAATATATTTTTCTCAAACTCAATTGGAGGCCAATGGAACAGAGCTTAAGTGACAGGTGACAATGTCCATAGCATGGTGTAGAGATAAGCCTAGGCAAGTAAAAATAGACTAGATGATCTCACCAGCTTCCGAGAGCCACTGGACCTAAGAGCAATGCCAGTAGAGACAAAAGTGGAGACTTAAAAAGACTTTCTAGAAAGGACAGAAGGGACTTTTTATACTTTGGTTTGGCTCCAGCGAGGAGTGGATTTACCTCTCAATCTCTCTTTATGGAACATTGTGACTTTAATGGTGTATGTGTCATGCCTGATTCGCACCAGAGCTCAGATAACCTTTATGCAGGTAATAAACTTTGCAGTCCTCCTCTATTCACTGAATGAATGTTTTCTCTGTGAGCCAAGGCTAATTTAAATATCTTATGTGCCATGTACTAGATATCCTTAATGCAGGCAGTGCCAGTGATCTTAGTCTGGTTACTAAATTATTCATTTAGCTCTGAACGTAATATAACTTGTTGTTGATTGTTCTTTTGGACACTAATATATATAAAAACAATAGACATTTTATTGATATTTAAAGAAATGTTTCCCAAAATGAACACTGATTACTTTAAACCCTTTTGAATCCATATTAACACAATTGCAAATGACATAGAAACTTAGACTTAAACTACAGCACTGTAAAATAAATATATATGCCTGTTTGTGTATATGTATATAAAGAGGCCATGTTTTATACTGTTCTTTTCCTAGTCATTTATACTATTAATGCATAATACACTTTTGGAGATTTACAAAAGAACATTTAATGTATGACTTGCTCTTTTAAAGTACAGCAGTGAATTAATGCGGCCATACACACTACAATATTATTACATAGTGTACATTATTGTACGATAATTGGCAGACATTGGGAGAGCATATTTGTGGCTACAAAAAGTAGTCAGTGTGTTTAATAGATTGTATGATACTATTGTAGTTTTTATAGGCTCCTTTACAAATTGGCTTTTAACATCTATTTGCCCTAAATTGATGTCCAAACACTGTTCCACCCAAGGTGTGCAAACCTGTAGTAAAAAGAGTTTAAAGAAGAGTGAGCAGATAATCTTTATCAAATGCAGTTAGCACACAGTGATATGCTTGGTAGCCCTGCAAAAATTCCATAGTGATGGCTTGCACACCTCAGAGCACAACTAAAAGGAAGTATACATTTCCAGTGTCTGATATTCTAATTAATATTAGCCACATTGATTTGGGTAGTGTTGGGGTATAACTGCCTGGGAACTTCCTTCCCTTATCCTAGTTTTGTGGTTGACACTTGTTACCCATTTGACAGGGTAACAAGATATATGTTCTTTAAATTTAGATATGTTCTAATAAATATATTAGAGATATGTTCTTTAAATTTATTTTTGTGTTGATGTGTACATTTAATTTTTCTTTAACTTGGCTTATTTTACATTGCTGGCTTAATTAGCTATTTTATTGTTATGAAATGTAACTGTAATTTTACTTAAAGTATAAGTAAACTTACATTTTGCATTAAGGTCATATGTCCCCTCTTTTTTAATGACTTGAAGTGATTGTTTATAAGTATAAATGAGTGTATTGCTCTAACTGTGTCCTTATTCCACATTGCAGAACTTCATCGTAGTGAAAGTGTTCAAGAGAAGAATGTTAAAGAAGCCAGAACTAAATGCAGAACAATTGCATCTTTGTTGACAGATGCACCAAATCCTCACTCCAAAGGTGTACTTATGTTTAAGAAAAGAAGGCAAAGAGCTAAAAAATATACTTTAGTAAGTTTTGGGAGTGTTGACGAAGATCGTTACAATGAGGATGAGGATGGTGTCTTTCCTACAAGTGAATCGGAATTCGATGAAGAAGGTTTTTCTGATGCCCGTAGCCTAACAAACCACTCAGACTGGGACAGTACGTATTTGGACATTGAGAAGCCAAAAATGAAGGAGCAGCAGGACGAGAAAGGTCTTAGTGAGACCTCTGGAAAAGGAGCTGAATTATTTGAGCTGCAAAGACAAAAATCTGAAAAAGAATCTGCTGATATTATTCATTCACCAAATCCTAAGGAGACTCAAACAACACCTGTGGCTCCAATACGCAAAAAGATGTTGAATGGCAATGTAAATAGAATTCAGGAAGTCGGAGGTTCTGAAAGCACCAAAGTTGCAACCACAAATATATTGTTAACTCCTTCTCAGACACAATCTGATCAAGTAGAAAATGTCCAGGCAACATGTGATGCAAGTGGAATATTTAATAGATCCGCACGACCCTTTACTCCCGGGCAACCTGGTCAACATTCAGTGGCTTCATCGGTTGTCTTTAAACCAAGTTCTCCAAAGAAAACAAGTGAAAGTGCATCCCCACAAATCATAATTCCTTCATCAATCACACCATTTGCCCCCAAAACATCTTCATGTCCCGAAAAGTCTCCAGTGTGTTCTGTTGCATCCCTTTACATACCAGCACCTGGGAGGCCTGTAGTATCATCAACAACTCCAAAAGAAAAATGTGAAACAACTCCTGTAAATCTGTCAAATCAAGTCACACCTTGCACCACTTCTGCTTCTATATATTTGTCACCACCTTCGCATCAGTCAGGATCTCAAGCAAACATTACCAAACTAGCTGATTGTCCAATAACTCAACAGACACCTACTACTTTAAATGTTATCACTTACCCAGCCACTGGACTGGTGAACACACCTTCATTTTTCACCCCAAATACTCCTGTAAACCAATCCGTGGAGTCTGTAAATACAAGAGAACAGAAGATTTCAGTCCCTTTTGGCCGTACAGGTATCTTGAATGAAGCACGTAAGAGAGGGAGCAGGAAACAGATGTTTGCCAAACCAGAAGAAAAAAAATGCTTACCTAACCCAGAACTCTTGTCTATGGTGCAGCACCTAGATGAGAAACCTAAACAGGAGCAATCGGTGGCAGGATTTGAGTCTGGGCCTGAAGAGGACTTTCTTAGCTTAGGAGCTGAGGCCTGTAATTTTATGCAGCCCTCATCACGAAAGTTTAAAATTCCTCCTCCTGTGGCTCCTAAACCACAGCTAAAAACAACTGCAGATGAACTTTTAAATGGAGTTCAAGATGCCCCACAGCTTGGAGGTAAAGGTGCAGAACTATTTGCAAAACGACAAAGCCGCATGGACAAGTTTGTGGTTGATTCAACTCCAACTTTTAGTTCTAGGCCTAATTCCAGACCAAGAACTCCCTCTCCTACACCTTCTCTTCCCTCTTCTTGGAAATATTCATCTAATATCCGTGCACCACCACCTATTGCCTACAATCCACTTTATTCTCCATTTTATCCACTAGCAGCATCCAAACCATATGGGAGCAAAGTAGAAAGCAAAGTTAAAAAAGGTTCTGCAGCAAAGCCCAGAATGCAGGCAATTGATTTCATGCGACATCAGCCTTATCAGCTAAATTCAGCAATGTTTCTTTTTGCGGATTCTAGTAGTTCCGGCCCAGCATCTGCAAATCAAAATGCACAAAAATGTAATACACTACCATCACCAACTAAACAGGTTCCAGTGAAAACTGCCAGAGCTCATGAGATAAAAAGATTTTCAACCCCAACTCCTATGTCAACATCAGTTAGTATGAAACCCACTGTGATAACACCTCGATCAGCAACTACCCTTGCTGAACCCGTCTGGAGAACAAATCTAACCTGTCAACCAATGCCAACACTGGCTGCTGAACCTTTTTCAAACCAGCTTTGTGAACAAGGGGCTTGCCAGAATTTTCAACCTTCTGTCTGCTACAACTCTGGCATACTTAGTCCCACAAGCTCAATCATTTCACCTAGATCATCGGTTTCCAAGATTCAGGTGCCAAAGCCAAGGTTCTCTGCTGCCAAAACTGGGATGCAGGCTAATGTATGGAGGCCAACTAGAGTCAAATTCTAACCTGGAAAAGTTAATGGAAAAAGTGTGCTTAGTTAATTTGTGTTTTGCATAGGTTTCAGACTTTTTTTGTGCGCTACAGAATACACACTTATTAGATAGACTGTAATTTTGTAGCTAAAAACGTTATGATGAAATAAAAATAAGAAAGAAGTAGAAGAGATTTCTATTGAATGGCAAGCTAAAGATATGTGATGAACTAATGAGCGAAGTTAAAACTGAAAGGAAGTAGTAAAATATAAGCTAATGAAGATTGGATTGCTTATATTGAACTGAGGAATTGCCCAAAGAGGGGTATACAATGACATGGATTTAATGTGGATGTTGACTGCAGGTTGGTGCTGTAAAAAAGGAAAACTTTCTAGGGCTGCCTCCACATCAGGATTTCAATGTGTTTTTATTTACATTTTGGAAGGAAGAAACCAATGTACATCATATATAGTGTGTTCACTTTCAATTCTACTGAACTGCTATGTAACACAAGTAGATTCCTCCTGTGGAGAAAAAAAATGACATTAATCATTTAGGCCATTATGTTTTATTTACCAACAGTTAACATATTTGCAGTGTGCATTGCTTTTTTTGTTTCTTTAAAAAAAATTGTAAATCACATGACATCGCAATTATTTTGTGTTTATCTTACATAACACATTTGTGTTTTTGATTTATATTTAGCATTAAACTAATTTTAATACTTTTTTCTTTTATCCTTTTATGTACCCATAAAATTATGTGTTTTTCGATACCCCAAACCTTTCCTAGACCATAATCCTCAGCTGTTTTACCATAAACTGCAAATTTTAACATTTTAATTATAGCATTACTGCCAGTCAGGAGAAAATGGCAGATTCATTTTCTTATAATGTCTGTTTCATGTATTAATAAGGATATGAGCTTAAAGGCTAATAATAAACTAAAAAAATGAAGGTCTACAAATTTCACTAAAGTGAAAAACCACCCCCTCCCATCTAATTTACCCTGTACTACCTGGAGCACAGTAGGAGCAAGCAGGATAATTAAAGGAAATCTTCACCCAAAAAACAATTAGCATTCCAGTGAAAGGCTTCTTAATTTGCTATAAAATGATATGGTTATTATGTCTGAATTTACACCACAACCATTGTAATCACCTTGCAAAGTTCTAAATTCTTTGAAGTACATGCTGAATCTGCATATCTTAAGACTCCACCCTCTGTTTTGCCCGGTGGGCACATTAGTACTAATTAGCTGTTAACTCCTCCCATTTTAACCACCAGATGGGAAATTACCCAGAAGTCTCTCCTCCTATTTGCATGATGAGTAAGGGAGCTGTGATGAAAACTCTCCCTAACTTACTTGGTCCCTTAGTAAATGTTATTCTTTGAGCAGTTTACAGATGCCTGGAAGGAGTTTATTTAAACATGAGCATAGAAAGACTTGTGCAGATTTTAACTCCCACAATCCATTCTGATTTTCTTCTACTGGTGGGAGAGTGTTTCTAGGAAAATGCTGGTCAAATGTGGCCCAATGACATCTGCAGTAGTGTTGTTCTAAGGTGTTTGACTAGGAGAAACAAAACCATATTTCAAGTTCAGAGAATTTAGAACATTAATTGATATTGATGCAATTCCTTTTTCACTTGTGTAATAGTCTTATTTTCACTGAATGCCTTCCCATGGGTCCTCCAAATAACCAGAGGTTGGAATGAGAATGTTTCATCAATGCCATATTCAGGGTTTAATCAGATCTCACACTAACTCTGTTTTGATGCTTGTCAACAAAAACAGTGCAATAAACAAGAATACATGGAAAACCACCATTGCTGAAGCCAGCTCATTGAGCTTTTCCAGTCAGGTACACTAGACATACAGCACTTATTTCTAAGCACAATTCAATGACATGCCAGTATAGCTGCTGAGCCCATACTAAGCTGTAATTCAGACCTCTCACTTTTTATAGTGTTTCCCAAACACACCTCCAAAGTCTGATTGGTCTAGATACAATCCTAAATCTGATTGGATCTTGGATTCTAGACCAATCAGATTTTGGGGGTGGGTTTAATAGGCACTACAAATAGTGAATGTTCAGTAAGGGGTCCTAGTTTCAGTTTAGCATTTCATCTGATATGTTATGTCTTTGTACTAAGGCATGTACTGGGATATAAGCTTATTGAGTGATTCTGGCTGGGTAGCTTGAATGGGCAACCCTTAGTTCAGATAGTTCTCAGTATTTGGTTGTCTGTATCTAAGATAAAATTTCTAGAAAAAAAAATTCTGATTTCCCCTAACCAAGTACCCAACAGCAAATCTGAGCAACAGTGCTATTGATGTATTGGAATATCTGAATAGTTGTTCACCAGAAATAATCTCCTTTGATAAAACAGAGTGATTTGGATTTCAAACCAGTCCAGAGAGCAACTTGGTAATCAAAGGGATATCAGAAACACATGCAGCAAAGCTGAGTCTGAATAATTGCAGTGTAAAAGCGACCAGTCTGTAATAAATGCAGCCCTGCTTGTAACAACTGTTGTGTCCTTCATTCACTGGATAATCTGGTATCTCTCTGTCTCTTCCTTTCTTTGTATATAAATATATGTTTTTAACTAACAATAAAGCAGGTTATCTTACAAATATAACCTGATATATAAAATGAAGAAGGTCTGAAATATTTACTAAAATCTGTATGTGTAGTTACACAGATAAACTGATTCAATCTGATATCAACATGCTACTTACACACAACAATATCAGATCATGTAGTTCTGATGACTATAGAAGAAGGGAAAGGGTTAATGTAAAATCCCAGAATCCCAGGTGGGACTTGCAAATCAGTTGTTTGCATGTTTAACTGATTCTGCATGTTTAATTAAAAAAAAGAGCAAGTGCTATTTTAACCATTATGCAAACCCCTTCTGATTGGTGGACATATCTCCATAGACTACAAGCACACTGCCCACTATAGGAGGAGAGAAATCAATGGCTGCCCCCATAAGAAACACAAAAATGAAAATATCCAGATAATTGCTCCAAAAAAATAATGAAAGTATATGGAAAAAGTACACAGGATAGCGCTCTCTGCAAATATACTTTAGGTCATTTTTCCACTGTAGATACCCTTTAACTATTAGCACTGGCTCATCTTTTTTTACTAGGTAGTGAGGCAAACCACGCAGAGCCTAGCTGCTCATCCCCTGGCAGGACTCTGGGCAAGTAACCTGCATCATCTAATATAAGGATGAGGACCTATATTTTTAGGGTGGTTTTAAACTTTAGTTACCATTTTAAGACTTTTTGTACTGATAGTTTTCATTTGCCCGATTTTACTGTCACTGAAGCTTGGCAATATCTTATATCTTCCAAAATTATTAGAACATTTGGGCCATTTTTGTTACCCTACTGCTAATCTATGACCCCCCCCCCATCGAATTCCTCATCTCCTTATTTATATGTAGGTTCTGGTAACACATTCTTTCTGGACAATTCATTGTGTGGCCGTACTCCTTATGCAAACCATGTTTTGTGTGAAGTTCCACTGACCACCTAAAAAACAACCGGGACAATATTATGTTTTAAAAGCAAGTTTACCTCTCAAATCAAAAATTGCATACAGATTTATCACCTCCTAAAACTGCAATAGTAAGTAAGCTGAGAGATGTAAGTAAGACGTAACTGAAATACTGCTTGATGTTGTTACCTCTCTTACTGCTGTCTGGTTCTCCTAGTTAGCAGTTGTCAGTCGTGGATGTAACAGATGACATCACAGCCAATGATTGCTGTTTCCCTAGAGAGGGCAAAAACCTTTGAGAAGTAAAAGGAAGAGGAAGAGCATTTTGCATCATAACAGATTAACCCTGCACCTGTCAGCTTTCTAACTATTGTAGTGTTGTCATTTACCTATATATAATTTTTCATTTTAGGGATTAACCTGCCCTTTAAGGTCCCAAATGAACAATCTGACTTGGTACATGATGCTGAATGACAGCATAATATTAATATTGATTCAAAGTGAAGTTGAACATCAAATCAATCAAATATTGTTCCAGTGTATGGCCAGCATTACTTGATTTTGGCTTTCATCAACAGCTACAGGAAAGCATGGGAAACAGGAAAATATGAAGCATCAATGTGGCAATAGTTTCTATAATATGTTAAAAATGTAGTGCCCCAGGTCCTCATTATTTAGAAAACCTCCTTTATTTATTATGAAACTTAGTTTCTCAGCAAAGGCAATCAAAATCCTCTTCTACAAGGGAAAAGAACTTTCTACACACACACACCACATTTTAAATGCTATTCACTAACACTTATTGCCATTTTCTAGTAAATATTGAATGCTGTTCAATGTTGAAATTATTTGGAATCTTTGAGATTAATTTATCCATATTACCATAAGTTGTATGTAACTCTCTCTTACACCTACTTATTGTAGCCCTGATTTAATAAGTGAAATTATTTATTTTCAAGACAATGAGCATATTTAAAAAAAGGCTCTGCCTATGTACCAACATTTTTTTGACACCTCTCCCATTGTGCTAATGTGTTTCAACACTGCCCTATAATGGCCACAGAAGCATTGAAATGCAGGTAAGTCGAATTTTGTTGGATGGATGTAGAGAAAGCCCAGTATTGACCCTTTTCAGCATGTATCATAGTGACACCAAAGTCTCAGGATGCAAATAAGAAACACGAGGGCCCATCACCAAACATATATATCTATACTGGAGGCAGCATCATGCTAATATTAGTCTGCAAAACCACCACCTCCTGTAAAATGCTTTTTAGCCAAACTCTTGGGAGAAAAGTTAAGTTTATTAATATATTTTGGATGCTTGTTTTTCATGTAATAATTTCCACTAAGCATGCAAACATTATCTCATGTTTGATATATGTGGATAATCTAAAGACCAACCATCTGCAGCATTGAAATTGATTTCGGTATTATGTGTGCCCAAAAAAATATATAAAGATTTCCTGAGAGGTCCTGCTTGAACCTTTGAGATCTATTTTTCTCTTCAGTGATGTTCAATACATGAGACTTAGAAATGAATAATGCAGAATACAAACTTTTAAGTTTATACACTGACATCTGGATTAAAATCTGGATTAGAATTACGTAGTAACTCGCATTAAACTACATTACAGATGGACAATGGTGACTCAGGTGCAAATGTCCAAGGCTCGTTGCTTGGTCAATACTCTTACAAGACAAAGTTTGAATGGTTGTACCCTGGATCCATACAGACACCCAAAAGCTTTGTTTAGTTCATATTAGTATATAATTTGCAGATTTTACCCATCTGACGCGTTTCGAACCATGCCCTTACCTTAATCATATGTCCATAGTTTTTCTAGCAATAAAACATTAATACATTTACCCATGTTTCATCAACTACCTAATCTGTGTCTGGTTTTATGTTAACAAAAATTAGCCTCCAATCTGCAGCATGGATAATGTAAAAAGTGACATACGAAATGAATGATTGATTTCAAAAGTGAATCAATGGATAAGAATGCATTGTTGTAATACATTGCATATAGCTTGTGTATAAAGTAATGTAGAATACATATGTATGGAAGCTGAAAGATTCTGATCAGGTCCTTGGGTTTAGCAAGTTAGATTTTTGTTAAAAAAAATAAGGGAAAGCCAGGGAGGAGACAGGGTGCTATATGTTCTCCCTGTTAGTATGGAGAAATAATATAGTTTAATAAATAATAACTATCAAGGTACTCAAGTTGAAGAAATTAGTTGCTACATGAATAACACAAAAATCCCCATGTTTTTGCACAAGCTCTCATATATTGATCTGTGGATATACTCGTATCAATGTACTCCATACATAACTTTATCCTGTCGGTTAGTTTACATTGTCACTACCCACAATTGTTAAATTCATGTGCACATAAAGAAGAAGGCATTGCATATATAATGGAATATGGAATTTTAATAACTGATTGACCACTTCCATATTCTATTACACAGGCTATTTAATAAGAGGTGCACAAATTTGTCCACGCTGTTAATTTCCCTCAACCAATCAGATGATACCTTTTTCTGGTCTACTACAGTCAAAACACTTGAGATTTGATAACATCTGATTGGTTGCTGCAGATTAAGAACATGGGCACAATTTTTAATCTCTTATTTTATAAGCCCCTTTAGACTATACACATAGGGCTTATTCAATATGAGGAGAAATATTTTGGGTGTGTTTTTATTCAGTATCAACCAATCAGATCAGATGTTTTCTTACTGTTGCAGACCAGTAAAAAAAACATCTGATAGTTTTCTGCAGATTAAGAGCACAAGCAAAATTTTGCACCTCGTATTGAACAATCCCCTAGGCTATACACAACCTGATGCTTCCAGTCCAGATGAGTATAGTTTTAGACATGGAAAGCTTGCTTGAGATTTTATTATGGTAAATTTGAAATCTGCTAGAAATTTTATTATGGTAAGTTTGAAATCTGCTCTATTATAGTCCTAAAGGCTTTAAGGTCTTTTAGTGGAACCAGGTTCCAGAAAAGCGTTTCTAAACCAGGGGTCTGGGTACCATAAGTGGTCCATGAGAGGCTGCTAGGGGTTTCTCAACAGATAGTGACAGGAGCTTTACTGATCCACACTTCTGATTAATCTGCTGAAATATAGAGATATTTATAGATATATTTATTGATCTGTCTGTTCTATTTGTAAGAATAATGTATTTAGATTAATTGATGACTGAGAAAGAAAGTTACATACACACACACATATATATTTATATTTGTATTTATATGATGGGGTTCCTAGAGACATGGCAAGTGTTTTGAGGGTTCTGCAAAGATATAAAGGTTGAGAAACACTGGACTAGAATGTTGTTTGCTTCTTTTCCCTTGAAACCAGCAGGAATAATTTACTAATTGTGGCAAATCACATGTAGTCTCTGGAGTAACATGAAGGTGTTGTCATGCTCTGTGTCTCAGCACAGTTGGTAAATAATGCAGAATTGTTCTTAATCCTTAGAAAAAGATTTCTGGTTAAATGCCACTGTATACATAGGATCCATTTTTTTGTAAAAAGCTAAATTAAACCAATTGGATTCTCTGCTTCCTAAATTTCTCAATGAGACTTTGTTAAGCAGCATTTTTATTTCATGTATGGAATTAGCATGTGGAGCTTCTTACAGTGTCTAATGTATTGCAGATTAAAAAATATATTTTAAAACCTGGTTTTATTTTTTTAGTTTTGTAAATCAAGTGTTAATTGTCCTTGTATTTTGGAACAGTTAATACATTGACTGATTGCAAACTTCTACTGCTTCTTTGCTAGATTTAACACCGTCGGCCATATTGGATACAGAATGACAGATTCAGTATAAGGTACACAGATTTCCCCTTCCCCTAATGTATACATTAGGTGATTGCATATTCATCCCTATGTTTTGGGGTTTGGAACACACCAACAAAAGACACCTGTGCAACCGGGGCTCGTGATTTAATATTGCGTTTCTGCTACTTTTGTTTTTATTTACCCACAGCTGCAAATGCAATTTTGAATTTGCAAAGGGAGATTTAACTGGTTTAATCTCCCAGAAAGACTTTTGCACATGCTCAGAGAAAAAAATCCCTGGTAGAACCAACAGTCATTGGCCAGGATTTCGTCTGTCAGGTATCACACAGAAACAGCGCACACCCATTTCTCTCCTTTAAAGGTTCAAGCAGTATATCAACAGTGTGGCTGCCTACCACAAAATATAGTTCAACAATGTGTTCAGAGGTTTCTTCATTGCCAGTTGTCAGGACCATGACTGACGTGGGAAGTGGGGGTGTCTGGACATGCCCTTTAAAAGCACAATATATATTGATATAACTGCAGATTTAATTTCCAATGTAATTGCACAGTAAATACGTGCAAAATACTGATAACAAGTAGTATTTGACTATCACATTGTTATCGTTCTAACGCTATCTATATTCCTTACTTAAGAAAAAATAACATACTTGTTTCCAAAGATAGAGAAAGGCCTAGGTGGACAAAGTTATCCTCAGGACTTACATAAAGCACAGACTGAGGTCTAGGACACTGAAGGCAAACTAAAATGACTTCAGTAGAACTGATGCGGGAAGGAAACTATTAGAGGCACTGGTGGTAATGATGACAGAAATCCTAGTAAAGAATGGAGCAAAGGTCATTAAAGGGCATGTCCACCCTCAAAACTAAAATTTAACCTACTACTGGCCTCACTGTGTAGTGTTCAAAAATCCTCACCTTACCCCTCTGCTCCAGATGGTTCTCCTGTAATGTCTGTTCAAAGTCCCAAAAAATAAAGATTAGGAGCCATTTCTGGTGTAATTTGTTTCCACCTCTAACTATTCCTGGTAGAGGTTTCTATGAGGGCAAGCATGCTCAGTTATCACTATGAGGCAGCATTGAAAGAGGGAATTTCCCGTCATGCAATTCACATGATTTGCATGAACACTGTCTCCATTCTAGCTATAGCAAAACTGCATCTAGCAGAAGATATTTCAGATTGGATATCTAAAGATAACTATTGTTTCAGTAAAGATGTCCTTTTATACCTGTTACCTTAAAGGAAATGTACAGAAAGTGCTTGCAATAAACTTTCATTTTTGTTACAACATTTGAAAGGTCTTTTTACTTATGTGTGTCCTGCCACGTGAATGGCGGCAACTAAAAAGTTACTATGTTACATAACATAGTAACTCTTTAGTTGCCACCATTCCAGTGGATTACCCAACCATTCACTTTCTGTGTAATGAGGTGTCCAAGTTGGGTTTTCCTGGCTATGCAAGGCTCTGGGGCAATAGAGAAATAATTTCCCTGCTCAGCACAGCACAGGAATAAACTGTGATTTTGCATTTGTAAGCATATTTTAATTTTATAATAAGCTTATATTGTAAGTGGATATATATTTAGTTATCAGATCATCTCATTATTGGGGGATTCTTATAGTAAATGTAAGTAGCAGGGCTGCATTCATTACAACCTAGTTGTATTTACACTGCATGCTTTCAATATACAACCCCTATCCTATAAATTCCCTATCTGCCCTTTGCTGCTTGAGAGTGCTTGTCAAGGAATGGTGAAACTAGTAGTGCAACTACATAGGCACTTGGTTTAGTCACTATTTTGCAGGCTATTTGGCCAAAAGAAAGCAATTTCAGGCTCTGTAATCAAAACATTATTATCATTTATCTGTTATATCAACATTTTTGTGCAGTTTATGGACTGCTATACAACAATACCATAGGTATTAAACCTAGGAGCTAAAAAATATTTATTTTGGCAGTCCAACTAAACAACCAGCCATCTACTTGCAAATCTCTAACCTAAATACAAAGGCAAGACCTGCTAGTTTGACTGCTGATTAGAAACTGAGCTTCTCTGAAGATTTCATGCTGTTTAAGGGCAAGGCCACACTGCAACGCAAACGCAAATGCAATCGCAATCACATGCGATTTCATGTGCGATTTTCGTTGCGTTTGTGCATGCGATTTCTTCAATAGGTATAGGAAAACGCATGCGATTGCGATTAAAAATGCAGAACGCAAATCGCAATCGCAACGCACCCAAAAACGTGCGTTTTTCTGATGTTGGCACATTTTCAATGATTTTTAAAAAACGCAAACGCAAAAAAAACGCAGCAGTGTGGCCTAGCCCTTATAGTGTCTCATAAACACCCCCCCAAAATCTGATTGGTCTAGATACAATCTTAAATCTGATTGGATCTTGGACCAATCAGATATTGGGGGTGGGTTTAGGAGTCACTACAAATAGTGAATGTTCAATAAGGAGTGCTAGTTTCAATTTTGCATTTCATCTGAGATGTTATAGCTTTGTTCTGAGGCATGTACTGGGATATAAGCTTATTGAGTGATTATGGCTGGGTAGCTTGAATGGGGGCAGCCCTTAGTTCAGATGGCTCTCAATTTAGTTCTCAGTATTTGGCTTTCTGTATCTAAGATAAAAAAAAAATTTCAGCAAAAGTTTGGTTTGCTGTCCCAACTAAATATTCAACAGGAGATCTGAGTAAGGCTGAGGCCACACTACAACGCACAGGAATCGCGCACAAAATCGCGGGCGTTATCGCACGCGATTGTGTGCGCTTTTCTTGTGTGTTCGCGTTTTGCGCATGCGTTTTTGGCATTTCGCGTTATGGAAACGCTGCGTTAACGCACCAAAAATGGTGAACGCATGCGTTACCAAAACGCGAACCCACAACTTCCTTACTCATTATACAAATAGGGGGAAAAGAGACTTCTGGGTAATTATAATGTTAATTTGTATTTCTGGTATGTTAATTAGAATTTTTCAGCAGTGAAGACAGTAGTGAGCATGCTCCAACCCTAACCCTAGGGTCAGTGCAGATGATCTGGTGTTCAATAGCAGCCTCCATAAGACACATACAAAATGTTTGTTCCCCTTTAAATAATGTTTGTTTTCTTTTTTGCATTGGGCATCTGTGCTGTTAAATGAAACCAGAGGCCCTGAAAATAATAAGGTAAACCCACGCTAACCATCTTCAAGTGTGGGTTTAACTAATTTCTGTCTCTTTGCGACCGATATTGCATCTACCTGTTAAACTTTTGAGAACATTAGTTATTTTCCAAATTATCCACTAGATGTCAGTGGGAAACCATGTAATGAAAACCAGACACCTATTCAGTACAATTCTTTAAGTAAAGGCCATATTTATAAAGGTGTGGCCATATATTAACAATAATACCGTAGGTTAGAGAATAAGCCCCTCAAAGCACACATTGGCATGCAATTCACCCCATTGCAATTGTCCCTTTCCACAATGATCTGTGCAATTTTTTTTTTTTTTTACAAAAATACTTCTCTGCTCCATAAATATGTCCCTGCGTCTTATCATTTGGAGCATATTCCAAGGAAAACATTTATTAGAAAGAAGCAGCCTTTTAAAATTCTAGTTCTAATTTCAGTTAAAGCTCAGAAAACGTGGGACTTGGGACGTGGAAGAAGACAGAAGACTCTGGGATCAAGGAAAGAAGAAGGCGATAGATAAGAAGATGGCAGCGGAAGAGAAGAAGAAAATAAGAAGGAGAAGTTAGCGAAGATGCCAGAGACATAAAAAGGTCCTTTTTAGGAGCAGAGATGGTCCTAGGTTCAAGCTATGGGGCCCCTTGTCCTAAAGACTCATCTAAGAGCCACAAGGCCCCTAAAAGGTCTGAAAGAATCCTTCTGCCACAATGGATAACAGCAAGATTATTGTAGGGGTGATAGCTGGGAAACAAGCATTAGTTTCTATGACCAATTTAATGAGACACTGATGTCCATGTAATGTAAATAAAGTAACCTTATGATATATGCATATTATCATCATGTCAGTAGGTTCCATATGGTTAATATGTGCAATTTTTTTAGTGACTTTCTATACACTGCCCTGGCTAACTTAACCCTATGGAGACCTACCTGTTGGACTCAATGTATTTATTTTCTGTTCATGAAGAGCTGGTGGTGATATAATGTGCTGAAAGAGGTGACACTACAGTCACATGTCTGTTAGCAACTTGCTTTCTCCTAGTACAGCATGCCAGGAATTAAAGCAATGTAGAAAAAAAGAAAAAGAGGAAGCTGGGAGCAGTGGAGGAGAAAGTGCAACTGTTTTCACTAATACAGTAACATGCTTTTTCTGTATTAGTATGTATTGTGTTGTACACTTGTAATCTTGGAAACTTACTGGAATTTCCTGGAAAACAATGGGTTTTCAAATTAAAGGGACACTAAACCTTTGCTACTGTAAATGAAAAGTATAATAGTAATGGGGACAGGAGCACTTGCTCTTATCTCCCTTAGTAGCTCCTAAGAGGAGAGCTCTGCAAGGGTGCTTCTAGAACCTTTGGCACCGGAGACAACCTTTTTAAACCACCCCTTTATTTTCCTGTGGTCCACGGAGGTGGGTGTAACTTGTGGAGGTGGAAGTGGTAGGCTAACTAACACTAGCTGGTGAACTTGAGGCTGACTTGACACTGACTTATGAACTGGAGGGCAGGCCTAACAGTGGCTGCTGAACCCTCCAGCCCTCCAGTTTAGTGTTAAATATTGGATTAAGTCTATGGGGAACACAATTTGTGTGCACCTTATTTCCTGTTTTGGACTATATAATTATCCCAGTTCCACCAGGGACATATATTTGTTTGGTACTGCCTGACGGGCCGTCGCAGTGTGATATGTGTTAGGTGGCTATCCTAATAAACACATGAGAAGAAATTAATTTGGGCCTTGTTTTTTCGTTTACTATTGCTATTAGGGAGAAACGGCTATACTTCCATTACAAAGGCACCTTCTTTCCCTACAAGCTGTTGAGCAGTGTTTATGTTTTCTATTTTTCTGCTGAGAACGTGCTACCGCAGTGATTTCACAGAGGTGCGCCCGAAGATGAGCAGAGAGACGTTTTCCTATTCGCAAGAGGAGGTGCGTAGGATTGTCATGGGACTATCAGGTTCTCGCGAGTCACGTATACATGACAACGGCGTCTGGAGGGACTGAGCAAGAGACACATGGACATGGCTTACTTTGGCCGAATATTGCCAACAGCAGAGGATCCCACGAGGTTTTAGGACTACAGCCTACCATGTTCCTGGATAACGAGGAGTTTAAAGGCAAGTTTGGTCAGATCTTTAATAAATTCTCTTTAGACATCATGACACTTAATATAGAGTATATCAGTAAAGAACTTACACAAATAGAAAAGGATCTTGCAACCCTGGATAATGAGCTTAAGGAAGCTTTGTACGTGGATGAATTAAATAAACTTAAAGGGGAGGTGGATATTCTACTAACTGATTATAGAAAATCCGGAGAGGAATTTAAAAGGTATAAATTTGCACATGACAGGCAATGAGAGAGGCAATGTTTACATATGGTTGCAGCCCAACAATAGAGGGGAAGACAGGGGCTCAAGACGTGGGTCCCAGAGCACTATTCACAATAGAAGCTCCTCCAAACAAAGGGGTGACATTTGCATTGTCCCCAATGGAATTATAAGTTTTGGGTAAGGGACTTGGATATTGTCCATCCAGCAAAGTGAATTATTTTGATGTGGATGCTGATTTATATGCTTTTTTTCGCAGATTAAAACTCACTACAGATTTTTCTATTAGACCACATGAAGACTGTGACCCTGATGCAACACATGTCACACATGGACAATCTTTATGTTTTTGTTTAAGATTTTGGTTTATACCAGAGGAGTAAATTTGTCCCCCCATCTACTTATGTACCAGTTGAAACCTATGTTAATAAGGTTAAAGGTAAAGTTTAAGCTTTTTTAACCTAATATGCTAAGCAAAAGGTTAAAGACAATTTGTCTTTGGGAGAACAGCAGGCTCTTGTAACAAATGGCCGGACGGCCGGGTACTCACAGTACGCTTTAGGAGGAGGCTGATAGTCCAGAAGGTGCAGGATACAGAGGCTGCTGGGAATTGTAGGCTGGAAACAGGAGTAAGGTGCTGCTGGGAACTGAAGGCTGGATACCGGGTACAGGAGGTAGGTAACTGGATACAGATGAGGTGAGTAGATGGAAACTGGATACAGGCAAGGTAGTCACTGGAGACCGGCAAGGTAGGTACAGGATACTGGCAAGGTAAGTACTGGACACTGGCAAGGTGGTCTCTGGAGGCAGGCAAGGTAAGTACCGGATGCTGGTAAGGTAAGTACAGGATACAGGTAAGGTGGTCTCTGGAGGCAGGCAAGGTAAGTACTGGATACTGGTAAGGTAAGTACAGGATACAGGTAAGATGGTCTCTGGAGGCAGGCAAGGTAAGTACTGGATGCTGGTAAGGTAAGTACAGGATACAGGTAAGGTGGTCTCTGGAGGCAGGCAAGGTAAGTACTGGATACTGGTAAGGTAAGTACAGGATACAGGTAAGGAGCAGGATCCAAGGCAGGTGAGTAAGGAGCCAGAGTAGCTAATGCTATTATCGGGCGCCGGGTCCTGGAGGACGCCGGCTTTTCAAACCTCACGCGGGACCGGAGCGGCAGGTAAGTCCGTGACAGCTCTTAAAGGGTTAAAAACAAGCTCTGAAATTACTCTAAAACCATCAGACAAGGCGGTGGCCTAGTGGTAATGAATACCTCTGATTATTGCAAAGAAATTAGTAGACAACTATCGGATTCTTCAATCTACTCACGATTGACGGGTGATCCTGTTTAGGGCATTAATAATAAGATTAAAGTACTTTTATCTAAATATTACCAAAAAGGTATTATATCTGCAGCACTTAAAAATTATTTGTTTGCACCCCATCCTGTGACCCCGTATTCTATACCTTACCAAAGGTGCATAAGGACCCTGTCCATCCACTGGGGCGGACGATAGTTGTGGGCATTGGCTCGGCTTTCGGCCCCTTGGCTGCTCTATTGGAATGTAATCATGATTCCTACCTGAATCATACCCAGGATTTTTTGTGTAAATTATCTCAGGTCCATATTAATGACTTCTCTAAGGTAATTCTATTTACTTTTGAAATAACCGCATTGTATACATCTATACCACACCAGCACAGCATTGACTCAAAAGATTATTGATACAATGTGGTCAATATAATGAGACTCAAATAGATTTTCTTGTGACAGCCTTAGAGTTGTTTCTTACGAATAACTACTTCTGTTTTGGTAAGGAATTTTACCTTCAGCTGTGTGGGACTGCTATGGGGTCCAACGTGGCCCCCTCATATGCAAATGCCTTCATGCTTTGGCAGGAGGATACATTCATCTATAGTTTACCATCGTTCGCCAGACATTGTCTAGTCTGGTGGCGTTTTATAGATCACGTCTTTGCGTTATGGGGGAGGGAGATGTTGAGTCCCTGGAGCAGTTCCACACAGCTTTGAATGGTATACATGAGAACATACAATACTATTTGAACTATAGTAAAGACAAAATTAAATTTTTGCATGTATGTGTTATTAAAGGTGAAACTCTTTCTACTGAAATGTATGTAATGTTTACGCATAGGAAACAACTGTTACGATTTAATAGCTGCCACCTCAGGCATTTATGTGAATCTCTACCAATCAGTCAACTGAAGCGGGTTGAACGTATTGTTAGTGATCAACATAAACGTAATTTGTCTCAATGTTATGTTGAATAAATTCCGTGCTAGAGGTTACCCAGGACTTAAAGAGCCCTTAGACAATGCCAATTACATAAAGAACAAATCTTCTAATCAAAAACAGAATCGTATTCCCTTTGTCACTCGGTTCGCATTGGGTACCGAAGATATTAACCATATTATTCGAAAGAACTGGCATATAATGGCAAAGCATATCCTAAATTCCAGAGTTTTTAATACTCTTAGATTTTGTGGGCAATGCTATTCATATAGCATGAGACTGCAAGATGCCTTCTGTTATAAGAAGGTGTTTCTTCATTTTTATACCACCTGGATACTCTAGAACCTAAAGGGCTTAACAGGGACTATAACTTATAGTTATAACTATAATCCTCGTCTCTCTTTCCCAATCCCTCTATCTCATTCTCTTGCATATTAGGTGTATTATGTTATATGCTGATAATTGCTGAGATTATTTGATGTGGATTTATGAAAATGTTTTATTGATATTTTGGTGTTAATATTTGTTAAATGTTGGATTAAGTCTCTGGGGAATTTGTGTGCACCTTATTTCCTGTTTTAGACTATATAATTATCCCAGTTGCACCAGGGACACATATTTGTTTGGTACTGCCTGACGAAGGGGAAGGAGCCCCCATAACAGACTGTCACAGTGTGATATGTGTTTGGTGGCTATCCTAATAAACACATGAGAAGAAATTGATTTGTGCCTTGTTTTGAGCAGTTTTTTTGTTTTATATATATATATATATATATATATATATATATATATATATATATATATATAGGTAAGTATTCACAGTGCACTCCTGGGTCTTGCAAACATTTTTATTAAAACGTGCGACGGCTTTTCATTTATGTGATCACAGTAATGTATATGAAAACCCCTTTGTTTATAATGTATGCCAGTGTGCAGATAATATGATATTGTATGGGGCCTAGGAATGTGCATTGATTATCTTTTCTATGTTTGTATAAATGTTTAACCAGATCAGCAGCACTTCCGTCAAATGTAGTTGTAAATTAGCCTAACTGGAGTGCTTCCACAATCCTTGTACTGTATGTATTTATTGGGAGGCCTGGTCAAGCTTCCATGTGGTAATAGCACCCCCAACATGCCCCTTTAATGGGAGGTCCTATGCCTTTAATATAAAGCACTGGATGGATGGCCTCTTCCCTCATTTTAAAAAGCCAAAGGGCTGGGGGGAAGTGAGAAAGCCAGCTATATAAATTCAATGTGCAAGTATAAGAAATGCAAAAGTTTGCTAATCGTAATTGAAGTAAAAAAGGTTAGAAGTTAGGACCTTTCAGACTTTGGTTACCTTGGTGTGGTTGGAAGGCTTTTCATTCATACGATCATAGTAATGTGTACTGGTGAAGTATGATACCAAACAGAAATGCATGCCGCTCCTCTACCTCATAGGCTTCCCGGGAGTCTCGTCACAGGAGAGGTCCGGAACTTCACCAAAGGCAAGTCCATCAAACAAAATATAGATAGGACGGACTTCAACCAGGAGTTACTAAAACGTAACTTTTATTCAGCACGATGCATATTCACATGAGGAGATAATCACAAAACCCTTTTTTTTTTTTTTCATGAGGTTTGTACGTCACTTCGTCAGAGGATGATCTCCTCGTGTAAATATGCATCTTGCTGAATAAAAGTTAAGTTTAAGTTTTAGTATTCCTAGTTGAAGTCCGTTCTATTTATATTTTGTTTGTTACACATGTACTGGTACATACAAGTTTATCCACAGGTACTGGTACATACAAGTTTATCCACTGGTACTGGTACATACAAGTTTATCCACAGGTACTGGTACATACAAGTTTATCCACAGTGACCGGTACATACAGGTTTGCCCACAGTGACTGGTTAATACAAGTTTTGCTTACTGTGACTGGTGCATACAAGTTTGTCCACTGTGACTGGTACATACAAGTTTACATTTCATATTTTGAAGTGTCTGGCTACCGAGCTTGTGTCTGCCTTTTTTATCGCCCTAATATGTTCCTGTACACGTGATTTTAACATATGTTTTAAAGGGCATGTCCACCCCCAAAACTATAATCCCCCCCACTACTGGCCCCATTGTGTAGTGTAGTTTAATCCTTACCTTACATCCCAGCTCCATCTGGTTCTTCTGCTATCCCCCCCTAAAGTCCAAAAAAACTCCCACCAGGAGTACTGCAGAGTCCATATAGGACTCTCTCTCCTCCGGGAGAAGTTTGGCATGCGCACTGCAGCCCTTCTCCCCCTCCCTTCCCCTCCCTCTCCCTCCCGATTTACATTCCCTCCCCCTAGCATAAAAACCTTTATATATAATATTCTCCCTGTCCCCCCATCCCCAACCGCTATAGTTTTAAGTTCAGAATGTGCCCCAAATATTACTTACCTTCCCTCTTTCCTCCGCCGCACTGAACTCCTGGCAGCCGCGTCCGTAATTGGCTGCCGCTCAGCCAATCAAAGACGCGACTGTCGGTCCCGCCCCTCTGCTTGCATTTTCTCGCAAGCAGAGGGCCTGGCAGTGCGGCGGAGGAAAGAGGGAAGGTAAGTAATATTTGGGGCACTTTCTGAACTTAAAACTATAGCGGTTGGGGATGGGGGGACAGGGAGAATATTATATGAAAAAATTTTAAGAAGGGTGGACATGCCCTTTAACACAATGTTAGCCAGACACTTGTTGTCTGGTGGCAATATCAATTTTATGTTGATACAAGGTATACAAAAAAATTAATCATAACCCAAGCCAGGAATAAAGATTGTTGGGCTAGTTTATTATATTCTGAGGCTAGGTGGATTTAGCACCTTAATACTAGGTATCCTTTGTGTATGAACTCTGCCTCTGATATTAATTGTTTTACAGGACTTCCCCCTAAAAAATTCTAGAGAATTCTAAAAAACTAAAAAAAACTTTACTTTAATCAGGAATAAATAGTTTGGTACCATTATGGGTAGTAGTCATTAATTTATACATTAAAGGTTAATAACTGAATATATAATGTTTTACTCTTTGTAACTATTTACATCTCGGACATCTAGGATGTTGTTATATACATTGTATTTTTATGTCCGTTTGGTTTGATATTTGAATAGAGTATTGTTTATGCATCCCCACATTGATACATATTGATTTAAATTTACCTTTACGGCATTCTTTTGTTAATACAAGGGATCTCTCTGCCATTTGCTTATTTTAAGGAGAATTAAAGTCCCAAGACAACATTGTCCCAATAGAGAGAGCACATTCACAAACGAACAACAAGCTGTGTCTCATGTCTCCCTTTGCTGTGGATGCTGGGTGATTTATGAAAATAACCTGTGTGTACTAAGGGTCAGCTCCCATAATTCACCTTATCTGGGAACACCCATCTAAGTGTCCGCCGGACACTTCACAGGAAACTGCAGTCTTGCTTCCTGGAAGCTGACAGCCAATCATGTTACAGCTCAGAGTTCCCTCCCTCTGACACAGATACCAGTGCAGTTTTTGTGTAAACACATTAGAAATGCTCCTGTCCCTAACAATGATAAATTCCTATGCTTTACATACAAAAAAGAAAAGTAATCTTTGCAGTGTATGTCTTTGCTAGCATGGATGAAAGAAACAGAACATTTAACATTTCAGCAAAAAATAAAAGTAAGTATGGAGAATCGAACTAGCAACCTTCTATACTGTGTCTTTCTAAGAAAAAAGCTTTCTACCACTAGGCCACAAGGGCTAACAAGTAATGGACTAGTACATGTAGAGTCTTTATCTTTTGCTAGACACATAATAAAAACAAAAAAAGGGAACATGGGGAATCAAACCTGTGCCCCAATAGTCTGATTTTTTTCCTAACCCAGCACTTTAGCAGAACATGCCACAGGTGAACTCTCAATCAATAGAAGTAAATGTCAGTAAAATCAGTTCACTGTTTTGTATTGCTACTGGAAGACTGTCAGCAATTCACACTGGTTGGTAAATAAATAACAGAGCTGCTATATATAAAGATTGTACATACGTAGAAACTTCATATTTTTCTAGAAACATGGAAACAAACAAACAAAAAAAGCACTAAACTCAGGCAATAAACTATGTTATATTGTTTCATAAGCAAGCTAGGGGATTTGAACTTGTGACTTCTTGGTCTGATTGTTTCTAGACACACAGCATTTACATGGTGCGCCACCAGCAAATCAACTGTGATCACAGGTACATTTAGAGGCTTTATCTTTCACTAGAAAGAGATGCTAGAAACTCTGCACATAGAGACAGTGAATGCTGGGGTCAGGAGGCTGGCAACAAGATGGAAGCCTCCTTTGTTACAGAATCTATTACTCATATCTACTAAATGCAAATAACTAGAGAAGAATCTTTCAACGTGTAGGTGTTCTGGGGAGAAAAACTTTCACATTAGGATCTGAAAAACTGAAGTTTAGTTCTCCTTTAAATGTGTGTTCCAGATTCATGCTTATGATTAAGGACCAAGTCCGAAACACGTTAAGCGGAATCTTTAAATAAAGTTTTTTTATTGGAAGAGATCTGTACTCTGAAAGTCTTTGTGTCCCGGTATAGTGCGGCTGCTCTACTATAGAATAACATTAAAATAAGACCCAGCATATGGCCCAGATTGAAAGAAAATATTGCAAACTGGTTTTAAAAAAAGACAGAAATAGGAAATGGAGTGGGTTTTCGCAAGGTTAATATTACAAAGGCCATGCTATAAACCCCACTGAATAGAACATCAGAAGTCTAAGTTGAAAGGGGTGTGGAGGACATTTTAAGGACTGAAGCTTACACTAGAGGATAAGCTCTGAGCATTTGGTGATTCACTGCCATGGGCACTGGGCAAAGGTTAAATTCCATCTTTTCCTATTTTATAATTATTACAAATTCAGAGAGAATCGTGTGTTGCATGGACATAACATTTTGGTCACATTATACCTTAGCGATTGGTAGCAAGCACTTTATTTTAAAAGACAGTAGAAATGACACAGATGCCAGAACAAGGTACACACTCATAGGGCAATGCACCGAGAGCCACTATTGGCAACCCAGTGCAAATAGCCCGGCGATGTTATATGCCGATAGTGGCTCTCGGAACAAACTTAACTGCCACTCCGGTCCCGCGCCACTTTGCACATCCGGGTGGGCGTCGTCGTAGACGTCATATCACGACGCCGGCACACATGGCGTGAGGATTCAAAAGCTGGAGTCCTCCTGGACCCGGCGCCTGATTGCAGCGTTAGTTACCCCTGGCTCAGTTCTACTCACCTCACCTATTTCCAGCAATCTCCGTGCTACAGTCTATACTTACCTTTCCAATATCAAAGACTTACCTTGCCTGTTCCAATATCAAAGACTTACCTTACCAGTACCAGTTCCAGAGACTTACCTTACCAGTTCCAGTTCCAGAGACTTACCTTACCTGTTCCTGCATCAAAGACTTACCTTACAAGTTCCAGTTCCAGAGACTTACCTTACCAGTTCCTTCTCCTTGGTATCCAGTTTCCAGTAGTGCCTTAGTATCCTGCATACAACTCCCATCAGCCTTATCTGAGTCCAAACCTACAGACTTGGGTCTCCTCCTGAAAACATACCTGTGAGTACCCTGGCCATCCAGCCGAAATTGTTACAGTACAATAGGGCCATAGAAATGCCTGAGGAGGCCATGGCAGATTTGGGTAAAACCCTCCAGGTGCTGTCTAAACGCATGGATGTATTTGAACATCATCAGGGGCAGTTGGCCCAATACATGGACTCACTTGCTGCCCGGCTTCCCCCGGCTCCCGCTCCTACGCCAGCTCCGATGCTGCCTGGCCCTGCCGACCCTGCACTTCATAGACAACTTTGCATACCTCCACCTTCCCGTTTTGACGGTAATGCCCAAGCCTGCTGAGGATTCCTAAACCAGTGCTGGATTCAATTTTCAGCCATCTCATTTTGTTTCTGACCGGGCCAAGGCAGGTTATATCATCACCTTGCTTGAAGGTAACGCTTTGGCCTGGGCCTCCCCCTTATGGGAGAAAGATGATCCCATTGTCAACAATATCACCACCTTCTTGGATATGTTCCACAAGGTCTTCGATGCTCCGGGAAGAACATTGGCTGCCTCATCCCGCTTGATGCAACTCCGTCAAGGCTCCCGTTCTGTGGGACAGTACGCCATAAAATGTTGTGCTCTTGCTGCGGAGACGTCCTGGAATAATGAAGCACTTACTGCAGTCTTTGTGCAAGGACTCTCTGTTCGCTTGAAAGATGACCTAGTTTCTAGGAAATTGCCTGCCCCCTTAGAAGAGCTGATTACCCTCTGTATTCAAATAGACACCCGTTTCCATGAGTGACAGGCAGAGAGATCTACAGCACGCTACAACACTCCTAAAACCTTAACTCATGCTTTCCGACCCTCTACACCCATAGTCACCTCTGCAGATGAGCTTATGCAGATTGGCGGCACCCATCTCTCTCCAGAAGAAAAATCCCGAAGACGCACAAATGGACTTTGCCTTTATTGTGCCGGACAAGGGCACTTTGTAAAAAATTGCCCTTTGAAGTCGGGAAACTCCAGAACCTAGAAGTTAAGGAGGAGCTCCTTCTAGGTGACCTCAAGTCTCCTACTAGATGTGATGCGCTTAAACTCTTACTGCCTGCCACTATATCTTTTAATTCTCAATCATTCTCTACTCAGGCCTTTGTTGATTCCAGGGCAGCTGGGAATTTCATTGATTCTACCTTTGCATCACAACTGGATCTTCCTCTTCTTCATCTGCATCAACCTCTACAGGTCCTGGCAATAGACAATAAACCCCTGGCCTCGGAATTTATCTCCCAGTCTACCTTTGAAGTCCTATTACATGTTGGCGTATATTTTATCAAGAACGTTTATCAAAGTCAATCTGCCCCCCTGATCCTCGGACTTCCGTGGTTCTGATTACGCAACCCTGCTATAGATTGGTCTAGTCTTGGAGTCCTTTCTGTTTTGATAATTGCCTACTTCCCCAATTCATTGTTCCGCCATTAACTGTAAAAATAAATCTGTGGAAAATCTTCCTGAAAGTTATCTTGACTTTTCTGATGTTTTTTGTAAAAAACGAGTTGAGAAACTACCACCACACCGATCCTATGATTGCCCCATAGATCTTCTCCCTGGTACTATGCCACCTAGGGGACGCACATACCCATTGTCCCCCTCTGAGACTCAAGCCATGAAAGAGTACATCAAAGAACATTTGTCTTGGGGGTTCATTCAACCTTCCACCTCCCCTGCTGAAACAGGTTTCTTTTTTGTTGAAAAAAAGGACGGAGGTCTATGTCCCTGTATCAATTACAGGGGTCTAAATAAGATCACTATTAAGAATAGTTATCTTCTTCCTCTCAAATCAGAACTGTTTGACCAGATCAAAGGGGCAAAGATGTTCACGAAACTAGATCTTCGTGGGGCATACAACCTAATCCGTATACGCAAAGGTGATGAGTGGAAAACGGCTTTTAACACCCAGGACGGTCACTACAAGTATCTACTAATGTCCTTTGGCCTTTGTAATGCGCCAGATGTATTCCAAGAGTTTGTGAATGACATTTTCCGAGACCTGTTAGGAATCTCAGTAGTCGTATATCTTGATGACATTGTAATTTTCTCTCAAGATCTACCCTCACACCGCCTCCATGTTAAACAGGTGTTACTGCGTTTGTGAGAAAATAATCTATATGCCAAACTAGAAAAGTGTCTCTTTGAATGTTCTCAAGTATCCTTTCTTGGCTACATCGTATCTGTGCAAGGTTTCCGGATGGATCCTGTTAAAGTTTCGGCCATTCAAGATTGGTCTCTTCCTTTGGGAACCAAAGCCATTCAAAGATTCATCGGCTTTGCCAACTATTACAGACAATTCATTAAAGGGTTCTCTTCTATAATTTCTCTGATTCTAGCCCTTATCAGAAAAGGTGGTAGACCTAATTCATGGACTCCTGCAGCCCTTGAAGCCTTCAAACGACTTAAGGAAGCTTTTGCCGGTGCACCAGTTTTAGTTCATCCGGATCCTAGTCTTCCCTTTTACATCGAAGTTGATGCCTCTGACTTGGGTGCAGGAGTCGTCCTTTACCAAAGACAATGCATTAAAGGGAAAATCCATCCCTGCGCTTACTTTTCTTAGAAGTTCCTACCCAACGAACAAAACTATGATGTCGATAATCGGGAACTGCCATGAAGCGGGCCTCAAGGAGTGGCGTCATTTATTAGAAGGCACCTCTTTACCTATCACCATCCTTACCGATCATAAGAATCTCAAATACATTCAGAATCTTAAAAGGTTAAATCCCTGCCAAGCACAGTGGTCCTTATTCTTTTCCCGGTTCAATTTTGTTATCACTTACCAACCTGGCTCAAAAAACAAAAAAGCAGACGCCCTCTCCAGATCATTTATTGCATCAGACGCTACTGACCAAGATAAGGGCCCAATTATTCCGACTACTAAAATCCTAGCCTCTATATCTCCTCAGCTCTGTTCCAGAATTCAAGCCGCACAAAATCCCGCTCCTCCTGACACACCTTCAGGCAAAATCTTTGTTCCTGTTCCACTTCGGAAAACTATCATTCTACATACTCATTGTTCCAAGCAAGCTGGACATCCTGGTGTTCATAATACATTTGACCTTCTTGCCCGTTCCCTTTGGTGGCCTAGAATGAGGAAAGATGTTAAAGACTTTATTCAAGTTTGTACTAGCTGTGCTCAATCTAAATCTTCTAGAACTCTACCTTGTGGTCTTCTTCAACCCCTCCCATTCCGTCCAGACCATGGACCCATATATCTATGGACTTTATTGTTGAACTTCCACCTTCCAAGAAGAACACAGTTATTTGGGTGATGGTAGACAGCTTCAGCAAAATGGCTCGTTTCGTTACCCTTCCCAAGTTACCATCTTCAGTGGAGTTAGCACAACTATCTATTTCTCATGCTTGTGAAGGTTCTCATTCATCCAGGTCATGGTATATCTGTAGTATTCAATTAGATCAACTGGACTTGAAATGTAGTTCTTGAAGACGTTTCGCTAGTCATCCGACTGGCTTTCTCAATTCAGAATGACTTGTAAAGAATCTGGGCAATTATGTACCCTGGAAAATCCCAATTAGCATATCACAGCCAAGTGTTAAGGGTGTGATTAGATAGTGGCTAAGAGGTGTTATAGGAACGCCCAGAGTAAGGTGTTAAACAGCATTGTACATGGCAGACAGTTGGTGTCGAACCCCCCCACCTCTATTTAGGCTTGGTTTCTTTATTTTCACATAAATGGCCTCCTTCACACCTCTCTTGAACCAGTCACTTTTCCTTCGCCAGTATGTTAACATTACAATCTTCAAAGGTATGTCCTTTATCCTTAAGATGCAGGTACACGACTGAGTCTCTGACCCGAGGAATTGGCTCTTCTGTGCTGGGCCATACGTTGTGCATGTTTCTGTTTGGTCTCCCCCACATACAAATCAAGCATTCTTCACTGCACTGCGACTGCCTATATGATGTCGCTTTTCTTGGTTTATGAGTTTTGTGTGTAATCTTGTTTTTCGGTTTAAAGCAACAGGATACTAATGTTTTTTGAAAATTCTTCTTAATTTGCTCGAGACCCCTGCTACATATGGTATGTCTTACCTGTGTCTTTCCCTCCGTCTTGCTTTTCCCCTTCACGTTGTTTTTTTTTGTGTTCTTTTCTTTCCTTCTACTTGTCTGTGACAAAGCCCAGTCTGGATTCCCACAGTTTATAGGGCTCCTCTGAGATGTTTCATTTCTTTAAGCAAAAACATGGATGTGCTATGGATCTCCAGTTTCACCTATTGTGGCCAACCTTATACATGGAGGAGGTAGAAACACAGGCGCTTAATACCTTTAAGGGCATAGCCCCCAGCCACTGGTTCAGATATGTTGATGACACCTGGTTTAAAATCCACCAGAAGGAAGTACAAGCTTTCACAAACACATTAATGCGGTGGACCAAAACATTAATTTCACAAGTGAAAGGGTACAAAACAACAAACTGGCTTTCTTGGACTGCTTGGTGAATTAAGGAAAATGGTAAACTGAGTAGAGGTTTACAGAAAACCACAACCACCAGATCATATTTGATGTTTGACTCCCACACCCCTTTAGATCACAAGCTGGGGGTCATCAGAACCCTGCAACACAAGCCGAAAATCCCCACTAGCACAGAGGCGAAGGCTAAAGAAATGAAACATCTCAGAGGAGCCCTTAAAACTTGTGGATATCCAGACTGGGCCTTTGTCAAAAGAAGTAGAGGAAGAAAGAACACAAATACCAACAGTGAAGGGGAAAAGCAAGACAGGAGGAAGACATGGTCATCCCATATGTAGCAGGGGTCTCCGAGAAATTAAGAAGAATTTTCAAAAAAACATCGTATCCCTGTCTTTTTAAACCGAACAACACACTGAGGCAGCATTGGTACATCCAAAGACCCAATACATAAACACAAAAAAGCGACATCATATATGCAGTGCAGTCAGTGAAGAATGCTCTGATTTGTATGTGGGGAGGACCAAACAGCAACTGCAATCACGTATGGCCCAGCACAGAAGAGCCAATTCATCGGTGTCGGACTCAGCCGTGTACCTGCATCTTAAGGATAAGGAACATACCTTGAAGATTGTAATGTTAACATACGTGGCGAAGGAACGTGACTGGTTCAAGAGAGGTGTGAAGGAGGCCATTTATGTGAAATAAAGAAACCAAGCCTAAATGAGTGGGGGGGGTTCGACACCAACTGTCTGCCATGTACAATGCTGTTTTAACACCTTACTCTGGGCGTTCCTATAACACCTCTAGCCACTATCTAATCACACCCTTAACACTTGCTGTGATATGCTAATTGGGATTTTCCAGTTACATCATTGCACAGTGAATTCTTGTACAAGTCATTCTGAATTGAGAAAGCCAGTCGGATGACTAGCGAAACGTCTTCAAGAACTACATTTCAAGTCCAGTTGATCTAATTGAATACTACAGATATCTATTTCTCATATTTTCCGCTTTCATGTACTCCCTTCTGAAATAGTGTCTGACAGACGTACTCAATTTGTTTCCAAATTTTGGAGAGCTCTATGTAAATCCATGAGTATCAAGTTACAATTTTCTTCAGCTTACCACCCGTAGTCCAATTGGGCTACTGAACGCACTAACCAGTTTCTTGAATAACACCTTTGTTGTTACATTTCCTATACTCAGGATGATTGGTCTGACCTTCTGCCTTGGGCTGAGTTTGCCCATAACAATGTACCTCATGCCTCTAACTGGGAAATCTCCTTTTTTGTGTGTCTTTGGAACTAATACTAGATGTTTTCTTCAAGATTTCCTTTTCACACAAGTACCCGCTGCCAATGACTCAGCTGCCCAGATGTCGGCTATCTGTCATTCTACAGAAATCTGCCTTTGGAAGTCTGCCCTTGTACAAAAAACCCGAGGCTGATAGGAGACGTAGGGAACCTCCATCTTATTCTGTTAGAGATAAAGTGTGGCTCTCCTCTGCTCATATTAATCTACGTGTCCCTTCCTCCAAATTGGGACCCAAATTCATTGGTCCTTTCCTTATTCTGGAATTAGTGGGTCCAGTTGCTGTTCGCCTCCAGTTTTCTTCTAACATGCGGACTCCTAATGTGTTTCATATTTCTCTCATCAAACCAGTATGCTCTAATCAATATTCCACACCTCTACTACCTCCTGCCCCAATTTCTGTTGATGGTCAACAAGAATTTGAGGTCGAGAAAATTTTGGACTCTAGATTCTTTAGAAGATCTCTTCAGTATCTGGTCCACTGGAAAGGTTTTAGTCCAGAAGAAAGAGCCTGGAATAAACATTCGTATTTGCATGCTCCTCGTCTGGTCAAATCTTTTCACAGGAGTTTTCCAGAGAAACCTTGTCCGTTGGCCCCCCGTAGAGAGGGGGTACTGTCATTAACTTACCTGCCGCTCCGGTCCCACACGCTCTGCACATCTGGGTAGGCGTCGTCATAGACATCATAACGCCGGGCATGCACGGTGCGAGGATTCAAAAGCCGGAGTCCTCCTCACCTCACCTCACCTGTTTCCAGCGATCTCCATGCTACAGTCTATACTTACCTTTCCAATATCAAAGACTTACCTTGCCTGTTCCAATATCAAAGACTCTGTCTTGCACTGGATTAGTATTGAAGGCTATCACTTTCCCCCGCCTACTGGCTTTTAACAAGGAGGGAAGAGGCCTGCCATCCAATGCCTGCAGGAAGATAGACCAAGCTTCGATGTGGTAGTAGCATCCCCAACACCTCCCTTTAATTGGAGGTTTTACACCTTGAATACTAAGCATTGGATGGCAGGCCTCTTCTCTCCTTGTTAAAAGCCAGTAGGCAGGGGAAGTGATAGCCTTCAATACTAATCCAATGCAAGGTCAGGGAGACAATCTTCCCAAGAAAATGCAACCAAGCAGGGAGTGTCAGCCCAGATAAGTGACCCACAGTAATTTGTTAGGACCTTCCATACTGGGGTTACCTTGACGTGGTTGGAAGGCTTTTCACTTTAATGCATAAAATTGTTACTAAAAACCCCCATGTTTTTACTGTTTGCACTAGCATAGATATAATGATATATGGGGCCCAGGAATGTGCATTAATCATCTCTTTTCTTGTTTGTTCTAATGTTTTGGTCAGATCAGTAGCACTATATGTTATAATGATGTTGACATAGGAGTGCTCCCACAGTCCCCCTTTTTGATAGTGGCTCTCGAAGCATCTCTATCTGCCATTTTTCTATTTTGCCACTTTTAACGCCAGCTATTAGCAGGCATTTAAAGTGCCACAATATAATGGCAGTTTTGGCATATAACATCACTTGCAGTACCCATGCAGCCGCCGCAATGAAGGAGTATATCAGTTAGTGTGACTTAAACCCCAAAACAGAGCAGTGCGCCCATTGGCGCATCTCCCTGTCGTTGTTCAAATCTGTACCTTTGAATGCCTGTATATGTTTTCCAGAGCTTCCAGAAACAAGTGTTGACAAGTGTGTTTCTTGGCTTTCCCCGTGCAATCAAAGCATCAAATAAGAGGGCTGCACACATCAAGCAAACAACTCCAACATATAGTTTAAATCAGTAAAGCTTTATTTAGAAATAAATACAATGGGCAGAATGCACTGAAAAGAATTGCACACTAAAAAAAAAAAACTATAACGGGGCCTCATGGGGCGTAACTAGGAATCACTGGCTCCTCCAGCAAAACTATGATGGGGCCCCATCTGTGCTTCATCCACAGTGATTTTTTTGGAGGAGGCTAGATTTGTCACAGGAAAAATAAGAAAATGGGGCCCCTTGGCTCCCGGACCCCCTGCAGTTGCTCCCACTGCTCCCCTGGTAGTTATGGCCCTGGGCCCTCACCTTGCTAGTGATTTCCTGGGGAGGCTGGAAGAAAAAGTAAGAAACAATATTACATTTTATAGATAATGATATTAATAATATGTTCCTTCCTAGCAGGACAGAATGAAAACTATACACGTAACATTATACAGGTGGTGGAAACTCAGATCACAATATTATATTTTGTTTTTAATATCATAGATGTGTTTATGATGTTTAGTTTGTTATATTGTGTTTTTTTATACACAGCTTTTAAAATGATTAATAACAAAATGCTTGATTTTGATTTTCCTGCCGAAGATGAGATGGACATCAGGACTGCTGAGACCCACTTTTTTCCCTTTCCTCTGTGCTCCTGCTATCTGAGATCCCCCTTACTCCTTTTACTATTAATAAACTGTAGGATGCCACAGCAACATCCAGGAGTCAAATGTACTTGCACATTGCACGAGCACTTTGTGCTGTACAGATACCCCGTCATACGTCCTCCTTGTTGCTCCTGCTCCTCTCTGAGTAACAAGACACAAAGGAAGCACTTTAATAAAAACAGAAGAATTCACAAGAGGACGTTTACATCTACAGCATCAAAGAACTTCCCACCTCTAATCCTGTTCTGACTTGCAAAAAAAGGTAAACACATTAATGCTTAACCAGAGATTGATATGAATATGGAAAATAGTTTAAACTATATAATTATATGCCATTTTTTTTAGATGGGAAGCCAATTGAAAGCAAAATAAGAAATAAATGAAATTAGTTCTAATTGAAGCTAATGCTCTGTGCAGTGAATAGTGCTGAAGCTGCAAAGTAATATTCTTGGGTATGAGATGACTGTAGAGTGCAGCCAAATGCTTCCTGAGTAACCTGAGATCTGTTCAGAATGCATTACTAAGTTCGCACAAAGATTTTGGAACATTATACCTTTTGGTGCCCTTTAACATTTCTTGCAGGTTTGCTATGGTTTTCTTTTTTATATTACAAAGAAATCATTTTCTAAGCTTGCTGCCACAAAAAACTTGCGCAGACAAGGTAGAAATAAACTGAGAAGCACATTCTTCCTTGGCAAAAAAAGAGCAAAGGGAGGGTAACTATTCTTGGCAAAACCTGTAACCTCTCTGTAATTCTAACCCTAACAGTGTCAGTGGCCTTTTTTAAAGGGAAAGTAAAATGTAAAAAGTTTAGCAAAAAACTATCTTTGATGTTTATAGTTCTAGGCCTAAGATCTAATATTTAAAATTACAGTATATAACAAAACAAAAATAAGCACCATCCTACACTTTTTATCTTGATTTATTTTTTTTAACCCTAAATAAATTGCTTGATGACTCCACGTTTGTAACCTTTACATTTAAAAAAAATTGTACTTTTTAGAAATAAATTTAAAAAGCTTAAAAATCTAAAAAGTTAAAAAGGAACAAACCAGCAAAAATAATTTTTACTGTTTTTATTGAAACAGATGACCGCTCAGCTTTGTGTGTCATATAATGGTTAGATGGATAACAAATGGATTTTTCTGCCTTAAGGAACAGTGTGTATCTCATCTAAGGAGATGTATATATGTGTTAACATGGAAGTATTAACATGGCAAGTGACAGAATTACTTGGATTTTCAATCCTTGATTAGGATTTCGATTACGTTAACTTGCTTGTTTTTTTTTTTAGCAAGGTTTCTAAAATGCTAGTGGATTTTTTTAATAAGAGTTGCAAAATGATGCTTGTGTTCTTATTTTGCAGTAACCAATCCTATTTTACCTTTTTACTTTTCTACTACAGTTAGATTGCATCTCATGACGTGATTGTTTGCTGCGAATTAAGAACACAAACAATTTTGCACCTTTCATTGGAATAGCCTAAAACGGTTCATGTTAATTCTAAGTTTGAATCCACACAAATATACATCAGGAAGCTCCGAAGTTTTTTGAAAAAAAATCTTGCTTATTCACCCATATGTGAGATCTCTCCAGCAATGTTTTGGGTGGACCTCCACACTTTATCAAGCTTATGTTTATATTAGTTAGACCGACCAGTTATTGTTGGTGTTTCAGAACCCGGAGAGTCAGTAGTTAATACCTACTGGAATAATCAGTTTCTCATAAATGAAAACACAATTGAGAAATTACATGGCCAATTTATTTATTCCAAGTATTTAGACATCTACAAAAGGAGATATTAAATTAACATGCAGAATTCAATTCCAATGCATTTACAAAATTGCAAACTTAAAGAAATCATAGCTATAGTCTTAAATTGCTAGAGTTAAATTTGACTATCCAGACATACTTGGCATTTAATTTTATTATTGCTGGCCAAGGTTAATTTAGTTTGTTGGTTGGTAGCTTTACTTTTCACTTTGAAAGAGAGCCATAAATACTGGACCAACAAATTAAAAACCCATCAGGGCAAGCCCATCTGAAACTTCTGCTGACATTTTAAACCACTCCTGTGTCAGTAATGACGTTTATATTGGCCACACTGAATTAAAAATAGTCTCTGGGTATGTCCTATTTGCACTGACTGAGCTAGTAGTGAACATACGTAATCCCACTAAAGAAGTTAAAAATTCATGTGAAAAGACTTTTCAAATTCCAACGCCATTTAATGTCAGGCACCATAGTAAAAACAAATCAATATAAAGTAAAGGAAGAACATTTTCCCTATTTATATGCATATGTATCCTTTTAATAAATAAGACAGTATTAAAATGCATTACAAAATTTCACTGTGGAAACCGAATTTCTGCATCAAAATTGTGTTTTTTTGTTGCTAATTTTTTTTGACAAAATTATCTCTAATATTATCTGCTAAATTACAACCTACATCTATTGTCTTCTGAGAGGTCTATTACAGAAGTCTAAAGGTGCTATATAGCCGGCGAACGACCTATATCACAACATATATATATAGAGACTAACGATCCACAACTATTGTTGGCTTTTTCTGCCGATCAGTCTGGTGGATTCGTTCTGCCGATTGTCATATGTTTATACATAGTGGGAAGATTATCGCTAACTTATTAAGAAAAATTAGATGAAATGCGTACACGCGAGAATGTCTGATGTGCACTGCGAGAACGTTTGCTTCTTTTCTAACATCAAATGTCTATCGTTGCTGTGTGTACAGACGTTGTGTTAATTGTGAGAATTAATGATAATGTTGAATGTTTGTTGGTTATATTGCACGAATATTATCTAACGTGTGTATGAACCTTTTGTTTATCTAGAGTTTTGGGAGATTATGTAAACTAAAGGGTTATGCTGGTCTTACATTTACCTGAAGATCCACCGATTTGATGTTTGATGTGACATGAACTTCAAAATGGTGGAATGTTGAGGGAAGAAGAGGTGTCCTAATCCTTGTGACATTCAAGCAAAGTTCCTGTCGCAGAATACTTTGTGTCCATCTTTACGCCTGTCATGTCAGCTGTTAATTAATTGGGTGGGAACATCTCGTGAAAGTTGAAGGTAAAAGTGTATAGCTGGCAATACTAAGGCCATGAGTACACTGGTCCTAAAAGAAACCAACATAGAACTAATCAGATGTAGGTAGTTATAACCTAGGGTTAGTCATGCAATAAGTATTGCTGGTTGGAGAGAGGCTAGTGGTGCTACATGCCAGATAATATGGTGCCATCCATGCTAGCTCATGGGCAGTGCTGGCTGTTGTGAACAGGGCCATGAGCATTTCTGCGGTGATCTATTTCCAGGGAGTATCATTGGCAATACTTACTTGAATGAAAAAAGTATCAACCATGGGATGATATATTGTGCATGTCAGTTAATTGATTTAGCTTTATAAAACTGTGAGAAAGGATTTAACTTGGTTCAGGTCTAACAGAATGTTAAACAGAATGCCTAACAGAATGGCAAGAGAATGCCTTGAAAAATGTAAGATAATTATAATTATCAGAAAAACGCATAATAGAAAAATAAATGGACTAGTATTTGTAATGTCACTCAATAGATAGTATTTGTAATGTCACTCAATGGTGCCAGCTCAATAGATTTAGTCAGTCTGAAAATGCTACTTATGGCCACTCTTGTAAAGAAGCAGAGGAGCAGCAACCATTACAGCATTACTGTAACAGCTATGGGGAAAAACAGAATAAAGTCTGATTCAGAAGCCAAGCAGAAACAATCCTCTAGCCTCTGGGCTAGGCCCTTAATGAGAAAATCAATGGATAAAATAAACAACAAATCTTTCATGTGATATGTATCCACTGCATCCAAAAATTCTATTGCATAATTATCTAAATTAATGTCATTACACATACAGTACAGCTACTATCAGGAATATGTTTGATCTCACTTCCCTCGTCCCTGTCTGCTTGTACCTTGTCTGTATCTTACTAATTACTTTCACTAATCATGTCCTATTTACAGTGCCCTAGTGTTTACTCTGTTTTATTACTTTACTGCTTATGGTTCACCCTATATGCTAATCCATCTTCTACATTCCCTATATAATCAGATTTCCCCCCAAAAAGTTTGCAACTCTGTAAACTTTAATGATGTGCTGTACCCTGTGTTATTTAGTACTGCTTGACCTGAGGTGGAGAGAGGTGTATCTTTCAGTAGCTTGTCTGTGAAAATTAACTGTTAGTCCATAATAAAAAGTTATAAATGATATCACCTTATCCTACAGTACTAATCTTTTTAGTATATGCTACTGGACTAACATGGCTACAACCATTGCCCATCTCCATTGCTACATGCCCATCTCTTGAACAATATAAAAGAACAATATTAATTACACCATCTATAATTAGAGATAAGGTAGGTACTAGTATTCCTACATTTCATATTATATTGCCAGTCCTCGTAAACTAGCTGTAATATGTAACCTTGCTGTTATATTTCCACATAGAAGCTGTCAAGATATCAGCAGTGTTTTCCAGCTTCTCCTCCAAGTGAGTGTGCAGATGCACAAGGTAGAATGCCCTCTCTTGTCTATAGTAAAATGCATGTGCACTGGGGAGGAGTGAGCTGCCAACACACTATCAGCAGCACTCTGTGTGGTAGCTTGACAGGTGGGTTTCATAGATCTGTCAATGAAATGTAAAGTAGGAATACTGGTACCTATCACTCTTTTAATTACAGAAGAAGTTGAAATAAACCTCAGTTAAATGCTTTGTGCTTTTGAGCACTCATGTTTTTCCCCATTTGACACACTCCAATAAATCTTGTGAAATGTAGTGATAATGCTGATAATACTTAACATTGCAAGCATCCCCACTAGCATATCAGTTTTGCTTTGTTTTAAAAATAACACTTTTTGAAGTGCCCAGAGTCCACAGAAATTCACTGAGGGTAGCACACAGCGACGCACCAGCAACTTAAGGTAGCATTGCTTTAACATGGAGCACAACTTCTGCTAAGTAGCGTTGAATCCTAAGTACAAGCTTCAAAAGTCTAAACAAAATCTATGTAAATGCATAAGGACATTCCATTAAGTGCACTGCCCCACTAATCGCACATCTTACCGCATCTAAAATTGCAACGCAATTTTTCAGCGATAGGATGCACAATCTTGCATACTAGCGCATGCCCTCCTAATTTTAAGTTTAATTATGCCAAATGACAATGCATACGATGCGAAGCAAAAATGTTGTTTGCATGTGCTTGTGAAGGTTTTTATTCATCCAGGTCATGGTATCTCTGTTGTATTCAGTTAGATCAACTGGACTTAAAATTTAGTTCTTGAAGACGTTTCGCTAGTCATCTAACTGGCTTTCTTAATTCAGAATGACTCGTACAAGAATCTGTTGGCTGGAATGCTTTGTCAAATTGCAGCATGGCACAGAGCAGGTAATGGGGAATGGACACTGAGATTAACAAGCAATGGTTGGGATGCGTAAAGCGGATGCGATCTGAAAAACATATCGCATCCCCCCATCCTGCAGATTTTTGGACATACTGGGGCCTAGCCCTTACTTACATTCACAATCTGGACCATGTTCATGCCATATTATTTCTGAATATGCACTCAATTTACAGACTACATGACCAAACATCCAAACAATTGAAATATATGAATAATAATAAATATTAAATGCCAGCAGCTATTTTTTTCAGACCATAGACAAAGTCTATTGAATTCAACTTTCACTTAAACACAGGCATAAAATACATGGCAGGATTTTTTTCTTCAATTTTTCTTCCCCCCGATTATGGATCTGAATTTTTGAAATTCCCTGTGTTTTCTTGATTGTCCCATTGCATGTCTGCAGTACTTTATATTCAGAACTCTGGTATTGCATTTCTGTTTTACTTAGGGCTGAAACAACCTCGGGGCTTTGTATCAATCACTAGCTTTAGTCTTAAAGTCATGCAAACTCATTTTCGGCAAAGTACCAAGAGTTAGCATTATTTAACATGGAAGTTGCAGTGGTTTCAAAAAACCTTCATGTACCAACAGGTTGCAGTATAACAACTGTCACAATAGTGTTGGCACATGATATTAGGGGCAGTACATGGCAAGGGGTTGGGAATTTGCCCAAACTACTGCCACAGCTGTACTTTCAGACCAGATCGATCACTCTTGACCAATTTTTTGCCAAGTGATCAGACGTGTTAGTAAATCACAGCTGATACAGCTGTCTTCAATTTACTGTAGGATTGCTTGAACCAAAATATTGTCTGTACTGCTTTAATTCTCATTTACTGATTGTCAGCCTGTTGGTCAGGAACATCAGACCCTGGTTAATATGTAAGTACTATGCTTAAGAATAAGCTAAAATAGTAAAATTCACTAAAAAGAGAACCAAGAAATACCGTATATCTGGAGGGAGTTATTTTATATAGTTATATAATATAAATATATTAAAATATATATGAATTAAGATCAAATGAGGCCCAAGGAAGGCCTGTGGTTTACTATACTGTATGTGTTTTTTATGGACTGTAATAATGTACAAAAACAACTTTTGTAACTGGACTCCCTGAGGTTTCTTGGGCTCTACTGTATGTTACAGTGGCCCTGCTTTACAATTAAGAAGTCTAACATAAATACTACTCATAGTCCAGAAACTGCCTAGTAAAAAATATACTGCTTACCTTTATAAATGATCCCTGGCCAAACATATGCTAAAATAAACCAAAATAAAATTTCACTATAACATCTCTGTATGTAGGAATAGTATTGTTTATATAGCGCCACTTGGGGACGCAGTGCTGGACAATATTATGATACAAAAGGTCATACAATGGGTACAAGTACATATAAATAAATAAAAAATGATTCTAGTGCTTGAACCTTGAGACATGAGGTAAGTGGTCCCTGCCCCATAGAGCTTACAATAACTGGATAATGCTCAGTGATCAGGCCTGTTCCACAAGGAGAATGGCATACAACCCAACATTGGGGGACTGGGTGTGTGGGGTGGGGCCTATTTAAGCTCTGCCAAGCCCTGCCCCAACCCACCTGACCACATCATGGAACAGCCATCCTCTCCTGATGGACAAAGCTGGGCATTTCGGAACACCAGGACAGACCCATCAGATTGTGACTGTCCTGGCCAAACTGTTCTAATTGGATGGTTTGGAATGGAAGAGTGGAGTGGCAGTTTATGGACAGAAGGAGCGATTAACAGAAATATATCACAAAGAAGCTTTTGGTTGATAGTTAAAAGTAGATGTAATTTCCCAAATATCTAAGTGATATCTACATAATATCTTACTTTGTTTTGTTTTTTTATTCAAGTAACTACATATTAAGATGCCATTGTCAGGAACCCCCGCTCCAAACAAGAGAAAAAAGTCTACAAAAGTCATCATGGAAATACACTGTAAGTATACTCCTTATTTGTCTTTGAGAATAAAGGATTGTGCACTGTTTTGGCCCCAGCTGGTCTATGGCTTACAGTTATCTGCAGTTATCAAGGGACTACTCTGCTTTTAATGGCAGAATTCTATTTAATTCATGGTATTCTTGTTAGACTAGATACCTTGTTATGCAGTCAGTATATTTTTTCCATTCTAACTTTACGATTATAGATTAAAGAAGAAATTAGCTGTTAGTCCATAGGCTAATTTAGTAAATGTGTTATATAGAATCCACTGATGAAAACATAAACGCATATTAAATTCGATTGCGGGAAAACTAAGGTTCTGAACCATTTTTTTTTTTAATAGTTGATACTTGTTGAAAAAATTTATGGCATGAAAATTATCCCCAAGTGATAATTAACACACTCTGTATTAAGGTCCATATTATTTGGTGTACATTATAGGTGAGTTGCACTCAGGATGTTTATGTACATTAAAGGAGGACAAACCCCAATTTTTTTATACTCCATAACCTGTTCCCCCCCCCATAATCTGTAAAATCACATTATATTATGCCTTAATATTGATCAAAAAGGTACTGTGTAAGCCATAACATTGCAAAAACAAAGGCAATAGGGATAGCCCTTTCCCAGTATCCCCATATAGCACTCCCAAACATGACATCCAATATTGCAAAAATCCAATTAATTGATGGATACTGATAAAGTATCCATTAATTAGATGGATACTTTATCAGTACAATCTTCAAACTGATACAGCATTTGGATACTTGTATACCTTGCGTTGACATTTTTTGTCCTTGTTGTTGCACTATAGCCACTTTGTGTACAGGTTGACTAGGTCCTATGGCCTTTTATAGAAACCTTTTATTGTATCTTTGGTACTGGGGATGCCCAGTCTTTAGTGTGTTATTGTATTATGATGTGGGGTGGAGGTATTGTATATTGGGCGTCTAGGGTTGTTTCTTTATTTTCTGTGCCAATAAATCGGATTTTTGCAATTTTGGATGTCAAGTGTGGGAGTGCTATATATGGTACTGGGGAAGGGCTATTCCTCCCACCTTTGTTTTTGTGATATATATTTTTGATCCCTAACAACGCTCAATTATGTACAACACATGTGCATTGTGAAATATGTTAGTGCACCCTTAAATTAGTTATAATCCATAACATTGATTTAACTTTAAACTATGAACAATCAATTAGATGTATTGAAAATTGATCATAGTGCATGGCCATTATAACGGCATATCATAAGTAAGATAATACTCACTAAAAATATTCACTGATTGCTAACTATTGTACTGCTAGTCTTGTGCATGGTGAATTTTTCATACAATCAGCCAATTAGAATCAGATCATTTGAAAAACATAGATTTTGTAGGGCCTACCAACAATCAAGTTGTCTGATCAATTCCTAATGCAAGCCATACACAGACCAATCCCAATAAAATAAAAAATAAAAGTTTTCATATCTCTTGATAAGGCTGACATTTTGCAGATGATACCATAGTGAACTGTTAGCTTACTGAGAACCATAGTGAACTGTTAGCTTACTGTTAAAAAGTTGCTATAAATTAAATGGCTCTTAAAACCACTCCCAATCTTCTACTTTCTCTGTCTGCACCCCCAATATACGTGTAATTCTGCTTTTTGTATAAAAAGTGCAATACCAATGTGTCTGCAACTATAGATTAATTTCTTCCAAAACATTTCAGGACTCAGCTTTTTCTTAAATTTGACAATAAAAAAATGGCCTATTTCAGAGAAACTCATGGCATAGTATAACATATGTTGGACTATTCCATTATGTTAGACGCACTCTATATTTCCATGCACTTTGCTAATGCACATGTCCCTTTTATCCACAACAGAGCACACAGATACATGAACATAGGGTTGTTATTTAAGTTTCCCTATAAAAGTTTTTACAGCGAAAAGCATCTAACACCCATTTCCCCTTCTGCCTTTTGTATTTCCCATAATATGATTTCATATATGTTTTCTTTGCGTTTTCTTTTTTCAGCATCTTGGTCAAATTTAAATAACTAATTAGTTCACTACAGCAAAAGGCACTGGGATATCTCTTATTTTGTCTCACAGAAAGTCTGAGGCCACATTGCGCATACGTTAACGTGTGCGATATGCACAAACGCGTTTCATGTGTTACTGTGCGTTTGCGCTATAATTCCGCTACTATTACGTTATTGGAGAGAAAGAGATTTGCAAAAAATGTTAATTGCATGCACTCTAAAAACAGATTGCAGCGCACAGTATGCTCACCCACCTAGTGTTATTCTGGCGTGCAGTTCTCACGCAAATGCTATTGTAAGGGGATGAGAAACGCCTAGCCCTAACAAACATTGAAGCACTATGACTTCAGCATAGAAAACAAAACTTCCGCTATGAAAGACTACCTTAATTTATTCCTCCTTCTCAAGGGCAAGGTGGGAAACACTTAGATCAAACAGTGCCACACAAGTTTTATTTTAATGTGTAATAAGGACAGTAAGGGAGTTATTATTCCCTTTTACAATTAAAAATGAATCAATGCTATAAACTGGTGTCCCAGTTACAGTGTATGTAATTATAGCTCAGACTTTCGGGACTGTGGTTAATCAAAATAACATTAAGTGACTTTATTAGAAAGCAAAATGTAATCATTTCAGATCTTGCATCACAAAATTTGGGACACTCTGATCAAGTTATATGTTTTTTTGGATTTTCTCAGTGAAATGACAAAAAAGAGCTATAGAGTAAATGGATTTTATTATTGTTTTCCTATTTTCAGAATTTTAAAGAAATGCTGGCAGTTCTCAAGCTCCACTCTCCTCATTTGCATATTCTTGCCTACAGTATAGCTAGGTACACACAGTCCAGATTTCTGAAAGATGACAGACAGGATCTGCAAAATCCTGTCTGTCATCTTTCAAAGATCTGCATACACACAGTCCCGAGCGTTCTCCCTATGAACTTCATAAGGAGAACGCTCAGGACTGTGTGTTTCCATCGGCCGCGCTAGACTCCTCTATAGGGAGTCTAGCGCGGCCGATGGAAATTTTCGGCCTTTCCCGAACGAGCGTTCGGCTGACCCGATCGTTTGGCAGCCGCGTGCTCGTTCGGGAAACGAGCGTACACACATAACGATAAAGCCCCGATACCGTTGGATCCGACGGTATCGGGGCTTTATCGTTAGTGTGTGTACCCAGCTTATGTCAGAGAGTTGAGAAGTGTCTATGACAATGACTGGGGGAGGAGCCAGAGTGCAGCTGTGTACGTTACTTTGCTTGTTCAGGATGTTTAAAATGTGCCCACAGAAGTTCAGTAATATCCATACAAAACTCAGCAATGCAATTGACAGTTTCAGTTATCTGGATGGATGATATCTGACAGATATGATGGCTCACAAATATAACCTACATATATACCATATAAAGAGAAATACAGGAAGTAGTTTAACCTTAGAGATGGGATCCGGGTCCGACTCGAACCCGGATCCGTCCGAATCAGGGCAGATCGTCCGGATTTCGGGACTTCGGAGCCTATATTCTATAATTATCGCACGTTTGTGAATTATCGAAAGTAGCCTGGAGCGTTTGAAAATAGTCTCCAATCATATTTTCGATGATAATCGAACATTCGATGACAATCGAAAACCCATTTTCTTTTCGGATTCTCGGATCTTCTGGATTTCCCCAAGATGGGGAATTCGAAAACGGAACAGAACTGGTGAGTTTCGGCCATCTCTATTTAACATTATTGTTGCTAACCAGAAACATGTATGTTTTAATTACATTTACCTTGGCAGTGTAAGAAGTAACTTGAACTGAAACCAACAAACAACACTGACAGTTTCTTAAGTGTAAATTCTCTTCTACAAAGTCACATGATTTATATTGATGAAAGGTTTCTGCTGTGATATGGTGGGTTTCACATTTTGTGTTCTCTCTTCTTGTGTATAGACAAGCCAAAACATACATATATTACATCTTGTGAATTACACATACAATCTTCTCCAGGCATAGGCAGTAAAAACACCATAAGGGTCCCATACATGCACCAGTTCCGATTGTATGATTTAATTGATATGGGAAAGGGAAAGTCTTAAGGTTTAATATGTGCACCGAGCAATGACATTGACGATGACGAAGCATTCGTGTGGCAAACTACTGTTTCGGCTGAGAATCGCGTGTGCGTATTCGATCGGTCGAGGGTCGTTCGGCGATCCGCCAGGTGACCCCCGACCGAATGAATACACGCGTGAGCGATTCTTGGGCGAAATGGACGTTCTTCTCGCGAATGCATCATCGTCTTGGTCATTGCTCGGTGCACACATTGGACGTGTGTACAAACCTTTAGCCTTGCCTCCTCGCATACAATACCTATTATACCTCATGAAAAGAAAGAATTTTGGATAAATTTCATGATGGTGCCTTTTGAGTAAATTTTATGTTGGTGGCTCGACATTTTCCTAAATAATGTTTTTGTTGAACCAATATATCTTCTTCTCTGGTAGGAGACCAATGATACATTTTGAAACTATTTTATGCTCTGATATACAGTACATTGTATAATAGGTTCCATATTATGAGCCTACGGATTCCTTTACTCAAATCAAAGGAGGTGGCAAAGCCAATTCTGGGTGCCTACTGTTTCTGTATTTTCACTCCATTTCCATGTGTTCACACCGCTGCATGTGTATATATAGGACTGATTTAGATGAATCTGTCACAATTTCTTATTTATTTTTTCAGCTTCAAGAGAAGGAGATTCAGACATTACAAAGCTAAATTTAGGGAAAAAGATCAGTGTCCCAAGGGATATCATGCTAGAGGAACTTTCTTTGCTCAGCAACAAGGGATCCAAGATGTTTAAACTTCGTCAAAAAAGGGTGGAGAAATTTATCTATGAAAATAACCCTGACATATTTTCTGACGACTCCTTGGTAAGAAGCCATGTTTCATTCCATTCTAGCTACTGGGGAGCTGCTTGTGACTTTTTGCTGTCTGGTAATGCCTCCCACCAAGCAGTAGGTTCTGAGGCTGAGGCCACACTATAACGTGTCCTTGCGGACCAGAAACGCAAAATCGTGTGATTACGTGCACTTTGCGATGTACTGCCATTGTGCAATGCTGCACAATCGCAGCGCATGCAATTGTGGATCGCAGTGCAATGCATGGCAGCGCACCTTGTGTAGCCACAACAATTACCGTAGCCAACAGTAATGCGGGCTTTTTAACGCACGATCGAATGATAGCAGTCACAGTAGTTGCTTTTTACAGTATGCGTCATGTAGTTAGCAAAAGGGGCAGGATAACATTAAAGGGTATCTCCACTCATATTTTCAAGGTTTGGGAATCCAGTTTTATTGAAAAACGGGAGGTAAAGGAGTTGTGCCTTACCTTCCGTTCTTCAATAGAACAAACAGGAGACTGGTGAGAAGTTAGGAAACTTACCCGCTCGCTCGCTCCGCTGGCACGTAGTCTGACAAGTCCAGATGGACCTTGTCTTCTATGCGCATGCGCAATCTATGCACATAGAAGACAAGGTCCGTCGGGACCTGTCAGACTAAGCACTGGGGGAGCGAGCGAGCGGGTACGTTTCCTAACTTCTCACCAGTCTCCTGTTTGTTCTATTGAAGAACGGAAGGTAAGGCACAGCTCCTTTACCTCCCGTTCTTCAGTAGATCTGGATTCCTAAACCTTGAAAATTTGAGTGGAGATACCCTTTAAAGTGTGGAGAAACACAGCACTAGTGTTGGGAAAAATAAATGGAATCAGAAGAGATTTAATATGGAAGGGTTTATAATAGAGAGAGTAAGATTAGAAAGAAATAGAAATATAAGAGGCACATTTTTCTCCCCTCACCCCCCACCCCTTCCAGGCAGCTATCACAAGTAAGAAATTATTTTCTGACTACTTACAGGGAGATGCAATATTTTTTAGACGCACTAGTTACCTGCACGAGATCCCGCAATGCAGTAATCAGTCTGCGATTTAGTACATTGCAGGATTGTGATCAGTTAAGGAGCACCTGCTTGTGTCCAGTACGCGTTAAGGGCTAGGTCTCTCTATGTGCTTTGCGTTTTGCTGTCTGTTTTGAGGACAATGTTTATGACAATGCATTTTGTCCGCATCCCTGTCCATTTGCATGTTAACAGACATGTATTTTTCTATGCATTTGTCCGTGTGTGCCCGCATTTTCAGTTCATTTGCGTGCGTGTGCAGTTTTTGGAAAATCAACAGGAAACACTAGAGAAAATGCAAAAAAAAGTTTGTCTGCGTGTGCGATTCTGACACACATGGACCAAAAGTCGTGCACACATGCAGATAAAAAATGGACCACATAGATTTGGAATGCAAATGATACAGTGGGATCTAAATCTTGCTATTATATTTTAAATTACATTGCAATTCGCAAAACAGAAAACGGAATGCAACGCGCATAGTGGGACCTAACCCTTAGTTACAAGGTAGTGAAAGGGGCCCGTCCTCCAATCTCATAGGGGAGCCCAAGGTTATTCTTGGGGCTCAAAACCCACAAGGCACTCCAACTGCATATATATATACTGTTAAAATACTTACAGGAAAAGGAAAAAAACCTCATAAATAGATCAGAGAGGGGGGTGGACACACAACACACAGTATAAATTAAAACACAATATTTATTAAATCAAACATAAAAACAAGTTCAACAAACCCCTAGTAACAACAAACTATTATATACCCTATGATTATGCCAAACCAAGTATACGCATACAGAATATAACTGATAACCAATGTCAAAAATGGATGAATATATGACTGTTGCAGGGAACCCCCTATATCACAATAATGAACCAAGTCTCAGTCCAATATATGGAAGTAGAAAGTTCAAATAAATGCATATAGATGGTAAAGCTGGAATCCTGCAGCCACTGAAGTAAAGGTGAATAAGATGGAAAATAGCTGATCCACTATAATAGTTCAAAAATGAAATGAGCCTAGAGTAACCAACACCAATCATTTGTTGAAATAAATTCTACAATATATATATTACCATTTAAAAAAGCAAAAAGGCAGTCTGAGCTAAAACTAAACAATTGCATTAAAGCTAATCTGCTGCATGCATTTGAAACATTACAAAGGTGGGTGAAGGACTAAAAAAGTTTTACGGTCCTTGTGGAACTAAACATTATGGGAAATTCAAAGATACCGAGCATGTCTATCGCTGAAAAATGGAGGTCCCCAACTGTAAAACTTCAAAAACTTCAGATGGATATATCATCACTATTTAACTACTGATGGATCTATAAGTAAGTATGTACAGTGTAATGTGTTAAGTGTAGTATTTCTAGCCATGAAGTCTAAAGGTGATTCTTCCACTGAAGTTCCGATTTAAGTTTTGGCAGGGGGGGGCTAAAGAGTTCACAGAGTATTTGCTGGGTCCATACTACTCAAACTCTAAAATCAAAAACCTGCAAAACCCAACAGATGATTTCTCTAAAATGCTGCTGATTTCAGAGGTGAGAGCTACACCAATCTGCTAATTATACATTGTAGAATTTGTGCAGTCATCTATATTTTACTTTTAGTTCTCCTTTAAAGATAGCTATTGGGTGGAATGTACACAGTGTTGATTCCCCTCCTATCTTTATAGGGACACTACACCCCAAAAAAAACACCCATGTTTAATAAAAATTCTAATTCTAATGGAGACGGTAGCTAGTCCATATTGCCCCTAAGCCAAGATCTCACTACTTACCAAACTGCAATCCTGTGGCGCTGATGTGTCTCTCATGTCAGCTCTCCTCCTACTCTTGGGTGCACATGCGCACAAGGGTGAGGGGATGGTGGTGGGGGGTGATGGGGTGGAAAGCTGGGGAGCTGACAGGAGAGACACCACAGTGCTGCAGGATCACAGTTTGGTAAGTAGTTAAGTCTGGGGTAACGAATTCTAATTTTGGTTAAACAACTTTGATTTTTTTTGGGTGTTGTGTCCCTTTAAAAGTGGTCTAACAAGAAATCACCCCCCCCATGCCCCCTTCCCCCACCCAAAACTATAATTGGTACCATCCTTCTGCTTCATCTCCAGCAAATCCTGAGTTGGCTGTATCTGTAGCAGGAGGAGAAAAAAATTAGGGCTGCTCCCATGGAGCCTTGGGTACCAGCCCTAATATAGTAGAAATCAAATCAATCACCACAAAGTGAAAAAACACCAAAATCCCCCTAAGAAGTGGTTCATCTAAGAAAATGGAAACAACGACAGTTTCTATGTACTAATCAATACAAGTTCCTTTACTGCACCTTTCCTCCCCTCCTACTGGCAAACTGTGTTCTGCTGTTTGAAGCTTCTAAGCAGTCAGGGTTATATAATCCTAGGGAGTCTGCTGGATTTTACTTCTTGTATTTCTGTCTAAATTTAGCTGGTAGGACAGCTGGTCTGGGAGCTAGTTTACAGAATTTCTTTGCTTAAAGATCATTTATTTAAACTGGTGATGGCAAAAATCAAACTTGAGGGTTAGAATTCACAAAGCTAAGCCCTTTAGCAGCATTAATAAAGTGATTTCTCCACATATTTGATGGAGGTATGTTGGAGGATTTTATATTTCTAACAATGATGTAAAGCATTGAATAGTTTAAACCAGACAGTAAAATATATCTCCAGAGATAAAGGTGCATTACTGCCTGATAACGACTAACGATGTGATAAAATGCATTGGCGTGTTTTTAATTAAAATGTAAATGAGTTCCTATGAATGCGCTCACTATGGAAACTTTGCAACAGAGTCATGGAATAGTCGGTCAAATTAAAAACCACCTGCAAATACCAGTAGTTGGCGCTCAAACAATTACATTCTAGTTACTTCTCTGTGATATACTCCTGGCACCTATCTGGCATTTTAATATCAAATTTAATGTTATCTTCCAGATTTAAGAACAGCATTTTTAGTCTTTAAGGATAATAAAGTTATGACAAGGCTATAAATAAAGCTGGTCATAGACATCTGATTTTTTTGTGGGCAATTACATAGTATCATTTAGTGGAATCTGACAATGTTTGGATGCACAACCAGACTGACCTCCACATACAATGATACAATGGTTGTTTAGTAGCCTAACCTACTTTGATTGTTAATGGTCCCCTATTCATATAGCTGACGTAGACAGGTGGCGATTTCCTGCCCAAAACTATTAATACCATGATGGACAGATTGAATTTTACAATGTCATTAGTTATTTTGTCGGCATACATAGGCAGATATTGTAAGAATCCTATGGGATCTGCGGAGTTTTCTGTTTATGGCCAGCTTAAGATATTTATTTAGTTTCTTCCTCTCTATTAATGAGAACCTTGGTGAGATCATTCTACTTCATCATCACCGACAGCCCTGGGAACAGGGCCCTCCCTGGACTTCTGTGCAGTGTATTTAGTCATTTATATTCAAAGCTTTATTGAATACGTTTGCAAACTGAGCCAAAGCTATGAGCAAGACAATTCACATCATGTAATGGAAGACATTATTGAATGGTAGAAGCATGTACTCAAAGTTATATTAGCCACAATATAAAAGTAAAAGAGTTAAAAAAAAACAACAATTTTTCATCCAAGCAATTGCACCTCAGATGTAATACACCAATAGTGGCTCCTGGTGCATAGTGTTTTGAAATTACCACAGCTATTGATGGCTGTGGTGGTGTCTTTTGTGCTACCTGCTAAAGCCATGCTAACCAATATAACTTTGATTAGTAGCCGTCGATGCATAATCCTTTATGTTTCTCAAGGGGCTAATGCAATATAAGGTGGAAAGGTTTGCCTGTGCTAATAATCAATCAGATGTTATCTTTTAACTGGTACAGTTTAATAACATCTGGTTGGATACATTTTATGGGCAAATACTACAAAATGTTTAAAGAATATTCTCTACAATAACAAAGCGTAAGCGTGTGCTGTTCATTCTTAATATCTTACTCTTCTTTGCTTTAGGACCATTTTCAGAAATTTATACCATCTGTTGGTGGGCATTTAGGGGTTGGAGGACAGTCAGGCAGTGGTGGTGGCTATGGAATGCTACATGGCAGTGGGCACCTGCTATCTAGTGTGTCAGGAGGACAACATGGAGGACAACATGGTTCTGGCAGTCACCATCCCCCAGTACCACCACCAAAGCCAGGTAGTAAAACAGCTGGTGGTGGTCAGTCTGGTGCTTTAGGAAGTAGTGAAGGTGAAGGTGGAGTTGATGGTGAAGACAGGAAAGGTAAGAAGAATTCTAAAATTTGAATTGTTTCAAATATTTTATATATTCTTGGTCTTCATATTTCATGTAGACATCCATTTTCATTTTATTTAACAATAGTTGCATTATATATAGCATTCCCATTTCCGATAACTTTTTATCTATTACACTCTCAATTATACTGTATAAAGTTACACTAAGATATAAGTAAATTATTTTCAATAAATAAAGTTCTCTCTGAAAAGTTGTCTGATAGCTCCAGAAATGTATCATTAAAGATATTTTCACAATGGCTCTTGCTTCCAAGCGTACAAGAATATATTCTGAATTGTACCCTTGTACCCTTCCTTAGGGTATGGTTTGCTGAACATACTGAACTGCAAGTGGATCTCATTTAGTTATGTCCATTAAGGAACCTCCGATTACATTCCTAAACATGAGCACATGCCCTTATACATTTTTTTGCTCATAGACTTTCTCTATTGGTAGATATCTGCTGATTTGCACTTGTGATTAACCTTTAGGATCACAAGTAAAATGTTAAATTTTTTTAGTTAGTCATGTGTCTTAGTGGTTAATTTACATTGTACCAAATCTTTTCCACCTCTCTGTTTCGTGTGCTAGTCCAATCAATTCTTATCACATGAAGTGGAATAATTTATTTGAATGTTACTGAAAAAAATGTGTAGATCTGTTTATGCTGCATTACTACAAGTTAAAGAATTGTGTCATATTAAAGGGCATGTCCACCCCTTCCACAAAATATCATTTGTACCTTTCCCACCCCCAAAAACCCTGACCTCACATTTCTGACTTACTTCCCTGGCATTTCTGAAGTTAGATATTAAACCTGAAGTCACTTTTCCTCCTAGCCAGTCCTCCGCCTCCTCCTTCCATCATTCCTCCGGTGCAGCAAACATGGTCATGCCGGATGATGTCATCCCGCCTCCTTTGTGGTCCTGCAAGCTTGTTGAAGCTTTAAGAAAAGGTGGAAACAGCTGGTAAAGAAGATACTGGGATGCAAAGTGAATATCTGACTTCAGGAAAGCCATGGAGATAAATCAATATTGCAAGATCTAGGTTTTCAGGGGTGGTTAATGTAAGTATGACATTTTGTGGGAGGGGTGGACATACCCTTTCAAGGAAATCCTCTAGTCACATAGTTAAAAAAGCAATTTTCAGATATTTAGAATTTACAAAATTGAGGTCTGACACCCAACATCACAGAATTGAAACTACAATAAGATATGAAAATGCGTGCATTTTAAATTGGTATTTTAAATGACATACTTTTCACATGGTATCATTTCAGATGGCCAATCAGGTCAACAAGGAGGAAGTGGGAAGCAGGTCACTATCTTTAAGACATACCTCTCACCATGGGACAAAGCAATGGGAGTTGACCCAAAGCAACCATCTAGTCTTACTGTTAACTTGCTAGATTTTGGCAAGAAAGCTGAACTTTGCAGATACAAATCATTTAACAGGTAAGATAAACAAATACAGGGTGATGCACCGAGAGCCACTATGAGACAACATGGTACAAACAGCCCAGCGATGTTATATGCCGATAGCAGCATTGCTGTCTTCCGTTTTCCTATTCCGTCACTTTTAACGCCAGCTATTAGCTGGCATTAAAGGGCGCAATAAATTGCCACTTTCGGCATATACCGTAACATTGCTTGCAGCGACTGCGCGGGTAACTTTCACATTAACCACACAGTCGCAGCAATGAAGAAGTTTAATTCACGCTAACCAATGAAACATCGGTTAGCATGACTTAAAATCCAAAACAGGGGCGGTGCACCTGTTGGTGCATCACCCTGAAGCAGAAAGGCAAAAAAATAACAATAGATAATAAGCCAGTATCATGTTTTTGGTCTCTTCCCTTATTCTCCATCATTATCTATCATTGTTTTAATATAATAAACCTAATCCATGTGATATCATATCACATTTATCAGGCCTTTTCTGATATGTAAGGTGCTGAAACTGATGTATTAATTTAGGTTTTAAAGGGCATGTCCACCCCTAAATTCGTTTTTTAATATTCTGCTCCCCCATGTCCCCCAGCCCCCAACCGCATGTTTCTTTTTTTCCAAAGCTCCCCAAACTCTTACTTACCTCCCCTGATCCTCCGCCGCACTGCCGCCCTCTGCTTGCGAGAATGCAAGCAGAGGGGCGGACCGGCAGTCGCGTCTGTGATTGGCTGAGCGGCAGCCAATCACGGAGCGGCTGCCGGTCATTCAGTGCAGCGGAGGAAAGCGAGAGGTAAGTAGAGTTTGGGGAGCTTTTTTAAAAAAAGAAACATGCGGTTGGGGCTGGGGGACATGGGGGCAGAATATTAAGGGGGTTTAACGCTAGGGGGAGGATGTAGAACGGGAGGAGAGGGAGGGGAGGAGGAGGGAGAAGGGCTGCAGTGCGCATGGCAAATATCTACCGGAGGCTAGATAGCAGCAGGACCTCTCTCCTGGTGGTTAGTTTTGAGACTTTGGGGGGGGGGTTTACAGGAGAACCCTATGGACTGGGATGTGAGGTAAGGATTAAACTACACTACATGGTGGGGCCATAGTTGGGGGATTATAGTTTTGGGGGTGGACATGCCCTTTAAAATACAGATTTGGTGACCCATCTAGCCCTTCTGGACTGAAAGGCATAAAAGGTAGGTTCGTAGACACAAGTATCCAAATGTTATGCTCAATCAATGCAATACCCAGTAGATTTAACCGCTTTTCGCCAACGTTATCGCTGACATTTTATAAAGCGTTGTTAACCAGTCTGCTCAATCAAATTTTTGAAACGGTGAAAAGTGTTTTCTTGTGTTAAGTTTGGCTATTTAAAAAAAAAAACATTCACAATAAATGAAATGAAGAAAACTCACATATATGTAGACAGTCAGTGGGTCCTTGAAAGCGTTTTCCTATACTAATAAGGGTTCATCATTTACTTTAAATAGCAGTACCTATACAAAAAAATGGGACAGAAAAAGCCACTAGTCAATAGAATCTTTTAAACAAGAGGTTGAGAGAGAATTAACTTTGTTTTATAGCCTGAATATAAATTGTTTCTTCCTTCTAAAATTCTTTCCCTGTTCCTGTTATATTAAGAGCTTCAACGCATTAAAAACACAAATATTTACAGTTTCTCTGCTTTCTTCTTAGAGGTGATTTTTAGTTGGAATTATTACATAATACATTTAATTAAAGGGACAGTTCAGTGGATTATCAGTATTTGTTAAATTGTTAGTTTGTGTAATGCATAATTAGTTATTTTACATATTCTCTCCCATTTTGAAAAATCAGTTGATTTCATGCCCTTTGCTGTTCCCTGCTGTTGACATTAGAGAGCTGACATTTCAGGTTCTAACAGTCCTTCTTCTTCCCAGAATGCACCACATCCTTGGAATTTTCCTAACAGTAATTTCTACTGATTGGCTGTTGGAAGGGTCAAAGATGCTCAGATCCCTACTGAGCAATTGAATCAACCCAGGCGCTGGGTCAAGGGCAAGACCATAATGGTATCTGCCAGGGGTTCTGCAAACAGGAAGTCAGTATTTTGGTTGCATTTATTTATATACAGACAAAATGCTAAATTGGCAGATTAAGGTCATTGGGATGAAAAAATACTGCTTTTTTATCTGAAAAGCTTATGTATTTGCACTGAACTTCCCCTTTAAATGTTTGTTTTAGAGTGCAACTGCACTTTTTCAGTTTTAATGGGAGAAAAAAGGGTCAGATAAACATAAATCACAAATCTTGTATTTTTATTCCTGCATTGCAGGTCTGCTATGCCTTATGGGGGCTATGAGAAAGCATGCAAACTGATGACTTTCCAGATGCCTGACTTTGAAGCTGCGGCCAAGGAACCTGAACCGGTCGTTGTCATCAATCAAAGTGCTGCCAACAGACCATCTTTCAACAGGACCCCCATTGGATGGCTGGGATCCGGTGAAGGCACAAACTACAACATTGAACTTTCTGTACCCATGGACGGAGAAACAGAGGAACTCTAAATTACAGATCTATGGAGTAATCATAGCAGTCTTTCGGTGTATGAAACTGACGTGCCAAGTTCTACTGGCTTACTTAATTATAACATATTGCAAAAACATCTCTAAATGATCTCTGAATTACCATTGACACCCAGCAAAACAATGCATTATGTTATGATACTGTAGCAGCCAGTGGTTCAAGTCACATCTAACTACTATACCAATCCTTTATTTGCCTTGTTTAAAAAAAATGGGGCAGATGTCATTTAAGCCAACCATGCCACATGTTATTGTGTCTTGCTAAAAACGCATTGAAGCTCCTTCATGTATGTTTCTAAAAAAATATATTTTATTAAGATGGTTTTGGTTCAGTTGTAAATCAGGCAGAGAGGAAAATAGACAGTGACAATAGAAAGGGAAAAGATGGGATTGAAGGAGGAAATAAAGCTTTTTGTTTTGTGCACTGTGGCAAAGGATGTCTAACACTATTTGCTGTTGGCCTTACACTCATGCTGTATGGTTGATATTTTTTCATTGGTGTAATATGAGAATCTTAATAAACCTTCATAAAATCAAAAAGGAAGCACCCGTTGCTGTGTGCAATCAACATATTACAAATTAGATTCACAATATAGTGGTGGAAATCGTTTGTAATACAACAGCCCACCTAAGAAAACAAAGTCAAACAAATCTTCCCCAGGAGACATAAAGGGCAATTCAACATTGTTTTAAGGAAGGCAATGTGGCCCTGTGGCTTTGACACCCCAATTAAAAAGAAATTAAGTTTTGTTGTAAATAGTGTAAACTTTACCAATATAAGTATACCAATATAAGTAATCTACCTCCAGTCGGCAGCTTAGCACCGCTCCACAGTCTTCAAAAATCAATTAATAGTTCTTGTCCGGTTAAAAAATTACATTTTATTCGTGCATGTTAAAATTGCCAATTTGCAAACAGATAGAACACAAAATGGTCTTCTTACGCGTTTCGGATTTTCAAAGGGTCTCTATGAGTATGGATGAAAATCCGAAACACGTAAGAAGACCATTTTGTGTTCTATCTGTTTGCAAATTGCCAATTTTAACATGCACGAATAAAATGTAATTTTTTAACCGGACAAGAACTATTAATTGATTTTTGAAGACTGTGGAGCGGTGCTAAGCTGCCGACTGGAGGTAGAAGGAGGAGCTGAAGTTAATAGTGATGTGGGGTTAGGACAAGCCCCAGGCAGAAGCACGCCCAACAGCTCAGTGTTGAGCCCAAACGACCTCACGTAAAGGAGATTCGTTTGCAGAAGGAAGGTAAAGCGGCTTGAGCCACTAATTCTGTGTATTTACCAATATAAGCACATGGTTTTATTGGATCAGGTGTAAATGGAGTGGGCCTACGCCAACCTGATATCACATGGGGTAATGTGGGATCTTATATACTAACCAAAGGCTGTCGATATGCACAGATGCCGGATGCATTTGTAATTCAGGGATTGGAGGAGGTCCTGAGGGGCGGAGATGCGCACCTGCATAAGGTGTGTGCAACGCGGGGTTTGCTAGTTTTACAATAATCTGGGCAAAGGAAAAAGATATTGCATGTCCCTGATAATGTTCTTTCATATCTGTCAAATAGAAAGAATTTTATTAATGACTTTTGTAAAAGGGGTAAAAATACAGTTTTAGTTCTTTTGACATAGGTTATAATTAAATGATTTGACATACCGTAGGTTATCTTTTTAATTATTATAAAATTGCATGATGTATTTTCCTGGGTTGTAGGAACCATAACTCCTACCTCCTATTTTTACTTACAGCAGCAATATTTCTATTTAAACCACTCCTGGCACAGCTGACAGCTACTCACTTTTTGGGCTTGTCTGTAGGACTAATAAACTATTGCAATAGGATATAATGACTTTTTATAGGTAAAGTACACACATAAAAATACATGTTTCAAAATCTCTGTGAAACTATTTACCATAAGGCACTGTAAGCATGTAAATAGGTGTGCCTATGGTTTCAGGGCTGGCTGAACTTATATCACATCTGGTTTTTGCATCTAACATGTTTTTGTAGTTCAAAAGTTTAAACGTGTAGTCGGTTTAGTGGTCTGCTGCATAAAGGATAGGTTCACTCCAAAAAAGTAAAGTTTTCTATTAATTCATCAGGAGCCAGGAACCAAGAGTGTAAAACTTACCTGCAAGCGTGCTCCCTCACTGACTCCTCTGTCCCAACTGCTTCCGGCTATTATACTTTAGTGCACATGTGTGTACATACACACAATATGGTAACTGTGCACACAGGTTTAAATAGTGCTCACAAAAATTATGACATTAACACACTCCAGTGTATAAAGTAATTAGGCACAATTATATTGTCTAACCAACTGTACTTTTTCCCATGGTCCTTTGAAGCTGGTAAAATCAGCCTCATTTGTATTGTGTCCCCCTCTGATTAGGTGTGTAACAGCTCCACTAGCAGACTCTCCAATGTAGTGTACAGTAAGATTTCTTTACTTGCTGACACTTAGAAAGGGTTTGGAGATACAAACTCCTGTCTGCTCTCCAGCATCACCAATATAATTAACAATAACAAGCATTTCCGTGATCTTAAATTTCTGAACGCCTATACAATACCATTGTGGTGTTTTACTACAGCATAGTATTGTACAAACAATCTTACATTTACGCCTGCAATCGTACACAGTGGGGGAGTGAGCAATCGGTTAAGTACCCTATCTACGTTCCGACCTCCTGAATGTATTATTGAAGAAAGGGAGGAAAGACACAGCTCCTTTAACTCCCGTTCTTCTATAAAATTGTATACCAATTTTTTTTACTGGTGGAGATACCCTTTAACTAATACATTAAAGGAATACGGTAGTTCACTTTTTAAGTGAACTATTCCTTTAAGATCCCATCCCCATATCTAGTAGTGGTGGTGGGATGAGTTGCTGAGAACTGTATGGGAACCTTCAGCAAATGTTGGTAGGGAATGGCAGACTGACAATACAATAACATTTATTTTGTAAAAGATAATATATATATAGTATACATTAATAAAATGACAAAATATGATAATGCTTCCCAATAGCACTGGCACATTTGCATGCAAAAAAAGACCTGTGTATATGCTCAGCCTACTATTAATTGGAGCCCAAACTGGAAACAACTGGGTATGGGGTAAGTAGGTCAAGACAGACCGCAGCTTGGGATCACAAAATGGGTATGGAGCAAGTCCAGCCCCAAAATGAAAACTTATATACAGGTAAATCACCCCCCAAAACCCTAAACTGTAATAGTTTGAAATCTGAAATATATAAGTCTAACCTGAAATCCTGCACAATGTCCTGTTGCCCGTTTCTGCTTCCTGGTTCTTCCAGTTAGTAACTGTCAATTAGGGATTTGACTGTTGACATCACAGCCAATGACTGAATGTTAATCCCCTATCTGCCTCTTCTGAGCATGACCAGGCTCAGGTTTCTAAATTGCTCAGTTTCCATGACGCATCCAGAAGCATAGCAGGTTTACAGTAATAAATTCATGGCACAAAGTATGATATATCAACATATTTTAAAGAGGCCATTCTTTCTAAAAGATGTTCTTATGAGGGTGGAGTTGTCCTTTAAGCAGGACATCCACTATATAATAATTTCCATCAATGCAATGATTGTTTTAGTGGACAGTGTTGATCTAAAAATAATCGGACAAGGCAGATATACATCAATCAGTAATAGATTGTCACATTGTGTAATGCATTAGATTTCCCTCCCTCTCAAATTAAGGGTTAAAGGGAAATACAGACAAAAACTAGGTACAGAAACAAGTCAGACATGTCTATTCGCTATGGGAAAAGGAGTCTGCGCTATGAAATGCCCTGTTTTATAGAAATGAAACACATGCATAGAAAATACTCCATATAATATTTATTTTTTATCTAAGTATAAATTTTGAATTTGGCTTAAAAGGCTACATTTTAGAAGGGAATGTGTGTCTGTGCTGCAGGTTTTAAAACTTAATCCTGCTATGTTAAAGGAGAACTAAACCCAATTTTTTAAACTCCAGAATCTGTAAATATACCCTATAAAAACACCAATAAACTGAAAAATCCCACTACAGTAATTAGCATTAAAGTAAATGTAAGCCCCAGAAGAACTGGATGAAATAACAGTGTGTATGTACAGTGACTGGCCACACCCCTCAGCTCAGTCACATGCTCCCTTGCCTAATCTGGCCTGTAAAGGGATTGGCTAGAGGTAACTAGTGGGTGTGACCAACTGTAAAAAATCCTGCGGTATGTTTGGACTGAGCATGTGTAAAGAACACAATGGTCAGTGACCACACTGGATGATAAAACACAAACCCCAAGCTAGAAGGGTAAATATCCTAACAAACATCAAAATGAGAGGTGAGACACAGATTACTGCTTTTATATTAAAGTACTCTTCCTTCTGAAAGAGTGTTGTTCTGTGGCTTTAGTTGTCCTTTAATGAAAGAATACATTGTTGTCAGTAGATGTGTGTGTGCCTGTGTCAGGTTGGGGGGTAAAAAACTGACTTTTTGATGATTGGTCAAATTTTTTTTTTTTTTTACTATAGTTACCCTTTAAGTATGACTTGCCAAGGGTAGGTCAGTAGGTATGTTTACCTGCGTCAGGTTGGGGGTTGAAAATTGAACTTTTTTGATGATTGGTCAAAATTTGGTTTTTTTACTATAGTTACCACCCTTTAAGGCTACCACAGGAATGGAAAGGTGTCAGTAGGTGTGTGTTCCTGTTAAAAAAATTTACTTTTTGATGATTGGTCAAAATTAGTTTTTTGACTTAAGTAGTAGAGTAGGATGAACTCACATAGATTCACAATCAAAAACCATAAGAGATTTATCAGTGGGTGTCCATTTCTGCAAACAAGGACACAGCCTAAAAGACCTAAAAGTCACGGTGCTCATGGGAATGGGAGAGGGTAGAATTGGAATTTCCGGTTCGATTCCGGTCTTAAACAGCTGATCACGCATGTTTTCTTCATATGTGCAATCAGCTGTTTAAAAACAGCTGATAGCGGAGGTTTTGACTGGTCCTCTTCCGGGGTGTGTGTGTGTGTGGGGGGGGGGGGCGGTAGTTACACCACTGAATGTAAACGATTAATTTAATGTGGAACTCTGGACTCAACAATATCTAAACTTTATGTGCAACTATTAGGGAGATTCAATTAAAGTTCTTATCTTTAAAAATGGTGCTAATTTTGCCCCAACCAATTAGATGTTAGCTTTCAAATGCTACATACTATCTGATTGGTTGGGGCAAAATTAGCACCATTTTTAAGAACTTTTATTACAGCTCCCTGTATGTTTCTAATCTAAATGTCATGTATGTAGAATTATTCAGACCAAATTTCTCAAAATGACCCAAACCCATAAATATCTAATTTATACCAGACCCTCCATTGACACTTAGGGCCAAGTCCTACCATCACGCAAACCAGTGATGTGCGCAGTGCTCTTTGTTTTTGGTCATTTCTATGTTATTGGCACACATATGATCTGTGTGAAAAGGCTTATACGCATGCAAACCAATAACGGACCGGACCGGGAAATGCCCAGTAGCATTGCATTGGCAATGCAAACCGGAAACGTAAACTGAGTGTAAATCGCACTCCAACAGGCATAAGTGGGACCTTGCCCTTAAGGTGAAGCAAGTCTGACCATTTCTTTAATCTTTGCTAATTCTTTAATTACTGGCTGTGATTATTAAAGGACATCTCCACCCTCAATAATTACTTTTGATATATTGCAGCGCATGCTCTCCCACCCCAACCGCTATATTGGAAGTGTAAAAATAGAATCTATTTACTGCCTCTCTCTCCAGCGTCGTTACGATCTGGCTCCCTGCCTGCCGGAACTACAAGCATTGGCTGAAAGGCAGCCAATCCCAACCGCGGCTGCCAACAATACAGAACACCGCAGGAGTGAGGATCTGTAAGTAGAGTTCGGATTCTATTTTACACTTTCAATATAGCAGTTGGGGTGGGAGGGCATGCGCTGCAATATATCAAAAGGATTTTACGCTACATGATCGGCAGCCAGGGAGGGATCGGGAGGGAGGGGGGAAATGGCTCCCCTGCACATACCAGAAGCAACTGATACAGATCAGAGGCAGCAACCGTTTGCACAGGACACCTCCTATCCTTTAGTTTCCTGGACTTCCTGCACTACAGGAGAACCATAAGGAGCAGAGATATACGGTAAGGATTTTTTAAAATTGTACAGTGGGGCCAGTAGTGAATTAAATTTTAGTTTGGGGGGGAGGACATGTATATATAGTATAAATTAATAAGTGTATATTTACAGTTTTATTTACAACAACCGTTGCCAGGTATGAAGGGCAAAACATAGCATCTGTATAATGTCAATCAGTGGCAATGCTGTCAACATTGCTATCAAAACATTCGGGGCACTTGCCCCGGATCTTTGGCAACGTGACCCAAATGTTTTAACAAAGCCTACCTCAAGGAAGTGTCCCTAATCTGTTTTCCCAGTACGGTGGCTGCGTTATGTCACAATCGCATTGTACTACTGGGAAAACGCGCCCCTGCGCTACCTCTGCACCGGCACTTGTGACTTCTCTCCTCCAGCTGCTCCACTGACTGCTGCACATAGGTAAGTAATAGCCAAATTGCCCCTTTATGCTATTAGCTACCCCATGTGCAGTGCAAACCAATTACTATATAGGGCGTGTCCACCCCATTTATAAATCTTTTCGGTTGTGTAGGGCTCCCTCCCCCAACCCCATAGTTATTTGAATCAAACTACCCCGATCACTACTTACATTGCCTCTCTCCTCCGACATTCAGTCCCAGCCCTCTGCTTGCATGAAACTGCAAGCAGGTGGCCGGACCGGCAACCAATCACGGATGCGGCTTCCGTCTGTACTGAACATCGGGGGAAAGAGGCAATGTAAGTAATGATTGGAGGAGTTTTGATTCAAATAACTATAGCGGTTGGGGGTGGGTGAGGGAGCCCTACACTACAGAAAAGGGGAGGGAGAGAGAAACGGGAAGGAGAAGGAGGGCTGCAGTGCGCATGTCATTTTTCTCCCGGAGGAGAGACAGGAGGCAGAGTCCTATATGGACTTTGCAGGAGAACCATTTGGAGCAGGGATGTAAGGTAAGGATTTTACTACACTACACAGTGGGGCCAGTAGTGGGTTAAATTATAGCTTTGGGGGTGGACATGCCCTTTAAGGCAGGTAGTGGCAGCATTTGGTATTTTTATACTATGTGAGTGTGCATTGCCAAATGCTGCCACTGCCTGTCCTGTTAAAATGAGTGAGTTAAAATGAGTGAGTATAGCCTTCCATAGTATGTGAAGAAATTCCCAGTTGGATATCAGTAGATAATGGAATTCCCAGTTTGCTACCAGTATTTAATGGAATTCCCAGTTTGATTGTAGTATTTAAAGGAACTGTAAACCTAAAAAATAAGTGTTTGCCAATCGTTTCTTATCACCACCTTAACACTTATTCTCACCTCCCTGTGAATACTAGTTTGCTCCTCCTTCTGATCTGACAGCCGCGTTGCCCGTCTCCTGACCACGCACCAATACAAAAGATAGGCGCACGATTGGGAGAGCAGGACAGCGTGGCTGTCAGATCAGAAGGACCTGCGAGTGGAGCGCCAGGTAAGGTAAGTGTCCCCTGAGCAAACTACTATTCACAGGGAGGTGAGAATAAGCGTTCTCATCTCCCTGTGAATAATATAAACGATTAGCAAACACTTGTTTTTTTTAAGTTTACTGTTCCTTTAATGGAATTCCCAGGTTTCTACCAGTATATAATGGAATTCCCAGTTTTCTACAAGTATATAATGGAATTCCAAGTTTGATACCAGAATTTAATGGAATTTCCAGTTTAATACCAGTATATGATGGAATTTGCAGTTTGATACCAGTATTTAATGGAATTCCCAGTTTGATACCAGTATTTAATGGAATTGGCAGGTTGCTACCAGTATATGATGAAATTGCCAGTTTGCTACTAATATATGATGGGATTTCCAGTGTGCTACCAGTATATAATGGAATTGCCAGTTTGCTACCATTATATGAGGGAATTTCCAGTTTGCTACCAATATATAATGAAATTGCCAGTGTGCTACCAGTATATAATAGAATTGCCAGTTTTCTACCAGTATATGATGGAATTTCTAGTTTGCTACCAGTATATAATAAAATTTCCAGAGTGCTAAAAGTATGTAATGAAAATGCCAGTTTGCTACCAGTATATACTGAAAATGCCAGTTTGCTACCAGTATATTCTCAAAATGCCAGTTTGCTACCAGTATATAATGAAGTTTCCAGTGTGATAAAAGTATTTAATGAAAATACCAGTTTGCTACCAGAATATGCTGAAATTGACAGTATAATAGGATACTGTGCCTACCCCTTATTTCTATTTCTATGTCTTTCTGTCTATCTATTTATCACTTTCTGGCTGTGTATCTATCTCTTGGTTTGTCTATGTTTTGCCTCTTCTGGCTATCTGTCTACCTCTATTAACAACCTAATGGGTGTGGCTTAATTGCGACAGGGAAGGGGGCGAGGCCCAAATGTTCCCCATATCTTCTCAGACCCTAGTGACAGCCCTGATGTCATAAAGTCTTTGTTCTTGTATTTATAAAATAGTGTGCTTTACAAGATTCAGCATATAGGTGAGCCTTTATTGGGGTTGCGGTATCAGCGTTTGCTTTTATGACCATAAAACCTAACTGTTTTGTTCACATGACTGTGAAATTGTGCAAAAACATCACAAATGCAATATTGAATCGCATGCTCAGGCTGTGTGGCCCGGTTACTCACTAGTGCAGCCTCCAGTGTGGCTCAGATTGGGCACCCTTTGGACCCAGGTGCATTTCATGTAAAAAGTTGTGATTTGATTAGATCTCATGACCCTGAAACCCTGGAATGTTCATATTTTAGGATTGTATCCATTATAGTTTATGGGAAAAAAATGTTGGGTAATAGCACACGTCTCCTATGTGTCACGCACTTCTGTACCGAATCTCTACTGCAGGTAGAGATACAGTCCAAAATAGCGGAAATATAAATGACAAAAAGGAGAAATAGAAAGAAAAGTATTTTGGCGGCTCTTTCAAGCCAAATTAAAGAAATATAGAATGAACAGTAATTTGGTGCTTTCAAACTATATTAATAATATACAAATTACAAATATAACCTTTTACACCAGTGCTAGGTCGCCACCTGTTGGAATGGAAACAAAACAGCTGATGGTGATACCAGGTAATGTGATTAAATAGGACAGTGGTGGCGAACCTATGGCACGCATGCCAAATGTGGCACTCAGAGCCCTTTCTGTGGGCACTCATGCACAGCAGAGTTCACCATAGTTTGTTACCACAAAAGCATAGAGACATGGACTTTCTGGTAACAAGTATTGATTCACTCTAGCACACAGTGGCGTAGCTAGATATCATAGGGCCCCAGAGAAAGGTTTTAGATGGGGCCCCCCACATAAAAATCAGTTTGATGCAATTCACAATAACTCGGCCAAACTGCAGCAAGGTTATTTAAATGGAATGTCCACCCTACTAAGAAAAAATGTACCACTCGTAATTCAGCCCCACAAACTCCGTTTTCATTTTACTTAAACCTCGGGGCATCTTTGAAAGGTTTAAGTAAAACAAAAATGGGGTTTGTGGGGCTGAACTTCGTAAGGTAAAATTTTTCTTAGGAGGGTGGACATGCCTGCAGGGGACCAAGACAGGGCCCCCTTTGGCTCTGGGATCTATAGCAACTGCTATGGTTGCTATAGTGATTGCTAGACCCCTAAGCACACCAGTATTTATTAGGTGCAATCCTGGGATTGACAGAATCCAACCTCAAAAAAACTTTTTGATACACTACATCAGTGTATCAAAATGTATTGTGCAAACAACAATCAATATTAATCTATATTTGATTCTATCTACTGTATATGTCTGTGTCTATCTGAGTTGTTTTTTTGTAAAATAAAACTTTAGTGTTCATGTTGGCACTATGCAATACATAAGTGGGGTTTGGGTTGCAGTTTGGGCACTGTTCGCCATCACTGACATAGGACCACACAGTCCAGAAATTGTAATCAAGAAAATGGATCAATATTCTAAATGAGAAATTGTATGTTCTTTATTGCTCAGAGCTTTTTTAAAAAAATAATATTTTTGAGAGGAAAAATTTGTTTTCTCCAATAAGAATACTTTACATATTACGGTGTGCATCCACCATGATATATATTTGACTACCAATCAGGTTTTTGGAAGCATTTCTTTATGCACAGAGAAATCCAGGGGCGCTTCTAGACTTTTTGGAATCTAAGACTTTAAAGCTGCCTCCTGAATCTAACATTTATTTAAAGGGCTTGTCCACCCCTTAAAAAAACAAAAACTAGTGACTTGTCAGCTCTCAACCCCAACTGATATATTCAGCACATTATTAAATGTATTACTAACCAGATATTTAAGGATAATTATTGCCTCCATTCTGGTAGAGTGTGATGGCTCCTTCCTCCATGCAGTCAATCAAGGCTGTGACTGCTGACATCACAACCAATGATTGACTGCTGCTTCCCGTTGCCTTTTCTGTACATGCTCAAGCATAAAAAAGCTCACTGAAAAAAAACGCAGTTCACCCCTTAAAAAAACAAAAACTAGTGACTTGTCAGCTCTCAACCCCAACTGATATATTCAGCACATTATTAAATGTATTACTAACCAGATATTTAAGGATAATTATTGCCTCCATTCTGGTAGAGTGTGATGGCTCCTTCCTCCATGCAGTCCAATCAAGGCTGTGACTGCTGACATCACAACCAATGATTGATTGCTGCTTCCCGTTGCCTTTTCTGTACATTCTCAAGCATAAAAAAGCTCACTGAAAAAAAAACGCAGTTGGGGTTGTGGGTAGTTTGTTTGTTTTAGGGGTGAACATGCAAAGCATATGTAAGTATATGGTGAGTAAAAGACGATAAAGTAATGGTAAAGATTAAGTTTTTTTTTCAGGCTATTGGTCACATTTGATGTTTCAGAGTCCTCCCAGTGCTGTAGATGGCAGATATGGTGGAACTAGAGATGTTACACATAGAGAAGGAAATGAGAGGGATCTAAGGAAACAGGAGGAAGATTCAATGGCAGCATATAGAGGAGAGGAGAAAAAAATCTGAGGAAACTAATTGAAGATACTGTGAGGAAGAAAAGAGAATCACAACAGTCAATTGGGATGATAAGGAAGGGAATAGCTGGAAAGACCAGTTAACAGGACCACAGACAGAGCAATGTGGATCCAATATGCTTGGGAAGGTTCTCATTCATCCAGGTCAAGCTATATCTCTAGTATTCAGTTATATAAACTGTACTTATACTAAAGTTTAGTTCTTGAAGATGTTTTGCTAGTTATCAGACAAGCTTTCTCAATACAGAATGACTACAAGTACAAAAAGTACAAGAATCTGTTAGCAGTAAATACCCTGGAATGTATCCCAATAAGCATACAACAGCAAAGTGTCAGGGGCCACCTGAATTCAAGGTGTTAATTGCATTGCAGTTAAGAGGTGTTATTTAAACTGCCCAGTGTAAGGCATCAAAACAGAAATGTACATAGCAGACAATTGGTATCAAATCCCTCACCTCTATTCAGGCTTTAGTACCGTTGGTACTGTTTTGTTTCCCCTACATACAAATCAGAGCACTCTTCACTTCACTGCACATTTAATGTTACTCTTTTTGTGTTTCGGTTTTGGGTCATTTGCATGCAGTTGGTTGCTGGGTAGCCTGGGTTTAAAGCATACATATGTGAGGACAATGTTTTTTTCCCTGTCTTGCTTCCCACCTTTACTAATGGTATTGGTGTTCAGTCTGGATATCCACAAGTATTTTTTTTAAATACAGTTAAAATGAAAAGTATTTGGGACAGGGATATAGGACTGGTAATTCCTACCTCCCAATATTGTTTCTGTGAGTAGCACGAGCCCAAAGAAACCTGATTCTGCCAGTCTTCCTCCTTGGCTTCAGCACAATCTTTAATAAAGGATTAGTCCAGGACTAACATGGTAAATGAAAACTGTTAGTGTTGTATCTCCTTAACAAAATTATATTGTGAGGTAGGTATAAGTAATCCTACCTCCCTGCCCCAGGTACTTTCCATTTATAAAAAGTTACGTTTTAGTGTATAGTTATCCTTTAAGGTCTGCTTTGAGATTTAAAGGGCATGTCCACCCCCAAAAATAAAATTTTCCCTACAATTGGCCCCACTGTGTAGTGTTAAATAATCCTTACCTTACACCTCTGATCCAAATGGTTCTCCTGAAATGTCTAGCCAAAGTCTCATAAATTGAAGAGTAGGAGCTTGTCTGTGAGTAAAAAGGTTTCTGCCTCTTACTTTCCTCTGAGAGGTTTCTGGCTTGTCCACTGAAGCCCTCCCTCCATCTCTATTCCTGTTTGCTGCCTGGTACCCTACCTTTTCATCCTTTTTCAGTAGTGTAGGGGACGCTATCCCACCCCCAACTGCCGTGTGGTGGTCGCGGCTTTGTCAGTGGGCGTGGCTTGCCATTTGGTCATTTTGAACTTGGCATCACTGAGGTATTTGTCTATACAGTTCCCCAAATATACATTTAACCTGTCTATAATTCCTGAAGAATAAAACATTTTGGCCAAAAATATTTGTAAGTCTGCCACCACGTCACCTTAAATAACAAACTATCTAATGATAACCTAACCATATGAAATGCCTTTTAACAATATCTAACAAATTTGTGAAGAAAAATATGAAAAAAATAACATCTGCAGCAAAGTGTATGTTTGGTTGAGCAATCTAGTGCAATCAGTGAGAACAGACAGTAAAGTTCCCATACTGTGAGAACAGACAGTAAAGGCAGGGAATGGTACATAGAAGTTTGCTAACATTTAGTGGTACAGATAACTTTGCCCACAGTGTGACTGGTATATATAATATAGCCCATGCAACTGCTGCTTCTATTGCAATCCACCTTGTCCTAGTGACATTGTTGTAGCCTCACAGAAGTTACTTTGGGCATGTTTTTAGTTCCCTGAGAGCACTAGGAGCCCTAAAATCATCACAAATTACTAACGTCCACTGTTGATATGCCACAAGCAATCATAGAGAAGTTGGCTAAGAAAGTTAGTCTGGGCTATATGGTAGGCCTTCTATTGTCTCACCATTCTCTGACCTGATCTTTAGATTTAGTATACAAAAAGAAAACAGGTAAATTTCACTGCTAAACCATTTAATGTATCCATATAATGTGTTTTGGTGTATGACCTTTGATGGTAGCATTGGTAATGGTGGCAGAGATAACTACCTATGATGCTGGTAGGACAGTAATCAGGACAGTGGAACATTAAAAGATAACTATTGTGTGTATAAAGTTTTTTTAAAAATATAGTTAAAATTAAAAGTACTTGGGACAGGGATATAGGACTGGTAATTCCTAACTCCCATTATTGTTTCTGTGAGGAGCACCAGTCCAAAGAACACTGATCTTTAATAAAGCATTAGTCCAGGACTAACCTGGCAAGTGAAAACTGTTAGTGCTGTAGCTCTTCAACAAGACGATATTGTGAGGTAGGAATAATCAAGCCTACCTCCCTGCCCCAGGTACTTTCCATTTTTAAAAAGTTAAATTTTACAGTATATTTATGCTTTAATGTGTGGTTAGCAGTCTAAAGAGAACAACTGACCAGTTAAATGAGATGCAAAAAACTATTACCTATAGTCAAAATCTCAGCTTTGTTCCCCGGATCAATTCCCTTTTTGCATCATCTGCACATGTAGATGCTTGTAACAAAGTTTTGGATTAAGAGAGATAATAAAAAACACCATCAAATTAGCTGGTCATTAATGTATTTGAGTCACATTGGGGGTGATATATTAGGGATAATGCGCCCCTTACAGTGTAATATATAAGAGATAATACGCTACCTATAGTGTAATATAGTATAATTATATATACTATTACTAGTATGCTATACTACTAGTATACTACATAATATAAGTATATTAGGCCACCGAGTTCCATGATATATATATATATATATATATATATATCGTATATTACACTGTAGGTAGCGTATTATCCCTTATACAGGGTATAAAACCCTGAGGTGAAGTAAACCCATATATTACACAGTAGGTAGCATATTATTCCATAAATACTTAAAGGGCAAGTCCAGCCCTAAAATGAAAACTTACATACAGGTAAATCACCCCCCAAAACCCTAAACGGTAATAGTTTGAAATCTGAAATATATAAGTCTAACCTGAAATCCTGCACAATGTCCTGTTTCCAGTTTCTGCTTCCTGGTTCTTCCAGTTAGCAACGGTCAGTTATGGATTTGACAGTTAACATCACAGCCAATCACTGAATGTTAATCCCCTATCTGCCTCTTCTGAGCATGCCCAGGCATGAGGCATCCAGAAGCATAGCAGGCATACAGTAATGAATTCATAGGACAAAGTATGATATATCAACATATTTTAAAGAGGCCGTTCTTTCTAAAAGATGTTCTTATGAGGGTGGAGTTGTCCTTTAACCCTTTCCCTGCCACAGATCGTATATTCACGATCTGTGCAGAGAATGCTTTAACTGCCACAGATCGTGAATATACGATCTGTGCTTTCCCCTTTAAAAAAAATATCTGCCTGCACTAGGGGCGATCAGGGGGCAGAATTCAACTCCCCCCCTAGCCCCCTCGATCCCCCATAAGTTTTGTTCAAAACCGATGTGGGGATCGGGAGATAACTTACCTTTCTTGAAGGAGCCAGGAGCAGCAGCCGGCAGCAGAAGGAAGAGCAGGTCCGTGCGATAAGGGAAACCCCAGTGAGATCACATGGTTTCCTGCTTCACTAGGGTCTTCCCTTAGGCTTCCCCTGGTCTCCCCCTGGTGGTCTAGTTGAGGTACTGCACTGTGATCTCCAGATCATGCTGCAGTACCTAGTATAGCACAAGCTGTCAAGCTGACAGCTTTTACTATACATTTTGTGAATGGAACTCAAAGTTCCATTCACAAATAGGATTTTTTCTAAGTCTTTGCTACTTAGCGAAGACTTAGGAAAAAAATGGGGACAGAGATCAAAATTTGGTGATCACTTCTGATCACCAAATTATTGATCTTTGCCAATGAATGAAAAATCACTTCCTGGAAAATGATTTCCGGGAAGTGATTTTTCCGATCGGATTTCAAATTGGAAAACTGGCAATCATTTGTATGATTTCACGGGAAACTAAGCCTATTTTATAAGGAAATTTTGCAGAGGTACCAAAAAAAGACCGGGCTAAATTTTTAGGATCAGTAAAGTGTGTAAAAACGTGTGTGACTCTCCATACTAACCGGTTTTCACTAAAATACCACTAAAAGGGGGAGAGTGTGTGTGTGGGGTGGGTTGTGGTGTTTTTTCTTGTAACTGCACTTCTACATGCGTCCCATTTGGGCTAGTTGGTGGCCTCGTCTCTGTTTGCATCCACGCATATGGCATACCGTTTGATTCAGGACATGTGGGAGATTGACATTTAGTGGGTTTTTTTGCTTGTCAAGTGGGTTTAGGTAGGATTTCAACCTTTGAATCATCTTATTTTATTTTTCACAAAACCTCCTAAAAACACGGAGTTCTTTGGATCACTGGGTCTGGAATTCTTCATGTATGTATGAAAGCATGGCCCCGTAACGTAGCTGAAGGTGTGTAGATTCCAAAAATATATAGTTTGTGGGGGAAATTTCCAAGTTTCGGGGCGGGTTCCTTAGAATTAGGGTAGGCTGTTCAAATTACAGAGCACTTTGATTTTTTCTTGTAATTTCATTTGTGCATGTGTCCCATTTGGGGTAGTTGGTGGCCACGTCTCTTTGTACATCCACACATATGGCATACCGTTTGATTCAGAACATGTGGGAGATTGATATTTAGTGGGGGGTTTTATTTTCGGGGGGCATTTCCAATTTTTGGGGCTGTTTGAAATTACAGAGCACTTTGATTTTTTCTTGTAATTACACTTGTGCATGCGTCCCATTTGAGCTAGTTGGTGGCCACGTCTCTGTGTGCACCCACACATATGGCATACCGTTTGATTCAGGGCATTTGGAAGATTGATAATTGACAAGTTTTTTTTACATGCCATGGAAATTTGCCATGATTTTTAAGCTTGAATTGTATTTTTATACATTTTTCCTGAAAATCTATTAAGAAAGCAAAATTGTACACGAAGCTGCGCCCACATCATTGGTGGTATGCATAAAAGAATCACACCATTGTGTAGCTGAAGGTGTGTAGAGTCCAAGAATTTATAGTTTTGGGGGGTATTTCTAATATAGAGGGGTGTTTAGTCTGACAAATCTGAAAAGTTGCTGTAATTGGGCCACTGTTCATTGGCTCACTTTGTGGCTAGTTGATTCCACGTCTGCGTGTGTAACCAAACATAGGGCATACCATTTGATTCAGGACATTTGGGAGATTGATATTTGGTAACTTTTTTTTACATTACTTGGGATTTTGGCATGCTTTCTTCCTTTTGAGAGTGTTTTTTTTCAAATTTTTTAGAAAATCTGCTAAAACTATGAACTTCTACGAAGAACTGCGCCCACACCATTGATGGTACGAATGAACAAACTACAGAATTACGTAGATAAAGGTGTGTAGATTCGAGAAATATATGGTTTGTGGGGGTTGTTTTGTGGGAAAAAACTGCAGACTGTTCAAATTCAGATTTGGCTGAAAATTTTTGCTGTTTCTGAGTCATTGTGCATTGTCTCACTTCATGGCCATTCGCTTCCACGTCCGCGTGTGTAACCACACATATGGCATACCGTTTGATTCAGGACATTTGGGAGATTGATATTTAGTAACTTTTTTTTACATTCCATGTTGTTTTGGCATGATTTCTACCTTTTGAAGTTGTTTTTTGTTAATTTTTTCAGTCAAATGCGAACTTCTATGAAGAACTGTGCCCACACCATTGATGGTATGAATAAACAAACTACAGTGTTACATAGCTGAAGGTGTGTAGATTTCAGAAATATATAGTTTGTGGGGGTTATTGCTAAGCTATGGGGGTGTTCTGTGGAAAAAAATGCAGACTGTTCAAATTCAGAGTTGGCTAAATATTTTCGTTTATTGTGAGCCATTGTGCATTGTCTCACTTCGTGGCTATTCGCTTCCACGTCCGCATGTGTAACCACACATATGGCATACCGTTTGATTCAGGACATTTGGGAGATTGATATTTGGTAACTTTTTTTTACATTCCATGAGGTTTTGGCATGATTTCTACCTTTTGAAGTTGTTTTTTGTTCATTTTTTCAGACAAATGCAAACTTCTACGAAGAACTGCGCCCACACCATTGATGGTATGAATGAACAAACTACAGTGTTACATAGCTGAAGGTGTGTAAATTTCAGGAATATATAGTTTGTGGGGGTTATTTCTAAGTTACGGGGGTGTTTTGTGGAAAAAACTGTAGACTGTCCAAATTCGGAGTTGGCTAAATATTTTCGCTGTTTCTGAGCCAACATGCATTGTCTCACTTTGTGGCTTTTCGCTTCCACGTCTGCGTGTGTAACCACACATATGGCATACCGTTTTGATTCGTACCTTTGGGATCTTGATATTTAGTAACTTTTTTTTACATTCCGTCAGGTTTTGGCATGATTTCTACCTTTTAAAGTTGTTTTTTGTTCATTTTTTCAGAAAAGTGCGAACTTCTACGAAGAACTGCGCCCACACCATTGATGGTATGAATGAACGAACTACAGTGCTACATAGCTGAAGGTGTTTAGATTTCAGGAATATATAGTTTGTGGGGGTTATTTCTGAGTTACGGGGGTGTTTTGTGGAAAAAACTGCAGACTGTCCAAATTCGGAGTTGGCTAAATATTTTCGCTGTTTCTGAGCCATCGTGCATTGTCTCACTTTGTGGCTTTTCGCTTCCACGTCCACATGTGTAACCACACATATGGCATACCGTTTGATTCAGGACATTTGGGAGATTGATATTTAGTAACTTTTTTTTAGATTCCATGAGGTTTTGGCATGATTTTTACCTTTTGAAGTTGTTTTATGTTCGTTTTTTCAGACAAATGCGAACTTCTACAAAGAACTGCGCCCACACCATTGATGGTATGAATGAACAAACTACAGCGTTACATAGCTGAAGGTGTGTAGATTTCAGGAATATATAGTTTGTGGGGGTTATCTCTAAGTTACGGGGGTGTTTTGTGGAAAAACTGCAGACTGTCCAAATTCGGAGTTGGCTAAATATTTTCGCCGTTTCTGAGCCATCGTGCATTGTCTCACTTTGTGGCTTTTCGCTTCCACGTCTGCGTGTGTTACCACACATATGGCATACCGTTTGATTCAGGACATTTGGGAGATTGATATTTAGTAACTTTTTTTTACATTCCATGGGGTTTTGGCATGATTTCGACCTTTTTGAACGCTGTTTGATGTTCATTTTTTTTGAAAATCTGGTAAAAGTGCAAATTTCTACGAAGAACTGCGCCCACACCATTGATGATATGAATGAACGAACTACGGCGTTACATAGCTGAAGGTGTATAGATTTCAGGAGTATATAGTTTGTGGGGGGTATTTTTGAGTTGGGGGGGTGTTTCGTGGAAAAACTGCAGACTGTTCAAATACAAAACTGGCTAATTTTTTTTTGCTGCTACTGACATTTGGCACTGGTCACGCTCTGGGTTAGTTGGTAGCCATGTCTCTGGGTACACCCATGAATGTGGCATACCGTTTTATTCGGGAGGGGTTAGGCTTTCATATTTGAGATGCGTTTGAACTTTCCTCCACAGTTTTTAGCTGAAATTCGCATTTGATTTTGTCTCTGATTTTACAGTTGAGGAAAAAAAGGAAAATGTGAGAAAGTAACTTACAATTTGACGAAGAGCTGCGTCCGGGTACCTGCATTTTGATCAAAACTAACCTCACTCGTAAAATCCTGCGAGTGTGTAGTTTCTAAAAATATCTCACTTGTGGGGATAGTTTAGATAATTTGGTAGATATTCTATGTTAACTGTTAGTAGTGGTTACACATTTTAATTTGGTGTAATATTCTAGGAGGTGCAGTTTTAGTTTGGGGGGTTCTCCTGTACAGGAAAAGTCGGGTACCTACATATATCTGGTATCGTTGTACTCGGGAGTATCTGAGCTTTTAGAAACAGTAAGATTTTTGTGCGTAACCTTAAGATAACTATAAGTAAAAATGGGAAAAATCCATGAAAATTTGCAAATTTTTCATTTTTTTTACATATTTTACCCATAATTCCAGTGAAATTTCCAGAAAAGTTACAAAATTCTGTTACCATGTTAAAGTACACTTTGTGCTGAAAAAAACAATGTATAATATTCCTGATTTACTGCAAGGTTTCCTACTGTAAAATTAGTCTAAAGCGATTAAGGGCAAAATCCTGAAAATTCTTCTGGCAGTTAACGCAAAAAAAAATGAAAATCTCCTGGCAGTGAAAGGGTTAAGGCCAGCCAAACAAAAAAAACAAAACAGGACACACTCTCTCCCCTCTCCCTGCCTCTCCCCCTCCCTGTATTATTTTCAAAAAATATAGCAGGGGCATACTGTTGCAAATTGTGAAAAAAGTTTTATTCACCCATCAATACAAATGGCAATGTTTTGGGCAAGTCTTTGCCCTTTCCCTGATTGAGTTACGATGAAGATAAGGAGGAGCGGACACATTCCTGTATGTCAGTAAGTACTGACTCTGGCTGTCCGCTCTTCTTTATCTACATCGTAACTCAATCAGTGAAACGAATGGGACGGGGAGAGAGGTTGAGAGAGCCGATGGTCGGTCCTTCCTTTACTTTCCAATAGTAATGACAATTATCTATTTATATACTAAAAAGGGCTTCCTATAAAAATTACTAATACAGGGAGGGGGAGGGACGGGGGAGGTGCAGTGGACTACAGGAAGTCACTCAGTGACGCAGCTAAGTGATTGCAATAAGGATTTACACCACTGCACCTCCACATTTTAAATACCCTTATGTATTATATATCATATATGGAGACATTTCCGCTCTTTTCCTGCAAAACCGACACCTATTACAGTCTTTACTAGTCTGTTTTTTTGGGATTTGGTTGATCCTTTCCATTTAAAGGAACACTAAACTTGTTTTTTAAAGTATCTTCCATCTGTTTCTATTATTCACAGGGAGGTGAGAACGCTTATTCCCACCTCCCTGTGAATAATAGGATGCTCAGGGGACACTGGAACTAACCTTACCGCCGCTTAACACGCAGCTGTCCCGATCGCGCGCCTATCTTTTGTATTGGCGCTCATGCACTTCAGTGCAGAAGCAGCTGCGAGAGGAGCGGCGGTAAGGTAAGTTCCAGTGTCCCCTGAGCGTCCTATTATTCACAGGGAAGTGGGAATAAGCGTTCTCACATCCCTGTGAATAACAGAAACAGATGGAAGATACGGTAATTTAAAAAATGATGTTATGCAGTTTAGTGTTCCTTTAATAAAAACTAATCCTTAAATAAATATACATGAACTGAACAAGATTGCAAGATCCTGTAGATAACTCCACCAGAGCTGATGGCCTCCTTGGGTTATGGACCTTCAAAACTCATTTAAATATTTTGTTATTACAGATAGTGTACATTAAATAAAACATCCCTCAAACCCTCTAGGCTCTGGCCAGACACAAATTAGGGCTTTGGTAAATGGCTATTCTTGCCAGCCCTAAAAAAGCATAATGGCTTGTCAGACATGCAAAAATGTTCATAAATAAAGGAAGATCTAAAAATGGTAGAAAATATGTAACATAGTAATTGAGGTTGAGTAAAGACATACGTACATCAAGTCCAACCTATTCACCCTTTTCTTTTTTTAACCCTACCTAACAGTTGATCCAGAGGAACACAAAAAAAAAACAGCAAAAAAGGGGGAAAAATTCCTTCCTGACTACAAATGGCAATCGGAAAGTATACCTGGATCAAATAGATCTATATGTATTAATACCAGTAATTCTCAATAATTTTTAGTTTTAGAAACTTATCCAGGCCTTTTTAAAAGCTATTTAATGAATTTGCCATTACCACATCTGCTGGAAGACAGTTCCACAGTTCTCACTGTAAAGAAACCTTTCCTAACCTGAAGAGGAAACTTCTTTTCTTCCAACCTTAAAGGATGTCCACGAGTCCTCTGATATGACCTATTAGTGAACAATGCACCAGAGAGTTCATTGTATGGCCCATTAATATATTTGTATAAGGTTATCATATCCCCACGCAAACGTTGCTTCTCCAATGTAAACAGCCCCTCCATTCCCCTTATTAATTTAGTTGCCCTTCTCTGAACTGCTTCCATTTCCAAGATGTCCCTTTTCTATATAGGATTCCAAAACTGCACTGCATATTCCAAATGAGGCCTTACCAGTGTCTTGTAAAGAGGGAGAATATCTTTTTCTCTTGAATCTATTCCCCTCTTTATATGTTTAGTGTATGTGTTTAGTGTATAATAGACACGTGGCATACAAACTTCAAAATCTTATTGTACAGCCTACATAGACTATACTAGCCACACTCTACAATCTGATTGTACAATATCTATTTTTTTTTTATATTATTCAACTAAACTTCCTCTTTAAAGGAGAACTAAACTGAAATTGAAAACTGCCTTTATATCATGGTACTCTGCCTTCTGAATCAGTGTTGTTTTAAGGCTTTAGTTGCCCTTTAATCTACAGCAATGAGTCAAATGTTTGTTTCTTTCCTGGTCTACTGCAGTTAGAAAATGTCTGATTAGTTGATTCAGATAAATAGCAAGGCAAACTAATGCACCTATTATTATTAATAAGTCCTACTGTCCTGGGATATCAGGGATTATGTAGACGTTGAACTTGTGTCCCTCCTGATCTTTGGAAACTACTACTTTCAGCATGTCCATGTACACACCATGCAATAGTTCAGTGTTATTGGTTGTTCGGGCCCAAATGATTGCATGATTTTTCGGACGCGACCGACCATTCGTACGAACGCATGATTGGACATGTCTGTAAACCACGGCCAATCGTGCAATCCTCTATGGACCACATGCTTGGTCGTGGTTAACTGTCGGCTGCAGCTACTTTTGCCGCGAACTTGCAGATGTGTCCAAGGGTGGAATCGAACTCAGGACTGCAAGGCATCAGTGATAACCACTGAGCCACCATGCTGCTAACATGACAGTCCTTACTGCTGACCGACAGTTGGTCAGGAGGAAGGATCTGACAGTTTCTACCCAGCTTTAGGCTGTAGATCCACAAACCATTAAAGGAATTATACACTGAAAAAATGAATTTGCCTCATTTCATTCTATAAATGTATACATGTAAGCAGCACTTACTCTGACTCTCTGTGAGGGCAAGCATTCTCAGTAATCCCTATAAGGCAGTACTAGAAGAGGGAATTTCCCACCATGCAGTTCACGTAACAACTGTCACCATTCCAGCTACAGCAAAACTACACATAACAGAAGAGTTTATGATACTAAGGCACATGATAACATGATTGACAGCTGAAATGTAAGATATTTTAGACTGAATATGTAAAGAAATAGGGGACAGATCAACAACTAATGGTACAGTAATAGTTGGGAAGATTTATAGTTTCCAGTAATGGTAAACTTAAAAAAACACTAAACAAATCCCCCCACCAAGGAGTTTATACCAGGACATGTGAAGATTTCCCTTTACTCTCATTCATCTTATCGCGATCTTACGCTCTGCTCCTGCTCTCATACTCCTTCTCTGTAATCGTGCGCGTTCACGTTTCCCCTCAGTTTTCCAAGCGCGCCCGCTTGCAGACACGCTATTGGCTGCACTGTTACTATGGCAGCGAGGGGTCCCGCTGTGTGGCTGAATGTGGGAGAACTGCTCCGCGAAAGAGGTGGCGGGAGGAGATGTCCCTAGTAACTAGTGACGCAGCACTGGACGGGTGAGTGTTACAAAACGCACATCAATAGGCTTTATGCACCTCTATTTTTCACACGTTTGTCATTCAGTAATGTGTTTTTGCTATTTAACCATTACCCTTAGCTCACTTAAGGTATCGCGATGCAGCGAGGGCGAGCGGATGGGTTATTTTGGCAGTGTAGCAGATTACCGTAAACAATATAGTATTAAGGCAACCCTCCCAAATGTTATTATCTGGTACAATTTTACCAAAGGTGTGTAATATAGAAGCACATCTGTCTGAACAGTTTATGAATAGATTTCCTTATATTATTGTTTTTATCATTAGAATAACCACAAACTGGTAACTTTGTTTTTAATTCTTGTCCAGTAAATTATTTTATAATGATATTACTGATGCCTGAACAGATTTGTTTTTATGGTTCGCATAATTAGGATGCAGCATCCGTTGAATACTGTTATACTACAAGAGTGAACCAAGATGACATTAGAACAAGGAGATCGAACCTTGGCAATCCAGATGTTTTAGAAACTACAACTCCCAGCATGCCTTCAGGAATTCTGGGAGTTGTAGTTTCTAAACATCTGGAGTGCCAAGGTTTTACATCACTACATTAGACTAAAACCAAGATATTTCCCTTTTAGGCTGGCGCCAGGTGATAACATTGAGCATTACACATTGAACTGCTTATTGGCAATGGCAGCTACCTTGGGTGCTCTGTGCAAACATTCTGTAGAGGCAACTGAACCTTTACCATCATTTTTATATAGCACACGATTGGCAGCCATTGAATGCCAATTAGGCAGGGGAGCAACCACAGGGAGGCCCAGGAGCCAAGGGGGCCAGATATAGCCTCCTACCAGAAAACCACTGTGGATGAAGCAGGGATATGGGCCCCATCATAGTTTTGCTGGGGGGCCCAGTGATTCCTAGTTATGCTGCTGCAATTAGGTCAGATTAGTAATCCGAAACCTTGTGCTGCAGGGTTATGTTGCTAAAATGTTACTAAAAGGGAGTCTGTTTGGACAAGCTGAGTATAGCAATGATACAGTTTTATACTTACATCCTCCTCGCTCCTCGCTCCACCGCCGCTTCCGGGTTCTTCTCCCAGTCTCCACTGTGGCTGCTCTGTTCTTTTTCTGTTCCCGAGCAGCCTCAGTGGAGACTGCTCTGGGAATGGCAGTCAGTGATTGGCCGTGACGTCACAGTCACGGCCGACACTGACTGCCTTACCCAGAAGTGCAGAGCCGTGGCGGTGGAGCGAGGAGGAGCATGTAAGTATAATATCTCTGTGTGGGAGCCGAATTAGAGCTTGAGACTTAAACGATGTCTAGGTTTTGGGGGCTAATCTACCACATATTAATTTTTCAAAAGAGGGGTGGACAGTCCCTTTAATGCATGTGTAAGTTCAACGTATGCGAACTGATGTCTTGGTGGGAAACTGGTGCATCAGATTACAAAGCGAATGGATGGTTGGGTATTTGGACGAAGAGTAGGGGATGTGGTCTGTATAGGTAACAATTAAAAATGCAAGAAATAATGTTGGTTTTAATATTTTTACATTTAAACTGCTATAAAGTAACATTTTTCATTATTAAATGTTACATAGACTGATAAGCACAAGGTTTTGTCAATTTTCATTGCATCACGGATGACCAATTGATCTTCCAACTGGTTTGGCAAATTTGAAAATTTCTGTCAGACTCTGCATGCCAATGAGAGGAAAGTGTAAAAGGAAAAGTAAAAAACGTGCTGTCTGCAGCTTCTTGTTAAGCCAGGTATACATGAGAAAATTAGCTAAAGATGTGTAAGGTTACACAGCCATAAATAAGTCTGGTGTGTAGCATGGTGGTGTAAAATACTGAATAATATTCAACTAACAGGATAGTGAAGTCCCTACAAACAGACACCAACTGGCCACAACACATACGGTAAACCTGTTACCATGAAAAATACTTTATTTACAAACCTGAAAATATCAGTATAAATATACCCTTATACACAAATGATAACAGACAGATATGACAGTCTAAATGTCAGTGGCGAACCTATGGCATGTGTGCCAGTGGTGGCACTCAGAGCCCTTTCTGTGGGAACTCATGCACAGCAGAGTTCACCAGAGTTTGTTACCAGAAAAGCAGAGAGACATGGCCTTTCTGGTAACAAGAGAGGTCAAAACAAGTATAAATTCACCCTAGCTCACAGTGGTGTAGCTAGATATCATAGGGCCCCATAGCAAGATTTTAGATGGGGCCCCCCACATAAAAATCAGTTTGGTGCAATTCAACCTAACCGGCCAAACTGCAGCAAGGTTATTTAAAGGGCATTTCTACCCTACTAAGAAAAATTTTACCACATGTAGTTCAGCCCCACAAACTCAGTTTTCATTTTACTTAAAGGAGAACTATAGTGCGTGTACACCTTTTTTCAAAATAAGTCAAAAAAGTACCTGGGACAGAGAGGTAGGATTGGTATTTTCTATCTCCCAAATATTATTTCTATGAGAATCGGCAGCAGAAAGAAAACTGCTTCTGCCAGGCTTCCTGAATGCTTCAGCCCTATCTTTAATAATGGAAGGCCCAGGGCCATAACCTGGCAAATGAAAACTGTATGTGCTGTAGCTCCTCAATGAAACAATATAACGAGGTGGGATAATCAATCCTACCATCCTGTTCCAGGTACTTTTCATTTCTAAATAGTTAATTTTTACAGTATAGTTGTCCTTTAAACCTGGGGGCATCTTTGAAAGGTTTAAGTAAAACAAAAATGGGGTTTGTGGGGCTGAACTTCGTGAGGTAAAATTTTTCTTAGGAGGGTGACTGCTAGGGTCCTGGACAGGGCCCCCTTTGGCTCTGGGCCCCATAGTATGGATACTACATCAGTGTATCAAAATGTATCGTGCAAACAACAATTGATGTTAATCTATAATTGATTCTATCTACTGTATCTGTCTGTGTCTATTTGAGTTGTTTTTTTGTAAAGTTAAACTTCAGTATTCATGTTGGCAATATGCAATACATAAGTGGGGTTTGGGTTGCAGTATGGGCACACAGTCTCTAAAAGGTTCACCATCACTGGTCTAAAACCAATAAGGGGCATCCCCCTATAGTGAAAAGGTCCTGGGAATATAACCTCAGCTTGTGCTGGCTGTGATAGTTCCAGTTGTATCATATAGTTGTGTATTGCAAATGTGTGTTCTAGAAAAACATTCTTAAATACCACAAAATCCTTGCTAGTAATTGCACCAATCTTATAGCTGATCGGTAACTATATACGGATGGTCATGTGGTTATTAGGGTAAACCTGCGGAACTTATTATTCATCGTACATTCTTAACCATTATAAACGGAAGTCCCTTACCTAAGTCATACCATAGTCTTAAGCTGGGTACACACGATGAGATATTTCGGTCCGATCGACCGATAGTTCAGTGTATCGGTCGATCGGACCGAAATTATAGCATCCGAATGCGCCCATGTCCGACCGACCGTTCGTCCAAATCGGACGAAAGGACGATCGGACATGGTGGAAAACCTCGTCCGATAGTGCAGTCCTCTATGGGCCGCACGATCGGCAGAGGTAACTATCGGACATGGCTGCTTTTGCCGCGACCGACAGTCCTTTCTCCTGGCCGACTGGTCGAAAGTATCGAACGGTCGGTCAGGAGGAAAAATCGCTAGGTGTGTACCTAGCTTTAGTCCCATCTCAAGTCAATCCGTATGTCTCCACAAGAGCAGTGTGTGGTCTGTTAGCTTCCTTGTGCAAATAGATCAAATTAACGGATCCAGCATCAATTTGAAACAAAATAATATTTCCAACAAAGCAGAAAGTTTAAGTGGTAATTTTACAATTAAAAGGGTCTCTTGGCATAATTTTCTTGTAGTGTTGCTTGAAAGTTTGTCAACCCTTTTAAATTTTCTGTATTTGAATGTGACCTAAGACATAATCTGATTGTCAAACAAGTAATTAAAGTAGATGAAGAAAACCTAGTTAAACAAAGGAAACAAAGAAGCTTATTTAATAAGTGGTGCTGGTAATCTGCAGCAACCAATTAGGTGTTATAAAATGTTTTCTAAAGCTGGGTACACACAGTTCCGATCAAAGGTCAGTTCCGTCACTATAACTGTTCATGTTTTTAAAATCTCGCTTTTTTATGAAGGTTGGACTTGGTGGACATATGTTTTTATTCAACCTCCATTACTATGTAATTTTCTAGGTGTCAGTCCACTAAAAAGAGGTGTAGAATAAAATATCCCAGCCTGCACATCTATCCAAAATATTTAAACAATATTTACTGGAATTTCTTCCATAATGAACAGGCTCCTTCTTTGGACACCCACAAACAAAACATCAATGAATTTGTATGTTCTCCATGTGCTTGCATGGCTTTACTCCAGGTACTCCACAATCATAAAGACATACTGATAGGTTGTTTGTGTGACATAAAGTGATTAAACAGAAAGCTCTTAAGGGCAGGGCCTACTTTGAATGTATTAAAGGGCATGCCACCCCCCCAACTAAAATTTGCCCTACTGTGTAGTGTAAAAAAAGTTGTTACCTTTCTTCTCTGCTCCTTATGGTTGTCCTGCAGTGCCTTCTGAAAGTCCAGGAAACTAAAGAGTAGGAGCCTCTCTGAGTGTCATTGGGTATCTACCCCTTTCCTATCCTCCTGCAGGACTCTGACATGTGCAGGGTAGCTCTCCCCCCTTCCCTTCCTCCCTCCTACCCTTCGAATCCCTCCATGCTGCAGTAAATGTAAAAAAAAATAGTTTCTGTAGTGTAGGGGACCCTCCCAACCGTAAATGCTAGGGTTTTTAAGTTTAAAAAGTGCACAGAAACAGACTCACCCACCTTCACTCCCTCAGCTTTCTTAATAGCTGGCAGCCGCGTCTGTGGTTGGCTGACTCTCAGGCTATCACAGACTGCTGGTCCGGCCCCTATTACTACTCTGTTCCCAGAAGTAGCAATAGAGGCAGAGGCCGAGGGAATGTAGGTGGGTAAAGCTGGGTACACAACATACAATGATTCAGCTTATTGGATGCTGACAAGGGCTGTCTGCGACCGAGTAGTGACCGTTCGTTCGTGCGAATCGGTCACGCCTGAAAACCAAGTCTGATCTTGTGGTCCTCTGGACCACACGCTCGGTCATGGCGAACTGTCGGCTGCGGGTACTTTTGTCGGAAGTGCCGAATGGTCAGCCAGGACTAAGAATTTTACTGTGTGTACCCAGCTTTAGTGTGTTTCTGTGCACTTTCTAATCTTAAAAACCCTAGCGTTAAATAATATTTAACTCCCAAAGTGAACTATTCTTTTAATGTATTGATTGACGCCTGGGAGGTTAAGGAGCAATGCCTTACCTCCTGTTCTTCAATCAATAGCTCAGGATCTGGGAATGAAGATTCAAGAAACTTAGATGCAGAATTCAGCTAGCATTGTACTTTAATTGTTTTATATTTTTATATTGGATCAATTAATGATTAATTGTTTAATGATTAATAGTTTAACCCCTTCTACAAAAAAAAACATATAGAACATTGAAATTTAATTAAATTGCTAGCTATCTGAAGGTTTCCCTTTTTTATCTGAATTTTATATATATATAAAACCACATGCATGTATACGTTGGATGGGTGAAGTATACATCATAGTGTTCTAGTTTCTCCAGGTTGTTATTCTTGTTTTTAAAGCTGTTTCTTTTTGGGAAACAAGATTATAAATCACACCAAAACAATGATTACAACTTTCAAGTGCACAGTACAGAATTTACTAAAGTCACTCCTCACATTCTTGGCGTGACACTTGACTTAAAGGATAAGTATGCTGTAAAAAAATGTTAAGTTTTACAGCAGCTTTAAAAAAACTATTGGCATTATTTTTTTTATATGCCCCTCCAGAGCCTACCTTTTCTGCTTTAAAGTTGCTGACATTTTGAATCTGTTTAGTTGACTGTTTAGCTGAGATTAACACCACAAAAAGAAAATAAAGCCCTATGGGAGCACACACCTACCAAGAAAATATCGTATGCAGCTACACTGTGAACGGTCCTTCAGCTGGATACTGTATATAGATACTTGTAAAGTTCCAAAGAGTAGTGAGCTACAATGTAAAACTTTATTTGTCTTTATTTGTACAAAAAGTAAAAACACTCATGGAATTAACCGCGAGTATACATGAGGATGGAGAGGAGTGTAGCAAGAGTGAGGCACCGCCTTACGCATTTCGTGACGCATGGGTCACTTTCTCAGAGGCTTCTGAGGAAGTGACCCATAAAATTTTTTGTGATTGTGCAAGGGGAAAGAAACCTATACATATGGAAGAGCAAAATACATCTACAATATGCGGCAATCATTTTCATTAGGTTTGCCGCAAGATTATTATTAACAGTACTAGACATTAAGCCTGTCACAATAACAGATGCTAGAAGCCCAGAGTGCCTCCATCCTCCATGTCCCAAGGCCACAGTTCCCTCTTAGTGTCCCAGACCCAGGGTCCCCCCTTTGTCCGTCCCAGCCCCCTCTCTGTCCCAGACCCAGGTCCCCCACTCTGTCCCAGACCCAGGGTCCCCCACTCTGTCCCAGACCCAGGGTCCCCCACTCTGTCCCAGACAAGGCCCCCCTCTGTCTTAGACCCAGCCCCCCCATCCCAGACCCAGGCCCCCCTCTGTCCCAGCCCCCCCTCTGTCCCAGACCCAGGGTCCCCCACTCTGTCCCAGACCCAGGGTCCCCCACTCTGTCCCAGACCCCCCCTGTCCCAAACCCAGGGCCCACCTCTCTCCAGACCCCCTCTCTTCCAGACCCAGGGCCCCCCACTCTGTCCCGACCCAGGTCCCACCCCCTCTGTCCCAGAGCCCCCTCTGTCACAGATCCAGAGTCCCCACTCTGTCCCAGACCCAGGGTCCCCCCTCTGTCCCAGACCCGGGCCCCTCCTCTGACCCAGGCCCCCCTCTGTCCCAACCCAGGCCCCCCCCTCTGTCCCCGACCCAGGGCCCCCCCTCTGTCCCAGACCCAGGGTCCCCCTCTGTCCCAGACCCAGGGCCCCCTCCTCTGCCCCAGACCCAGGGCCCCCCCTCTGTCCCAGACCCAGGGCCCCCACTCTGTCCCAGACCCAGGGTCCCCCACTCTGTCCCAGACCCCAGCCCCCCCCTGTCCCAGACCCAGGCCCACCTCTCTCCCAGACCCGCCCCCTCTCTTCCAGACCCAGGGTGCCCCCCTCTCCCAACCCAGGGTCCTCCACTCTGTCCCAGACCCAGGTCTCACACCCCTCTGTCCCGACCCAGACTCCCCTTCTGTCACAGATCCAGAGTCCCTCCTCTGTCCCAGACCCAGGTCCCCCTCTGTCCCAGCCCCCTCTGTCCCGACCCAGGTCCCCCTCTGTCCCAGACCCAGGGTCCCCCACTCTGTCCCAGACCCAGGGTCCCCCACTCTGTCCCAGACCCGGGCCCCCTCTGTCCCTGCCCCCCCCCTCAGTCACAGATCCAGAGTCCCCTCCCTCTGTCCCAGACCCAGGGTCCCCCGTCTGTCCCAGACACAGGACCCCTCCTCTGCCCCAGACCCAGGCCCCCCTCTGTCCCAGACCCAGGTTCCCTCACTCTGTCCCAGACCCAGGGCCTCCCACTCTGTCCCAGACCCAGGTCACACCACCTCTGTCCCAGACCCAGGAGATAGAGTTACATGACATTACAGCAGTGTCATCTGTCCCCAGCCTCTCCTTCCCAACCCAGCATGATCTCCTTCAGTAAACTTTTTTTTAACACTCACTGTGTTGTGAAGTTCCTAGTCAGGAATCTCAGGATCGGATGTCTGGATCTTGCATCCCCTCCCCAGAGGGGAGGACCCAGAGCCGCTCCGCCCACAAATCTTTGCAGACTGCTGGTGACTGGGAGGGAGGGGAGGAGTCAGAGTGAGAGTCCCGTAGCAGTAGTCTGTGTGAGATTGTGATGTAAGCTCTGCTTCTAACAGTGAGTCGGAAACCTCCTGCTCAGGACACACACACACGGACACAGGGACGCACAGTTGCATTTTATTATATATGATGATAATCTAAAAATTTTAACCTAATGCGGGTCATGGATCATTTGGTAATGACTAATTTTGACTGCTGTGATTCCCCATATACTAATCCAAGGATGGAACTGCTAAATATCAGTTTATTTTCCTAAAATATACAGTTCAGGCATTTTACACAGAGCTACACTTACACAAAGCTGCAGTCGCTCTGGGTAAATGTCACATACACGATTCAAGATCATGTTTATGCCTCCCAGTGAATTGGGATATGGAGTTGTTATTTGTGGATTTTTTAATGGCAGCTAATAGAAATAAAAATTCTCAAAAAAAAGTTAAACGCAATATGTCGTAAATTGTTTACGTGGGTGTAATTTGCAAAACCCGCTTAACAGATATTGAAAATTGCCCAGCGGCTCTTGGTAAATGAGGAAGTGTTTACTAAACTTTCCTTTGAGGTGTTTTGCAGCAGTTTTCTGTGTGCATCCATAAATGTGTACTGTTTTATTCAGGTCATAAAAGAGATTGATATTTTCTACTGATATGGAAATTAGGATGAGGTATTAAATTTAGAGTGTGAGTTTATTTCTTGATTGTGTGGGAAATATTTTTAAAAGCATAAAAGGACAGTAGGTTTGTATTTCAGAGTTAATGCAGTGGTATATTTTTACTGGAAACGATTCCTATATGTATGTATGTTTAGATTATTTATAAGCGTCACTTGGGGACACAGCGCTGTACTGTAACAAAATACAATAAAGTAATACAAGGGGGATAAATACATCAATAGTTCAATACATAAATATATTAGTTTAATAAATAGAAGTGCTAGAGCTTTGCCACAAGAAGAAAGGAGGTCCCTTCCCCGTAGAGCTTACAATCTAATTACATGGGTAACATACAGATATAATGGAATGGTTATAAGTGCTGAGACAAATGCAGTGCAAATAAAACAATCATATACTGTGCTGGTTACCAAATAGGTAGGATGTAAGGCTAGATTTAAACCTGCTAATTGAGGTTTCTTGGCGTTGAGAGAGGGGAATAGAATTCCAGAGGATGGGAGTCACAAGAGGGGAGGAGAAGCAGTACGCTTGTGGGGTCTGTACAGGAGCTGGTTCTGCAATGAGTGGAAGGTAAGGGTAGGAACATATGGGGACACTAGAGAGGAAACATATGGAGGGCCACTGGGGCAGCAGAGCGAAAGGATTTAAATGTTAGCAGTGTTCTCCATAGGGTCTTTTAGCCAGGCGGCCCACCCGGCTACTTTTTCATGCCACCCGGCTGGAAAAAAATTCTGGAGAGAATTTTAAAAGAATTTAGAAGTAGGTTTTATAGGTGTGCCAATAGGTCAGTAAAAACTCCCGCCAAAACTGCTCAGTCCAGACCCCTTTTTTTACACCTGCAAGAATATTTTAGCACGTTAACTAGCTTTTCCAAGCTCTCCAAGGCCACAAAAGGGTATCACATGTGCTTGTGCTGCTATGTTACATGGGTTACCTGCATTCTACAACCATGGAATGCTGGGAGTTATAGTTTTCAAACATCTAGTGGGACAAAAGTTAGACATCCCTGACCTATATAATGAGCATGATGCAGTGCGCATTTTCCCTTACCACCAAATTTCCCCGTCCTACCCCACCCGGCTACTTTTTCATGCCACCCGGCTACTTTTTCATGCCATCCGGCAGGGAAAAAATTCTGGGGAGAACACTGGTTAGGAGAAGGATTTTGTATGCAATGCCCTGTTTAACAGGGAGCCAGGTTGTTGTCCGATACCAAGGAGATTTGGGATCCTGTTTATTAGATAGTGAATACGTGTAGCAGAGTTAGACTGAAGGGGACAGATGTGTGAAGCAGAAAGACCAGTAAGTATTTGGTTGTAATAGTTAAGGCCTGATAGGAGAGCATGCATAAGCAAAGCAGTAGTCGGGAGAAAAAGTAACCTGCAGATTTTGGCTTTATTGCGAAGGAAGAAGCGGCAGGTTTTCGCAACCTAGTTAATGTGGTTAAAAAAGTAGAGAGGAGTCATTATTTACCCCTAGTCAGCGTGCTGATTGGAAAGGGAGAATGGTGCTATTGTCAACAGATAGAGAAAGATGGGACAGGACCAGATTTAGGTAGAAAAATGATCAGCCCAGTTTTAGAAAGATTTAATTTGAGGTAGTGTTGAGACATCCAGGAGGAGATGGCAAGGGGGCAATCGGAGACACGTGATTGGATTAGATTTGTGTGTCGTCTGCATATAAATGATACTTGAAGCCAAAAGAGTTAATGAGGAAAATCCAAGGAAATAGTGTAGAGGGAGAAGAATAAGGGTCCAAGAACAGACCCCTGCGTTACCCCCACTCCAAGAGGAACTGGAGAAGAGGTATTGCTAGCATAAAATACAGAGTAAGTTCGGTCATAGAGATAGGATAGAAACTAGGATGCCACTTTATTCCGAATGCCCAAAGAGTGAAGTATCTGCATTAGGAGGAAATGATCGACCGTGTCGAAAGCAGAGGAGAGGATAAGAATAGAAAAGTGCCCATTGGCCTTTGCAACCTGCAGATCATTCACAACCTTACACAGGGCCATCTCAGTGGAATGCACAGGACAGAATCCAGATTGCAAAGGATCCAATAGGTTATGAGCATGAAGGTAGCTAGTGATACGGGCGAAGACTAATCGTTCCAGCAGTTTAGAGGCTGGAAGACTAATCGTTCCAGCAGTCGGTAAGAGAGAGGCCGGGCGGTAGTTAGCACATGATTATAGTGCTTCAGTAATACAGAGGGCATGGGATCAAGAGGACATGTCATGAGCCGACATGATAGAAACAGACGAGAGACTTCTGAATGGGTCACAGGAGCAAAAGATCCAAGAATAGCAGAGAGAGGCAAGGGCAACATAATCTGAGATTTAGTCCTGGGGAGAGTATGGAGAAAGGAGAGGGGCGCAGAAGGGAGTTAAAAATGGAGAACAGGCAACGAGGATTAGATTTGTTGTTATTTATATGTTTCTGGTAATATTTCTATTTTACTAGCAGCCCAGAGCCGAGACATTGCAGCATGAACTTGTAATGGAGAAAGTCAGCCATTGAATGGGACATTCTCCACGCTCGTTAAGCAAAGCGCATGTTGGGGTTGAGCCACGGACGAGGATTAGAGGTCTGAGAGAATGCAAGGGGCAAAAGAGTATTGTGTTAGTCAGAATAGAATTATAGGAATTAGCAAGCGAGCCAGGGTCATTAACTGTCAAAAGGAAGTAGAGACGAGGACAGGGATGAGGCGAGTGCTGGGAGATCTATGGATCTAGTATTACAAACAGACACAGAAGAGGGAGGGACAGGAGGAAGAAGAGGGTTTTGAGCCTGAAAAGTGAAAAGTGAAAAGATGATGATCAGAAAGCAGGAAGGGGTTAGATTGAAAAGACAAGACAGAGGTTTTTAGTGAACACTATGTCCAGGAAGGCCATCCTTGTGAGTGCTAGCGTTAGTCCATTGCTAAAGATCGAATGAGGATATTAAAGGGCATCTATAGTGGGAAAATTAACTTTTCTTTCTTTCCATGTGTTCTATAATTCCACACAACCCCCAGAGTGTCTTCACTTTCTTCAGATTCCCTCTCTGTCCTGAGATACACCAGTCATTGCATTCCTCTACTCCTACTTGGACTGTCAATCAAATCCCTGTGACGTGATCCCCCCTCCCTGCTCTGTAATAAACATAGAGATAAGAGCATTAGCAGGGGGAGAGAGGTAGCTTTGATGGTAGATATAAGGCTGCACTTGACCCCCCTTCTTAATAGCTTTCACTGATTGATGATGGGTCACAAAGTGAGAGATCGTAAACTGTACTGTGCCCCTTCTTCTTCCGTGTCTCCAGGACAGCTTGCTTTCTATTGGCCACTGTGCGTGGGTGTGTTTTTCAGGATGTTGAACTTTTAACTCCTACTGCACATGATAAGCTTGTCGGTTAGCCGGAGTTGAGACATGGAGGAGGTAACAGAGGGAAGGGGGGAGTGCTGCACAGAGATCTGACACCATGGTTAAACAAAGTCACTGACAGAGATAGGATTAAGGCAGCACAGAGTACATGAATTTAACTTTGCAAAGGGGCAATGTGTTTTTTTGACTATAGATGCCCTTGTAGGAAGCAAGCGAACCAGGAGAGGGAGGAGTTGTCAATGGAATGGTTAAAGTCCCCCAGAATCACAACAGGACAGAGCAGAGAGGAAGAAAGTAAGGCAAGTTTCTAAAGGTGAGATCACAGATAAGTGATGAACTACTTTTCACCTATGATTAAGTGCTTTATAAGCACGAAACCCGTCAGGTAGGGTTTGACTTTTGGATGTTTAATAAAGATGAATATTTATTTTGTTATATTCCTTTGAGCGGTGAGTTCTTGATTATTTCTACACCATCGGACTTTGATGTTTGTATATTTCGTACCGGACAAGTGCCTTATTAGCGAAGGGTCTGGGGCTTAAGCACCCGGACCATCTTTCATTTCGTGTGAGCCACGCTTCTACTTAGTAGTTACATTTTTACGTATACTGTTTGTTTCACTGTATAGACTTGTAGTCTTTACCGCATAGGACACAACAGTGTATCATTTCATAGATACATAATTGGTTATTATGACCATATAACCATTTAAGTCCGTTCAACTGGTGTGTTTCTGGGCTTGTGAGGGGTGGCGTTCCAATTGACCACATAATAGTTGTTTTGGTTTACATATGCTATTAAGTGATGGACTGTCCAATTTTACTGTCCTCTTTACATTTTTCAGAGGGCTTCTGAGAGAATTTGAGAGGATCAAGTCTCCCCTGATGGCTATATTAACATTGTTCTGGATTTTTATGTACTTTTCTGGACCCCAAAAGGATAGCAAATATATACTGGTTTTATACACATGGAACTATAAGAACTCTTGTGATAAATTTATTGTATTATGATCTATTTATGTGTCATAGATTAGGGGATACATTTTGTTTTAGATAGTAATAGTATTTTTATTTTGAAATATCTTTATACTTCCATACTACATGTGTTAAGCTAAAACACACCGAAACGTGTTAAGGTGAGTACACACACTAACTATAAAGGGACGATACTGCTGGATATGACGGTATCGCCCCTTTATCTTTAGTATGTGTAGTGCATTTCCAAGCGTTCCCGAATTTTCACAGTTGTTCTCACTATTGTTCAGAAATGCCTGAAAATTTCCCATGCCTGCAATTGTCTCCCTTTACTAAAAGTATAGCGAGTCGCCCGTGGCTGAGGGAAATCTGCAGTCCTGAGAGCATTCTCCCTATGCTTTACATAGGAAGAATGCTTGGGACTGTGTGTAGGGGGATCTTTACAAAATAACAGACAGAAATTTGCAGATTCTGTCAGTCATCTCTTAAAGATCTTGCATGTGTGAACCCAGCTTTAATTTAACAGCTTATCAGATATATTTATATCTATTATCCATTTAGTTTTGCCAGAAAGTCCCAGTCTTTCACAAAGATGAGCATTTCTTCTTCAATACAAAACAGTTTCTCCATGGCTCTGAAACATGTGAGCACTTTTTCCCCACCATTAGAGAATAGTTTATTTTTGTGTTTTCCACAATGTTTTTTGGGTTTGTTTCCCCATTTCTAATTTGCGAAATTAGTGGTCTCCTCAGTGTGTTTTTTTTAACCTTGGCTGAATCTATATTATTTTGGATAGGTCCAACATTATAAAATGAAGAAGCTAGGAAATGTTTACTTCAACTGATTTTAAGATTATTTCCATGTGACCTATTTTCAAGACCTTCATCCTTCTCGGACATGATGCCGTTCCCCATTCTTTGTAGAGAAATGAGAATTAAGTCCATTGTCTTCTTATCTGTGTTCATCTTTACAGTCCAATTATTCCATATGTCCATATTTGTTTTACTTTATTTTGGGCAAAATGTGAGGCTTTTCATTTTAGAATGTTGATTGCAAGATGATGAGTCAATCAATTGTCCAAAGATTGCGGGAATCCTGAGAGCTAAAGTTTCCTACTGTAACAAAATGTTGTTGTAAAAGTACGTAAATTATAAATGTTTACACCATTATGAAGGAAAATAACAGATTGAATTTTTTAAATAGACCAGACAGGAATGTTGTTGGAACGTTGTGGAAACATTTGAACTAAAAAAACACATAAATGTCTTTCCAAAGCATGGCCAGCATGAATCTAGGTACAAACATGCCAGACTTGTTTTGAATAACACAGCAATTTTTATTTTAATTTGTTTGTAATATGTGACTACTAGCACACACATGCACATGAATGAATGGGGAGCGATGTTTAGGTTTAATACACTATAAATATGGAGCTTATTTACTTAAAAGCTATCAACGGATTTGCACCCCAACAACCCATTTACATGCGAAATACAACAAAAATAACAAACAAAATATACACCTCAAGCTATTTATATATCACACAGCTGAATCCACTTGCATGAATATATAGCGCTTCTCACATGTTAAAACGTTTAATGTTACAGGGCTTCACTAAAGTCCCCAGACAACATTGTCCTGATAGACAGAGCACATTCACAAACACACAACCAGCTGTGTCTCATCTCTCCCTCTGCTGTGGATGCTGGGTGATTTATGAAAATAATCTGTGGGTTCTAGTGGTCAGCTCCCATAATTCACCTTATCTGGGAACACCCAGCTAAGTGTACGCAGTACACTTCACAGGAAACTGCAGTCCTGCTTCCTGAAAGCTGACAGCCAATCATATTACAGCTCAGAGATCCCTCCCTCTGATACAGAACACAGATTTCAGTGCAGTTTTTTGTGTAAACACATTACAAATGCTCCTATCTCTAACATTGATAAAAAGTAGTCTTTGCAGTGTATGTCTCTGCTAGCATGGATGAAGGAAACTGAACATTTAAAGGGTATCTCCACCCCCCATAGTAACATTTATTTAGATTGTAGGGCATACCCTCCCACCTCCAACCACTAAGTTAAAAGAGTTAATATCGATTCCTAAGTCTACTTACACCTCCTGGTTCCAGCGTTGCTCTGGTATGGCTCCCCTGCCGCCGAATCTTCTAGCAGGGGGCTGGACCGGTAGCCGCAGCTGTGATTGGCTGAGCGGCCCACGAATGGGCGATTGTACTATCTAGGTACAAACATGCCAGACTTGTTTTGAATAACACAGCAATTTTTATTTTAATTTGTTTGTAATATGTGACTACTAGCACACACATGCACATGAGTGAATGGGGAGCGATGTTTAGGTTTAATACACTATAAATATGGAGCTTATTTACTTAAAAGCTATCAACGGATTTGCACCCCAACAACCCATTTACATGCGAAATACCCTCAACAAAATATACACCTCAAGTTATTTATATATCACGCAGCTGAATCTACTTGCATGAATATATAGCACTTCTCACATGTTAAAACCTTTAATGTTACAGGGCTTCACTAAAGACCCCAGACAACATTGTCCTGATAGACAGAGCACATTCACAAACACACAACCAGCTGTGTCTCATCTCTCCCTCTGCTGTGGATGCTGGGTGATTTATGAAAATAATCTGTGGGTACTAGTGGTCAGCTCCCATAATTCACCTTATCTGGGAACACCCAGCTAACAGGGAGATTCAATAAAAGTTCTTATCGTTTAAAATGGGGCTAATTTTGCCCCAACCAATCAGATCTTATTTAACATTTGAAAGCTTACATCTGATTGGTAGGGGCAAGATTAGCCCCATTTTAAACAATAAGAACTTTTATAGAATAACCCTGTAAATGTACGCAGTACACTTCACAGGAAACTGCAGTCCTGCTTCCTGAAAGCTGACAGCCAATCATATTACAGCTCAGAGATCCCTCCCTCTGACACAAAACACAGATTTCAGTGCAGTTTTTTGTGTAAACACATTACAAATGCTCCTATCTCTAACAATGATAAAAAGTAATCTTTGCAGTGTATGTCTTTGCTATCATGGATGAAAGAAACTGAACATTTAAAGGGTACCTCCACCCCCCATAGTAACATTTATTTAGATTGTAGGGCATACCCTCCCACCCCCAACCGCTAAGTTAAAAGAGTTAATATCGATTCCTAAGTCTACTTACACCTCCTGGTTCCAGCGTTGCTCTGGTATGGCTCCTCTGCCCACCGAATCTTCTAGCAGGGGGCCGGACCGGTAGCCGCGTCTGTGATTGGCTGAGCGGCCCACGAATGGGCAGTCGTACAGGTTGGAAAACCACAGGTGACCGTGCGGCCCTCTATGGACTGCACACTCCGTTACCCCAAACTGACCTTCCTTCTGGCCGACTGGTCCCATTTGTTAAACGGTCGGGACGAAGGATGCAATATGTGTACCCAGCCTTAGGCCTTGTACACACATTAGATACATTACTCTTGGGGTGATTATTCGATGAAGGAGAATTTATCCAACTTGGCAGTAGCCGAGCAGTCTGTCCTGTTTATGAAGAGGGAGCAAAAAAGAGGCCTCCCTTGGCACATCATATACCGATTTGGCAGGAATGGTCGCTAAGCAATGTCAGCAGGTGGCTCAAAACACATTAGATTGTCATACAAAATATCCACTGTTGCCTGTTTTGCCCACTAATTCTTTTGTGCACAGGGTAGTGGTGTTGATCAAGTAATAAAGGTTTTCTTTGCTTTTTTGTGCAAAACTGGATGTTTTTCTACGTCAGTATTCAGTGGCGTAACTAAAACTATGATGGGGCCCATATCCCTGTTTCATCCACAATGGTTTTCTGGGAGAAGGCTATATCAGTCATAGGAAAAAATAAATAAATGAAAAGAAGATAGGGGCCCCCTGCCGTTGCTCCCCATGCTCCCCTGTAGTTACACCACTGTCAGTATTGTTCTACATGTCACAAGGTAAATTATGGGTGTCCCAATAATGCAAATTATGCATTGTTTGACAGCACTTTTGTGACTGATCTACTCTTAGGAATGCAACTTTTAAACTCTGTTTAAATAAACCAATCATTTCTCTCATTAATTGAGAAACGGGAGGTAAAGTAGCTATGTCTAGTGCCAGTCTCTTTCTTTCTCTCGGTTTCTGCCCATTTCAGCACACAAGGAAGGGGGGGGGCAGTAAGTGAGAAACTGCTGTGCATGGGCTCTCTGGCTTTCTCTGTCCTGTGGCTGCTAATGGAGTGAGGAATCCTAACTCACTCAGTTTAATGTACTGCTGTCTCTATCTAGTATTCCATGACCCGGGTGCAGCAGCCCCTGGCCCTTCACCTTGGCACCAAAATTTTAGATACACCAAACTCAGTTGAATGGAGCGTGCTCCCACTGGTCTCAACACATCTGGAAGTTACGGAACCACGCTGTTCAGTATTAATAGGTTTAATCAATTATTTTGTTATCCATACACAAGCGAAACACCTGACGTATTTTGTGCTACATCGTGATACTGTTTTAGGCATATTTACTGCATCTATCTGTTTGAGTTGTTTTCTCTAAAGTAAAACATCAGTATTCAAGTTAGATTGTCGTATTGGCACTTTGCAACAAATAAGTGGATTTTGGGTTGCAGTTTTGGCACTCTGTCTCTAAAAGGTTCGCCATCACTGCTCTATAATTCCATTTTCATTCTATATTTTGTTCAGTTTCCTTTTCTGTCCACAGATATATAAGTTAAAAGAAGTCAAGATTTCAATAAACCTCTCCTGCTTGAGCGGTCAATCAAATCCCCTAATAGCATGCCGGTGTAGTATGTAGGCTTACACAAGTTTTACAGCAAGCACCCCAATACTTAATAAAGAACACATTGGTGTTCAAAACATGTTGCAGCAATAAAACGCATGCAGTTTAAACTGCTCTGGTTGTCCTCTTCTGTCCTCATATTGAAGTCTCCCAATAACTCCTTCCTGCTCAATAAAATGCTTGGCAAATACTGGGTTAAAAACAGAAGTAAAGGGAAGCTTTCAAGCTTTCACCTATTTATTGCAGGTCAAAGGGAGATCGGGCTGCAGTGATAAGGCAGGATTCGGTCTCTCCTAACTCACTCCCCTACCAATCCTTATGTAGCAAGTATCTAGTTAGTTTTACTAAGGTTAGAGTGAGGTGTAGGAGGATTTATGCGGATGAGCGGCTCGGTTCACAGACGGACTTTATGAAAGGGGGAATGATCAAAGAGGGAAGGGGGAGTGGGAAGCTCTGCAGTAAATCAGACTGCAAACACAGAGCCACAGAGGAAGGTGGGAGTTAGGCAGAATACACTAACCTTTTTTATGTCTGGATTGGAGCAATGTATACATTTTACTATAGATGGCCTTAAATGACACAGGAAGGAAAGGAAGGAAGCATGAAAACTTACCTGCGAGCTTCCAGGTAAACTATACTATATATATCATGTGCTACTTTACCTCCTGTTTTTTAATAAATGAGAAAAAGTATAGGCTCACCTATTGAGTACACCTATGCTTTAAAGCAGGGCTTTCCAACCAGTTTTTTAAATACTACAATTCCCATAATTCCCCCGAGAATACTGGGAGTTGTAGTTGTGTGTACACTGCGCGGGGCCCAAGCAAATGAGGAGGTTGGGCAATGGTCCACAGGTGGTACGGTGTGGCAGCAGGGTCCCTCTGGTATTGCACAACAGGCTTTGTCCCTACACTGGCGGAAAAACTCAAAAAAACCCTACTGGCCCCACTCTGTAGTGTACAAAAATCCTTACCTTACATCCCAGCTCCTTATGGTTGCCATGCTGTGCCCCTCCAAAGCCAGAAAAATTGTAGTGTTGAAGCTCCCAGTGACTCCTCCTGCGCTTGTCTCTGCCTCAACCTCGACAAGGTTGAGGCATGCGCAGGAGAGCCCCCCCCCCCCCCTCTCCCGTTTTTTTCTCCCTCCCCCTAGTGTAAATTCCCCACTATATTATACATAGTGATCCCCCAGCCCCAACTGCCGTAACCGTTTTTAAAGAAAGTGTCCCGATAGTTACTTACCTTCCCTCCTCCTCCTGGCTTCTGAGCAGCGGCAGCCGCGTCCCTGATTGGCTGCCTCTCACCAATCAGGGACGCGGCTGCCGGTCCCGCCCCTGCTTGCATTTCTGTGCAAGCAGAGGGACTGGGAGTGCCGCGGAGGATAGAGGGAAGGTAAGTACATTCAGGGCACTTTCTAAAAAATTGGGGCTGGGGGATCCATATGTCTAACTATAAAATTTAAAAAAAGGGGTGGACATGCCCTTTAAAGTCATAGTTGTCCAAACCTATATTCATTTGTTTTTTTGTTTTTTATTTAAACCTTTTTCTTTTTAATGTAAATCAAGTACACATTAAATGTGTGGGTATAATATATATCCAACAATATTACATACAAACTGTATACTGTAGTTGTTTTTTTATTTTCCATAGATGTCCATTCAAAATTCCATTTTGTTTTATTTTGTAAATAGAGCAGTAGGCATGTGCTTGCACAGATCTACCATTAGTGTGTGCATGAGTGCTATCCTCACTGCCTGCAGCATTTGACCTGCATTTCCAATTAGACTCACAGGCACTTCCCCACTAAGCTTACAGATTTCCTGCAAAGGAAGCTGTCACGGAGTAAATACAGGAACAGTGCTTGGAAGGGTGTTTTTTTATACAGAAATCTGTACTTTTTCCCTTTAAGAAAAACAATGACCTGTGTGTGGGAGGAGGGGCTGCATCCTGAGAATCAGGTGCATGTCTAAAGGGATGATGTCATCTTTCTAACGAGATCTGCCCAGGAGGGAAGAGAGGAAACATAGGGATGCAGAACAAGATATTTTCATGATTGCAGGATTCCAGATGGGAGGATGCACAGACAGGACACAGAGGGGGCTGCATGCAGTGGCTGTGAGTATCACAAATAGCAATCCTTTTTCAGTGGGTGTTTTGCTTTTCCTGCAGATAGATATGTTAAGGAGTTTCAAGGTGACACTGTCTGTGTTGATGTAACTTAAAAGCATGAGACAGCCATATGTGTACAGACATGTGCTTCCTTCCCAAATATTGTCATCTATGTAAACAGTGATTAACCCTGTAAGCACAACAAGGCCAAAAACTGCAATATGGTGACCTGCTTGTTTCTATGTCCTTACCGTAATCCTTTCATTGGCAGAGTATCTTCATGGGCTCATCAATACCACCATGCTGTTTATGATCATATGTCGACAAAAGGGTAACCATGGATTTTTTCTTGTTTATGATACCAGGGAAGTGTGGTGTAATGAGTGTGAGCATATCTATTAGACCTCTGTTATGTTATTTCATTTGTTCAATTCTAGTTAAACATAAAAACTTGGTTTTGTAGAAAGAATTGTATTTGCCTGTATTTTTAGAACATTTTCAATCCTTCATATGGCAGTGTTTGTTGCAAATCTTTTGATCTAGGCCAAAAGCCCGATCAGGAGAGTCACAACAAACCTATTTGTGTGAAACTATGATCACGTAACACATTATTTGCTTGTGGTTTCAGAGTGAGGATTATTAGAAATTATGGTTTTACAAGTGCAGGAAGCCATTAGATACACAGATCATTTTTCTTTTTTTTTCTGTTTAAACCAAAGAATGATAATTGTGCTTGGCCCTAAGGCTGTTGAAATATGACATTGGCCAGAAGAGCTCATCTGTTCATCAGCAATTATGAGTCCTGAACTGTGGTATCAACACAAAAAAAGAAATGACACAAAATTTCAATATATGTTGGTAACCTTGATGCCCTGTTCACCCTTGCTGAATAGAAATGAGGAGAGCAAAATAAATGTGGATGCAAACTGATGTTAAGCAATCGTACACTGGGAATATATATGCGTAAAAATACCGTAAAATTGTTTTATAAAGGTTTGTGAAGGTTCTTATTCATCCAGGTCATGGTATCTGAATTGAGAAAGCCAGTCGGATGACTAGCGAAATATCTTCAAGAACTAAATTTTAGTCCATTTGATCTAACTGAATACAACAGATATGTTTTAAAGGGCATGTCCACCCTTTATAAAAAGTTTTCATATAATATAGTTCATACAGCTATAATTATATCATCAGAAAGTCCCCCGATCATTACTTACCTTACCTCTCTGCTTCGCCGCACTGCCTGGCCCTCTGCTTGCACGGAACTGCAAGCAGGGGGCGGGACTGGCAGCCGCGTCCGTGATTGGCTGCCTCTTAGCGGCGAAGGAGAGAGGTAAGGTAAGTAATGATCGGGAGACTTTCTGATGATATAATTATAGTTGGGGCTGGGGGAAGATGAACTATATTATATATAAATATTATATAAAAACGGATTTAGGCTAGGGGGTGGGAGAGGGCTCTCCTATGCATGCCTCAAACCTTGTTGAGGCAGGAGCAGGACAGATCCTACACGGCAGTTTCCTGGACTTTGGAAGGGCATAGCAGGAGAACCATTTTGGGAAGAAATGTAAGGTAAGGATTTTATTAAACTACAGAGTGGGGCCAGTATGGGGTTAAATTTTAGTTTTGGGGGTGGACATGCCCTTTTATAGAGGGGTTTGCCTACCAGTTTAAAAAGCTCTGACATTCTTTGTGTTCGGTAATAGTTAGGCACATCATCAGTCCCTCCGGTTCTTCCACAGATTGCCAGTTTTTCTGATTAAAAACTTTTCTTTATTTATACATAGCTTAAAAGAATTTCTGTGACTGCAATGGCATCAGACAAGTGTTTTTACACTGTAATGGCATCAGACAAGTGTTTTTACACTGTTCCAAAACTTAATAAATAACCAGCAAACCCCTGATTCTATACAGAATCTTCCGTGCGGAGTGCACCCCCGCGTGCGCACACCACCCGAGGCATGGCGCGCGCGCACACACGCCACCCCCACCCAGGCGTTGGCTAGAAGATGTCACACAGCCATTGTGAGCAGGTGGGTCCAGCATCCGTGCATATCGACAACCTTATTTTAGTATATAGGATTTTGTTACATTAACTGAAACAAGTTGCCATTTTGTTTATAATTTAAATTGCGAGAAGTAGCCCTCACCATCTGCGCTGCAATCCATTGCGATTTTCTAATGTATGGATACAAATCAATAGGCCATTGTATTTGCACCCATAATCCCTTGGGAAACACAAGCGAAAAATTGAATACAAGCACATAGAATCACAAAACACCTTTTTGTGCGTTGCAGTGGGGCCTCAGCCTGAAACAAACAAGGCCTATGTCAGTGATGGCGAACCTTTTAGAGACTGAGTGCCCAAACTGCAACCCAAACCCCACTTATGTATTGCATAGTGCCAACATGAATACTGAAGTTTTACTTTACAAAAAACAACTCAGATAGACACAGACAGATACAGTAGATAGAATCAATTATAGATTAACTTTGATTGTTGTTTGCACGATATATTTTGATACACTGATGTAGTTTATCAAAATGTTTTTTTGAGATTGGATTCTATCAACCCTAGGATTGCACCTAATAAATATTGGCAATTGCCAGCCTTCGTGTGCTTAGGGGCCTAGGAATCACTATAGCAACAATAGCAGTTGCTATGGGACTCAGAGCCAAAGGGGGCCCTGTCCAGGACCCCTGCAGGCATGTCCACCCTCCTAAGGCTGGGTACACACCAGCCGATATTTCCAGATCGGACGAACAAATGATATGACACGTCGGAAAATTCCAATCGATCGTGTCGTTCCCTATGGGAACGCACGATTGATCGTTCGCAAATTCGTTCGCGGCTAAATTTTTCCCAGCCGAGATCTCGCTCGTAGCAAGATTTTTCTTAGTAGGGTGGACATGCCCTTTAAATAACCTTGCTGCAGTTTGGCCAGGTTAGGTTGAATTGCACCGAACTGATTTTTATGTGAGGGGGCCCCATCTAAAATCTTGCTATGGGGCCCTATGATGTCTGGTATGATAACCGGCCTCCAATCTCATAGGGGGGGCTGCAGTTACGTCAGAAAGTGTATTATTTGGAATTATTTGCATTCTTTGGCCAAAAATACAGTACTTTATTTTTTTCACCAGTACAACTCACTATAATTGATAAGCATAAATTTTAGTCCTAGGACAATGTTATTTAAAGGAATAGTTCACTACCAAAGTGAACTATTCCTTTAATGCAGGAACGAATTTAGAGCAAACTTACCTGTTATGCGATCCAACGCAGCAGCACTGACAGGTCCTGACCGCCTCCGGGTTCAGCTATAGCGCGCGTGCACGATAATGTGCGCTATAGTTAAACAGAAGCAGTCAGGAATTTCAGTGCTGTGGAGGAGGATCGCATAACAGGTAAGTTTGCTCTAAGTTCGTTCCTGGCTCCACTTGCATTGATTATAAATGGGTGGTAAAGCTTAGCTCCTTATCCTCCTGGTCTTCACCCATTAAATGAATAATTTACTTTGGTAGTGAACTATTCCTTTATTCCGTTAAATATGGGGTAATATTTTTTTTCTTTGAAATAAAGAATACACAAGGAGGGATATTGCTATTTGAGGAAAAATATTGTGCCATATTTTATTATTCATTAGACTTAGCAAACAAGAGTGTATTCCAGGTTTCAGAACTAATATTCCAACAACATGAAGTTAACATATGCCTAACTAAGGTTATTCTGTATTAATCAGTGTGTAGATGAAGTAAGTCAGAAAGAACAGACAGATGATGAAAAAATATTGAGGCTTATTGAAGCTAAACAAATAAATTAATAGAAACTAAAACATTAACTGCTTGAGCCCTGTTCACACTACAATTTGAAGGCATATAAACTGCAGCAATTAAATGCAGGGACAAGCACAGGATTTTCGAGGGATTTCTAAAAGGGTTGCAATGGGCAGTGGTAATTGCATCGCAACCTCATTTTATATGTGTGTGTGTATCTCTATCCTTACTATTGTTTAAGATTTAAATAACACATAGGAAAGGTGTATATGTATGTATGGAAAAAAGACAAAAAAAGTTATAAATAAAGTTATAAATAAAATACTTAGAGCTGGTACCCCTATTTTAAATGGAAGGTTTAGCCACACCTCTGCCACTGCCAAATCCTCTGCATGTGTTTAGACAAATTAAAACCTACTGTATATACTAGAGTATAAGCTGACCTGTTTATAAACCAAGGTACCTATTTTTACCTGAAAAATTAGGAAAATCTGATTGACTCGAGTATAAGCAGAGGGTTGAAATTACGACCACTACTGCCTTCTGATTCTGTATTGTTCTGAGGTTTTAGTTGCCCTTTAAATGGACAGTAATCCCATACAGTAATCCCCAAATCCTTGGCATTCCAGGTGTTCGCAAACTACAACTCCCAGCATGCTTTAGTTGCTGGGAGTTGTGGTTTCCAAACATCTGCAGTGGCAAGGAATTAAGGGTTACTGCCCTCCCCCCGAGAGCCCCCCTCCTAGTTTAGTGTTTACTTGCCTGGGCAGTCTTCAATCCAGGTAAGGTACTTAATCTGCCCGCATAGTGTGAAATACGGCGGCTGCTTGCTCCGCATCTGCCCGCCTGACGTCACTTCTCGGCACCGGGAAGTGAGACAGGTGTGCATCCGGCTCCAAGGTTAGACAAAACTACAGAGTAGACCCTTTTCTAACACTTGCAAGATCCCCAGGGCTGTAAAAGGGTGACACAGCAAACCTGTAACAGGGATGCCCAACCTGCAACCCTGCAACTTCTGTATCCAAGGAATGCTGAGAGTTGTAGTTTTGACCATCTAGTAGTGGTACGAAAATAAGACACCCCTGACCTATATATGATATATATATATAAATATATATGAGCAAAATACAAGATTGGTCTGTATTTCCATTCAAATATGAAGCAGTCTGTATTGGTTTCAATGTAGTTACAGCATACTGCATGGGCATGTCAAACCTTAAAAGCATTGGGAAATGATTAAAGGGGAACTGTGGTCTCCATACAAGTTGATTTTAAATGAAAGGCCAGTTTCCTACCTCTAAAATGAGCCATCAAACACCTCTCTAGGTGCCCAAGATATAAAGAAATTACTGACCAGAAAGTTAATGAGTGGGAGGCTGACATGTGACATTCCTAAGGCTGCTCCACCTCGTCCCCGGCGAGCACAGCCTCAGACTTCAGTGTGTGAGGGAGACAGGAAGTCCCTCCCCCTCCCTGCTGCGAGTGGGCGGGGCCATATGGGCTGTAAGGGAAGGGGGGCCTGCAAATGGAGGGGCCATGGGGTCCATGAGTAGGAGAGACCAGGGGGCTTGCAAGAGGAGGGGGGCTGCAAATGGTGGAAGAGACACAGGGAAGATTTACTGTCACATAGTTTCAGAGCAGGAAGCAGGGGACCTGGTGATGCTGCTGCCATGTCACACACAAAAATGTAAATATCTTCAAAACTATGCAAAATAAACAATGAAAATGAATTGCAAAAATTCTCAGGAGAGCAATTCCTATCATTTTACCTAAAGTTATTTTTGGACCACAGTTCCCCATTAATAATAGACTAGTAAAAATAGTGCACATTTAATTTTCCCTACCACCAAATTTTCCGTTCTGCTCCACTCGGCTACTTTTTCATGCCACCCGACTTGAAAAAATTTCTGGGGAGAACACTGAGGCTGTGAAGTATCTTCTATTTAAAGAAGGTTGTATTTCATTTTATGTTCTGTGGAGGTCTTTTAAAGCTTTAACCACACCTAACCTTAAGCTATATAACTGACTGGGATCTTATGCTCCTAAGCCCTAACTCATAGAATTCCTGAATCTGTAACTTGCACTGATAAGATTTAACAATCTTGTCTGTGCATTGGAAAAAAAACATGTCATATCTGATGTATAAATAGCTCTATACCATTAGGGTATATTGATTGTTAGTATGCCAGCAATTGTGGACACATGCAGTAGACACTTTGCATGGCTCTGCCTATATCTCTAGGAATGCTGGTAGCGTTGGGCATGAAAGCACACACCCTGTGGTTATAAAAAAAAAAGGTTTTTCCTTCCATTCTTTTCCTAGCAAAAAATTATGTTTCTAAATGTACCTGCTTTCATTGTGTCTGCTTTGGTGGCTCAGCAGTCTAAAGTACTCATTTTATATACACGAGTCCCAGGAGGTCATAGGTTCAAATCTCCAGACATGTGGGGAAACATAGATTAACACTCTTAGATCTCAACACTATTTTCAACACTGTTAAAACTCTGTTCTGTTTCTGAGAAGCAGGATCTTCTGTAGCATATTTGAATTTTAAAGGGTGGTTCTTTGTGCTGTTATATGATGGCTATCAACTTCTAGGGACAAAGCTGCAGCTTCCTGTGAAGTAAACACTTAGCTGGGTGTCATCCAGCTAATGTGGATTATGACAGCTTACTCCTGGTACCCACAGATTAATATCATAAACCACCTAGCAGCCACAGCTAAGGGAGAGGTGAAACACAGTTTGTATCTTTGTGAATGTGCCTATTGTGACAATCTTGTCTGGAGACTTTAGTTCCCCTTTTAAATCTACTGACTGAATTGCATTTTCAAAAAGGCAATGTAAAGCCTCAAAACTAAAACTAGAAACTGTAGCCTTAAACATTTTTGTCCTGTGTGAAACAACCCTTTGGAGTTTAAGATTTTGTTCTTCTAATGGTATTTGTCTTTAGGATGTTAATTCATGTAAGCTTTTGACATCATGTGCATGTTTGGTGGAGACTAGGCAACTTGAATACAAGACTCTGATATGCACAGGCAATGGCTGTCAACAAACAAAAATTACAGCATTTGGTGACTGGGGGGGCTGAGAGGACATGCATGAGAAACCATTCAGAAATAAAATAGTAAGCTTGGGGATTTATTTGCTCAGCTCATTGTGATAATTTTTAAATGAAGAAATTAATGGAAAATCTTATACAACTATTAGCTTAACAAAAAGTGAACGACTCCTTTAAAGTAGTGATTGAAGACCGGGAGGTAAAGGACCTATTCCTTACCTTCTTTTCTTCAATCACTTGAAGGTGAGTATATTTATCCACCGCGGCTCAGTTAAAAATTGCAGACCGATTCCTTGTTTAGTTTACTAAAGCGCGCATGCTAAATCAGGAAGCAGATACATAGATTTGTGAAGGTTCTAACTAGTCAAAAGTGCAGCCACATTTATGTGTGTGTCTGTAAGTTTGAAATAAATACACTTCAACTTGATTATGAAATTACATTTATAGACAAAATGAGATATTTTAGTATGAATTTTTAATAACAGCTATAATCTTATTGAGCCTCAGGTACTGCAGTCCTTGTATTGAGTTCTCGAAGGCTACATTCACACTAGGCATTTTTTTAACGCAGAAAAACATCACGTTTGCTATTTATTGTAAGATTCCGCTGTGTTAACGCATAGCTGCGGCCCTGAATTTCAATGGCACCACTGCGCGTTACAAAAGTACTGCGTACAGTGCGTTGCACGCAGCTCACTGTATCGCAGCTCAATAGTGTGAACGGTGCCATTCATTCCTATGTGCACATTCCTATGGGCTTGCCTTTAAGTTCTGGTTATTCCCTGTGTAAGAAGAACCAGAATTGCTATATTTGTAACTTTTTTTTTTTCTTTTTTACTAAGCTCATCTTCTGGTAGTACCACCAATGTAAGCCAAATCTTTGACATCGGCCCCATAGACTTAAATGGGGCTTTCATCACCTGCAGCATACGATTGATGGAAAACTTCTTTAGCCTAAATAGAGGTGGGGGGGTCCGACACCAACTGTCTGCCATGTACAATGCTGTTTTCATACCTTACTCTGGGCGTTCCTATAACACCTCTTAGCCACTATCCAATCACGCCCTTAACACTTGGCTGTGATATGCTAATTGGGATTTTCCAGGGTACATAATTGCCAAAGATTCTTGTACAAGTCATTCTGAATTGAGAAAGCCAGTCGGATGACTAGCGAAACGTCTTCAAGAACTAACTTCAAGTCCAGTTGATCTAATTGAATACAACAGATATTCTTTAGCGATGCCCCGTTTTTCTAAAGATCCAACCCAAACTTGCATCCAAAATTCAACAGACCCGCAGCTTTCTAACCAAACCTGACCCATTCAAACCCCCTATGGGTTAGCTGAGACACAAATTTGGTAAACCACACGATGCAGGATTCTAGGCCAGATCGTGTAACAGCAACTTCCCCTGTAACCCAAACCACACCAACTTTCCCTTTAACCTGTACCACACCATCTTCCCTATTAACTCATACCACACCAACTTACCCTGTAACACATATCACTTCATCTTCTTTTAACATGTACCACATCAACTTACCCTGTAACGCATGCCACACCAACTTCCCCTGTAATGTGTATCATACCATCTTAATTATCTTAATTATTTTTTAAAGTAAACATAAATTTAGACATTTTGCAATATCCATTTAATAGTCACTATGTTGCACAATAACACTAAGGCTGGGTACACATGGAGGAACTTTTTGTCCCGACCGAGCGCTCGCTACGAGGACAAATGTCCGTCAGTCACGGCAAATTCGTCCATGGAACGGATTGTTTGTTCGGCCGATTTAGCCGAACAAACGATCAATGTCGGTCGTGGCCGCCCGCCCCACACCAAAAGTGCCGGTCGGTCGGTCAGCCGAAAATATTGGCTGGTGTGTACCTAGCCTTACATTTAAAAGTACTGCAATCGATTAGATTTAATTATTGACACACAATGGCTCCCAGAAAACACAATTCAGGTGCAACACTCACATAAACTTTATGCTTGCAAAAACAAGGACACATGGGAAAGAAAGGTGAGTGAAAAGAGTGTGCAATGGGAAACTACACAATTCCTTAGCTGCATTCTCTGAACTCTGCATAGACTGCTGCAGACTCCATGAGTAGCTGCCTGCCCAACCCCCAGTATAAGAGACTTATCTGGGATTGGCCAGGTTACCTCTCAATCTTGACTCTGGGCAAACCAGAAGTGAGGGGAGGTGACTAAGTGTGTGTGTGTGTGGTCACATGAGATTGTTCCATCACATGTTCTGCTGCTCCTCATGATTGACAGCTCTATCCTCCTATCACAGCAACAATAGAACAAAATGAAGTAAAGCATTGTACTGCCCTGAACAATCTGGAAGGTGTGCAATTAACTTTTACTTTACTCGATTCACCACCAGGTGGCAGAAAACAGGTTAACTTTAAAAATGTGGGAAAAAGGGGGTACAGATGCATTTTTTAAATTTGTTAAGTAGCCTATGCTTTTTTCCAGGTCCTTAAACACAAGTATACCAAGTCTCATGAAAATTGTCCCAGCCGTTTGGAAGTTTTTCTGGAACATTTATACATACACACATACATTGACTTTTATATATACTAGACATTAAGCCTGTTACAGTAACGGGCGCTAGAAGCCCAGAATGCCCCCTTATTTTCCAAGCCCCTCTCCTCCATGTCCCAAGGCCAGAGTCCCCCCTCACCTGCATTTCACAAGGTTAGAGTCCGGTCCCCCCTCAGTGTCCCAACCCAGAGCCCCCCCCCCCTCCTCAGTGTCCCAAGGCCAGAGTCCCCCCCCTCCTCAGTGTCCCAAGGCCAGAGTCCCCGCCAAATCCCCCTCCGAGTCCCCCTTGTTTCCAAGCAACCTGTGTAATCTGTGTAACTGCTGTGTTCTTCCTTGCTTGTTTCCTGTGTTTCTCCCTCTAGTGGTGAGTCAATAGGAACTGCAGAGACAATCTTACCATCTACCAGCAATGATTTGAATGGTTTTCATTTATTTGTTAGCATTCAAAAATGAATTTATTAGTAAACTTTAATTTTCCTGTAAAGGAAACTTTTTTTCTTGTTAATATTAGATTTAATAACCTTTTCCTGTCTTACTTCCTTGTGGTAACGAGTCTCACCACACTGGATTTCATTCAAGCCGAGTCAGTGTGCCAGTGTTTGATATTAAAGGGGATGTTCAGTGCAAATACATATGCTTTTCAGAAAAAAGAGCAGTATTTTTTCATCCCAATGACCTTAATCTGCCAATTCAGCATTGTGTCTGTATATAAATAAATGCAACCGAAATACTGACTTCCTGTTTGCAGAACCCCTTGACCCAGTGCCTGGGTTGATTCATTTGCTCAGTAGAGATGTGAGCATCTTTGACCAATCCAACAGCCAATCAGTAGAAATTACTGTTAGGAACATTCCAAGCATGTGGTGCATCCTGGGAAGAAGAAGGACCGTTAGAACCTGAAATGTCAGCTCACTAATGTCAACAGCACGGAACAGCAAATCGTATTAAATCAACTGATTTTTCAAAATGGGAGAGAATATGTAGAATAACTAAGAAGGCATTACACAAACTAACAATTTAACAAATATTGATAATTTCCACTGAACTGTCCCTTTAACAAAAATGTGGAGCTAGATTGATCTGCTCTAGTGAAGGTTTCATTTACTTTTAGATAGGACAGTACACTAAAGAAATGCATTGTACAGAGCTGTGCCAAGGTTCAATTCATCTTAGTTATTTGGATTAAAAAAAATGTTGTTGATATTTCAACCTGACTGACCAAAATATCAATTTACCTGTGAGTACCTAGCCTAATATATGGGAAAGAAACAGCATTGATGCATTGTTTTTAGCCCTTATGCAATATTAAGAAATCAAATGTAAAAACTAAATACACACACTTATTTTATTGATTGTTCATTTAATCATGGTAAAACAAGACAGGGAAAACGTGTTGCAATTACAAATTCTGGGGTTTGTCCTTCCTGGTATTGCCTAATTAATTTAGTATTCTACAGACATACCTCTGCAGTGTGCCAAACTTTTCCACACCACAATGTTACAAATAATTACTTTCTGTACCAAATAGAACTACAAAGGGGACAGACCCCCTTGCAAAAGAGCACCATGCAAGCACTCTCACACTTGAACCACCAATTCAATATACAATCCTTGGGTCATGCAAAAAAGTGATTTATTACACAATGCCTTTCAAATAAATATAAAATGAATCCCTTCAATGCCACACACCTTAAAATTGTATATGCAAAACATGTATCGAAATAGTTGATACATGTAGCTCCGCACCTTTGGTTGTCGGTCAGGCAAGCACTTGATACTCTGGTCAGTGTTCCCCCTCACCAGTGGGGGAGCGGTTTTGGAAATATTAATTTGGAGGTGCACACCTACCCCAGCCCATACTCCCTGGACGATTGACTATCAGTTTTGGCAACTATGTTTGGAAAAGTTTCTAAAACAAACTGTTACTAATGTTATATATTGTGTTAGGCTGCTATTTGTATCTAATTGAAATCTGTGTTATTCCCAACAGCAACTAAGCAAGGTGTAGCAGCTTGTTACTTTTTTGATACAATTTGATACATGTTTTTTTGCAAGGGGGGGTCTGTCACCTTTGTTAACCGCCCTCGTTTTTGTGTCTTTGTTTTTTTTAAGAAAATAACTTTACCAGTAAAAAACAAATTAAATTTAATTTTCTAATAGCAAAGAGTTCATGAATATGTTTCTAGTTTTAATGTTATCATTTGGAATAGTAAACAGTCATCAGGTTGATTGTGTTTCTTACAATATACAATATTATTGTGCTTTTGTATATATGGATATAGAAAGTGTACACGGTATACGTAAAATTAAAAATCCACAGATGTCACGCCTCCAATATATCCCACTGGGTTTTATTAAAATTATCTAGTGCTATCTAGTACCTCAATTTTATACACCGCTATAAAACTAGCTATTTTTATAACCCTGCACTGCAGATAAACCACTTTACTTTCTAAAATTGTTGATATTTTATTGGCATATATACTGAAAGGCAGATGTGAGGTTACAGTAGCACAACTTATACATGCACCTGGATTATATATTTAACATACAGCTGGCAGGGTTCTCACTACAGTTGTCTTGGTATCTCCACCCCAAAATTAAAATTTGCTGTAGTATAGGGGACCCCCCCTTCAACCCTAAATAGTCATGGTTTTAACTGAACAATTTAGAAACCTGTACTGAGCCTGGGCATGCTCAGAAGAGACAGACCGGGGATTAACATTCAGTCATTGGCTGTGATGTCAACTGCCAAATGCATAACTGACAGTTGTTAACTGGAAGAACCAGGAAGCAGAAACAGGGGAAACAGGACATTGTGCAGGATTTCAGGTTAGACTTATATATTTCATATTTCAAACTATTACCGTTTAGGGTTTTGGGGGTGATTTACCTGTAAGTTTTTATTTTGGGGCTGGACTTGTCCTTTAAACTTTTCAGTATCTTCCCAACCACTGATGTTAAACTTGCAGTCCTGTAATTACCCAGCTGTGAACGACTACTTTTTTTAAATATTGGAACAACATCAGCTTTTTTCCAATCCAGAGGCACACCACCGGACATGAGGGAATCTGCAAAAATAACAAACAATGGCCTAGATAAAACTGAACTTACGGTAGCTCCCTAAGGGCCAGAGGATGTATTTTATCCGGTCCAGGAGATTTATTAATATTAACCTTATTTAGTTGTTATTAGAACCCAGTGTAATGTAATGATTATTTATTGCTAGTTTGTTTCTGTTTCTTTTTGGTTTTCATGTTTGGAATCTAATAAATCTAAATCCCTTTTTTTGAAAACAAAATTGGAAAAAAATGAAGGGTTGCTGATTAGCTACAGTAGCATATTTATAAATGTAATTACTGTTAGGCCAACAAGCCTGTGCCTTTTGGTATAATGCTTATGTAATATTTTTGTTTTTTTATCACAGAGGTGAAATGGTATGGCACCACCTCTTACAGCAGAATTTCCTAAATGTGTGTAGTTTCTGTATTACTCAGTGTTACATAATGATCTATAATTAAAGTTTCATGTTCATGTGGTTGCTCAGGCAGTTTGGTAATCTCAGCCTTTTTTTTTTACATAAAAGGAAAGGAAATCACATTTTACTTACGGTACCCAAATTGGACTTTAAGGCTAAAGCCACACTAGGATGGACAGTGTGTCTTGCGCACATCACTGTTCACTTACCATCCGTGCATGCGATTCACAAAAAAAATGGATTACAGCATACCCGCATTGGCATGCACTGCTCTACACTAGTGTGGCCTTGCCCTTAAAGATGATTTAAACCACTGTGATCCAGTTTAGCAATATCGAGCGGCTGGAACAATATGGATGAGACTTGGTATACATACTTTTCAGGACCGGTAAAAATACATATGTTTCTTTGCAACTTTTACAAACTACAACTTTTTCCCTTTATTTACCCCCTTTCATTCATGTGTAAGGTAATGGGGATTGATATCTAACCTTTGTGTTTCCATCTGGTGATAAATCGAGTGATCGCCTAAGTTAATTGGGGATATGTTCTGACCTAGAGCCCGGCATCTGTTCGCTGTGGTTTACACGATTTGCAGGTCAGGTTTGTGTAAACGTGGGTCATATTCGGTTAGAAAGCTGTAGGTGTGGGTAGGGACAGTGGATCTGACTTGTGGTTCTTTTACATTTCGGGTGCAGGTTGCTGCAGGTCGGAGCATGTAGCAGGTGTGCTACCTGATCACTGCTTAATTTAAGCTGCAGGTTTAATTTGCAGGTCTGACTTTCGGGTCAGGCCGGTTATGGAATTCGCCAGCAAAGCAGGTGAGGGTAACTTTTTTGTGGGTCAGGTTGCAGATCTGTTTAATTTCTGGTGTGGTTAATGGTTTTATGGTTGTGGGTCAGATGCGGGTCTGAGAAAACATCAAAGTGGGTGCGGATAATGGCTTTGTGGGTCAGGGTTGCAGGCCTGTTTAATTTTGGGTGTGGGTAACGGTTTTATGGTTGTTGGTCTGAAAAATTAGACCCATGTAGGACTCAATTCTGAGCTTTGTGCTGCCATCTGTTGAATCAAGTGATCACCCCCCTGAGAAATGACTGAGCCCAACATTGTTTTGATATGAAAATATGGGCAAAGCCGGGTATTCTTCTAGTTGTAAATAAAAGTAATAAAAGTAATGTGAAATATTTTTCATGGTAAACTCAACATAATTTATATGATTCATTCTTTTGTCCCAATCACTGGCTTTTTGAGTCAACATTCAATAAGTATCAATTAGTAAGAATTTTAAAGAAAGGGGATACATTGCTCAATGGCGCTTTGTGTTAATTGCAGGGGTTGACATTAACTCAGACCAGCCCCCCCCCGCCCCCCCCCCCCCGCCAGTTCAATTAGAGCGAAGGGCAAATTGGACTGGGCAAAATCAGGTTGCCAGACCAATTGCAGATTTTCAGAGGAGTTTACCTGACTAAAACATTAAAAGGAAAAATCAGAAGTGTATAAGGCTATTTTCAAGACACTGCTGCTCTGTTCATAAGATACCGGGAGAAATAATTACTCCATAGGTGACCAACACACAGCCTGTTTAGGGGAAAATTGCAGTGCACAGGTTAAACGGGCAGAGTATATTTAGGTTGGGTGGTGTTAGGTAGGGCAGAGTCTGGGTGGGCAGAGGCAGAGCCATGGAAGCAGATTGGTCACTGCCTGGGGCGCTACCTAGGGAATGGCCACTACTTTTTGACAATTCTATGTATGTGGAGGGCAACGTTGGTGTCATTCATTAAGCTATCAAAACAGATCACAAATGTCGTCAACGAGAACCACCACACACAAGCGATTGTTGGAAATTTGTCTTTTGTCAGCCCGCACCCAGCCAGCAATATAATACATGTGTACAGCCTTAAGCTTGCTCTTTGTTTAATTATTACTGCATAATTGTCAATGAAAATAATTTGAAAAAATCGCAATGTCTTTCTTTCTTTACATTTTTATGCAGAGCATCACATCTCTTAAACTGTATCAAGTTACCTCCTGTATATGTACTGTACAGAGTTGGAGCCCACACACTGCTAAGTCCTTACTACTAAACTTTTACATTTATTAAGTTTTGTTCTAAAGAGTATGGCATTTGTAAAGCACCAATTGGGTATGCATTAACTGTCTTTGGCCACCTAAAGCCCTTACACCTAACCTGAGACTTTGCTCTCTACGCCCTAAAGGGCATCTATAGTGGCAAAATGTGATTTTTCTTTCTTTCTATGACTTCTATAATTCCCCTCAACCCCCAGTTTCCTGCTTTTTCATCCCAAGATATATCAATATTTCAATTCACCACTCCTGCTTGAGCTGTCAATTGAATCCCCTAACAGCATGCTGGTGTAGTGTTTTACAGCAAGTTTCCCAATGACTTTCTGCTCACTTAAATTATTGGCAAATACTGGGGTAAAAACAGAAGTAAAGGGAAGGAGAATGAAGCAGCTTTCACCAATGTATTGCCTGTCAAAGGGAGATCGGGTGACAGTGATAAGGCAGGACTCGGGTCTCTCCTAACCCCCCTCCCACTCCTTATGTAGCAAGTATCTCTAGAACAACAGAGAGACTTGCTCTCTACAGGCTTTCATACCAGAGGGTTTTTTTGTTTACAAAGGCAAGAGTGATGTTTAGGAGGATTAATGTGAACGGGGGAATGGGAGTGGGGAGCTCTGCAGTAAATCTGCAAACAGAGCCACAGAGGAAGGTGGGAATAAGGCAGCAATGTTCTCGCTGTGCTTGCATGGTTTTCCTCCTGGCACTCCGGTTCCCCCACAATAATAAAGACATACTGATAGGTTGTATGTGTCAAATGTGCTTAGATTGTAAGCTCTTCGGGGCAGGGCCTGATGTAAATGTATACATGTAATTGTAAAGTGATACGGAAGCTGTTAGCGCTACATAAATCCATAATAATAATAATATTAATACACTAACCTTTATTTATGTCTGGATGGGAGCAATGTATAAATTTCACTATATATGACCTTTTTAAAAAGGTCAATGACCAATTAATATTAACCCCATAAATATATTGCCTTCTATCTCCCAGGGCTCGAGTGGTAGGAGGGCCTGCGACAAACCCACAACCTCGACGATCAGCCATTTTTAATCAGCTGTTTAAAAGACCGGACCCAAAGTTCTGGTTCAGTTTCGGAAGTTTGGGTCCGGTCTTTTAAACTGCTGATCACGCGTATGTTTCCTTTCATACGCACTGTTAGCTGTTTAAAAACAGCTGATTACCGAGGTTGTGGGCTTGTGGCAGGCCCTCCTATTGCCCGGGCCATGGGAGATATTTATGTATTGGCAGAGACATTTGGATTATTGTGTATATCAGTGGAGTAACTAGGAATCACTGGGCCCCCAGCAAAACTATGATAGGGCCCTGCTTCATCCACAGTGGTTTTCTGAGGCTATATCTGTCATATACAAAATAAGAAGATAGGGCCCCCGAAACGTTGTCTTTGATGTGTGGTCACAAGTAAGCTACTATATTTCATTTGGAGTGCGACCACTCGATTTTGTTTCGATTTTGTTTAGTCTTCAAATCTCTCTTATCTCTGATATTAAAAATTGTAATGTAATAGTTAATGATTTGTTTTATAGAGAAATTAAGTTTTCTGTAGGTTAGGCATGGTTGTTGTGACTATTGTTTATATTAAAATTTCATTCCTTACTACATTTTTCATGGACTAAACATATCAAAATGTTAAATCAAAAGCCACAATACCATGTTTTTGCACAAAAAAAGTTAGACAGCGTTTAAAGATTTGGAGTATACAGGCAGTCCTTAGGTTACGAATATCCGAATATACAACTCCTACTTACAAACGGAGCAAATACTGTACAGCATGGGGTTCTGCATGAGTGTACAGTCAGGTGGTCCACCAGTGGTTAGCTACCCACCTTTACTCTCCTTGTGCTGTACCAGAAGTAGCTCTTAGAAACAGCTGATTGTAAAGCCGTCCGGTGCCGCAATCCATTTTTAAAATGCTACAAACATCTCTATAAGTTGCATTTAATAGGTATGTGTACCTGTTCCAACTTACATACAAATTCAACTTAAAAGAACAAACCTACAAATCTGGTTCAGAACACTGGGACTGCCTGAACAGAGATTATCTGTTCCATACACTACTGTGTTTTCTATTGTCTGGTCAGTTTACTAGTTAGGATTTTCTTTGTCTTTTTAAATGAATTGTTTGGGAAGGCTAGAGGCACCTCCATTTCAGTTTCTGGAAAAATGCATTTTGTCCTGTAAAGTACTTTTTAAATCAGAAAATGTCAAAATCCTTATTGTTAAAAAAGGCCCTAAGTTTGCCCCAACCCCAAAATTAGCACCATTTTAAACAATAAGAACTTTTATTGAATCTCCCTGCAAGAATCGCTAAGTTAAACTTAAACTGGTGCTGCTGATCATATTCATGTCTGTCAAATTACCATGATCCAAAATGTAACAAAGGAATCTTTGTATTCTGATACTGGGAAAGTTTAGGCAGCAGGTGCCTGATAGCTTTTTGAATGAAGGACAGAATACTATTTTCATTTTGATAATATTCTATTGTAGCACAACTGACATTTAGTTCGTCTCTAAGGTCACTTTATAATTTTTTAAGAACAATGAATAATAGTAAGGAACACATGCTTTTTATAAAAAATCTTGTATGTTAATCATACTTATATCATAATGAAAATAATAAACATAATCATACTTTTTATTAAAAGAAAATGCAGATTACTTTAGTGACAAATACGTTTTATTACAGTAGAATTTTGCCTTGGCTTTTATTTGCAGCAAATACATACTCCTAGCACTCCTCAAATGTAAATCAAATTTTTTTTTAACCTTTCTAATGGTAGACTCATAAAGAAGTTTTTTCAGCCTTTTGCACAAATCTTAGCCTTTTACACTAATCAGAAGTTGAGCTTGTTGTGATGGCCTGGCCTTGAATAGTATGCTATAAACATATTTTTTGTGGTTTTTATGTAGATTAAAGGAGAACTTAACTTAATTATAATAAAATTCCTAATGTGAAGGCTATACATTGTAAAATTCTTCTCTAATAAGTTGCATTTATGCACTTGTAACCAATAGATTCTATAACTAAAAAGACTTCTATTTTGTTGCCAGTACAACTTACAGCTTATGTAGTTTTCAAAGAACCTTGTGAGCATGTGCCCCAATTTGTCATGCCCTCTGATCCCCTCTATTCCCTGTCTCTATGCACAGAATATTCTCTATACAGATGTATCCACACCAATAATGAAGTCCCCAACAAGACTTTAAAGGACAGCTATACTCATTGGACCCAGCTGTCAGTAGAAACCAGTGTGAGGACCTAAACCGCCAGGATCCCAACCAATAAGAAGACGCACTTCTACAAAGTGTGTGGTCGGATTTGCTGACTGAATGGAGGACAAAGCCACAAAGGAAACTTTAAGTGTTGCGGAAGATAGAGGGCAAACCCAGTGGTGAGGACTTGGCAGTTTAGGTCCTCACCCTGGGTACTAAACATCTGTGGACAGTGGGTAAGGTGAGTATGGTTGTCCTTTAAAAAGCTGCTTGTTAACCTGCAGTTTATTTTCCAACCAGAATGCATTACTGACAGCCTTTCAGGAACAATTTAATATAGGGGATTTTTCTGCCTCTTATTTTTTTGCTTTTATTGTAGGTGTTCCTTGCTAAAGATATAATTTCTAACTGTACCTGTTCTCATTGTGTATAAAACAATTGTATATGGCTCAGCAGCCTTAAGGGGCCCATACACTGTCCAATCTTGTTAGACGATTTTCAGCCTTATCGGGAAATAGGAACATTTTTTTATCAGACCAATACAATTGTGTATGCCCTGCTTAATACACTAATTTTAGAAATACATTGTCCATGAGGTCACAAGTTCAAATCTTCAGACTTATGCAGCCATACACAGGACAATCCTGATCGTGTGATCAGCTGACTTTTATGGACCCCTTTATTTTTTTTCCTCAGAGCTTGATTGTAAAAACATTTTTGTATGAAATTTAAAGGATTTTATGGGGAAACAGAGATTGCTGTTAAATCTCAGCACTGTGTTTTAATGCTGGTACACACCATGCAATATTTCGGTCCGATCGACTGATAGTTCTGTGTATCTGTCGATAGACGAAATAATCGTATGTTTTTCAGGGTCCGACCGTTCGTCAGAATCAAAAAAACCCTTGATCAGACATGTCCGAAAACCACAGCCCATCGTGCGGCCCTCCTATGGGTTTCCTGCAAGCAGAGGTCCGGATCAGAATACCAGGGGATAGAAGCTTGGCAATGGTTGGGAGTGGGATAGGGTCCACTACACTGTAGCAAAAAATAGTTTTAGAGGTGGAGATACCCTTTAAATAAAACCTCCTACTACAAGATCCTCCCTAACCATGTTCTAATTATTTCTAATTATTTGCTCCTGATCTGCTGCACCCGTGATTATAAATATTTGGTGTAGTGGTAAATGCAAGGGGTGTGCTTGTTTTACATGTGACATTTGTGTTTGTTTAACTACACAGTTAAATTATTACATAAGGCAAACTGTGCGTGATGATTGTTATGTTTGTGAACTTCCAGCGCCAGTGGTATATTAATCAGAAGCAAGAGCAGCACTCCAAAAATCCACTTGCAAAATGAAACAGTTCCTTTAGTATTGATTGGTTGCGCTCATATAAAGGATATAAAAAGAATAAAAGAACAAGTTGTTTTAAAAATTCTTATCCAATTAAAATCCAATAAAACATATATTAAATAGATAATACCACTTACTTTTATAAAATAAGGGTGAAGGTCCAGCCAAGGAGTAGATTTTAAAAGCTTTATTTGGTTCCAAACAGCATAAAAACAGTATCCAAAAATAAAGTGCCCAGTGCAAGGACACAAAATGACATAAAAGTGCAAATGTTGCTTTTCTTTTAAAAAAGGATCCCCTTAGACAGGCTGTGTCCACAGGGGCCAAATTTTAGATTCTAAAGTTAATGCGTTTCGTTGCTTAACCATGCAGCTTTCTCAAGACAGTCTATTTTGTGTATTGGGCGTGTTTTCTTTTAATCTCATAATTTTCACGCTTTTTTTCCCACTTTTCGGGTTTTTTTTCGAGCTTCCGCTTTTCGCGTTCCACCATGCGTTCCAGCGCCATCTTTAATTCGCGTCTGGAATAAAAGTGCATATTTTCGCTTCTATGTGTTTAATTTACGTGCGTTTTTTTGCTACAGGGCTAGGGGGACCTCCCATCTATCTGTGATGATATGGGTATTACGTTAGGGGAACATTTGGGGCTATTGTTACAAGGTGGCTCTGGGTGGTTGCCATGGCTAATAGATGCCAAAAGGTGCTCAAAGCGGATAAATATGGATAAAAATCATATAATAATAATTGATAAAAATTGATAATAAAAGGAAGGGCTAAGATCAATTGATTTAAAAGTACATAAAAAGGATAGAATTGGCTCATGGGCGAATTGTATAAAAACATTAAGATCAATTCTGGCGTTTTTATTCTGATTCTGACTCCACAATCGTGCTACTCACAGTCCTGAGCATTCTCCTCGAGATTGCTTGGGACTGCAGATATTTTAAATTCAGGGAGAAAACTACGGACGAGGGAAACTTTTATGCATTTCTGAACGATTCTGAGGCCGGTGTGAACGTTTGTCAGCCTTGGAAGCACTTGGAGATTCGCTACACACAGATCAGACGGTATTGTCCCTTTCTCGTTCGTGCATACCCATCTTTAGGCCTAGGTTACAGCTTAAAGGGGAAGTTCAGTGCAAATACATATGCTTTTCAGAAAAAAGAGCAGTCTTTTTCCATCCCAATGACCTTAACCTGCCAATTCAGCATTTTGTCTGTGTATAAATAAATGCAACCGAAATACTGACTTCCTGTTTGCAGGACCCCTATTAGAGACCGTTATGGTCTTGCCCTTGACCCAGCGTCTGGATTGATTCAGTTGCTCAGTAGAGATCTGAGCATCTTTGACCCATCCAACAGCCAATCAGTAAAATTACTTTTAGGAACATTCCAAGGAAGTGGTGCATCCTGGGATGAAGATGGACTGTTAGAACCTGAAATGTCAGCTCACTAATGTCAACAGCAGGGAATAGCAAAGGGTATAAAATCAACTGATTTTCAAAATGGGGGAGAATATGTAAATTAACTAAGAAGACATTACACAAACTAACAATTTAAATAATATATATAATTTTCACTGAACTGTCCCTTTAAGATTAGTTTACGTTTTTATACATTATTTTCAATGCAACCTGTTTCTTGCAAGTAGCTGGTATGAATGTAAAATATTTATATGTTCTTTTGGTACCGTGTTCCTAGTTGATTTTCTTCTATCTGGCATATAAATATATAAATCTGTATACCGTTCTTTTGGGGTTGGAAAGCCAAGAAACCACACTGATAAATGTATGAAAAATGAATATAGTTTACTTAATCAAGTTACCGTTACAATAAAACAAAACAAAGATTATTTAAACTTAAAACATACACACTATATTACAATATTTACATGACACATGATTACTTGTAAACTACATTAGTTACCACAGAATGTATACTTCAGTGTTAGCCTTGCTGTTGTCCTGGCCTGTATCCATCAGATCCCACATGACATCCTTCTGGCATGGCATCCACCTTGTCCAATCTCCAGTCTGTGTCCTCAGTCTCTCAGTAGTCCAAGTAGGCTTCTCCTAGTCCAAGAATGCATCTTTTTCCTAGTCCAAGCATGCATTTCTCTACTGGCTCCTTCTCCAGCTTTTTATCCCATTTCCCACTATGCCTCCCCTCATTTTCCCTGATCAATCATGTCCTTCCAACATAGACAGGTGTCTTCCTCTTCCTGATTGCCACAGACAAGACATCTCTGTGATACACAATATGCAAATGAAACTGGCTAACCTATTGTTCATATCCTACTGATGTGCCCAGTCCAGGAACCAACCTTAATTTACACCTGTGTATGAACCAATTATGCAGTATCTTGCCTTCCATAGATATATTGTCTACCATGATTGATCAGGTGTCCTGTGAGAGAATGCTGTCTATCTCTTTTGTATTGCCCAATATATATTGTAAATAGAATCTTGGCATATTAAATGATATAAAACATTTTACATTAATATATGTAAAGGAAATACGATTTCATACAATGGTATATCTGTTGAATTACTAAACTTCAAGTCCAGTTGATCTAAGTGAATACAACAGATACATTGTTCCAATAGACATAGCACATACACTACACTACATACTACAAGCTGTGTCTCACATCTCCCTTTACTGGGACTGCTGGGTGATTTATGAAACTAACCTGTAGGTACAGGGGGTCAGCTCCCATAATCCATATCTGTTGTATTCAATTAGATCAACTGGACTTGAAGTTAGTTCTTGAAGACGTTTTGCTAGTCATCCGACTGGCTTTCTCAATTCAGAATGACTTGTACAAGAATCTGTGGCAATTATGTACCCTGGAAAATCCCAATTAGCATATCACAGCTAAGTGTTAAGGGCGTGATTGGATAGCGGCTAAGAGGTGTTATAGGAACGCCCAGAGTAAGGTGTCAAAACAGCATTGTACATGGCAGACAGTTGGTGTCAAACCCCCCACCTCTTTTTAGGCTTGGTTTCTTTATTTTCACATAAATGGCCTCCTTAACACCTCTCTTGAACCAGTCACGTTCCTTTGCCATTATGTTAACATTACAATCTTCAAAGGTATGTTCAATGCTCTGTGCTGTCACAGCCCCGACCAGATGTCACGGCACCACCCCCTGACATCATGGCCCGCAGGTTGTATATATTGTCATGAGTTGGACCTTTCAAAAGAACAAAAATAAGCATAACAGTTATTTGATTCAGACAGAGGTCTTAAGGATTTTTATTGTCATCTGTAATTTAACATAAAACAGCTGTGCTTTATTCTGTTATTAATAAAAAGCAACATCTATTTTTAAATAGAAAGCTGAACACTTTAAGTTCTACCTTTTAAAACTCTCAAAAATGGATATTTATCCAGTTGTAATATTCAGTAGCCTGGAACTTGCTTTTACTCTTTTATATAAAGCACTGGTCACAAGGAGATTTAATAAAAGTTCTAATCATTGAAAATGGTGCTAATTTTGCCCCAACCAATCAGATCTTAGCTTTCAAATGATAAATAACATCTGATTGGTTAGGACAAAATTAGCACCATTTTTAACGAAAATTTACATTACCCTAATTAGCATATCCAAACTGCCTGCTTTTGCCAGCTAATCTGACTACAATTTTCTAACCTGGGTACACCCCTTTAGATCATTCGTCCAGACCGACTGTTCAACACTTCTGACCAATCACTCAAGATGAAGGACTGTTTGTCACCGATTGGCCATTTGTCCATTTCTCACACCGAAAAGCCATGCAATTTTTTTCATCCCAATCAACCAATACACTGAACTATCAGTCAGTCAGGGCAGAAAATTCATCTTAGGCTGGGTACACATGGAGGGACTTTTTGTCCTGACCGAGCGCTCACTATGAGCAAGTAGGTCGCGGCAAATTCGTCCGCGGCCAAATTTGTGAGCGATCGATTGGGCTGTCCCATAGGGAACCGCACGATCGATTGGAATTTACCGACACGTCCGATTGGTCTTTCGGCCGATTTGGCCTAACGAACGATCGATGTCTGCCATGGCCGCCCGCCCCACACCAGCCAATATTGCCAGGAATCTGTCGGTCGGCTGAAAATATTGGCTGGTGTGTAACCAGCCTTAATCTTACAGATTCTGTCTGTCATTTTTTAAAGATCTTTCATGTGTGTATCCAGCTTTGAACAGACAATTTCTTTGGAACTCTGTTTGTAAAAATGACAAAAATTCACAGACAGATTACCAAACAATAGCTAACTTTGTCCAAGGAAGTAATCCTCCCCTGAGGGTGAAGGTGGTACAGATGATTCACAAACCTTTATTATGTAAAAAAAACAAAAAACATTGTTATAATTGAATAAAAATATAAAGAAAATTAAAAAATTGGATAAATTCTAAATTAAGCCAAAGATCTGGACGATATTCAACAAATCCCATTGGACCCAACAGTATTGGGTGCGGGGTGCAAAAACTACTGACCATGATGCCAAAATACTGCTGCCATCGACATTGCTATTGGTCAGGACCCATTAAAAAATGTCATCATATTTTATCGACTACGTTTACTTTAAAGGAAAATTACCGTAAAAACCGTTCCCAATACACCCATGAATTGTAAGATACTATTACAGTAAATTGCTTTTACATATATGTAAGAAGTGAATAGTCAGCTGATTTTTGCTTCCATTCTGATAATAGGATAATAACCATTTTCTAAATGTGCAAACTTTTTATATATTACCGTATATACTCGAGTATAAACCGACCGAGTATAAACCGAGGTACCCAATTTCACCTAAAAATCTAATAAAAGTTGTTGACTCGAGTATAAACCGAGGGTAGAACTTGGCATTCAAGATGTTTGGAAACTACAACTCCCAGCTAATAAAGCATGCTGGGAGTTGTAGTTTCCCAACATCTTGAATGCCACCCTCACTTGGCATTCAAGATGTTTGGAAACTACAACTCCCAGATGCTTATTAGCTGGAGTTGTAGTTCCAAACATCTGAATGCCAAGTGAGGGTGGCATTCAAGATGTTTGGAAACTACAACTCCCAGCAGCTTTATAGCTGGGAGTTAGTTTCCAAACATCTTGAATGCCACCCTCACTTGGCATTCAAGATGTTTGGAAACTACAACTCCAGCTAATAAGCATGCTGGGAGTTGTAGTTTCCAAAACCTGAATGCCACCCTCACCTCAAACCCAGTTAAGTTTGTACCTGTGGGCTCTCTTCATCCAGGATCTGTGGGCTCTCCTCCATCCAAGGGCTTCATAGGACTGTGTGTGGTAAGTTCCTCTCCAGTTCCTCTCGGCAGCAGCGTCCTCTCCATTCCTGGCCGCAGCGTCCTCTCCATTCCGGCAGCCGCACGATCAGTCCATGTACTGGCGCGCCGGCTGACGTCACTAATTGGCGCCAAGCCCGGCCCAATCAGTGACGTCAGCCGACGCGCCAACATGGACTGATCGTGCTGCTGCCAGAATGGAGAGACGTGCTGCCGGAATGGAGAGGACGCTGATCTTCAAAGGTTGAGTGACTCGAGTATAAACCGAGTCCGAGTTTTCAGGCTGATTTTTCAGCCTGAAAAACTCGGTTTATACTCGAGTATATACGGTAACTCTTGTAAAATAGGGGTCTAAAGCTCTCTTTTTAGAATTACAAGAGGTTGCAGATTCAATTTCAACTTTTTCAACTTTTTATTTCTTTACTAAAATTTTAAATTATGCCTATGCTGTTTTTTTGTATGAAAACACTTAGACTTTCACCAAAATAATAAGGTGGATTATAGGAGCTGACCCCTAGTACCCACTGGTTAATTTCATAAATCATCTAGCAGCCACAGCAAAGGGAGAGGTGAGACAAACCTTATTGTATCTTTGTGACTGTACTTTTTGTGCCTATTCGAACAATGTTGTCTGATGAATTTAGTTCTCCTTTAAGTAAATAGAGCTGATATGATTGACCTCTGTATAGCCGTGCAGCCAACCAATCTCCATACAGCGCCTTGTACATGATTACCACCTGACTGTAATCGCATAACTTACAACAAACTATTACCACACCATAATAAAAGTTTTAGGTAAACTTTACATTAGAGTTCTATCAGCTGCTCTTGAACAACTTCATGCATCCTACTTTGCACACCTGCTCGATCAAATAAGAGGTGATACCCCTGAGTATGTATGTCGCATGGGAGACTAGCCTTCAGATAATCCTGCAACCACACTTTGGAGTGTGTGCTTTGTGACACAGGTATACAGTTTCCAGACCAATATCACTCTTCAGGTTAACAGGAAATATATTCTAACAATAATATATAACTGTATTTTTTCTTGTTGCACACTTGTGCATTGGTGTGTTATGTGCAAATACTACACATAAGGAAAAGTCCATTAATATGTTAATTTAATTTCCAGTTTAAAATCTTAGGTGGGGAATTTATTTTAAAACTCCATAGTGTTAATAAGTTCAGTGAGATTGTTGTGTTTATGAATTAGTAGGGCAATTTATCGTGCCTTGTTTACTGCATTTGCATATGTAGCTATTTATTTAGTAATGCAAGAATTGCAGTGAACAATATTTCAGTATTTCATTTTTGCATATTAAATCTTTTTTTTCGTTAGGTTCCTGAAATCCTCTGGAAAAAGCCTCTTAAACGAACAAACCATTGTTCACATTCAAAGCCTTTCTCTTTCATCATCACTATGGGTCCACTGCTATAATGTAGGCATGTCCTAAGGAAAGCAGAACACTCCATTCCCATCCCCCTCAATAAAGAAGACAAAATTCAGAATGATGGCATTTAAACAAGCTGAAGTGTCACCAATCATTATAAATGGTAAGAAATGTATTTTGCATTGGCTCCCAATTCATACAAATAAGAATACTACTTTTATTTATGTATGCTACTTTAAAAAGCTTTAATTTGGTTGTGCATTTTGTTTACAATTTCTTTTTCTTGTCTCCAAAAAGATTCTGAATTTACTTTGGGAGGTGAAGCTCGCAAGACTTGGCAGAATACCATAAAACAATGCAACATGGTAATTAAGTGACGTATAGCTTCTGAATTCTTACCTCTCTTCTAAACCTCTCAGCAACTTCCTGGGATTGCCAGTCAGTAACAAACAGGACTTGGATGTTATGTGCTAAGAAACCTGGATGTTTTTAAGGGTTTGATAGAAACTTGCCAAGATTACAAACAAAATAGAAGAGTCATTCCTGCAGTATCGTAATCTGCCTTTGTTCAAGTTTTTTTCCTGCTCCCCCCTCCACACTCCACAGGGGGGAATCCAGTCATGTGAAAAGTACTTGTGTCAATAGGAGTTGTGCCCAGTTTGTGTTTTTCCTTGCTTGCTTGTTCTGTTTATGTGCAGTATCACCTTATGGAAGGACTGAGAGTGGATTAAAAAACAGTATTTAGCTGCTTTTGGACTTTTTGGAAACTGAGATTGTGTTATTTACAAAGCTTACAGTGTTATCAGTTCAGAATATCTGTGCCTTTTTTTTTTTTTTTGTACACAGTCCTCTCTGAAGAGAAGTTAACCAGGGATTTTTACTTCTGCTTTAGCTCTTCTTTTAAACTTGATTCTGCTGAAAAAGTGACAAAAATATAATTTTGCTACGGTTGAGCTAATGATCACCAACAAGAAATTTAGTACCAGCATTTAAATAAGGCACGCTGAAGAGACTTTCATTATTTCATTTTTTTCTGAAACCACATCAATGATGTCCTGGAAGCGAAATTACTTTTCTACAGGTCGAGGAGGAGTTCAGGAAATGTTTACTCCACGCAATTCAATTTCAATAGCTCCCAGTAAAGGTTTGATTAATGAGCCAGGACAAAATAGCTGCTTCCTAAACAGTGCACTGCAGGTAAGGTCACTTTTAATAACAAATAACAAACATAATTCCATTCCCAAAATGTACATATCCTGCACCTGTTCATCCTTTTAGCCCTATATATTATGGGTTTTGCCCTAAAGGCATTGCTATCCATAAAGGAGCCCATACTCATTGACCATATTTAGTAAATGCTGCCGGGACCAATAGTATTTAATATTTATGGAGCTACCTTTGTCGGATGGGTACCGGCTCCCTACACTAAAGTATAGGGCGGCGATAACAATTGTTCAGATGAATTGTTTGCATGTATGACACGAAGTATAAACAGAACAATCTTTTCTATGTATGCCCACATCCGCGAACTCATGATCTGATTGTGAGTTTGTGACCGAGGTTGCATGTGTATAGGCCTTAACTGGTATTTTGTGACTTATTTATTACCAATCTCTGTGTAGAGCTGGTATTTATTCTTCAATAATTAGGCGAGGGAAATTTGTGGAAAACAAATTTGATTTTCATAGAAGCATTCAAACCCTTACATCATTATCAATGTAAACTTATTAAAGTTACAGAAATGCTTTCAAATAGCAAATTACAATATATAAATATATAATGAAATACTTTAGTTATCAATTACAACTGTGTCCATAAAGTGTCCATAATTTTTTTCTTATGTGTACTGGAACTAAATGTACTTACTTTAATGAGAATTGACATAATGCCAAGGCTCTATACTCTGCCCAGGGAACTCCATAAGGCAAAAACAAATTTAGAGGAGATATAAGCTTAAACCCCAAGGTCCAAATTTTATCTTCCCGTCAAGTAGGAATGATTGCTTGGGTGGCCATGTGTCATTGTCGCTATTTTTTTCTTATACTAAAATATACAGAGCTGATAGTGAAATATGGAATTTTTGGGTCATAACAGATCCCACAGTTGATGATAATAGTTAATTATTCATTTCTCACGATACACGGGGCCAATTATAACCAAATGCTCCAATCACCCATGTCTGTGTCCAGCATAAGAATGAGTAAAGGCTGACATTCAAGGTAGATTTATTTTTTCTGGCAGTTAAAAAAAATTCCACATAGGCAGCCTCTCAAACAAAAGCTAATCAGACCTGTCAGACAGTCTCATCAGCGCCAGATCATCTTTAGCAAATTTTAAGATGAAATCTGCTAAAGATGTATAGCACATGGGGGTGCAGTTCTAGGGCTGCTTAAAGGGCATGTTCTCCATTTTAAGTTAAGAATTGTGTATAGGTAAATCACCCCCAAACCCCAAAATTGCAATATTTAGAAATCTGAGAGGTGTAAGTCTAACCTGAAACATCTCTTTCTGTTTCCTGGTTCTGCTAGTGAGCAGCTGTCAGGAATGATGCGAAGGAGAAAACAAATCTTCTATTGTTTGGTTCTGCACATCTTTTTTTCTTAATAAATATGGGATCAACCTAGAAGATTTTTGTGGTCCTTTGTATCATTCCTTTTGAAGTTGTATACACACCAGCAAGGAAACAGTTTGATAAGAGTGTTAGACATCACAGCCAATGCTTAGCGCTGTCTCCTCCTAAGCATGTAAAAGCTTGTAAAAAATCTTGGAGAGTTTGAAGTGGGGACAGAAACTTTTGAGAGGCAGAACATTATTTTGCTATATAACAGGTTAGCCCTACATCTGTCCACAAAAAATGTCATCATTTACTTGCTCCTAACTGCTATAGGTTGCTGCCTCCTCCCCCTGCTCAATGAGCTTTTAGGAACTTGAGCATGTGCAGAGGAGGTAAAGCAAGGGAAAGAGTAGTCAGGCATTGGCTTCCATGTCCGCAGTCACAGTCTTGATTGACTGCATGGATGAAGGAGCCAGCTACCACTGCCAGAATGGGGGAAAATATCATATAATATCTTGTTAGAAATACATCTAATAAAGGGCTTAATATATTGGTTGGAATTGGGGGCAGATAACTGACAAGTGTCTTTTTTTTGTTTTAAGGGGGAACATGCCTGTTTTAAACCCTTCAGTCACTAAAATAGTTGTCTCCCTGCTACATTCACAAGTAAACTTATGCTTTTTTGCACTGATTGAAGAATGGGAGGTAAAGGACCTATGTGTTATCTACCGTTGTTCAATTGCGGTTATAGTAACAAGGATTGCAGTGTTTAAATTTACCTGTGAGGTCCAGACTGTTTCCAGCTTAACCTATACTATAGCGCAGGTGTGCACAATATGATAGTATACGCCGAAAGAAGCTGGTAAAAGTCAGAGGTAGTTTCGAAGGAGTGTGCTCACAGGTATATTTAAACCCCGCGATCCCAGCTCCTGTAACAGTAATCGAAAAATGTGAGATAAGACATAGGTACTTTACCTCCCATTCTTCAATAATACAAAAAAGGAAAATTTTACTTCTCAAGTGAACTATTCCTTTAAGTAGAGCTAGCCGATATGTTTGTCCGCATGTGTGAGTGCACAACTGATCAATCCCAATATAGATTCCAATAGAATCACATGCGATCATCAAAGAAGGTTGCTATCCACAGGAACATTCAGGGAGATTCAATAAATGTTCTTATCATTTAAAATGGTGCTAATTGTGCACCAGCCAATCAAATTTTGTTTAACATTTGAAAGCTAACTTCTGATTGGTTGGTGCAAAATTAGCACCATTTTTAACAATAAGAACTTTTATTGAATAACCCTGATTGTATTTTGTAAAAAAAATTCAGCAGTCATGTGTAATATGTACACATTGTAATTACTAGTGGAGTTTTGATTTCGTTTTGTTTATACACATTGTAATTGCTGGTAGAGTTTAAATTTTGCTTTGTGTTGCGAAAACAACAAAAATCTTTTGTTTTTTGATGTTTTTTCCCCTAAATGTTAACTCCTTTCAAAATATATATATAAATATATAAAATCTTGTGACAGAATGATTTTAATCATTTGCCCTATTGGACACGGCAAAAACCGTTACAGCCTACAAGTCTTGAAAATGATTTAATGGGGCGAGCGTTAATATGGTTGAAGGAGAACAAAAGCCAATGTAATAATGAGCTTGAGACAAGTTGGTGTTGGCTGTTTTTTGTAAAGAAATCATCTGCCTGTTTTTATGTTGAGTTGTCTACCCCCCCCATTTCCTTGTCTAGATCTATCATGTCTCTACTGCCTGAGCTTTTCCTAACCTTATATCTCAAACCTTAAGTCTTGTACACAGGCTAGATTTTCGAGTGAGGCGCAACCCCCGACAGCAGAGCGGTACACCCAACGACCGGCCGTTTCGCCTGAGACTCTTCCGTGTGTATGCGCTCGGTCGGGGGTCGTGCCTCGCTCGAAAATCGAGTGTGTGTACAAGCCTTAAGGCTGGGTACACACACAAGCAGATTTTTTCATTGTTCAGGGGACTTACACCATACACTATTTAGACATATAAAAATAGATTAGACTTTCATTCGTCTAATCTTTCTTATGTCTAAATAGTGCAATTTCTGCAACTTTAGATGTTCCTGTGTGGCCCATTTGTTTTGTGATTGCATAGATACAATAGGTAGATAGAGAGATTTTCTCTTTCAAATTCCTTTTCTTATAAAGTGACAATTTTGATAAAATTTAAAAAATGCTATTGGTGGAACTTTATGTTTAAATGCAATTTATTAAAATACTCCATGTCAGCTCTGCTGATTGTAACAGATGCTCACATTATTACCGTAGCCCTTGGTCTTCTAAACATGTCTTCCAACAGTTAAGCTAATTGGACAAAAAGCCACACAAGTCTATTAAATACATGTTAGTTCAATGGAGGAAAGCTGGGGTGTTGTGACACTTCTACATTGTAATTCCATTGAAGTAGCATTTACCAGACCTAGTGAGGAATACATACATTTTATCCTACTGTTTCTGTTTTGTGCTTCAGGGCTGCAGCAACTAAGGTGACCTTATGCATGTTTGGTGGAATTGTATGTATGTTCAACAATTATTGGACAACATTTTTGATTTTATTAAACAGAATATCAAAAATTTAGCTTTACTGGTGGCACCAGCAGAAGGTCTAGATGTGACTAATAATAAATGGGATCAGTATGTACTATAAGCAACTAAAATTCATATTTCCGCCCAGTGGAGCATGTATACCGTATATTCTCGAGTATAAACCGAGGTTTTCAGGCTTTAAAAAAAGCCTGAAAATCTTACCTCGGTTTATACTAGAGTCAACCTGTCTCTTACCTTGTCCGGCGGCCGCGCGATCCGCATCCTCAGTGCGCATCCGGATGATGTCACTACCCGGCGCCTCTCACTTTGCGGCGCCGAGTAGTGACATCATCCAGATGTATGCACAAATAAAGGAGGATTTACCCCTATTTGCAAGTATTTGCCACTTAAGATGTTTGAAATCTACAACTCCCAGCAATAAAGCATGCTGGGAGTTGTAGTTTCCAAAACATCTTGAGTGGCAAATACTACCCCCCTCGGTTTATACTCGAGTCATTGTGTTTTCCCTCCTTTTTTACTTAAAACTAAGTACCTCTATTTATACTCGGGACGGTTTAAAAATTAAGTAAGTTAAAAATTCCATTTTAATTGTTTGAAATTGGTGTGTGGTAACACCCAGGTGGATGGAGTTTGTTAATAGGGTGATGGGATATAGGAGGTGCAGTACCATATTTAAAAAAAAAACATTTTGTCCTGATGATAATACTTGTTAAAGTATTGAAACATTGAAATAAAAACTATTTTTAATAAAGTGAAGTGTGCCCTGGACTTTGTTGTATTTGAAAATAAATAAATCCTGATCATCTAAATAGAGATTTTGCCACAAGGAGAATTATTTGTCCAGAAGGTTTACTATTTATGATAAACAGTAAAATTTGGGCTGTAGCTCATATTAAAAGGGTAACTTTAAGCTGCTGCACATTGTGCCAAGGGATTGTCCTGTAGGTTAAGCACTAAAAGTGCTTGTCCAAAGTTTTTTCTCCCGAGCAGACATTCTTGACCTTTTGCGCTCATAGTATGTCTACACAGTCAGAGGTTTGGTTAAACAAGCCACTCATAGCATACTCAAATTTCGTAAATTTAAAGGGCATGTCCATCCCTTTTTTGATAATTTTCTGTAGTGTAGGGCTCCCTCCCCCAGCCCCAACCGCAATCTGTCCCGGCCCTCTGCTTGCATGAAACTGCAAGCAGGGGACCGGATCGGCAGCCGTGTCCGTGATTGGCTGAGAGACAGCCAATCACAGATGCGGCTTCCGGCTGCACAGAATGCCGGGGGAAAGAGGTAGTTTTTGAACAAACTACTACAGTCCCCCCTTTTGTGAATATATTGTAGCAGAGCTTCTCTGCAGGAAGATTGACCAAGCTTCCATGTGGTAGTAGCCCCCCCAACACTTCCCTTTAATTGGAGGTCTTATGCCTTGAATATTAAGCATTGATGAGAGGCCTCTTCCCTCCTTGTTAAAAGCCAGTAGGCGGGGGAAGTGATAGCCTTTAATACTAATCCAATGCAAAGTCAGGGAGACAACCTTCCCAAGAAAATGCAACCAAGCAGGGAATGTCAGCCCAGATAAATGACCCATGGTAAATTGTTAGGACCTTCCATACTGGGGTTACCTTGACGTGGTTGGAAGGCTTTTCACTTTTATGCATAAAATTGTACCGTATATACTCGAGTATAAACCGTGGTTTTCAGGCTTTAAAAAAAGCCTGAAAATCTTACCTCGGTTTGTACTCGAGTCAATCTTCCTCCTACCTTGTCCGCTGGCCGCGCGATCCGCATCCTCTGTGCGCATCCGGATGATGTCACTACCCGGCGCCTCTCACTTTGCGGTGCCAAGTAGTGACATCATCCGGATGCGCATTGAGGATGCGGAGCGGGGAGCGAGCGGCCTCCGGACAAGGTAGGAGAACTATACCTAATACAGGGCAACATCATAAGTGTTAAATACTTACAAAATAAGAGTAAAACCTTCTTTATTTGTGCATATGTATGCACAAATAAAGGAGGATTTACCCCTATTTGTAAGTATTTGTCACTTAAGATGTTTGAAAACTACAACTCCCAGCAATAAAGCATGCTGGGAGTTGTAGTTTTCAAACATCTTAAGTGGCAAATACTTGCAAATAGGGGTAAATCCTCCTTCATTTGTGCATACATATGCACAAATAAATAAGGTTTTACTTTATTTGTAAGTATTTGCCACTTAAGATGTTTGAAAACTACAACTCCCAGCAATAAAGCATTCTGGGAGTTGTAGTTTCCAACATCTTAAATGGCAAATACAACCCATCGGTTTATACTCGCGTCAATATGTTTTTCTCCTTTTTTTGCTAAAACTAGGTACCTTGATTTATACTCGAGGCGGTTTATACTCGGGGATATACGGTAACTAAAACCCCCCAAGTTTTTACTCTTTGCACTAGCATAGATATGATATATGGGGCCCAGGAATGTGCATTGATCATCTCTTTTCTTGTTTGTACTATAGCGGTTGTGGCTGGGGGGGGGGGTGCCAGGCTCACTGTGTTCAGTTTCTGGGAATTTGGGCAGACATTCCAGGAGAACCCTTTGGAGCTGAGAGGTAAGGTAAGGATTTTTACACTCTACACAGTGGGGCCAGTAGTGGGGAGATTATAGTTTTGGGGGTGGATATGCTCTTTAATTTTTTTCTGTCCAAGCATTTTGTTGAATATCGATTGAAAGTGTCTCAATAAGCTGTGTAAGCTTTTGATGGGATTTTTTTTAAATTAAAATTTAAACTCATACCAAGTTATCAAAAAGGTCAACTCATATAATTTTGTATTCATTCGTAGGTGTTGTGGCACTTGGATATTTTCCGCCGGAGCTTCCGACAGTTAACAACGCACAAATGTATGGGAGATTCCTGCATATTTTGTGCACTTAAGGTAAGAAAATCTAATTGGGACAGGTTGGCAAGATTTCAGCATTCATTCCTGAAAATGGTACACTTAAGTGAGTTTGTTACAAGTTATGGACCTTAAATATTCAAATGAGTCGTGTTTTGGTTCAGCTATTCTTAGAACATGTAATTTAAGAGATTTGAGCATGTTTGACTGATATTTTCTACTTAACTTTCCAGTTAAAGTTATTCCTTTTGAGTAAGAGCCCGAGTGATTGCAGCTATGGGTAAATGTCCCAGATAGCTTTCTCGGTTAACCCATCTACCCTATATATGTTACCTACCTATCTAACGTGGTAAAACCAGCACTGGTCACCATTGCAGCTTATAATTATGAATAGGGAGCTGATAGTGAACACATTAATGTTGGAGCACTATAATGATTTCCACACAAAAATATGTCCTGCAACTGCTTCAACCTAGGGTTCTGATAAGCCTTTGCAATGCATGTACGTATATTGCAAAGTAAGCAGCGCTGGAGCATGATCATGGGTAAAAATGCTGGTTTCTCTTCTCTCTCCTTGTTTAATTTAAGACTGACTGTTAAGACCTTTACCTATGTTCTTTCTATGTGTGATATGGTAGCAGCATCACCTGATCCCCTACACTTCTTGCTCTGAAACCATGTGGCAGTCCCTCCCTGTTTGGTAAATATAGTTGCCCACAACACAGACTGGTAAATATAAGATGCCCACACAGACTTTTAAATCTAAAGTGTGCCCACACAGACTTGTAAATATATAATGCCAAGCCCACACAGGCTGGTAAATATAAGATGCCCTCATACCCAGCCCACACAGACTGGTGACTATAAGATGCCCTCATGCCCAGCCCACATAGACTGGTGACTATAAGATGCCCTCATACCCAGCCCACACAGACTTGTGACTGTAATGTGCCCTCATACTCAGCCCACACAGACTGGTTACTATATGATTCCCTCATGCTCAGCCCACACAGACTGGTGACTGTAATACACCCTCATGCCCAGCTCACACAGACTGGTGACTGTAATACACCCTCATGCCCAGCTCACACAGACTGGTGAACTTAAGGTGCCCTCATGCCCAGCCCACACTCTTGTTTGGCCTGAGCATTCTTGCGGTCTTTTGATGCTAGTAGGGTTGACTGTGATTTACCGACATGTCCAATCACTCGGATTTTGCTTATGAATTGATTGGGTCTGGAATTTTGATTGGGCTTAATTATAAACCAATGTTTACCAGTCCTTATTTAGTGCAATTAGATGGAACTGCATCTAATAATGTTTCATGACATACACACATTGTAACACAACCAAAACATATCATCCGTATCACCTCTTCTGACCAACAGACTACCAGTGGAACTGCCCTATCAGAGTTTGTTTTGGCCAGGTAGACAGCTACTCTGCATGTTACCCATTGTCTGACTTTACATTGTTCTAAGGATTAATATGGAAAAGCTTAATTCTACTCACAAGTTCACTTCTGGAGGGGGTTAACCAACCAGTTTTAACGTGCCTCTTTTCTCTTCCTTCAATTTTATTATGAAAGGACTTCTTCAATTTAATGCACCTTGGGAATATCAGCTTTTTACATGGGAGTTATGTTTATATTGTTTTAAAAATTGTAACCTTTATTAAACTTTAGAAAGTGGAACAAATTTTGCTTAAGGCTAATTAAATGTAAAGTCCTAACAGTGAAAAGGCTGGAGTTTAAGTGGTGAGAATAAACAGTCACTGTGTATTAAGCTGGGTACACACCATACTGAATTAAATCCAGTGGCAGACAAATTCCAATGGAAGCTGTCTGTTATTGGCTATAAAACACACACATTCCCAACGCTCTCTGTATACTTTGTATGGGAAGTGCATATGGCAGCAGCCATTATCAACTCCCTATACTAAAGTATAGGCACAATAGAAATTTTTGTTTACCAACCAATATGAATTAATAACAGATAAACATATTGCCCCATCTCCTCCACATGGGCCTTATGAAATGTTTATAATCTTCTTTTCAAATATTCATTCTGTACTGTTTTGACCTTGCCTTTTTTTTGTTCACAAACATTTTAACTGCTATTTTGTTATGCCTTTTAAAAAGTCATTGAATTCCTAATACTCTCTTTTATATTTGTCTTCCACAGTGTCTGAAAATTAGATATGTTTATACAGTAAAATATTTATATTCACCTGGGTGTGATTTTGTTTTATCTACCTATTGTTTGTCTATCCAAGTTCTTACATAAGTGAGGTCACAGTTTCTGAAAGCGGCTGTCATAAGGAAAACAAGTGTTAAATTATCACAACATGTACTTTAAAGGAGAAAGCAGCAGAAAGATCTGTACAGATAGTTAAATGAAAAGAGCAAAGAATATGAAGGACACAGAAAGGCTGAGGATGTAAATGGACACAGGCAATGAAGGCAATGCATTATTATAGTGTAGAGGAGAAACATGACACAGATAAGATGGACAAATATTTTTTAAAAAGCCCAAATAAAACAGATACATTTTACGGGACAATATATTCTTCAGTGTTTTCATTCAGTAAATGCCTGTAAATTATTTATTTTCAATAAATGTCTTGTCATTTTATGTATCCTATACAAAATGTTTCATATAACACACTTGTATAAGATTGTGATTAACACATCCAACCCAATCTCACTGAGAGCATCACACACTACTATCTCCTCCACAATACCCTGTTAAACAGGTTTTTAAACAATAATTCAGGGATTCCTTGTACATTATCTTCCAAACTGCTGCTCCAAGCCTGCTGTATGTGATAAGTATAGAACTAACAAGCGATAACAATTGATTTACAACATCCAGCAGTATGGCAAGACGCTGTTTAATTTGTTCGGGTGAAAACTGGATAGTAATGCCTATTGTGCTTTTTATACAACCACCCACATTCTGCCTGTTTATATAGTTTCAGAAGTTATTGAAAAACACAATAAAAAAAGTCACCATAGGTTGCAACTAAATTAAATGGAAGTGATATCTCCTTAGTGAATTCTTTCTCTTATCAATGTTTTTCGAAATAAAACACTGTTACCTTCATAAGATGTAACACTGCCACAGAATATTCAATACATAAAGTCATAATTGTCAAGAATGGAAAATGTTTAGAACTTTGTAGCAGAGCTTAAATGTCTTCATCATGTAATTGGATAACTGTATTATGAGCATTTAAAGTTTCCTAGTTATCCATATTTTAAAATGGCTGGGAGGAGTTGCTGCAGCCATTGACCTACATTTTTGCTTATTATCTGAATGACTAGTCCTGTAATCATAAGTAGGGTGCAGACATTAAAGAATGTTAATGCAATAAGGTTATTATGAGACTGCAACTTTTTCTTTAATGTACGTCACTTCATACTGAAATTAATGACAATAACCATCACACTGATCTATGCTTCTACTTAAAAATGGAAATAATAATAAATTCCCAAGTATAGGTCACATATTTCAGATTCCAGTGTGAGAACAAATAATAATAATTATTTTATGGAATGCGGAGATGCTGCCTAACATTTGATTTAAACTCATGGAAGGGATACTTGTTTTGTAAAGATACACCCAGGCCAAGCCCTGAGCAAGCAACTAAAATGCTGAAGTACAATTAGGGGGTGATGCTATATCGGGCGCTATCTGGCCGAGTTAGTGCACAACCAACACTAAACAATCTACTATCGGTTAGCATGGATTTATCTAGTACGAATGTACTAGATAAAGGATAAGTACACTTTCTAGACAACTTGATGTTTGTGGGTAGCTGTGGCTATCACCCTCCCATATCCTACCTGCAGTGGTTGAAGGTTGCTGTGTCTGTTCTCTGTGTCTGTATGCAGGGAAGTGTTTTAAAAAAGCATATCTACCCTAAAATTAAGAAAGGACCCACCTTTTGTTCTTTTACACCATCCCCAAAAAATATTTACAGCTTTCTAAAAGCCATCAGGAGTATTAAAGGTGAGGCGCAGTATTCTAGCTGTCCTCCCCGTAGTTGCCACATCCTTCCCATGTATCTTTTCATTCAAATCTGTTTACCTTAAAAAAGTTGTTCATTGTAAATTACATACAGGCGTATGTAATAAAACTTCTTATCATTAAAAAATAGTGCTGATTTTGCCCCAACCAATTAGATGTTAATTACCATTTGATTTGATTTGGGGCAAAAATAGCACCATTTTTAACAATAAGATTAGGGTACATAGGCCTGTTAAACTCTTGATTTATAGCCCAGAAAAATGGTTTATGTCAGATTAAATGTCGAATTGACATAGTCGAAGCAATGTGATTGTACGGCCAGCATTACATATGTAGCCATAAACATAGCTGAAAATAAAAGCAGTTATCACGATCTTTGCAAATAAAAAAAGTATCATTTTAGATGAAAGTGAAGTTACATTCATTGCTTCTTTAAGTAAAACTGGACACTATTTTTTTATTTTAGTTTTGACTAGCCTATCTAGTTGTCCTGGAACAATGCCCCACTCCTCTTCCCACTCCTCTTGCAGACCGGACGAGTGATGAATTAACTAGACATGACACTGTAGGTGGTTTAATCGTGACAGATAAAACCCAATGAAGTAAACTCAATGAAGTAAAGATGCTCTTAAAATTGTATAGACATTCTCATAAACAGGTCTTGTCTCATTGAGTGAGTTTTTCTTATAGGTCATTAATTACTAATAAGCACTTGTCTAAGTGCTTTATATATATAAAGATCCACTAGAGATATTATTTTGTTTTCTTTTTGCTGTAGAATATTTAGGAACAAAGCCGAGTTGAAAACCAAGAGACTAGATGCAGAAAAGTAATGAACACCTTTTGCATTTTACAATCACTGTTATTGAAAAAAGAAAAATTAAAAAAAAACCACTTTATGTACATTCACAACCTATGTCTAGATTTCAAGGTACAGAAAAGTCTTACTAACACTTCTAAAGCATATTTCATCCACAGATATTCACTTTATGTTATATATTAAGTCGTGTCCAGAAACAAAGAACTGTATGTACCCTATGAAGAAAATATGAGCAAGTAAAACTAAAGAATAACATACTTTTAGGAAAGATAAGGCTGAGATCCAGCACCCTAAATTGATTACTTAAAATTTACAATAATTTTAGGTCTGCTAGCACATGTATAATGCAGTTCCTTTATCTTCTGGCCCAGTGAAAGGGGAGGACAAAACTTAATTGCAGGTTGCAGCTGAGGATTTTATCACTGATTGTAAGACTGAAGATCATTTTCTCCAACTATAGAAACAATGTAACTATAAAGCTAGGTACACACACTAGCGATAAAGCCCCGATACCATTGGATCCGACGGTATCGGGGCTTTATCGCTGTTGTGTATAGCGGTTTTCCCGAATGAGCGTGCAGCCGCCGAACGTTCCCATCGGCTGAATGGTTGTTCAGGAAAAAATTAAAATACCCATCGGATGCACCTCCCTATACAGGAGTCTTCCGCAGCTGAGGGAAACACAGTTGCTCGGGACTGTGTGTATGCAGATCTTTGAAAGATCCTGTCTGTCATCTTTCAAAAATCCATAGTGTGTGTACCCAGTTTAAGATTTTAATCTGGTTTTGCACAAAGAAAATTACTGATACAAATCAACCTGTGAATATGTACAGGGCCACTGTAAAAGTATGGTGGTAGATTTACAGGTCAGTTCGAAACCAAAAGGGAGCCTTAGAATCCCAATCTGAGGGTCTACTCTTCCTGCATTTAGCATGTATTGGAATACCTGAATAGGCTGAAGGTTCACAATACTCAACAATGTGTGGCATGAAGGGTCCAATTTACCAATAATCACAAGTGCTCCCTTTGCAGCTTTGGGTAAATTCTGGTCTTACCTGAGGTTCTACTTTAACCGCAGCAAAAAAAAAAAAGGAATGCAAAATGCAGCTACAATCACAATATTGACATTATTCTGGTGGCTGTGCAGGCAGGGGTGTTCCTAGGGATTTTGACACCTGAAACATTTACTTTTAAATGCCGCCTATAGGCAGACAGGGGCAGCACGTAAAGTGGGCATGGCTTCATCAGGGAACATAGGCGTGGCTTGTGGAGGTGGGTGTCGTGGGCTGACTAACACTGACTGGTGAACTGGAGGGCTGACTTAACACTGATTGGTGGTGCTGAAATGCAGTATTGCAGGAAGGAGGATTTTTTTTAAACTGACGTCTTTTTAGTGTTCCACAGGGGTGTGCCCTGAGCAAATGTTTCAGTTTGCTTCATGGTAGGGGCACCCCTGTGTGCAGGTGATGTTTCCAAAATGGGCTACTGCTCCAAATTTCTTCTTTTACCCATGCTTATCAGGCCAGCCTGTGTTTCTCTGTACACACGGGCACATTTGATGCCAACTATTTTAAAATTCCTTTGTCTGGGTTTGGTGCATTGATATACAACTAGACTCTAAAGGCAGCCATAGGCATGGTCAACATTACATAAATCCTGGAATTCTGACAGTTTTTGACTAATAACAGGAAGGTGTGGGGGCTAAAACAACCGACCATGATGCCAACAAACTGTTGTCATTGACACCCCGGATGGCGCACAGCCGACTAATCTCCATATAGCTTATAAGGGGTGGGTCAGGTGCATGTGTGCAAATACCTCTGCACATGTAATCTGTCAGTGGTGTTGAGACACCTTTATGTGTACATAGAAATATATAAAGCTCCTTGTTTTCACTGTTTATAAATCAAGATCTGTAACTTTTTTTTTTCTGAACAGGGAATCTTCAACCAGTTTCAGTGTAGCAGTGAAAAGGTTTTACCATCAGATGCTCTACGTTGTGCCCTTGCTAAAACGTTTCAAGATGAGCAACGATTCCAGTTGGGAATAATGGATGATGCAGCAGAATGCTTTGTAAGTATCAATTGGTATAAAATACTACAAAAAAACACCACATAATCCTAGTTCCATAATTTTTGCAGTACTATATAGGATATTAAATCTTCAAGCAGTTCCCTGACGATATAAAAGCATGAAGCTGCAGCCAGAGTGCTTCTATACAGGGCAGGAAATTCCAAGGTGACTTAATATGGGCCTATATGACTTAATATGAATGGGCCTATTATTTCTTATAAATCATTAGATTTTAGATTTAAAAAAATGGCTTAAGGCTGTGTACAGTTTTTAAAACAATTATGTCTGTACCATTGCAATGCAGTAATTTTAAAAGTAAATAATTTGAAGATACTAACCATTGTTAAGATTCTTTTCCCAACCTCAGGTCAGGCAGGATTAATCCTCTATAATTCAGTTTTTACCCCAGAAGCAGGAGAGAGAGAGTAAATGAGTCATAGGGGCCTGCTCTCTGCATGCAGACTGCATCATGGTTAAAAACTATCACTGAGCTACAGAGGATTCTTCCTGATTAACCAAATATTGGAAAAAAGAAAGTACGCTTTGGTCCGTCTCTTCTAATTTTAAAGGGTCTGTGTAATTATTCCTTCTCTTCTCCGTTTCTTTCCCCCTATATTTTTTTAAGCTGGAAGGACTTACGGTTGGCTTAAGGGTTAATCATTTAACCAATGGCAATATCCTGCAGCAGAGCATACTGGTAAAATTGTAATGGAGGATTGTGATAAATTATATGTGCAGAGGGCACTTTATGAAATATTCAGATTCTGCTGAATACAACACAACCAAAAAACCTTATAGATTAACTCTGATATAATAGTGTTTACCATTAGGACATTGGACAAATATAAACAAAAATGGGCCATTGCAGTTACATGTAAATAATACATGACTAAAGTTTTAAACCCGTGCTTTCAATGATCAGTTTATAAATGCATTAAGTATGTTAGGGCTGGTATAATGTGCAAAATTGCAAGTCAACAAAACCTCCCTCATTGTCTTTCAGATGTGACTTTGCGTAAATGTAAGACATGGGATTGCCAGTAATCTCGAAGGACCTCTTAAAACAATGACCTACTCCTTTTACTTTTAGATTTACTTGTCTGTCTGTGAGCAATAGCAATTCACACTGTTTGTACCCAAAACATCTAATTAGTAGTTTAGTTTAAATAAATGCATTTTAAGTTTTAATTGTACAATACATTTTTTTCCAGGGTATCACAAATTAAATATTTGGGGTATCACGCAAAAAAATATTTTGAGCTAGAACGTCCTTTTCAATTTGTTTTCCCATTTATATTAATGACAGGAAAACCTTTTAATTCGCCTTCACATTCACATTGCTGATGAGTCCAAAGAAGACATCTGTACTACTCAGCACTGCATTTCCCATCAGAAATTTGCCATGACCTTGTTTGAGCAGGTATGCTGTAATGTTTTTCTCTGCTACAGAGAATCATGATTGGTTTTGTCATGCTCATTATACTCAATATATTTGTTTTGCCCCTTGTTGCAGTGCGTTTGTACAAGCTGTGGTGCCACTTCTGATCCCCTGCCTTTTATTCAGATGGTGCATTATATCTCTACTACTGCACTCTGGTAGGCTTATTTTCCTATTACTCAAAAGTATACCGTACTTGCTTTAGGTTAAACCTCTCATCTCCCTGGGGAAAGGTCTACATTACAAAGAGCACCTATTTTAGGGAAAGACTGTCACTATTTCATCAACTGTTTCATTAGAAAATGCCTTGTACATATTATAATTCTATAAACTGCAGTGCTCAACCTCTTTCCCATTTCCCAGTAAGGTAGGAGATTGCACTATTCTCTTATCTACGCTGATTGCAGGGCTGTCAAAAAGCAGTTCAAGCTGTGGCTGACAGCACTCCTGTTCCTTCCGTTACCTCCCCTTTTGAGACTTCCTGCCCTCCTTAACGTTGTCTCACATAAACACTCATGGGGGGGGGGGGAGATGGGGCATGCTTTGCACTCACTTATTTGAAGATAATAAGAGGTTGAAAATACTGTCTTTTACCTCCCTTGGAAATGTAGTTTGGGAAGGTGGAACATATGGGTTTGGGCAGTATAGTTCCCCTTAAAGCCGATGTTTCTGAGCAGCACTGAATTCAAGGCAACCTGACTTCCTTTGAAACATATACTACCTAATGTACCATATATGTTGTGTTTTCTTTGGCTACTAAAATCTAGCAATCAGGCAATCTGTATGCTGGAAAGAAGAGAAAAACCAACCCCTGACATGTTTGGGGAACTTCTGCAAAAAGCCAGTACAATGGGAGACATGAGAAATTGTCCGGTATGTGAACCATTGAGGCAAACTATTCCGTGTTCTGAATTCTAAAATATTTTTGTAAAATGTAGCTTGCTGGTACTTCCATAAGTTAAGGATGGTACACACCATGCAATATTTCCTCTTCCGACTGATCGACCAGGAGGAAGGACTATTTGTCGGGGCAATAGTGGCCACAGCCGACAGTTTGTTCCAACCGAGTGTGCAGTACATAAAGGATCACACGATAAGCCGTGGTTTTTGGACATGTGCGTTTGTCTGATTCGGACTGATTCTGAGTCGGTTGTGTCTGAAATACAATGTTATGTGTGTTTGTCCTATTCAGACGAACAGTCCATTGTGTGCGACACACCGTGCAATATTTCGGCCCAATCGACCAACAGTTCAGTTTCAGCAGATCGGGCCAAATAATGTTTATATAAAACTTTTATGCCTAAAAACTGAGTTCCTTCACTAAAATTTTTAACTTATTTACAGTTCTTAACATTTGATTTATATATTTGTAGAGTAATTGCGGTGAAAAGATCCGAATTCGGCGTGTGCTGATGAATTCTCCTCAGATCATCACCATAGGGCTTGTTTGGGACTCTGATCATTCAGACTTAGCTGAAGATGTCATTCACAGTCTTGGAACTTGCCTGAAGCTTGGTGATGTACGTAAGCTACTCTGGTGGGAATTTTGGTGAAAAAAATCTAAATAGATACTAAATGCAGTGGCTAAAGGATAATATAAAAACTATAACTTTATTATTTGAATTATTTTATGTGATAATAGAAAATATTTATTAAAAAACTAAAAAAAAAACCTCTGTGTTCTGGTAGGGAGAAAAAACAACAGTGAAATATTTTTCACTGGTAAATATTTTGTTCTGTTGATTTGTTGGCAAGTTTCTTTCTGGTAAATAATAATGTAGACTATTTGATGGCCAAATAAGCTTAACTAAGCTTAAATAAGCTTAAACCTAAATTTAACCATTACAAAAGAAAACATTTGTATTTTACAACTTTTTTTTTTTGACAGGTTTATTAACAAAATTTACATCTTTTGTCTCTTCAGTTATTTTACAGGGTAACCGATGACAGAGCAAAACATTCTGAATTATATTTAGTAGGAATGATTTGTTACTACGGCAAACATTACTCTACTTTCTTTTTTCAAACGAAAATTCGCAAATGGATGTATTTTGATGATGCTCATGTTAGAGAGGTAAGAAGAGTATTTAAAATGCTCACAATACATACTAAAATGTTTTTATGTATGTATTTTATTTCTTATATAGCGCTACATATTCCGCAGCACTTTACAATTATTTACTCAATTCACATCTGAAGAGCTTACAATCTAATCACTTTTATGTACACATTTAACCTATCAGTATGTCTTTATGATTGTGGGGGAAACCAGAGTGCCCGGAGGAAACCCACTCAAGCACAGGGAGAACATACAAACTCCTTGCAGATGTGTCCAAGGGTGGAATCGAACTCAGGACGTCAGTGCTGCAAGGCACCAGTGCTAACCACTGAGCCACCGTGCTGCCCGGATGTAATGACTATATTAGAAAAGGAGGTCTATATATGTATATTTATTGACTATATAATTAAAAGTGAATTAAACATATGTACATTTTTTTAACATCTGGAGATCACTCCATCTTGGCCTTGTGCATGAGGGCCTGTACTTAAAAAGGATGCATGCCTCCCTTAGGCCAGCCAATGACAGCATGCTCTCTGGACAGAATTTGCTTTTCATTGCCTAGCTATGAGGGGAAGTAGGCACGAAACCACAAGCAGTACAAAGGAGGCAAAATTGGCCTGACATTAAAGGGATTGTAAATAGCACATGGGTATGGTATAATGTGGATGGAGGTGGGTTTTGCATTCAGTTCTTTAAGGAACTTGCCTGTTCATATGGCTTTACTCAGGGAAAGAAGGCAAGAAACGACAAGCAGCACAGTGGAGGCAAACATGGACCTGACATTAAAGGCATTCTAAAGAGTACTTGCCTGCTCATATGGTTCATAGCTGCTGCTTTACTCATTAAAACAGATATAAAAGATACACACCAGAATTTACTTTGTCTGACAGCTGCTTAATGAATGTCTGACACAGGGTTACAATTACAATACAATTTAAGCCCTAAAAAACAGTAAAACCTTTTTTTAGATCACAAATGGACAGAATCCATTTACCGGTATCTGTGATCATTGCCTACATTTGTAATTCCTACCAAATAGATATCAACCATAGTTTGCTGAATATATATCTCCCCAAAAATATTTTTAATGTCTTTATGGCTGGCACACACAGGTCTATAATTCTGGCCAATCAAGCATTACAGCTGATATTTAGGTTAATTGAGCCAAATTATAATTTCCAATCCAAACAATTACTTCTAGGATTTGGAGTATGTAATATGTTCGCTCACTGTGTGTTGTAACAGGTACACTTGAAAAAGAATGAAACATGCCGTAATATATTAGCAGCATTAAAACTTATTTGCTACAGTTCCAAATTGTTTGAATACAGGTTATCAGTAATTCTATTTCTGCAGGCAGGTAGACAGTTTGTTCTACAATATGATTAAATGGCAACAGAAATTACGATTCAGTGTCAGGATATTTACTTGTCACACAACAGTGAAAAAACAAGCAAACTTTGTCAGAATTGTTGATATTAATATATATACAATGAATGCTAGTAATGGCGCACTAAAGTGTATGGGCTTCAGAACAATCAATCCCCACTTGCAGCGGTATGGAGTGGTCAGCGGTATGGAGCGACAGATGGTTTAAATCTGCTTTGAAATGGTAGATACATTCAATCAGCTCTGCCATGGCCTGGCTTGGGAGCTAGTTTCAAATGCAGTCAAGTTTATATACCATATAAACTTTAAAGGAGAACTAAACCCAATTTTTATATTCCAGAATCTGAAAACAACTTCCCTAAAAACACCAATAAGCTATAAAATCCCACTTCAGTAAATTGTATTAAAGTAAATCAAAGCCTGTTAAGAACTGGATGAAGTATCTGTGTGTATGTGCAGTGTCAGACCACACCTCCTGACCTCAGTCACATGCTTCCTTGCTTTATCTGTCCTGTAAAAGGATTGGCTAGAGATTATTAATGGGTGTGACCAACTGTAACAAGTTTCTGCCATAGCTAAGGACTGAGCATGTGCAGAACATAATGGTCGTTGACCAAACTGTCTGATACTAGAATGCTGTGAAGTAAAGCACAAACCATATGTTATTTAGGTAAATTTCCCAGCACCCGTATCAAAATGAGAGGTAAGACACAGATTACTGGTTTTATATCAAGGTGTTCTGCCTTCTGGTTCAGTGTTGTTCTGTGGCTTTAGTTGTCCTTTAAATGAAAGATGAACTGTTTCCAGGTAAGTACAGAAATATGAGAATAAAATACAGTTGTTCACAAAATCTGTTAAATACTTCTTTATTGCTGGCTACATGTACAAGGTTAGGATTTTGTGGAAAACATGGAAACCTTGTGATAAACTTTACTTTAAAAATCATTATTCATTGATCAATCACATCAGTAAATGCATTAAAGCACCGTATAGTATCTCCCTGGATTTTATCCTTGTTGTTTAATTTTTTGTAGATTGGTCCAAAATGGAAAGATGTTGTAACAAAATGTATAAAGGGTCATTATCAGCCACTGCTACTTCTATATGCTGATCCTAGAGGGACCCCAGTATCAGTACCTGATGTGCTATCTCAAATGGATCTACGCCAGTACTCTAGAACATGTTATGACAGTGAAGATTCTGGTAATGAGTTTCCTTACATTTACTAGTCACATTAAATCTGTTAAATTATGTTTTATACTTTAGAACTGTTTTATATGTCCCAGAATAATGTGCCTGGCAAGTTTCTTATTTACTTTTTTGGAATATGTAAAATAGTAAACTTTTTTTGATCAGTTTTTAGAAAGTGGAAAAAAACTTATTTCGTTAGAGTGGTTAAATATACAAATGTATAATTAATGTGGGGAACAGCACAAATGTAGTGACATGGCATGTCTGATTTTAAGCTTTTAAAATATCATTAAAGGGTATTTCCACCCCTCAAACTAATTTTTACTATGTGCCTGGAAATGGCTATAAACCTCTCCCTCGACCTTATAGCAGTGACAGGTCCCCCCAAATGTACTTACCAGCCTTCGTTCCCCCGACGCCTTCTGCTTGACTTCCGTGTTTTGGAAGTCAAGCAGGAGGGGCTTGACCGGCGTCGAAGTTTATAGCCATTTCCAGGCACATAGTAAAAATTAGTTTGACGGGTGGACATACCCTTTAAAACAAAAACCAAGTCACTATATTAAAACACATATCTATTTATTTTTTAAATAATGTAGAGAACTAAAGGCTGAATATGTCTTCTTATCTCAAGTTTAAGTTTTGCTGAATTAAATGGTGTATCACTTGCCTTTATATTTCATAAGGAGAAACAGCCTATCAAACTTCTAGTAGAAGGAGCACCATGTAGTTTTAAAAGTGACAGTAACTGAAAAAATTACCTGCCTTTTTTTTTTTTTCTATATTTTTAGTGCTGTCAGGAACTTGACCCCTTTTCCCTCTCAGTGCTCCCTGAGCCACTAGATCTCCTCATGCCCTGTTCAGCTCACTCCTAGTTAGTATGCATGTCTCCTCTCTATGTATCCACCCCTCCCCAAACTGAGGCACAATTAGAGTGTGGAGAATGTGCAGGGAAGACATACTAGATGTTACCATTGGTAACATCTAACCCGATGAAGGAGGTTAGGACTCCGAATTGCTTGCTATATTTTTTTTTTTTGTCTAGTTATTATCTAGTTACCGTTTATGGATAACACGGTACAAACCTGAACTATTGGTATAACTAGGAATAACTGGGCCCACTGCAAAATTATGATGGGGCCCCTATCTGTGCTTCATCCACAGTGGTTTTCTGGTAAGAGGCTATATCAGTCATAGGAAAAATAAGAAGATGGGGCTCCCGTATAAAATACACATAGTTTTGCTGAATTCTCTTTGTGCAGGTATGGTGTCTGCAAATCAATAGATCTTTATTTTTGGCATGCTCAGGTATATTATGCAGTCAAAATATCCTATGTACTAAAAAACGCTGGACCCACTTGCTCGCGCTGAAATGCCGCCCACTATGCAATGATTGGCTATCACTAACAGTGTGACATTTCTTTTCCTAGTAACTAATCGTGGCACTTAGTTACTAGCAAGGAAATGTGGGCGTGTGCTTTACTTTACTGGACTGTACTGTGGAACGAAGAACAACTCTGCCTGCCTCAACTTAATGGTGTTGTAAGTACATGGAACAGAAGCAGAACCCAGTTATCACAGCCAATCACAAGCAGTGACAGTGCTTGCAGTCACCCAATAAGCTTGTATGAAGCAGTTATGGACGCATGCCTACACAGAGCGGGGAAACTGATTTGAGATCCTGCAGAGAGATAGTTGCTGCTATCCGTAAACTATCTCAAAAGCCAATCAGTGGCTTTTGAAGTTCAGGGTAAATGAGAGTGCAGGATTATTTCTCCTGTTTATGTGGAGCAGGAAATCAATACCAGCTCACCGCATTACAGGACCTGTGCTTTGCCTCTTTTAGTGAGCTGCTTTAGTAAGGCTGGAAGGCAGATCTACAGGTAGGGAAAAGCTTTTAAGTGCAAGTGTTGATTAAGTGTGTGTCTGTGTTTGTAACTGTGTCTGTGTTAAAGTGTGTGTCACACTGTGGGCACTATTAAATGTACCAGTCATACTGTGGTGGTCCCTATTTTATGTACCAGTCACACTGTGGGCACTATTATAAAATAGGTACCATTCACACTGTTGGCACTATTAAATATACCATTCACACTGTTGGCACTATTAAATGTACCAGTCACGCTGTTGGCGCTATTAAATTTACCAGTCACACTGTTAGCACTAATAAATGTACCAGTCACACTGTGGGCACCATTAAATGTATCAGTCACAATGTGGGGAATATTCAATGTACCAGTCACATTGTCACCACTATTAAATGTTCCAGTCACACTGTTGGCACTATTAAATGTACCAATCACTGTTAGCACTATTAAATGTACCAGTCACACTGTGGGCACCATTATATGTACTAGTCCCACTGTAGGCACCATTATATATACCAGTCACAATGTGGGAAATACTGAATGTACCAGTCACACTGTTGGCAAACTTATATGTACCAGTCACACTCAGTAAGCAAACTTGTATGTGACAGTCACACTATGGGCAAACATTTTTATACCAGTCACTGTGGGAAGTTTTATATGTCCCAGTCACACTGGGCAATATTATATATACCAGTCACACTGTGGCCAATATTATACTTATCAGTCACTGTGGGCAAATTTATATGTACCAGTCAATGTGGGCAAACTTGTTTTGTAATAAAAGTTTTAGAAGCACCCCTGTGAAAGATAGAGGATAGAGACTGCAAGAGAAAGAGAGAGAATGTGTGTGATAGAGGATAGCTACTGCAGAGGAGAGAAAGTGAGAGATAGAGGATAGAGACTGCAGGAGAGAGTAAGAGTGTGAGTGATAGTGGCTAGAGACTGCAGTAGAGAGAGAAAATGTGAAAGATAGAAGATAGAGACTGCAGAAGAGACAGAGTGAAAAAGAGACTGCAGGAGAGATAATGTGTGGGACCTTTACCATCTGTTCTAACTGTTTGGTAACTTTATTGGCTTTTTTTTCACTGTATGAGAGCTTTACTGTATGTTCTCACTGTATGGGACCTTTACTGTCTGTTCTTAATGTATGGGACTTTTACTCTCTGTTCTCACTGTATGAGACCTTTATTGGCTTTTCTCACTGTATGGAAGCTTTACTGTCTGTTCTCAATGTCTGGGACCTTTAGGGCACGGCCACACTGCAACGCAAACGCAATTGCATGCGATTTCATGTGCGATTTCGTTTCTTTTGCGCATGCGTTTTTCATTAAATATTGAAAAATGCATGCGATTGCGATTTAAAATGAGGAACGCAAATCCCAACAGCAGCTCACCCGAAAAAACTTGCGTTTTCAGTGTGTTGCCGCGTTTTCAATGATATGAAAAAAGCGCAAATGCAAAAAAAGCGCAGCAGTGTGGCCTAGCCCTTACTATCTGTTCTCGCTGTATGGAACATTACTGTCTGTTCTCACTGTATGGGACCTTTTACTGTCTATTCTCACTGTATGGGAGCTTTACTGTCTGTTCTCACTGCATAGGAGATTTCCTGTCTGTTCTCGCTGTATGGGACCTTTACTGTCTGTTCTCACTTTATGGGACCTTTACCATCTGTTCTCACTGTATGGGTGCTTTACTGTCTGTTCTCACTGTTTGGGACCTTTACTGTCTGTTTTAAGTGTATGGGACCTTTACTGTCTGTTCTTACTGTATGGAACCATTACTGTCTGTTCTCTCTGTATTGGAGCTTTACTGTATGTTCTCACTGTATGGGACCTTTACTGTCTGTTCTCACTGTATGGGACCTTTACTGTCTGTTCTCACTGTATGGGACCTTTACTGTCTGTTCTCACTGTATGGGACCTTTACTGTCTGTTCTCACTGAATGAGACCTTTACTGCCTGTCCTCACTGTGTGGGACCTTTACTGTCTGTTCTCACTGTATGGGACCTTTACTGTCTGTTCTCACTGTATGGGACCTTTACCGTCTGTTCTCACTGTATGGGACCTTAACCGTCTGTTCTCTGACTGACAGTTAAGGTCCCATATATATATATACTTTCCTGCAGATGTTATTTTTTCATATTTTTTTCCACTAAATGTGTTAGATATTGTTAAAAGTAATTTCATATAGTTAGGTTAGCTTTAGGTAGTTTGTTATGTTAGGTTAGGTTAAAGTAGGTTAGTTAAGGCCCTGCTAAATGTGTCTACCTTGACGGCCAAAGGTTTTTATTCTTCTGGAATTATGGTGGGGATAAATGTCTATTTAAAGAAATTGTATAAATAAATACTTCAGTGATGGCAAGTTCAAAATGACCACATGGCTAGCCACACCCTCCCACGAAGCCACAACCACCCAGTTTTTCAATCGGTGCGCTACGCATGCCGCATATAGGTGGCATTTGGGGTTTGGCTCAGGTGGCAAAAACCCAAGAAACACCCCTGACAGTGTCCTTACCAGAAACAACTGGTTTGATGACATCTGCTGTTGCATATAATGTTGCAAATAATGTGCTCTTTATTAACAGTTGGTGCTTTCCTGATACTTTTAAAGAAAAATGAAACCCCCGTTTTAGTATTTATGAAGTGCTTGGTTTAGCCCACAACTTAATTGTTTTTGGAATCAAAGCTCATTGCACACATACAGGGTTATTCAATAAAAGTTCTTATCGTTTAAAATGGTGCTAATTTTGCGCCAACCAATCAGATATTAGCTTTCAAATGTTAAATAAGATTTGATTGGTTGGGGCAAATTTAGCACCATTTTAAACGATAAGAACGTTTATTGAATCTCCCTGATAGTGCTCAATGCAAAACTTAAAGGTTTGACATTTTTCTTTAGGTAGAGAGCCCTCCATATCCAGTGACACTAGGACAGATTCTTCAACTGACAGTTATCACTACAAGCATTCACACCACGAGTCTGTGGTTAGCCACTTTTCTGCAGAATCACAAGGAACTGTTATCTACAACTTGGAAAACGATGCAGCATCACAAAGCAGCAGAGACACAGGTAATTTTTCTACCAGATCATGAGCTAAATAATAATTATTAAATGTTCCCAGTTCTGATTTTTTTATAACATATCTGTAAGTAACTTTACTGTGCAATGTTAATGTGTCTGTGTTCCTCCAGAAGGGGCAAACATTATAAATGATAGGCAATTCCATGCTTTAAAAGAATAGTTAACTCAGAATGTGAACTATTCCTTTACTGTATTAATTAAAGAATGGGAGGTAAAGGAGCCCGTTCTTCAATTAATTTAGAAGGAGCTAGGAACAAATGAGTTAAACTTACCTTGTGCACAATCCACAGCCGGCTCCACTGACATGTCCCGACCACTTTCGCATTCAGTGTAACTATAGGGCCCAACCACATATTGCATGCTATAGTTAAACTGAATGCAGAAGTGGTAAGGACCTGTCAGTGGAGCCGGCGGTCAATCGAGCAAGGTAAAAGTTTAACTTTTAACTTTGTTCCTGGCTCCTTTTAAATTAATTGAGGAACAGGAGGTAAGGCATAGCTCCTTTACCTCCCGTTCTTCAATTAATGCAGTAAAGCAATAGTTCACATTCTGAGTGAACTATTCCTTTAATAATAAAGCATTATAACTACTGAATTTGTTTAAATGAGTATAAAAGCTAAAATATAAACAAGAATGGATTCTGTGGTACCTAACTAACAAATGTGTCTGAAATCAGCAGCATTGTGGCTGATATCATCTTGTGTTCCTCCTGTCACTCCATCCTGTGGGTCACAGACAAGATGCAGACATGAATGTTGTCAATTCTTTACCCACCCTTTCTCCCCTGCACTTACTGTTAGTTAGAAATCATAGAACATATTTAGTCTCAGTAATATTTTAGTTTTCATTTTCCTTTAAAATGGTTTTGCCATAAAATATCAGTGCTGGGGCAACCTAATGCTTTTGGCCTTTAAAATGTTATTTCCCAACATCCAAGTTAACTGGATTAAGCTGATTTATTGTTCCTAAATTTTATTCTGAAGGACACTTAACAGATAGTGAGTGCAGCCAACGACACTTCTGTAAAAAAGGACCATTAACAGATCGTAAACGAAGTTCAAGCCGCCCTCGGAGAAAAGGGGACGAATCGCAATCTTCTGGCTATCACAGCGAAGGTCGGTAATACTTTTTATATATTATACTTACCTTCCCTCACCCCTTATCTTCTGTACCCAGGGTTAGGACCTAAACCGCAAAGACCTCAACCCTGGGTACAGTCTCTATCTCCTAAATTTAACCAAAAATTGCCAATCTGGTCTATTTTCACATCTCATAGCTGTTTGCGTAAGACAGGGGAAGGGCTATTAGTATAATTGTATTTTATCTTCCACTTTGGTTTTGATTTTTCTCTTATTTGTATTATAAAAGTTTTGATCTGAGTGAATCTTATTTTTACTAGGTGAAACATTAAAAGAGAAGCAAGCTCCGAGAGCGGGCCTGAAGCTATCCACCAGTTCTAACATGCTAGGGGTTTTTAAAACTACAGTTAGTAATATGATACACAACAGACCATCACAGGCATCACAGACCTCATCTCAAGGCTTAAATCATATGGGAAATCCTCTTGACCAGACTGAAATTAAGCCACCTACAAGTTTGAGTGTAAGACTGCGAGACTGGGAAATAGACAGCAGCAACAATGACATAAAGTCTGGCTTCTCAAACAGGTATCGACCAACATGGCGACCCACACGTGAGCCGTTAAATGTTGATAGCATCTTCAGAACTGAAAAGAGAAAAAATACAGCATACAGCCCACTTAGCCCCTTTTCTGAAGATTCAGGTAAGCAAAGGTTTACAGTTTCCTGGAAAAATATTTTATCGAGCCTTGTTTTAGTTACAGTGTGTTACTATTCTTATCCTCTTTTTGAATTAATTTATACAAATAATGCTTACAGTTAAATGTAATTGTATTGCATGGTTAACCCTATAACCATGTTATAGGTAAATGTGATGTACAGAGTTTTGATTTTTATAGGAGGCACTTTAGGTTGTGGGTTGCACTAGTGTAAAAAAACTGTCAAAACTGTTTTGAGTCTGAGGGCTAGGCCACACAAACCCGCTTTAAAAACACACGCTAGTGTTGGCCAATTGTTCTGGCCACATTAGATGCGCTGCATTGCGATCTGCTTTTCACAGCACCTGCAATCAGCATTTTTGTGTAATCACATGCTATGCGTTTCGCAACAGTGTGGAATCGCATCGCACAACAATGCACACTGGAAACGCGCATGCAATTGCAGGTGCACTAGTACGCATTGTAGTGTGGCCTCAGCCTTATTGTCTAAACAGTCTTATAAATGTACATTTGGCTTTGTTTGAAGGATGGATAGGCTTGGTAACCACTTTTCTTTAATTCATTATTTAAGGAAAAGAAATGGCATTAGGTGAACTAAGAGAAAACCCGAATCTTGAATCAAAAGACAAACATCAATTTAAATACAGAAGTTGGGGAATTGGGAGAGGTGGTTCACATTATCTTGATCACCAACAGTCTCGTCTTATACAGAGAATGGAGTCTGGGTATGAAAGTAGTGAAAGGAACAGTAATAGCCCAAACAGCATGGACCTGCCTTTATCAGAAAACTGCAGCGCATTTAGGTAACAGCAATCTGCTTTGAAGTTTTTTTAAATGTTATGTAATGCATGAGTGGTTTTTATTTTAATGTTTTTATGGAATTAGATCTATAAAATATGTTCTGCTCTCCAGGTTTTCCCAATTCACTGTTTTTGATGTTTTTATTTTATGAGTTATAATGAAGAAAAATGTGAACTTTACTTGGAAAACCCTTTTTACTGTAATGTACTCTAAGGTCTTTTTCTATATTTAACAAAGGAAACAAACATCACCACTGCAAAACAGGTTAAAAAGGATCAATGTGGTATATTGTTTTAAACCTTTTGCTCCTAGGGGAATGTTGCCTTTCATATTCTCCTCAAATTAGCTGTCTAGTTTAACTGTCTGGCATACTTGGAGCCCTGTGGCGTTTTTGAATTTTCTCTCAGCGTTGTGGGAAAATGCACCCTCTTGTTCTATCCTCAAGAAAGTTTCTTAACCATATAATTTCATTAAAAACTGTCTAAATAGCTGTATTGCAAAAATATATTTATTGGAATTATTTTGTATGTTTCAAGGGAATATCATTCAAGGAAAAGTCCAGGCACAGCTCCCACTTGGAGACACATACCAAAATCTCAGAGCAGTAGTGCACTGGATATGGCAGATTCTGCCTCCAGTATCTGGGTGAAGGTGCATCCTACTCATATTGGTAAGGAGTGTCTTGCACTTTAATACATTTACAACACCAGATTTGGGTTGTTTCTAGTTCTTTAGCAGGTTTGGTTCTTAACATTAAGAAGGAATGTTCTCAAAATCATTAAAATGTTGCAGTAGAATTGTGCAGGTATTTAAAAGGTTACTAAAGGTTAAAGTTAAAAATGAAATCTATATTTTCTTGGTAGGTGGGAATGATTACGCCTCTTTTACTTGCAATTCCCAATAAAAGTGTCTTAAAAAACGCACACTGGCACCACCTGACAGCTCCTCCTCACAATACGGGCTTGCCCCACAACACCCCCTATGTCTAACATAGGCTGTGGACAGTGGGAGGAGCTGTCAGTTACTGTTGAGTGATTTTTGAGCTATATGTTTTGATAAACTTTTCTTGATTTCCATTCATTATAATAATTTGTGGTTTACTGAATTAAGAGTTTCCAAAAAATAAAACCATGAGGATAGATTTGGCAAAAAAAACTTAGCATTATATAGTAGTGTCTTATTATTCAGTTATCCATCTATATGCACATAATGATTCTCTATAGTTTTCCTTAGGATCAGATGCAAAATATATTTAATTATTCTATTTAGTTTATTTTCCCTTGGGATCAGTCCACCCAGCTGGACCTGACATCTACCCTATCAGAAGAATCTAGGTTATCCACACTGGCCAGGGCTGGGATAGTGATTGAGCCCCATGTGACAGCAAATCTCATTTTCAGATGTAGCAAAATACCATCAATACAATTTACAAAGTGTAGCACATTTGGACATAAAAACAGACATTGTTTAATCTGCTTCTGACGGCTTCAGGAAAAATACGTTAATGCTCCAAAATAAATGAAAGATCTGGTGCAATATAACACTAGTATTCTTAATTTCCAGCAATCTGATTTAACAAGTGAGCTTGATCATGCAATGCAACTTGCATTGCTGGCTATTGCTGCAGAAAGCCTGTGTGCGCTATTTCCAGTGAGTGCGCTTGGTATTTGACAGTAAGGCATAAGCAATTGTGCTATTTTTATTATTTTTTTGTGATACTCTCGTGTTGTTTAGAGCATAATGGGAGTATAGTTTTTGTCCCTGACCATAACAAGCCAATGTGCTGAATAACTCTGCATGACTGCTGAATATTGCAGTATATTTGAAACCATGTTCTGCTTTGGTTTATGAACAATATTAATATATTATATTTCAGACAATTCAGATCAAAGATAAGGCTAGAAGACTGTTTTTTACAATGTAACCCAGTGAGGATTTCAGCTTTGTTTTTTTCCATGCAGCTGTGGATAGTTCTGTAGCTATGAAGAGTGAACTTGATGAACTACAGGAGGAAGTGGCAAGAAGGGCAAGAGAGCAGGAACTTCGCTGGAAGCGTGAAAAGGAGATTGAAACTGCAATGGGATTTAATCCACGACCAAGACGGTTTTTGGATTTAGATGAATTACAAAACCAGGGTAATTGCAATTTCCTAAAGGAGAGGTTTTCTTAACTGTATTTAGTCTAAAGGTATTTTAAGCTGGGTGCACACCATCCAATATTTTGGCCCCACTGACTTGCATTTCAGTGTATGGGTCGATCAGCCCGAAATATTGGATGGTTTCTTCATGTGGCCATGACAGTTAGTCCGAATCTGACGAATGGGCAATCGGACGGGTTGGAAAACCACGTTTTTTGTCAAACTGTAGGCTACGGCTACCTTTGCTGTGACCGACAGTTCTCTTGGCCTGGCCAAGTGGTCGCAAGTGTCAAATGGTCAGTCGGGAGGAAGGATCCCAAAGTTTGTACCCAGCCTTAGAGAGCTGCTAAATAAAATGTTGGTTTATAAAATCATGAAAAGTGAAAAAAGATGAAATGCAATTTGTCCTAGAAAATCACCGCCTACATCATACATACACAGGTGTTTATTCATATAGCATGTGCATGTTTTGTATGGTTGCATTTATACATTTTACTTGTGATTTGGAATGGCATTGTGTCCTAAATAGTAAAACAGTTGAGTAGAATGATAGTAGCTAGGCATATGTCATCCTTCTGTATATACATTATGCCTAGGATATGAAGTATCTAATTGCTAATGGCTAGTCTGTGAGTTAAAGACAACTGACTGTTTTGAAAAGGAAATAGGGGATTTGTTATTTTATAGAGAAACAAATCTGTAACTAGTGAAAAAAGGGAAAAAATTAAAGTCTCTTCTCAAATAGTACTTGATATACACCTGACAATGTGTAAAACTGGAAGTTCACTAAATGTTAAATGTTAATGTATAAATACATTAATGGGCAATACAATAATCTATCTGGGGCATTGTTCACCAATAGAACATGTCAGAGGACACGTGGACATCCCTTAAGACTTGAAGAAATTTAGGCTTCAAGTTCGGGGAGGGTTTTTCACTGTAAGAACGGTAAAGCTATGGAACTGTCTTCCAGTGGACGTTGTTATGGCAGGTTCATTGGACAGTTTAAAAAAAAAAGCTTGATGAGTTTCTGCAAACAATGAATGTTGCAAGTAACTGGTATTGCTATATAAAGTAGAGTTGATTCGGGGATATTTCCACTTGCCACTTGGAGTCACAAAGGAATTTTTTCCCCTTCATAAATTTGGTGTTTTTTTGCCTTGCTCTGGATCAACAGTTAGGCAAGAAATGAGGGTATTGCTAGGTGGGTTGGACTCGATGGACGTATGTCTTTATTCAACCTCAAATACTATACTATACTATACTATACTATACTAATGTTTCCTCTCCTGATAATATAACAAGGTTAATGGCATTAAAGCTCCAATGAGCAGTTATTTTCTGATAAGATAAAATTAGCCTATGAATGACATTGCACAGCATTATAGGAAGTTAACTGGTCTACTTATATAATTTTAGCTCAGGCTGTAACCTTAGTTTCTATACAAAGCGCATTAGTGTCATAGCACACAAAATTAGCATTTAAAAATGTCCTTAAATGCACCATATAACAAGAAAAATGTATTTCTTAATGTGTGGAAATGTTATTTAGAGTGATGTTTTCTCTTTAGTAACTCTGTGATCTTAAGCTTAAGGAAAACTATAGTGTGTTATCTCCACTCTGCAAAAATCCGTAGTGTATTGCACCCTAGTTGCTGAAAGGTACTTACATGCCTTCATTCCCCCGGCGCTCTGATCCAGGCCCTCTGCTTGCCGGAACTGCAAGCAGGGGGCTGGACCAGTAGCCGGCAATAGAAAACACCAGGGGGACAAAGTGATGTGAGTACATTTCTGAACTCAAAGAGACAGAAGGGATGCGGAGGGAGGGGGAGCCCTCTCAGAGGACAGAGAAAAGGATGGGACCAGATGACTCACTGACACCTCCTACTCTTCACTTTTCTTAACTTTGAACAGGCACTGCAGGAAAACCATTTGGAGCAGAGGAGTATGGTAATGTTTTTTTAACACTACACAGTGGCCCCAGTAGTGAGTTAAATTTTAGTTTTGGGGGTGGACATGCCCTTAAAAATGAAAAGTGCTTTAACTGCCGAACTGAACTGAACCTGCTGTGCCATAACAAAATATTGTGAGGTAGGAATAATCAATCCTACCTCCCTGCCCCAGGTACTTTCTATTTTTAAAAACATAATGTTTAGAGTAAAGCTATCCTTTAAATTTGGTTAAAAATGGCTAGAAGAACTGATTCAATGAGTGATTATGTCTGGCTATTACAGGTAGAAGTGAAAGCTTTGAACGATCTATGCAAGAAGCAGACTCTGTTTTTGAACAGTCAGTGAGGCTGGAACAAAATGGAGATTACACTACAGCACTGGCACTGTGTAATGAAGCTATTAGTAAGTAATTCATGTTCCATTCGTTATGTTATTAATCTCAGTCTTTTGGAACGTGTGTGTTTATTATTTGTGATTCAGCTCTGAAATTGAAGATGACATGTGAATTAAATCTATAAGCATTACTAGCCCAAGAATTAATTGCATTGTTCCCTATTTATGAGTAGGTTATACTAAGGAGGTTTTGTGGCTTGGGAACAGAGCTCCTGTTAAAATTTCATAAAAATGTAGTTTAAAAACAAGGCTCTAAAAGCAATAAATACCAAAACCAATGTGTTTTGTTTTTTCTTTTTTGAGGAGACTGAAATCTGGTTTTCCTCTGCAGTGTGACTATGCATTCTGCAGATCTAATCCGAACCGAGGGGCGAGGACCTAGACGTTTAGGGAATTCTACTTTTAAGGCAATGGTACATGGATAAATGTTCTGAGAATCCAATTAGCAGATTTATTATCTTCAGCTGAAATTTGTACAGGATGGTGTAGTTTCAGCTGGAAAGTATTGATCAGCTATTGTTTTTCTGCTAAAAAGTATCAGCCTTTGCTTAAGATATCTGTGGCCAAATTCAAAGTTTTTCCTATGAAAGCCCTTTGTCTTATGATCAGTATATGTGTGGCTGATTTTTTTTCCTTTCTATATGAAGTAGTGACAATGCATGCCTCAACCTTCGGTAGGGAAGGGTAGCAAAGGAATAAGTGATGGCATTCTCCTTCTTCAGACCGTCAGAGCTTCTCTATTCCAATATGGACATGGTTGCTGATGTAAAAATAAGACAGATAGATGTCGTTGGCCACAGTTCCCCTTTAAAGGCTTAGGGTAAAAAAGGCTGTGAAATACACAATATTTATAATTGTGTAATGCTATTTTACCATGAATTCACTGATCTTGTCTTTACCATGGTCAAAATCTTTGGAATAATGCACAATCCCATTTTATTTATTTTATGTCCTAATTTCAATTACTAAAGGGTTGTTAATACTGGCTGTCTACTCTGTGACTGCATTCAAATCTGTTGTGGCACAAAGAATAATAAAAAAACACAATTTAGTTGATGTAATTCATGTCATGATGCAATTCAAGTTTGATTATCATAGACCCTAATGGGATTTAAACTTCACAATCCTCAGATTGAAACCAAGCTAGGGATTTTTAATAAAATTATCAGGCCTGTCTTGTGGTAATTTTATGCAAAAATGCAATTGATTTGGATTTAACCATAATTGCTGACTTTTTAAATGACTTTTGCCTAATATAAAAAATAATTCACTGGGCCAAGCTGCATAGCACAGCATGGAATGCATTCATTAATATACATCCTAGTGCCTTAATAACATGGCTAGTCATGTTATTTAAAGGATAACTAAAGCTCCAGATTACTAGTTGTATGCATTAAAAGTCTGCCAAAAAAAGTCTGTAACCAATTATTAGGGAAGTTCATTGCAAATATATGTACTTTTCAGAAAAAAGAGCAATATTTTTTCATCCCAATGACCTTAATCTGCCAATTCAGCACTTTGCCTGTGTATAAATAAATGCAACCAAAATACTGACTTCCTGTTTGCAGGATCCCTAGTAGAGACCGTTATGGTCTTGCCCTTGACCCAGCGCCTGGGTTGATTCAGTTGCTCAGTAGAGATCTGAGCATCTTTGACCCATCCAACAGCCGATCAGTAGAAAATTACTGTTAGGAACATTCCAAGGATGTGGTGCATCCTGGGAAGAAGGACCGATAGAACCTGAGATGTCAGCTCCCTAATGTCAGCAGCAGGGAACAGCAAAGGGTATGAAATCAACTGATTTTTCAAAACTGGAGAGAATATGTAGAATAACTAAGAAGGCATAACACAAACTAACAATTTAACAAATATTGAGAATTTCCACTGAACTGTCCCTTTAAATCTATCACAGAAAGAACAAGGAAAGAAATATGAACAATTTGAGCCCTTCATTTCCACCTGATTTATTTTTTTGTTTTATGGTCTCGTATTGCCAAGCAAATTTTACTACTTTACCATTTCTGTACTTTGCATTTTTCCTACTGTACATAAAAAACATATGATTCAATTTTTTATAGGCTTCCTGGTTTGGGTTGGATGTTGTGCAGTTATGAATACATGACTAATGTAGGGAATTAAAATATTATATAATGTAGGTATACTTTGCATTTAGGGACATTACACTGTTTATGAAAGTCTATATCATACTTTATATCATGAGCATACCTGTATAAACATGTTTTTGCCAATTTCCAACCTCCACAGGTTAAAACCAAAATGAGCTCTAAAGCAATTTTAAAAGGCCAGAAATATCACATTTTTGAAACTTTACCCCCAAAACAGGTGTAAATTGACTTAACAGGTTTTTTTTGGCCAGTGTATTTTAATACACAGAAACGGGCGTCTAGCTGAAATAATGGCTGTGTGGCAATATATGGCTCAGTAGATCTGTTGGGGGGGGGGGGGGGCATTAGCCCAATGTATACCAAGTCTAAATATTCAATGTAGTGCTTTGAGGGTGAAGTCAATAAGATTTTAATTATTAGTAAAAATAATAGTTTGTGTGTGTATAAATTATGTTTATAGGTAAACTTGTTGATTTAGCTCTGATAATAATGTAACCAGATAAATCCCATTTATTTTTATAGACAGCTCTAAAATCGTTTCTCCTTGAATCGTTTGAAGTTTGGCCCTATTAAAGTATATTACTGTGGAGTTTGTTCCCACTGCCATTTTGTTTTGTTTGTACTAGGTTAATTCAGGCAACATTTTATGATGCATTTGCTGCATACATAAATGTTCATCTTTAATAAATTCAAAGCATTGTATGTTTTGTTTTCTTCTGTAGTGCATGGTTCCATGTTTTGCTCCTTTCTGCATCCCTATTTTTTTTTCTCTTTGGTTTGTGTGCTGCATTTGTTTCTGCAATGTTTTCTTTTGCATTTTAGCTAAAATCAGACTTGCCATGCATGATGCCAGATCTAGCACTCACTGCAGAGTCCTAGCAGATAAGAAGTTGCAAATGTGCATACGCAAAGCAAGGAGTCTTCAGGACCGCATGCAGCTGCCGACAATTCCTCAGCCTCCACCAACAGATTACCCCATTCCACAAGGGGAAGCTATAAACCAATCTACAAGGTAGCTGCTGTATAACTTCCTTAAATAGGCATGGACTAGGGGAATTAAATATTGTTTCCACGCTTGGCAAACTGTCTCGTAAAAATTTCCAAATAAAAAAGTAATGGCGATAAACAATGGAGGTCAGCAGCATAATAAATTATTGCAGTAAAGATGCTTGGTTTTTAAGCTACATTAATTCTGCCCTCGCTTGATTCATTTTAATGTTACTTGCATTTTTTAATTTGAAATCGCTTAATTTCAGTGTTAATTTTTTCATCTATGTTACGGTGTCCGCTGCATTGTTTAGAGATCTTGTGTTTAATAATAAAAGAAATCTCTTTCCTAATAACTGGCCCCAAATGTTATATTTAATTGTAGTGACCAGGATATCTCGGAACAAATTCCAATGAACCAACAGGTACAGCTGGAGACTATCACTAAGGAGGACTTTCCATCTCCACCATTTCACCTCCCGTTTGCTTCTAGCCATGAGTTGCTTCCATTATCTGTGGAGTCTTCCAACTTCTCAGCTTCTGAACAAGGCCCACATAGTGAAGCATTTTCAAACATTCTTGCTCCCTCTAGCAATCATAATTCTGACAATCCTGCCTCATCTCTAAAGCAAGCAGTGGATGAGGATATGGTAAGATCAGAAGAGTGTGGACAAATCCTACTAAATGAGCAATTAAAAACAGAAAGAGTAAAGGATAGCAGCTCTGATATCAGCAAGGTAGGAGAGGAAAGTGAAAGAAAAGATGGTCGTCACAAACCTAAAGTAAATGGTATCAAATCTGGTTCTTTACCATCATTGTTATTTCCGTGGGTACGTCGAACACAGGCTCAGTCTCTTGACAGAAGCAACCCACCCACTTGTAACAAATCTGTTACTACCGATAGACCTGTTAGTACTGAAATTGTTACAAATGATAAAAGAGTTGGTTCCTGCTTCAACACATCAGCTACTCCAGCTGGTATTAATAGTCTCAAACTTCAACCAGCTAATATGCATGAAAGGGCAAACAGCCTTGAAACTTTATTAGACAAAAAAGGTGATGTTGGCATCACAGAACCATGCAAACCAGAGGTACCAAAAAGTAAGGGATTGGTACGCTCTCTAGCCGAACAGTTTCAGAGGCTTCAGGCAAGCTCACCAAAAAGAAACAGTCTTGGGGTAAATTGTACTGGTGTTGAGATTCCTGAACAAAAGCCACCACCAGGACTTATTAATGATACTAGTTCAGGTTTGAACCCTGGCGCAGGTCAAAAAAGTAAAGCCAGCTGCACGGAAGAGAGAAACTTTTCTCCAAACTGCCAGGAAAAATCATTCGACATAAATGGGTCAAATATGTGTTTTGCTGATAACCATAATAATAACTCTGAAAGAGAAATACCTGGATGGTTTGTCGATCAGGTTAACACAGCATTTAGGAATGGTAAACTTTTCTACAAAGGAGAAAAAAAGGTTAAATTTGCAAGCACTATTCATTTGCCTGCCTCTGTGCCCATGGATCAGTGGGTTGATAATGTCAGTAGCTTCAATACTCAAGTGGATGGTACAAGTGATAAATGTAATATTGGCCACAGTGTAACTCGTAAACCAAAGTCAACAAGATACGGCTTATCAAAGAGTTCAATAGATCTGCACCAAGAGTGTAAGCTGGATACAGAGTCAGACCGAGACCTACAAACATTATATAATACTGGCCTGCATGCTTGTCCTAACAGGAATCTGCAAGGAAGGTCTGAAAATACACGGCAAGCATTTGGGATACCATGTGAGTTGTTTTTTGTTTGTTTTTTCATTTTACTGTTCCTAATTATCTTTTACTGATAAATGACTTCTTTAACTGGACAGGCCTTGTATAGTGTAGTTTAAATTTGATTTGATTGTTTTAGGTTGGTTTTATAGGTAATTCTCTATTTATGAGAACAAAATGAATGTTTTTAAAGGGTATCTCCACTAGTAAAACCTTATATTTTCTATTCAATTTTATTGAAGAACAGGAGGTAAAGGAGCTGTGTCTTACATCTCGTTCTTCAATAAAACCTTCAGGAGCCGGGAACGAAGGGAAGGAACTTACCGATCTCTCACTCCTCCGCCACTTCATCTGACAGGTCCAGACGGACTCTGTACTGTCTGCGTGTGAGCATTGCATTTGTGCATGCGCATAGACTACCAAGTCTGTCGGGACCTTTCAGATGCAGCAACGGAGAAGCAAGAGATGGGTAAGTTCCTTCCCTTCGTTCTTGGCTCCTGAAGGTTTTATTGAAGAACCAGATGTAAGACACAGCTCCTTATTATAATTTCATTTGCAGGAGCAGTTGTTGTTTAGAATGATTGTATTGTAAATTGAATTTTAAGTGTAGTTCTTCAAAGAATAATGGTTTTTTCCCCAAACACTAAGGCTGAGGCCCCACTACAACGCACCAGAATCGTGCATGCATTTTCTGGAAATTAATGCGATTGTGCAAAAAATTGGTAATCACATACTTTACAGAAACGCATGCACATCCGAAATCACAGGAATTCTTGCGTTCCCATTATTTCCATTTTATTTAAAATCTCATGCGCAATGGCTTGTGCCCAAAATGTCACCTGCCAGATGCAGTGGTTCTTACTCCTTTGGCTGTTTTGAATATGTAACCACTGCATCTAACACATGACAAATGGTTTATATTCAAGTGGTGAGATTTCCCCAATGAAAATGTAGCAGCTGGTTCCACAGCTATAAATTGAAATTTCAGTTTAATATACTTATATATTTAAGCAAATACATTGTATTAAAATGCCTTTGAACCAAATATCTGTTGTATTCGATTAGATCAACTGGACTTGAAGTTAGTTTCAAGAACTAAACTTCAAGTCCAGTTGATCTAATTGAATATAACAGATATACCATGACCTGGATGAATGAGAACCTTCACAAGCATACTTTGAACCAAATGTACTGTAATTAATTTTAATTGATAATAATGGCAAAGCTTTTTCTGTAATATAATTATTTAAAAAAAAAAAAAAAATCTGTAATATATTGTATTTTTCTGTATTATAAATTGGCATATAAAAATAATTACACTTTACAGAAACATAAATGCCCATACTGTATTAAAATATATATTTTATGTAAAAGTTGGTAGTGCTCATTATTTTTTATGTTGATAATGTTTTTAATTCTATTTTCCTAGTTTTGGGCAGTGCAACTGGCAAAAAGGCTGGCAAGGGCCTGTCCCGGACACCTACAGCGGAAATTGAGCGAAGTCTTTGTGGAACTACAAATTCATCTGGGTCAAAGGTAATAATGTTTGTAAGAAACTTCAGACACTTTGGACGTGTATAAAGAAAGATTGCTCAAACTGATTTTAGTATAAAAAGTAATTCTTGCACTTGTTTGATGTAAACTTTTCAAAGGAGGCGGTACAATGCAGACAATGTCCACTCTACAGACTTTCATTCATGCATTCTTTCATTCCAACAACCTCTATTTATGGTGTGCATGTTTTTTTGTTCTTTTAAAACATTGCTTTTTTCTGTTTGATTCATTCACTTTACCAAAGGCTTTTTGCTTTCTTTTGCTTCCTAAACTGCACTAATTACTTTTTGAAATATTTCTAATTTGGAAGTTCTTTAGGTGCCAATGTTGCATTAGTAAAATGAGCTACCTAGATACATTTTTGTTTAGAAGCTTGAGAATTCCTGCCACTTTCCATACTCTGTCTGCATCTCCAGGTAACTCATGACAGGGACCAAAGCAGGGACTCTGAGGACGATGAGCTGTACAGTGCAGAAAATTTCCGGCGCCTGGCGCGCAGCCTCAGTGGAACTGTCATCACTGGCAGAGAGACAGTTGTCTCTTCTCAAAGTTTTGTAAGTAGATGTGGTGTTAAATGGTTTTCACCATCAGATAACAAGACTAGACTAGTTTGTCTTAGAGACAGTTATACTGTTTCTAATGATAGGGTTTCTTCACTTGTTTTTTTAACCGATTTCTGCTCTAATGTGTTGGCTTTTACTTCTACTAACTGCTTGCAATCTTTCTTAACAATCTGTAAAGTTCACTGCAAAAAACTGTATGCATTCAAATCCGTGTTTTGGCTAAACATTACTGTATTTGAATAGGTTTGTAAAGGTTCTCAATTATCCAATATATGGATTCATGCTATATCTGTTGTATTCAGTTAGATCAACTGGACTTGTAGTTTATTTTTTTAATACATTTCCCTACTCATCCTACTGGCTTTCTCAATTCAGAATGACTTGTACAAGTACCTTTTGGCAATAAATACTAGTGATGAGTCCCAGTTTTGAAACAAACCTGGTTTTGAATTTCAGATACGCTTCTCCCCTCAATTCAGTCAGTCCTAGGCTGATTTATCACTCGGCACTGTCACACTGCTATTTCTGATGTTTGTTATCTTGTATGATGTAATTCTTAGTATGCAGACAATAGGTTACTTTGTAGAGGGGAAATTGTTAAATGTGGGATAGGGGTTGTGTTACTTGCTAACCTTTTTCTTTATAAGTGATGGGTGGGGATTTTCCATGTCTCCATTTATAAATATATTTATAAAACACTTTCAATTATTGGTTTTACTAATACTGTAATGTGTTATAGGGACTATGTTTTCGGCTGCTGTCTGTTGCAGTCAAAGGAGGAAGAGCACTGTTTTGTTGATTTAAAGTTGGAGTGTAGCTGAAAATTCAACTAGCTGTGTAGCTTTGAATTCAAAACAGAAAATAAGTTTTTGATTAGAGGGCATTTCTTCTAAACAGTGGTGCTACATCTGAAATTCAGATACCCTTTAAGGAAAAAATGACGCATGGAGATTGTTATTTTGACAGCTTGGACATAGAGGAAGGCTACTTTAAAATATGTTTAAAGGAAGCCAATTAATGTAAAACTAAAGAAACCAAAACTGAATTGCAGATGATGGGATTGGCCATCTATTGTCTGCCACATATAATGATTTTTTACACCTAACCCTGGGGTTAATAACCACTCTTAGCTACAATGCAATCAACACCTTGCAATCAGAAGGTCCCTGATACATTGTTTTTATATGCATACTGGGGCACATTCCAGGCTATTTATTGCCAACAGGTTTTGTACAAGTCATTCTGAACTGAGAAAACCAGTCAGATGACTAGAAAAACATCTTTTAAGAACTAAACTTCAATTCCAGTTGCTATAACTGAATACAACAGATATATCTGAATTGTAATTTTTTTCTTAAAGCTTTTAGTTACACCTGCTAATAATGAACAAGTCATAATAATGTAATTAGGGAACAAATGCTGTGAATATGTAATTGATGTAAAGACAATAAATGTGTTACATTTAATAAAATACATTATACATATCCTTTGCTAGGATTTCCTTTTCTGACTTCACAGGGCAAAATGGCTCTGTTTGCAAACCTGTTTACCACATGATTTACCTATATTTAGGGTTGTGTTAAAGTGATGGAGTCAGAGATGATACTTAAAGCTAGAATTATTCTTACAAATGGAATAGCTATAATTGCCATATGTTACAATTTGAATGTGTTGCTATGAGGTTTAAATGTACAGATTATGGCTGCTTTATTTACATTTTTTGTAGATCTTACTCTCTAGGGCTATTTACAATGGCCGATGTGCACACATATTGATAATCACCTGATACTGCTTCCTGATATTAACAAGACACTTTGTTATGGTCACCAATAATTATACTTTCTTATAGACCTGTTCTTTTAAAAACAGTGGGATAAAAACTAGCCATTTAAGGGGGAAAAATAGTGAATAATATACTCCCATACACAAAATGTCAGCCAAGGGAACATAGTGCAGCAGATGGAATAAACATCATCCTTGCATCACTTTAAATTGTAATATGTCAAGCAGAGCCATCAGCTTAAAATAAGCAGAAAACTGCATATCAGACGAGGTCTTTATGGTAGAATTGTGGCCAAAATGCCATACCTCCAATGTGAAAATTAGGCCAAGCAAATTAACTATGCATAAAACATAAGAACTGGGTTGTACAAAAATGTCAGCAAGTGCTCTTGATAAATGAGTCCAAAATTAAAACTATATGGCTGTAACAGAAGGCGGATTCTTTGCTGAAGGTCTGAAGAAGCCAGGTGGATGTTATTTGCAAGTCCCGGGCAGCATTTCGGTAAATTAAGGTTGGAGATTTAGTCAGGATTAATGGTGTCCTCATTGGTGAGAAATATAAGCTGATGCTAACCATTACACAATACCATCAGGGAGGCATTTGATTGGTACTCACTGTGGTCTGGTGTCAACATTGAGTGTGTCTGAGATGACATAAGAGAGGCAGGATTTGAGGCAGCCTACCACCACAGAAGATCCTTTGGCTAGTCCTCCAAGATGTTGGGACAATCTACCTGCCGAGTTCCTTCAAAAAAATTGTGCTGTTTTGAAGGCAAAGGGAGGTCACACCAAATTGATATAAATTTTCCTTCTAATCATTCACTTTGCATTGTTATTTAATTAAAATAAACTTTTAACCTTAGGTTACAGCATTTTTCACACCTTCCTAAATGTTTTGCACAGTATTGTATATGTATAATACACAAGAGGCATAAAAAGAAAACCAAATGCACTGGGAGACAGTTTTGCAATATGTTTTATGTCAAAAATCTGTGGTTAAATATAAGCCTTTTACTACCTTGCAGCACTTGGACCATACTCATTTTTCACACTTTCCTTTTTATGTTGTGATCAATGACATCCATATTTCATCTGTCTCACCATGTGTAAATTAATGCATTGTGCGCACTCCTGTTACCTTCCATTTATTTTTTAATTCTGACACAGAGATACAGCACTTTTGACCAGTGAGCCAAATGTATTCATAAGCTGCCACATACTGTAAGCGGTTTATTATCAGCAAGCCATGTGCCAACACAGTTTTACTAGTAAATACAGGGTACAATACCATGTATGCTAGACAGAATACATAGGTGGTGATAAAGAGGTCTACTGAGGATTACCAATAGGTACCATTAGAATGTGTACGAACAAATGTTTCGGGCGATAATCGGCCCGTGTGTAGGCGTTTTATCGGCCGAAACAGTTGTTCGTTCGGGGATCGTTGAACAACTGACTTGGCGGATCTCCGAACGAACGGCCATTTTGGCCCATAAAGCGCCTACACACGGGCCGATTATAGTCCGGAACGTTCGTTCGTACACATAGTGCGTTGCGGGTCGGGACCCTTTATTCTCTCCCTATCTTATTTAATTGATTAGTGATATATATGAATAAATAAAGGTTTAATGCCATCACTTGCCATGTGTATTTTTGGAGTGGCTGCTGCCCTGTGGATCTGTGGCTTTTGTTCTGTTACTTTCCTATTACATAATTTACATGGATGTGCACCTCCCTTTGTATTACTTAGGTGAATTTAGTTATGGTCTAGTGCCCTATACAAAAGTTTATTATTAAGTAATATAGTGATGCAGGAAAGCAGTGACCTATCAGCTGCTGTACAAGTGGTATTAAAAAACTCATACATGCAGCCACCTTAGGAGTTGGCACGATCTTTAATTGCTCATTTTATGTGACTTCCATCATGTTCACACCTTTTGAGCAAGGCACTGCTATGCAGCAGTTTTCTGAGTTATAGCATATTGGTGCCATTGAAATCAAGGACACCGTTATGTGAAAACACAAGGGAACATCGCACAACATTGCAGGTGCGCTGTTTCCCGCAGCATTACAGGACCCTAGTGTGAACGCAGCCTTGGTGTGTTTCACTTGTTTTCTTTTGAAATGGTTGAAGTTGGGTGTAAAAGCTCACTTTCCCTTTGTTATTTAAATATTAAATTGTTTGTTGTATCTTTTCCAGTTTCATGTTAACCGTCTTGTTCATTTGTCAATTTGATTTATTTTTTTCTTTTATTTATTCAAAGGAGGCATCTAATGAGAGGAAACCGCTTACGGACAGCACCCAACGCTCTCACAGCTCCTCCTTCCACCCTTATTCCCAAAATCCTTCTGTCTTATCCTTTGACCCCCAGCACTACCCAACCCAGCTGCAGCACCCATCTTTTGAGGTACTTGCGCCCAGCATGGTGGGTGAGGCACCCAGGCCACAAGGTAATCTCTCACAAAATTCCTGCATGCACTAGCAATATGTATGTACCTTCTCATTAATTATCATTAACGGTCAGTCTGATACGTTTACATGATCCATAGTATATCTTCCTAAGCTGGAAAAAATGAGAAATTAAATCTCATAATAAATTACTTTTGAATGATTTTCCAACTTTAAAGGAGAACTGAATGAGGTTTAATCTGTGCAAATCTTGCCACTGAAATTGGCAGCATTGCTGAGAAATAAATGTAATTCTGCACAATTTTATCCTACAACCTCTGCCATTAGCATCTATATATGCTTGTCCATAGGAAGCGTTGGCAAGGGGGCAGTGACAGAGACATTTTGCTCCAGGTGTCATTCCCTCTCGCAGAGTCACTGTTTGATTCGATACATGAAGGCTCAAATTATCAATATTTCCCAATGAAATATTGATTGGGTATCAGTCTATGTACCATCTTTAGGTTTGAAATCTACTATAGATTTGACCACCAATTAAAACAAAACATTTTCTGCCATGTGTGATCACTGTCTGATCAATGAATTGCTCAATATCAATCAATCTAGTGGAAGGGTAAACAAAAATCCATTTTTGACTGAATTGATCAAACGGACCATCTAGATCTGGATTCTACACAATGCTGCAGATTTCAGGTGGCTGAGATACTGTTAGTTAGCAATTGTAGAACATTAGGACTCCCTTTCCCGCGTTTCTATGACATTCAACCTGATTCTAGATGAACTGCCTAGCCTGTTTTTTTCTTTTTTCCCCCATTCATTATGCAATAGCAAAATGAATGGCCAGGCGTGTGTCGCGGCAATGTCAGAAGTTAAGAATCTCAGTAGTGTATGGCCACTTTTCTAAACATTTAATAGTCAAGAGAACCATTTTTACAGTGGCATAACTAGGAATCACTGGGAAAAACTATGATGGGGCCCCTATGGTAGGAGGCTGTGTCAGTCATAGGAAAAATAAGATGTGCCCCCCCTGAATTTGCAGGGTCTGCACCCCTTGTAGTTATGCCCCTGCTTGTTTATATAAACCGTAAATTATATTTGGAACCTAACACATTTTTTTAATATGCTTGTTGTACATTGTGTTACCATGGTGGTGTTATGAACAACTTTATAGTGATAACTCATGCAGATGCCAAATTACATTTATACTGTGATTTTATATATATATATCTTTGTTTTTTTGTAGGAGGTCCTAACATCAAAAAGGTTTTGGCTTTGCCTGACCGGGGTGAAACTGTCCAAGGCAACGAACACTCAAGGATGGCCTTGAGCTATGCAACTTTTCCAAGGGCACCAAGAATCAATACTACATCAAGAACATCACCACTCAGATCGTTTGCTGCACCATTGCAGCAAGCAGGAACTGAAGATCAGAATGTTCATAGTTATGGCTTGCGGTCAGGTCAAAAACCTCAGGGATCTGTACCTGACAAATATTCTCTTAATTCAAATCTCTTTAGTTCGTCTGGCTGGAGACTACAAAGTGATCACAGTGTGAAAACTTCAGGATCTGGGAGTTATTCAGCTTATCCTAAGGTTCCAAATGCTGTAGATTACTTTCCATTAAAGATGAGACAAAGCACTTCTGTTGGTAGAGAAAACATATGGGAACATCCTCAGGCCAATCAGCCTAGAATTCAAGGCCCAAAGAGAGTTGACATGCCACCCGAGGAAGACTGGAGACAGAATACTTTAACCACCCAGTTTGGTGATAGAACAGCACATTCACCCCACAGGAATTATTCATCTGCTGCTGACATCTTTGGGCCAAATAACTGGAGAGCTGCCTTACACAGAAATGGTCGATAATGGCGTTTGCACCTGTCCAGTTTAAATGATTATGGAAAGATTTTTTAGTAAAAAAGAAAAATGCATCCTGTCAGGTTTTTAGCTTACATCTGTTGTTTTCATCCCTTTAGTGCAGAGGACATTGCTGTATAGATTTGTACTAGTCTTGTCTTAATATCTTATGAACCTGTGAAATGTCACCTTGTGCATTGTGTTATGGTTGATAAGCAAGAACTGGAAAATTATGATTCCGAGTATCCTTTTAGCCTAGGAAAGTTTTGTGGTAAATGTATATAAGTAAACTTGTTCACATACAGAAAGAGCATTTTAAGAAAGCTAACAACTACTTCAGGGTTGAACTACTGATGGCACTTTCTTCCATAAATGGCATATCGAGAACATTTTTAAAAGCTGTCAGTATGGTGCTCGCTCAGCAATAAATGCTTAACGCAGACTATTTAAATAAACACAAGTTAGCAACTACCCAGCTGTTGGGGCAGTCAGATTTAAAATAACATTTTGACAACCTTTGCCTTTGCTCGCTTAGACCTTGCTTCAGTTAGCAATAGTCATATGTTGCAATGGTATTAGAGTAAAACCTAAAATGTTTGTTTTCATGTTGATTCCCTACAAGTGAAAGTGTGGCTTAATTGTCAGATCACTTTTACTGATACATGCACTGCAGCCCTTGGGGGTTATATAGCTATTTTGCTTCTCCCTCTATTTTCTTGTGACCTTTTTTCTTCAAAGTTAGAGTGACCTGGTGTCTCTTTGGCGCTGAAAAATGGAATCCTAAGACCATGCAAATAGGTGACCTATATAGATCACTTAATGCAGTAAGCTTTCAGGAAACCTGTGAATCTACTGAGGAAACTCAGCATTATGTGTTTAAATGGTTAAGCACAAATCTTGACTACTGGTAGGACTGGTATTATATGGAAAGGGGGGAGGTTCGATGCCACGGGACAAAAACACCCCTGTCCTTTCCTTAAGTATCTGTAGCAATGCTTATAACAGAAGACTGTTATCACTGCATGCTTAAATCCAAACATAAATTTGAATAGAGTAAAATTAAATATTTTAGTGTCAAAACATTTGCTTTTGTAAGTATTTTTCAAATAAATATATGAAATAGTTCTATTAAACATCTTCTACCCTGTTTTTGTTTGTTGTACTTTTTGCTTAGTAATTGTGTAAAATAATATTGTGTATTTGTGTTTTGAGTTATATAGTGTCTTCCCTACAGCATTTCATTTTTGGAATCATTTTAAAGAAGAACTATAGTCTAAAACATTTACAGAAATGTTTAAAATGGTGCTAATTTTTCCCCAACCAATCAGAACTTAAATAACATTTGAAAGCTAACATCTGATTGGTTAGAGCAAAATTAGCACCATTATAAACGATAAGAACTTTCATTGAATAACCCCCTTAATCTTAATCCACCCCCAAAACTATAATCCCCCCCCCCACTACTGGCCCCATCATGTAGTGTAGTTTAATCCTTACCTCACATCCCAGCTCCATAAGGTTCTCCTGTAGTCCCCCCCCCAAAGTCCCAAAAACTGCCCACCAGGAGGATAGCAGAGTCCATATAGGACTCTGCCTCCTACCTGGCCTCCGGGAGAAGTTTGGTATGCGTACTGTCCCCCTCCCTCTCCCTCCCGATTAGAATTCCCTCCCCCTAGTGTAAATCTCTTGTCACCAAAGATTCCCCCTGTCCCCCCAGCCCCAACCGCTATGTTAATATTATTAGAAAATGCCCGAAACATTACTTACCTTTCTTCTTGCCTCCGCCGCACTGAACTCCCGGCAGCCGCGTCCGTGATTGGCTGCCGCTCAGCCAATCACAGAAGCGACTGCCGGTCCCGCCCCTCTGCTTGCATTTACTCTCAAGCAGAGGGCCTGGCAGCGCGGCGGAGGCAAGAGGGAAGGTAAGTAAAGTTTGGGGCATTTTCTAATAATATTAACATAGCGGTTGGGGCTGGGGGGCTGGGAAATCTTTGCTGGAAAGTTTTTTTTAAGGGTGGACATACCCTTTAACAAAATACCCCAGATATATCACTAGGGATGAACTGGAGTTTTGACCCCCAACCTGGTATAGGGTCCAAATTAATGGTCCTTTCTTGCACTTTCAATGCAGAATTTTTTAAATTGCGACCATTGAAACCAGAAACTTTGCAGAAACTGTATCAATATTTTGAACATAAAGAAGCACTCGAAAGGCTGATAGCCGATACCAGGGGCCCGGCCAACCATCTTGTGGGGACAGGCCCCTTCAGTTTCGTGGCTTGGTGTGTGCAGCTCCAAGCAATCTTCCCTATAAAGGGATACAGATTGGGACTGTGTGTATCTACATTTTTAACTGATGACATAATTTTACAGATTCTGCCTGGCTATTGGTAATTACCAATATCAAGCCTTTATATATATATGGCCTAAATAGCCGACTGGATAATTCCTTTCTCTTATCCTTGGAGAATCATACTGGGGAGGGGGCAGTAACTACAGAGATTTCTCTACGGAAACATCTAACTGTATACCTGTGGGTTGGAATTACAGTACTTTGTTTTGTCAGTTGAACAGTACAATGCTTTGTCCAAGTGACACCCTATAAATATATACATATTTTTATACACTCTTATATAACAATCGCGATGACTAGTAATGTATTCATTACAAACCAGTAATACTGGAAATACCTTATTTCGCATACTTACAAGATGATTGGCACAGACATGGCAAAGCCCAATGTTCCATTGAAATTAGGCATTTAGAAAATCCACGTGTTTACAAATTCCTGAAGACTTAATCAAGATTAATTAATTAGAAAAAGGAATGTTAAACCAGAATTTCCTGAAAAATCTGCTACCAATTATTTTGTTTGTTCTTTTTAATCTAGTACATATTTTAACATATGCATTGTAAAATGACACCTATTGTCAGTGATTATGAAACATGCCTTTAAGAAAGGCTGCAGAATAAATAGACAAATACAAACCACTCATTAGGAGATGAACTGCTCAGTAGCCCCTGTATACAGATGCAATATCATAAAAGCAAGAGACTCCAAAAGTGCAAGTTATTTATTTCTACATTTGTGAGATATACAGTAAAGGGGCAACTTTTTTGGCAGTACTCAATTAACAAGAAGTGACCTTATCATGTAATTTAACAAGTTCACAACCTAATGTAAGTGCATTAGGGTATGGCTTGCACAAATTAATTCAAAGGATTAATGTATTAAATTTAGTTTGAAGAGCCAAATTATTGTTCTTTCTATTTCTACTTCTATTATTCTTCAGTTTTTTGGACTGTATCTCCTCCCACAGTTTTCTAGCAAGAGACACGAAATTCAGTACAGACGTGCAGGGCACATTGTATAAGTGCGCTTTCCTGGCTATCCCCAGGCAGGAGTTACAGAAAGGGTTAAGCTCCCCTGAATGCTGGATAAGGAAGAAAAACACACCTCCCAAGTAATTAAATCAACTCCTACTGACCTGAATTTTTTTTTTATTAATTTATATAATCATAATCTTCTTAACATATAATTTTAACAAAACAAAGAAAATTATTCAATGGCATTATATGTGACATACAAATAGTTTGTTTTCCTGGTCACTCCGCTGGCATATAGTTTGACTTTTTATGAATAGGTATCATTGAAAAAGAGTAGTTTAGAAAGAAGAGAGGGGGGAGGCGCTGTTCTAATTTAACTTACATTCATCAGTACATCCCATGGGGCCAAAATCTTTGTAAGCCAGTCCATTTGGTCCCTTACCCTAGCGTTCAGATTCTCCATAGTTCGTAGTTCTGCTATAGATTGTAGTAGGTTTTCTTCTGTGGGAGGTGATGGTCAGTTCCAATATTGGGTGATCAAGCGTCTTGTGGCCACTTGGATGTGTACACACAATTTGGTGGAGGTTTTGGAGAGACCATTAAATGGAAGTCCCAATATCCAGTGTATGGGGACTGCATCTGAATATATTTTGGATCAATTTAGATGCTTGGGTCCATACATTTTTAAGATAGGGACAGTCCCAGATTATATGCAATAGAGATCCTTTTCCACCACACCCCCTCCAGCACCTGTCTGATTGGTTTGGCCAAATTTTGTGAAGTTTTGAAAAGGAGTTTTGGGGGGTAGGGTCTGTCCCTTTATTTTAGCTATTATATAGTGATGGGTTTGGAGGTAAGAATAGAGGATAATGTGGGAAAGTCGTTTAAAGTACAAGTTATGGGGTCTAGTAGGTCTTCTATTGTAGTGAGATTTGTTCTCTTCCATGCTTTTATGTGATGTAGGTTTAAGTAGGTGATAGTTCTGGGTTTCCAATTATGGGGGTTAAGGGAGATGGGTCGGTTACTAGTCCCTGACGCCTCCAGCAGTGTCTCCAGATTTTTTTAGTTGTATACATGGAGTCCAGGAGGTTTGTTTTTTTAGTGTTGTGTTTGGGGGCTAATGGTTCTAAGTGGAGAGCTGCTAGGTGAGAGGGATAGGTCCAGTCTTGTTCAAGCTCCAAAGAGGTCCAGGGATAGTGTTGAACCAATATACCGCTTAGCGGATTTGGGTCCTCATCTGGATTTTAACTTTAAATTTGACCTAAGACAGGTGTTTACTTTGATCAAAGCAGTAAGGCATACCTTAACAATTGAGGAATCCAACCAGCCTTCAGCTTTTCAAGTGTATCAAGAGATTGAAAATTTAATTGTTACAGAATGGCACAAATTCTGCAGACGGGTGCCTGTAGAACCAACGCTTATCTGCATATTCCAATCGCGAAGGAACACTGGTGATTTCTGAGGTTCATGCTGGGGGACGATCATTTCCAGTTTCATTGTCTACATTCAGACTGTCAACGTCCCCCTGAACATTTACCAAAGTCCTAATAGTCTTGATTGCCATCCTAAGAATGAAAGGTCTTCGTCTCTTTCATTATTTAGACCTACTATTAGTAGCGGGGACAAGTCAAGAGCTTTACCAACACAGGAACATTGTGTTATTATTATTATTATTGTGGATTTATATAGTGCCAAGGAGTGTATTGGATCTTCCGTGGCACTTTACAGTTGCATTTAAATACATAAGGAAAATATACGTTACATACAAGGGTCGTGCAAGTAAAACAAAGTGCAAATAATGGCTTATTAAAAAAAAAAAAAAAAAAAGCCAATTATGTCTAGTACAAGAACTGGTTTATCTAGGAGCCAGGATAAATAGAGCGATGGGTCTTTTTTTCCCTTCCCTACAAGAACATTATCAAGATAACAGAGATGGCGATATCCTTTTCTTAACAGTAACATCTCGGAAATTAATGAAATTCCTGGGTCTTCTAGCATTTACAATTCCAATTGTGAAATGGGCAAGATGGAAAGCAAGACCCCTACAGCTATATTTCCAAATGGACCAAAAAAAGTCAATATCTCACCTTCAAGGAAAATTTCCGTTGGTGGATGATCCCAAGTCATTTGAGAGTGGGAGTTCCCATTAAAGAGACCGAATGGATAGAAGTTTACCCAGATACACCCGGAATGTGTTGGGAGGCCCATGTGCAAGGTGCAATTGCCCAAGGACAGTGTAGGAAAGATCTTTCCTCATTATCAGGAGTGTTGGAACTCAGAGTGATCCACCAGGCCTTGAAAGCCTTTCAGTCCCTCCTTTAAGGGTTGACGGTGCGAATAAGAACAGACAATGAAGCAGCAGCTCTATATATAAAAAAGCAGGGAGGCACCAAGAGTTCCAGATTAATGAGAGAGATACAACCAATTATGACCTGGGCTCAGAGAAACCTGACACAATTGACTGCCCTATACTTACCGGGTCGCCACAATGTTCAAGCAGATTGTCTCTCGGAGGACAATACAGAATGGAGAATGGAGCCTAAACGAGGAGGTTTTTCAAATGGTCCTGTCCAAGTTGGGTCTCCCAGATATAGACGTAATGGCCTCAGAGACGAACAGGAAGTTGACAAATTACTTCTCCAGACATTACAGCAGGACAGCAGTGGCGACAGATGCATTAGCTCAGAATTGAAACAGACTAAATCCCAACATATTCCCCACCAATACCAATGATATTCAGAGTCCTAATTAAGATATCAATCTCACAAATGCAAGTATTAGCAATCCTACTGAATTGACCACGTCACCCATGGTTTTCATTGTTGAAGAATCTAGTGATAGGGAAACCAATGTGTTTGCCACTAAGGGAAAATCTGCTGTCACAGGAAAATATTCTTCACCCGAAACCAGCCAGTCTAAATATAATTGTCTGGGAATTGATAGGGAAAGGTTAAAACAATTAGGATGCTCTAAAAAGCCAATAGAGGCTCTAATCAAATCAAGATAATACATCTTCAAAATATGTTACCATCTGGGATACCTTCCATAACTGGTCCATTGCTAAACCATTAGAAATCGAAACTCATCATATTCTGGATTTCTTACAAGAAGGGATAGAGAAGTGTTTATCATCAAGAAACTCTGATCAAGAGATTCTTCCAAGGTGCAATTAGAATTTGACTACAATTATCTACAAAAGAACCCTTTGAGCCTTTGGAAGATATTTCATTGTGGGATTTATCACTAAAGCTAACCCTTTTAACAGCATTAGGAAGAAGAGCATGTGAACTGCAAGCACTGTCATGTCTGCAATTTCAGCTGGATTCAGTGGTCCTCTTACCTAATGAAGAATTCATCCCAAAGGTGGTCACGCAATTTCATTTGAGTAAACCGATTATAATTCTTTAGGTCCTATAGCAGGATTCTATAGAAATGCCAAATTCAGATGTATATAACATACTTAAAATTTACCTAGACAAATCGGCAAGCTTCAGAAAGACACAAGCTTTGTTTGACCTTCCAATTGGAGCAAGAAAAGGGGAACCAGCTAAAACTTCTAAGATAAGAAGATGGATCGTACAGGCAATTTAAAAGGCCTAAAGATCTAATAAGACACTTCCCCAAAAGATTACGGCCCTTTCCATGAGAAGTATTGCGGCATCTTGGGTGGCAGAAGCAGGTAGTCTACTAAAACTATTTTTAAGGTAGCTGATTGGGCTACTCCTTCTACTTTCGTAAAACACTACAAGTTAAATTTAAGGGTAGCTTCTGAAACTAATTTTGGTCACAAAGTTCTAGGAGCATGTCTCAAAATAGCAATACCACGCATTTGTAAATATGGCCCAATCTAGGGTTTATGCTACTATCTGCTGTTGGTGAATGTTAATAGCTGTAGTTTTCAAACATCTGCAGGGACACAGGAAAGACATCTCTCTTTTATGGCAACAAACAAAAACAATTTTTACATTTAACAATAAGTACTACAGACTGCTGAGGGGCACAGCAATGGGGGCGAGCTGTGCCCCCACCTATGCTGGCCTCCACCTAGGCTTGTGGAAGACTTAGGATGTAATGGAACTGGCGGCATCATTAGGTGTGGAAGACAATATCCAAATTTGGATTAGATTTGTGGATGATGCTCTAGAAGGGAGGAATTGTGGAATTAGAATTTTTATTAAAACAATGAAATAATAACAACAAAAACATAGCAGTGACGTCTGAGTATAGTACAACATCCAAAATCTTTTTGGACCTGAATTATCGGCAATTCCATTATAACGAAAACCTTCCACAAGCCCACGGCATTCAATACACTCCTGCATGCAACTAGTCACCATCCTCCAAGCTTGATAAGTGGTACACTGGTGGGACAGTTCCTGCAGATTGGCAGGAACTGTTCCAGTGTAGAAAACTTTAAAGGTCAGGCTGTAAGTCTGAAAGAGAAATTTGAAGCATGGAGGGTATAAAAGGAAAGATATAGATAATGGCTACAACCGAGCATTAAATTCCTGCAGGAATGACCTCCTCTTCCCAAAAAAAGAGGGACAGATTTGAAAAATTAACACCCCACCTGTACCAGACTAGTAACTAGATAGTTAGGTAGTACGTAAGAAAAACCCACCGCAGGTTGACAGAGCGAATACAGGAGCACTCCAGGGCCCTTAGGAAAACAGAGGGTGAACATACTGCCTCAGCAAAGCACGCTATAGAAGCTCATGAAGGTAAAACGGTACAATTTTCATTCATGGGGTTCGAAAAAATACATCTAGGCATTAGAGGTGATGACTCTGATACTTTGTTGCTACAAAAGGAATGTAGATGGATACATAATATGCATACTTTAAAACTCTGGATTAAATGAGGAAATAAGTTAGTTGTTTTTTGGGATAGAGAATAAATATGGTGTGTGGGATAATTTCATAATTGAAAGATTTATTCTGTATGTTTTTAGAAGCATCAGCTTGTTTGTCTCATGTTTTAAGGGTTAACAATTGAATATAGAGGAGGAGCATAGCAAGCTTAAACTCTGATGAAGCCCATGTAGTTTGGGTGAAACGATTGTTGGTCTGAGTGGTATAGCATCGGGTGGTGGATCCTTTAACAGAGCAGTTAGGGGTACACAGCAAACCTGCAATCTGTTGCCTTGAGATGCATGTTGGAGATGACAGTGTGGGTATAGCGGATGAGGGAATCAGGTGAAGAGCCAGGTCAGAAAGCTCACAATGGGTGAGTGACTATATGAATTCTGGGTATGCTATCTGTACTTTAGCACCACAACCCACATTAGTGATAAGTCCTGGACTATAGACTACCCTCCCCTGGCTGTCTAGGTTATAGCCATGCAGGCTGGACTTGTGTTCTATACAGTCCTCCCCCTAGTGTAAAAACCCTTTGCACATATTAGAGCTAGTTCCCCCAGCCCCAACCGCTATATTTTCCAGTCTTTACTTACCTCCCCTCTCTCCTCCGGCGTTCTTAACTGCCGGCAGCCGCGTTCGTGATTGGCTGCCTCTCAGCCGGTCCTGCCGGTCCTGCCCCCTGCTTGCAGTTCCATGAAGGTAAGCAAAGATCGGGGGGAGTCTCTGGAAAATATGTTTGCCAAATCTATCTATGATAGAATCAGTTTGGATCACTTTGTCACAAATGCAGCAATGTCCACATTTAAAAGTACTCTTTGAACGCCGAGAGTGGCTGCATTTTACAAGTGCTCCGCACCTCTGGGAGCCAAAGGAGAGAATAACATCAAATCTTCAAAACAAAAGGGGTCAAAAACATTCATACCCCAACGAACAGCCACTACAGACACCCGATGGCTTTCTCTCTACTTAACATCCCCGAAGTCAGGCTGGGCTGGCGGGAATAAATACCAAAACCGAACTACCTACCCCGCAGTATATACCTTTGTTGAACTCTAACCACCACTCCATCTATATCCAAATAAAATACATCATACTATTACCAAGTCGGTTACATTTGGGACCTTGATAACTCCTGTGAAAGACACATACAAATTTCGAATACCTACCAAACTTTGAAAATTTCAACCCCCGACTGTACAATTTAAATATGTAAACTGAGAACCTCTATGAGCCCTCAACATCCCTCTTGCAGACTGCGCCTACCAACAAAACATATAAGATCTACCAAATTATAATATGGACAAATATATAGAAAAATCTAACTCAGATATGGGTAAAAGAAACAAAAAAAAAACGACCAACAAACTTCCTTCGGACCACCCATCCACAACGCTTCAAACAGCAACAAGGACAAACCAAGGCAAACTCCAAAAACACAAAGACATAAAGATATACCCAAATAATAGCAACAGAAGTATCTAACCTAATGCCACTACTTGACAAGAGACTTGAAGTACTACACTCCTCCATCTCCTCAGCACTATCTCAAGTCACTGAAAACACTCAAAGAATCTCAACCCTAGAGACCAGAATAAGTGACATGGAAGACTCCCTAAACCCTATAGAGAACACCTCCAGATTACAACAAAACTCACTTCAACAACTACAGGACAAGCTGGATGACCTAGAAAACCGCACAAGGAGAAACAACCTCAGAGTTATTGGCATACCTGAAACATATAAAATCCAAGATCTAATCCAATTCATCACCCATGATCTAGTAAACACTCTTAGAATAACACCACACCATAACGGATTACAAATTGAAAGAATCCACAGAATCGGCCCTGAAAATAGACAGATCACGGAAAGACCCCGGCCAGTAATTATGAAACTACTACTTCAGAGACAAAGAACTGATTCTATAAACATAACGGAAAATGAAAAGTTTGGAAGTCAACAATCACAAACTATATTATTATTCCAAGATTTCTCGGCAATAATAACATAACCGCTATGTTAGTATTATCAGAAAATGCCCAAAACTTTACTTACCTTCCCTCTTTCCTCCGCCGCGCTGCCAGGCCCTCTGCTTGCGAGAAAATGCAAGCAGAGGGGCGGAACCGGCAGTCGCGTCTGTGATTGGCTGAGCGGCAGCCAATCACGGACGTGGCTGCTGGGAGATCAGTGCGGCGGAGGCAAGAGGGAAGGTAAGTTAAGTTTTGGGCATTTTCTGATATTACTAACATAGCGGTTGGGGCTGGGGGGACAGGGGGAATGTTTGGTGAAATGGTTTTTATGGTAGGGGGAGGGAATCCTAATCGGGAGGGGTAGAAGGGCTGCAGTATGCATGCCAAACTTCTCCCGGAGGCCAGGTAGGAGGCAGAGTCCTATATGGACTCTGCTATCCTCCTGGTGGGCAGTTTTTGGGACTTTGGGCGGGGGGGGGACTACAGGAGAACCATATGGAGCTGGGATGTGAGGTAAGTATTAAACTACACTACATGATGGGGCCAGTAGTGGGGGGGATTATAGTTTTGGGGGTGGACATGCCCTTTAAACTGTTTTTCATAATTGCCATTAAGTTTAGAATAATATATGTTATGCTGTTATGTTTAGCTAGTTTATATTGTTATATGCCTTGCCTAACTTCTTTTTTATCTTTCAGCTATCACCAAGTCGACGGGAGGGGGCCCCAGGGGGAAAACCGCGCGGGGGACACCACATCCACAAAAACTGCTCGCTGGGATGGGAAATACAGGCAAGTTCACACAAAACACACACACCCACAACTCAAAACCAACACATTATCTCAATCATGACAATCTAAACCATGTTAAAATGGTCTCCTGGAACGTAGATGGACTGAACACACCAGTCAAACGCAACAGGGTCCTCACCCATCTAAAGAGGCTACACGCACATATAATTCTACTTCAGGAGACACACTGGAAACAAACAGAGGAAGGATTCCTAAAAGCACCATGGATATCACACTGCATATCAGCCTCACATACATCAAAATCCAAAGGAGTAGCCATACTAATACATAAAGATATACTGATTATGGTGATTAACAAAGTAAAGGATCCTGAGGGCACATTCCTGATCTTGGACCTGACCTAGAAATAAAAAACACAATATACACCATAGCAAATATCTACACCCCAAATGGGGCTAACACAGAATTCTACTCCACTTCTGAGATAGCTGCTGACTAAACCACAACACCAAACTTTTATAGGTGGGGACTACAACTCCCAAACAATACAGCTTCTACTCCCACCCACATCACTCACACTCACTTATCGACAACATCCTAATATCTAATTACCTATTCCCACACATATCAAACACGTTCATAAATAACATACTAATATCAGACCATGCCCCAGTCGAACTATCGATAAATCTAAACACTCAATCTACACGAACAAACCATTGGAGATTCCCAGCATATCTTTATAACTCAGAAGACTTTAAGATATTCATAACCACCCAATGGCAAAATTATGTAGACAACAATATGGACCATATGGAGGACCCGGCCCTCTTCTGGCAGGCCTCCAAGACAGTGATGAGAGGCCATGTAATAGCATATGTCTCACATAAGAAAAAAATTCACAGAGAAAGATTCTCCCAACTAGACCGCGAACTTCGGGAGGCATGCAGCCAGTACATCAACGATCCCACAGAAACAAACAAAGAACACTACATATCGACAAAAAACTTACTAGATACATATCTGCTAGGACAAGCATGTTGGTAGACGCTACAAGGAACAAATACCACAGATGGGGCAATCGAACAGGCACATTACTAGCAAGACTAACTAAACCGCAATGCTCCCATTGCTCCATATTACAAATACTTAACACTAACACAAATCAAATCATAACTACCCAACCCGAACTACAACAATATTTCCTACAATACTTTGAATCCCTATATACACCACATACATCCCTGACCGAAGACACCGATACATATTTAGAGACATGCTCCCTCCCCAACTTACAACAGAACAACGAGAATCACTCAATCGCCCACTAACCCAACAGGAAATTTCCAAAGTCATCAAATCACTACACAACACCAAAACCCCGGGTCCAGACGGCTTCCCAGCAGAATATTATAAACTACTAAACCCCCACATACTCTCCACCCTCACAGACCTATATAATAACATACTCAACCAAGATACTCATATTCAAAACTTCAACGATTCCCAAACCATTCTACTACTTAAACCAAACAAAGACCCATTGTTAGTTCAATCTTACAGGCCGATATCATTATTAAACCAAGATTATAAAATCCTAACAAAAATAATAGCGAATAGATTTAGCCACATTATGCCAGACTTAATCACAGACTCACAACTAGGATTCATCAAAGGCAAATTCCCAGGAGATTTTGCGGAGTCTAGACGCCGATAAGGCCTTTGACAGGGTCTCCTGGGAATTTCTACATAAAATCCTTACCACACCCAACTTTGGATCCAACTTTATCAGATTAATTACATTCCTCCACAAAAACACTAACACCTCCCTGTTGATAAACAACACCAACTCACATACATTCCAAACCCACAGAGGGACGAGGCAGGGATGCCCACTTTCCCCCTTACTGTTTAATCTTAGTATAGATCCACTACTTAGAACCATATCCAACAACAAACCATTCAAAGGCATCAAAATAGGCAAGGAAGACCTAAAACTCTCAGCATACGCAGACGATATTCTCCTATTTATATCCAAAACCCTACAATCCATACCAGCCCTAATGAATGATCTAACACACTCAGGAATGCAAATTAACTACAACAAATCTGAAGCACTTCTCTTGGGAACAGGTGACCCCCAAAACTGGTCAAACAACTTCCCATTTACATGGGCTAACACAGTCATAACATACTTGGGAGTCTGTCTTCCCAGACAAATAGACATCCCTCCACTTATAACCCAAATAACAAACACACTGACAGCATGGGAGAAATTCCCCTTATCCTTCACAGGACGAGACAATCTTCTAAAAAATGATCTTATTCCCTAAACTACCTATTACAAACTCTACCACTATTTCTATCCCGGAAAGACATAAAACACATAAACACTATTTTCCGCATATACATATGGCATAACAAACCCTCACGAATCAATTTTAATACTCTCACACTCCCCAAAAACTGGTTGCACGCCTCCTCGAATTATACTCGCACTGATTTAGACCAACAACTCTGTGGCCCCCAGTCCCTGTCCTCAATGCTACACACTCGCTTCTTGGATCTGCCGTAGGAGGGTAGGGATAACCCTCTGTTGATGTCAGGCTGGAAAGCATGGAACAAAGCCCGTCCAATGATGGGCCTAAAACAATTCCACTCACTATGGCTACCATTCAACAACCACCCAGATTTCCAGGAGGGGAGGGCCCACACCATATTCCATAGATGGAAAATGAAGGGGATAAAAACAATCCGAGAACTAGTAAATACAAATACTAGACACCCCCTTCTCACAGGCGAAAAACAAATACCCTATTGTGGGGCCAAGCTTCTTCCATTATCTACAAGCCAACAGCTACATCTCAAAATCGATCTCCTACCTAGGAGAGACAGACTGGAACAACCTGTTAGACACACTTCTCCAATCTCCAGAACAAAGTCTGAACTCCCTATCCAACTACCATAAACTTCTACAACACCACATGAACACCCAAACCATCCACCAAAAAATAAACCAATGGAAACAGGACATACCCACAATAACAGAAAATGTCACACAGGAAATCATTAGTCTACATACAAAATACCTTCCAGCAATCTCATACCATGAGATGACCCTAAAACTATCACACAGGGGCTATATATCACCACACAGACGGGGGAGGATCAGGGGTTTGCCCCAAACCTTCTGCCCAAAATGCAAGGATCCCAAACCAGACCTTTTTCATTGCATGTGGTCCTGCCCAATCATTTAAGAATTTTGGAAACAAGTGGCAACATTCTCTACACAACACCTAATTAACTATGTCCCTCTAACACCACTCTGGGCAATATTCAGACAAGCAATTGCACAAACCTCCCACATCACACTAGGAGCAAAAAAACTACTCCTCAATATATCAGCTGCAGCTAGGAAAACCATACTCCAACAATGGATAACACCCACCCCACCATCTCTAAAATTATTCAAAACTAAATTATCATTTCTATTCCTGAATGGATTGGGTGGAAGCAACACTAGATAAGGAAAACAAAGTCAGACAATTTTTCACATTCTGGGAGAGTTTCATCGATGTCCTACCAACACATATTAAACAAAGTATCCACGACTGCTTCCATGTAACAGCATGGTATACAGAACAAACTCTGAGCCATAACCCTCCAGTCTCCCTATCATGAATATTTACACAAGTCAGCCCACGTGCTACTCCCCCCCTTCTCCCCCACACCCCAAGCATCTGAATCATACCCCCACCCAATCCCTGGCGACTAGACAACTGCGACAACTGTTACTATTACTATAATATTAACCTAGGCAATAGTTAAGTTAAGATAGTGTTATAACTCCGCCTAGTTGCGGCAAGTTAATTAGGTAAATAATAAAAGAATAATTGAAGGTTTAGAGATGCGGACCAATAAAGACCCTTTAGGAATCAGACAATACTTTGAATGTTGAATTATATGTATATCTGTTGTATTCAATTAGATCAACTGGACTTGAAATGTAGTTCTTGAAGACCAGTTGATCTAATTGAATACAACAGATATACCATGACCTGGATGAATGAGAACCTTCACAAGCACAATTATATGTATAATTTGTTCATCAGCTACCATTCAGGAACATACAATGACGTAGCCAACGCAAGAATTCTTCTGTGCTGGTTTTTTTTTTCTACTGATCTCATTCATACAAATGTATGCTTCAATTTTTCCTTTTTCTCCCCTCTTTTTATTCTGTAAATCCTCATCTCTAATCTTAAAGGGCATGTCCACCCCAAAATTTAACCTTTGATATGTGGTAGGGCATGCTCCCCCAGCCCCAACCGCATTAATATAATTGTTAGAAAGTCCCCCGATTCTTACTTACCTGCCCTCTCTCCTCCGCTGCAGTGTTCAGGCCCTCTGCTTGCATGGAATTGAAAGCAGGGGGCGGAACCGGCAGCCGCGTCCGTGATTGGCTGAGAGGCAGGGAGGGCTGCACTGAGCATGCCTCAACCTTGATGAGGTTGAGGAAGTCTCAGGCACAGCATGAGTCACACACTGCTCCTACACAGCAGTTTCCTGGACTTTGGAGGGGCACAGCAGGGGAACTATTTTGAGCAGGTATGTAAGGTAAGGATTGTTTTAAACTACTTGATGTGGCCAGTAAGGGGTTAAATTTTAGTTTTGGGGGTGGACATGCCCTTTAATAAAAATATTTTTCAAAAAAAAAAAAAGTACCCTTTGTGGAGAGGAACATATCTTTCTGTTCCGTAAAGTGGCTGTGTACGAGTTTGTCTTTCAGAGTAGGGGCTCGTTTATATATACGAAAGTGGGTTTCAGCGGAATTTTCGATGCTATCTATCGCTTGCTAGGATCCCCCAATTCTTTCGTATCACTTCCTCCACTAGTCGGTAACTAGAGTTGAATTGAGTGATGAAGCGTACTGATCCATCATCAGTTTTTATCCTATTCTTAGGCAACAACAAGGTATCGCAGTCTGTTCTTAATGCTCTGGTGTAAGCCTTGTTGACCTGGTTCCGAGTCCCCTCTTTGTCTAAAACATTCCTTAAGTTCAATTGCTCTCTTTTTAAAAATTCCTTGATCAGAGCAGTTCCTTCATAATCACAGGAACTCGCCTGCATTTTGTCCATACTTCTGTGGACAGAGTGGCTGTCTCCAGCACACTCATGGCAGCTATCGGGGGGACGTTGCTGTGCTATTAACTTTTAATGTATCTAGCAGTCAAGCTTCCTTTATTTCTTTTAGCAGCAGGGCCATCTCACTAGTATCTTTTCAGACTAGGAGGGCACCGAGTGCCTAGGGCTACCTGCAGAGCTAGTGGGGCTAGCAGGGTGGAGAGACTGCTCTCACCCTCTTGAGGGATACTTAGGTTTCCTTTTTTCTTGCCTATTTAACCTTGCTCTGTAGTTTGCCTACTATGATGTGATTTTATTAATTTGGTATGATTTTAAAGGGCATCTATAGTGAAATTTATATATTGCTCCAATCCAGACATAATAAACGGTTAGTGTATTCCGCCTTATCCTTACCTTCCTCTGTGGCTCCGTGTTTGCACACTGTCTGATTTACTGCAGGGCTCCCCACTCCCCCTCTCCTCTCTGGTCATTCCCCCGTTCATTTACTCCGGCTGTAAATTAAGCCTGTGAAACAAGCCGCTCATGTGCATTAATCCTCCTACACATGACACATCACTCTAACCTCGGTATATAAGCCTGTAGAGAGGAAGTTTCTTCGTTGTTCTGAAGATAGTGCTACGGAAGGAATGGGAGGAGGGGAATCAGCCAATTGCACTTTATTGACTAGCTGTGTGCACTTTAGAAGGGGGGTTTCTTTTCTCTCATGTGGTATTTATAATTGTTTAACCCCCAGCTCTCAGCTAACACTTTTAGCTGAGTTTTGAGAGACCGAATCCTGAATCACTGCAGCCAGGTCTCTCTTTGACAAGCAATAAATCGGTGATAGCTTACAGAGGAGGAGGACTTCTCCTTACCTTTATTTCTGTTTTTAACCCAGTATTTGCCAAGCATTTTTGAGACGGAAGGAGTCATTGGGAGACTTGCTGTAAATCCTGTGTAAGCCTACACACTATACAGGCATGTTGTTAGGAGATTTGATTGACAGCTCAAGCAGGAGTGGTGTATTGAAACCTTCACTTCTTTTAACCTGTATATATCTCAGGTCAGAGGTGGAGTCTGAATAAAATAAAGGTACTCTGGGGGTTGGGGGAATTATAGAGCACATAGAAAGAAGAAGAAAACATTTAATTTTCCCACTATAGATGCCCTTTAATGCATATTTATTAAAAGCTCTGTTTTAATTTCCCTTTTTCAGACGATTGCACTTTATTGACTAGCTGTTTGCACTTTAGAAGGGGGGGTTTCTTTTCTCTCATGTGGTATTTACAATTGTTTAACCCCCAGCTCTCAGCTAACACTCTTAGTGGGGGTAAGCAGTGCGTCACTACTCCTTTTCTCTATATAAATCTTTAAAGTTCACAGAGCACAGTTCCGCTCCCACTTCTTCCTGGTTTGCCGAAATCCTTGCACTCACAGACCCGGCAACTTAAGGGGGCGCGGCAAGGATTAAAAAAAAAAACAGAATGCAAAGTACTTTGTTTCAGATGCACGCCCCTGTGACCTGAGACAGCTGTTTTGCTACTCCGCTCGGCTCTGCTGTCTTGTCAGAAACTGCCTGTAAACTTGGAAATGGCTGGCTTTGTGTGCTGGGGAGGTATAGTGCCTGTGCTTAGGGGGGTGATGTCTAGTAGAGGCAGTAAGGGTATGGTGCCTGTGCTTGGGGGAGATGGCAAGGTAGGGCAGTGAGGGTATGGTGCCTGTGATTGGAGGAAAATGGCAAGGGATTGCAGTGAGGATATGGTGCCTGTGCTTTATAATGAATAATATACTCCTACTACCCCCTAAAGTTATACGGATATTAGAAATCAAAAAGGATTTGCAATATGCTTGTGAAGGTTCTCATTCATCCAGGTCATGGTATATCTGACAGCTAGGTGTTAGGGACCTTCTGAATGCAAGGCATGATTGCATTGTGGCTAAGAGGTGTTATAGGAACTGCCCAGGGTAAGGTGTCAAAACAGCATTGTACATGGCAGACAGTTGGTGTCGAAACCCCCCCCCCCCATCTCTATTCAGGCTTGGTTTGTTTATTTTCACATAAATGGCCTCCTTGAACCAGTCATGTTCCTTTGCCAAGCTGTTGACATTACAATCTTCAAAGGTATGTCCTTTTTGCTTAAAATGCAGGTACACGGCAGAGTCCTGACCTGAGAAATTGGCTCTTCTGTGCTGGGTCATACGTTGGTGCAGTTGATCTTTGGTCTTCCCCCATATATACAAATCTGAGCACTCTTCACTACACTTCATATATGATTTCACTTTTCTTTTGTTTCGGTATTGGGTCTTTCGGATGTACCAATTGCTGCTTCAGTGTGTTCTTTGGTTTAATGCAGACAGGGATAGGTGTTTTTTGAAAATTCTTCTTTATTGGAGACCACTGATAAACATGGAATGACCTTGTTCTTTCTCCTGTCTTGCTTTTTCCCTTCACTGTTGATATTCATGTTCTTTTCTTTCATTCTACTTCTTTTGACAAAGGCCCAGTCTGGATTTCCATATAAGTTTTAAGGGCTCCTCTTCGCCTTTGTGCTAGTGGGGATATTCTCTGCTCTGTGTTGCAGGGTTCTGATGATACCCAGCTTATCCGTATATTATACCCTTTAGTACTTTGTTTCAAGAGTGGGGTTGGAGGTAGGAGAAGGTTGGGCTGTCCATCGCACTCCGACCTGAAGACCCTTTGCTGCTGCTGGGATGGTGGTGGCGCCATGCGGGGAAGCAACAGGAGAAGGGGAAACACTTGGGGGGTTTCAGATCAGCAGGAGCCGCAGGTCAGGATAAGGGCTGCTCCTGATTGCGATCTGGCTGCGTCTTGGGCATCACTGATATATGCGGTGCAGTGTAGTGAAGAGTGCTCTGATTTGTATTTTGGGACACTAAAAAGCAGTTGCACCGATATATGGCACAGCACAGAAGAGCCAATTCCTAAAGAAAAAGACACACATTTAAAGACTGTAAAGTAAATATATTAGAAAAAGATTACTGGTTTAAATGAGATGCAAATAAAATCAATTATACTGTAATTATACTATACTAATACTATACAATACAAATATTATACTATACAAATACTATACAAGACAAATACTGTACTATACAAATACTATACTATACAAACTTCAGCCTGCGAATAAGAAACTGCCTGAATAAGAAACATGCTTGTGAAGGTTCTCATTCATCCAGGCCATGGTATATCTGTTGTATTCAATTAGATCAACTGGACTTGAAGTTTAGTTCTTGAAGACGTTTCGCTAGTCATCCGACTGGCTTTCTCAATTCAGAATAACGGAACACTATTGGCTTTTACCTGGATTCCGACCAATGTGGAAGGGCTTTGTTAGATGCTGTAGTTTACACACATGCGGCAATAAGGAGGAACCTGGTGCTTGTTTAATATGGGGTATTCCTATTGGCAGCTAGAATACAGTTGGCCACTATTACAGTAATGTGACAATTTATAATGATAGTACTAACCTGGAAGCTGATTGTGAGCACTGCTGCTAACAGAATAAGAGAGAGAGAGAGACAGACAGACACAGAGAGAGAGAGAGACAGACAGACAGAGAGAGAGACAGAGGGAGAGACAGAGAGAGATAAGATCTTTTTGGTTGTATTCCATAATGGTGAGCTGTGAGTTCCCCCTTTGTTGTTGATATATGCTGTCACCATAGTGTTGTCTGAACGAATCTGAACTGATTTCCCCTGAATAAATTTCTGAAAGGCGAGTAGGGCTTCTAAAACTGCTGTTAGTTCCCTCAAATTCTGTGGAGCTGACAATAACTTCGCTGGCCACTTCCCCTGTGAAAAATGGTGATCCATGATAGCTCCCCATCCTAGTGGACTCGCATCCGTTGTAATGGTTATCCACTGTGGTGTGGCCAGAGAAATGGGTTTGTAGTTCGACTGTATTATCCACCATGAAAGCTCTGATCTGATTTGAGGAGGAATGGATATTATCTGATTTGGGCCCTTCAGGTGATGATATTGTTTGTTGAAACATATTTGCAGATCTCTTATGTGAGTCATGGCCCATTTGACTGTGAAGAGCGATGAAGTGAGTTTCCCTAGAGTATGCTGGCAGACCCAAGCTGTTGATAACGGATGTTGGATGAAATTCTGTGTTAATGACATAATGTCCTTTATTTTTAACAGGGGAAGAGAAATGCACATTTTTGAAGTGTTCAGCAGGGCTCCCAGGAATTGTACTGATTGCGTTGGAATTAGTAGAGACTTTTCCTGATTGATTACCCATCCATGGGATTGAAGGCACTGAAGAGTTATTTGAATGTGGTTCTGGAGTGTTAGAAAACTGGCTGCTTTTATGAGTATGTCGTCCAGATACATAAAAATTTGGATGCCCTGAATTCTGAGATGGGCTATTAGAGTAATCAGAACCTTTGTGAATACCCTGGGGGCTGTTGCTAACCCAAATGGTAGAGCTCTGTATTGGTAGTGTTTCCCTAGTAGGTAAAACCGAAGGTATTTCCTGTGAGACTGATGTATGGGAATGTGAAGATACGCGTCTTGGATGTCTATTTTTGCCATCCAATCGTTTCTGCATAACTGAAGGGATACTGATTTGAGACTTTCCATCTTGAATCGTCTGACCTGTAAAAATGAATTTAGATATTTGAGGTTTAAAATGGCCCTCATTTGCCCTGATTTCTTTTTCCTTAGAAAGAGGTGGGAATAGACTCCCATTCTCTGTTGGGAAAATGGGACGGTTTCTATGATGTGTTTTGATAGAAGAGAGGAAAGAACAGAGTTTAGCGCCTTCCTTGCTGCCCTGGTAAGTGGGGGTTTTGACTTGAAAAATTTGTTTGGAGGATGACTGCGTTCGAATTCCAGTTTGTAGCCCCTCCGAATTATTTTGAGGACCCAAGAGTCCGATATATTTTGAGCCCAAATCTCCTTGAAGGTGATAAGTCTCCCCCCTATTGAAGACTGGACTCCCATAACTTCATAACTGTCTTGGCTTGCCTCTAGTGTTTTTGCCTCGAAAAAGCTGGTGAGAAACTTCAGGTTTCCAAGATCTCTGTGAGAATGGCTTACCCGGTCTATATTGTCTTGCATCTCTTAAATTTGTTTGAGATGTGGATGGAGCAGGGTTCCTGAAATTTCTGGTAGTGTTTTTAGCAGAATTGGCTTCAATAAGATCTTTAAGTTTAGAGCCGAAGAGGAGACTGCCCTCAAAAGGAATATTGGAAAGGTTTTGTTTTGACTGGACATCCGCTTTCCATTGCCTCAACCAGATAGCTCGCCTAGCTGATACTGAAGCGCTCATTGACCTAGCCGATAATTTTATCGAGTCCATAGAGGCCTCAGATATAAATTCATTGGCATGTTTCATATCAATGATATGAGCTAGAAGCTCTTCTTTTGAGATTCCATTTCTAACAGCCTCTTCCAAATCGTTAAGCCAGATCTTGTTGGCTCTGGCTAAACTAGTGATTGCTATGGATGGTCTAAGCAAAGCACCTGACAGAGAATATATTCTTTTGAGTAAGATGTCTTCTTTTCTGTCCATGGGGTCTCTTAAGACTGTAGAGTCTTCTGTGGCCAGCATTGTTCTTTTAACCATTTTTGTAATAGCCGTGTCCACTTTGGGTGGTTCGTCCCAGAGGGACGTATCTACAGCTGATATGGGATATGTTTTGAGAAAAGATTGTGTACATGAAAATCTTTTGTCCGGATTTTGCCATTCGCTTTTAATGGTGTCTTGAATCTGTTCATGAACATAGAAAGATGTAGATTCTGTGTTTCTATTAGTAAACATTAGATCTAACTGAACCACAGGAGAAGGTTCAGCAATTTTTAATGATTTCCTCATCTTTTTTATGAGGTGCGACAGAACCTCATGTGTTAGAGTACAATCTGTTTGAGTAAGATCTTTTTCTTCTGTGTCAGAATATAAAGTTGCCCCATGCTCTAAAGTATCACTTGGTCTATCTAAAGTAGATGGGATATTAGGAGCTGGGAAATTAGATATCATGGTTTTAACCTGATCCATCATAGATATAGAGAAGGAGCTGAGGGAGGAATCGATAAGATCTTTAACGGAGGACAGCAATTCTGATGATCCAGGTGTATTTGATTTGAGAGATATGCATTCTGAACATAACTTTTTCCCCCTGAGCGTTGGCAATTCACAAAGAGCACATTCATTGGTTCTATGCTTGTGATAATGGTGTTCTTCCCTTTCTCTGGGTGAAGATCTGAAATGAAATATGCAATGATAAACATATTGTAATTGAAATAGTTGTACTGCTCTATAGAAGTTGGTCTCACCCCCTTGATCTTGAACTTGTTCTTCTATGAGACATAGTAGATAGCTGAAACAACATGAAGAAAATTCAGTATTTCAAATAAAAGACAATCCCCTAGTATCCTGCAGTACTTACAGAGTAAGGCAGTGTAGGGTACAGGTAGCGCTAGCCTCCGACTGCTGCGTGCAGGAGTTGCGAGGCCCCAAAGCTTGGCAACATCTGAGATATGTTTGCCATGTGTATTTAAAGACTCGCGCGCTTCCGGTCACTTCCGGGTCGCACGCGCGTGACGTCATCATGGCGCGACTCGCGCGATGATGAATGGAGTGGCGGTGCGCTAATCCGCCCGGCACCCGACAGTAGTGGAGTGTGCTGGACCTGGGAAGAGCAGTGGAGCCCAGATCCTAAAGTGAAGTATAGGGGGAGAGACTTCTTGATCCTGCAGGCACGAGGACAGGAGACAATGAGATGGCAAAGGGGAGGAGCAAGAGCAATTTATTGGCTATCCAATCCTGTCAGTCATACAGCAAGGGGGCGTAACCCAAGTTAACCACTGCCGTGTAGGACCATGGGAAAGCTAACTTTCTTTTGATTGGCCATTAACTCGCACATGCTCAGTAAGTCTCTCCCACAATGCAAAGCTAAAGGATGTTACTGTAAAGCATGCATTGTGTCAGGATGTGATGTAGTGCTACATCAGCTACAAGAAGCACACCTATTGGATAATAAGGACAATAAGGAAATTACAGCAAACTTCTATGCAGAATTTAATCAATTTGAGAGGTGTGTCTATAGCTCCCATTTTGACCAGTCCATTCAATCATGGGGAGATTCTGTATGTTAGTACTTTTTTATTTTTTATTTCATATGCCATTTACACATTGTTACACACTTATATATCTTTATTTTGTACATATTAATAAACTAATTAATGTTATACCTTTTACATTACAATATACACTGTAACTATGTACAATATTATTTTAGCCTACCCCCACCTACATAGTACAGTCTAAAAACTCAATGCAATCTCCACAAAATGGAAAATAATTTTATATAAAGGAAGGATTATACTATACTAATACTATACTAAACTAATACTATACTATACTATACAAATACTATATACTATACAAATACTATACTAATCCTATACAATTATACTATACTAAATACAATACTAAACTAATACTATACTATTACAAATACTATAATAAACTAATACTACACTAAACTAATACTATACCTATACAAATACTATACAAATATTGTACTATATATGATGATTACCTGAACCCAATCTCTGCATATGAGCATTGATCTGTGGTCACACACCCTGATCGCAGAGCGCTATCATACTGTGTGGATCTTATTATTCTGAACAACTGAAATTGATTAATTGGAATGATTGCCCCACTGCCTGTGGAAAAGTTTATATACATATAATACAACCCTTCTATGGACCCAACTGTAAATAATTTTATAATCGGTACTGTGCTAATTCAACTGAATGGCTGGCAATACTATGAACCTACTGTGGTTGTGGAGGAGGTGATTTGGGTATTAACCATAGAGGAAATAGTTACAAGGAAGGCTGAACGCCATATTCTACGGATTGTAATTACCAAGCCTTTACACCAGAACCTGGAACAAACTGCGCTGCATTAACACATTACATCAATTCGCTGCGACTCTACGCTCATTGTGGGAAGTGACGTCAGGCGACACCCAGCCATGATCCTTTGCGCTAGAGTCCTTGACACTGTCATGGCTGCTCAAGGGATGTCTCTGCAGGAGAAAGTCGCTAAGTTGCTGAGCCGCCGAAATGGGAAGCCGGTCCTCAAACCCAACCGGACCCTAGCATTGGCAGACAGCGTGGCTAACCGAAAGCCAAGGCTTGGAGGTTAGTTTGCAGCGGTGAAGGCCATATAGTTGCCTGTGTTTACATTCAGCATAGAGTGTACAGTTTACCAATGTATTCAATGACAATAGGCCTAATGGACTGAGAACCTTCATGGTCTAATGTAATAATAGGTGCTATTATAAACACTGTACACTACAGCAACAAGGTATTCGCTCCTATATATGGCCTAATGTAATAAAAGGTGCTATTATATACACTGTACACTACAGCAACAAGGTATTCGCTCCTATATAAGGCCTAATGTAATAATAGGCGCTATTATATACACTGTACACTGCAGCAAGGTATTCACTCTTATATATGGTGTAATGTAATAATAGGTGCTATTATATACACTGTATACTGCAGCAAGGTTAAATGTGTTCTGTGTCTGAGAGGCAGGATCTGCTATAATATGATCTGTGCTTAACAGAGGCGTGTCTCTCTGCTGTAATATAATTGACTAACAGCTTCTGAGGGGCATGGCTGCAGCTTCCTTGTTGTGATGTAATGTGCATAAGAGAGCATATAACGTATACTGTAACCACTAAGACTTGCATTAAAACAAAGAGGGAGATTATTGTAGCTTAGCACTAATAGCCACAGGTTAATCAGTTTATAAATCAACCAACAGCAGGGAGAGGTGATACACAGCTTGTTGTATCTTTGTGATTTGGGACAATGTGGTCTGGTAACTATAGTTCCCCTTTAAATATTTTCATTTAATAATTGCATTATGGCATCTGAGGTAAGAAATCAAATTAAAGAGTTGAATAAATGACATTTTATAGCCTGCTGTTATAGTTGTGATTTGGTCTATAGGTCCATTAGAGAATTATTATATGTGAGTTAGGGTCCAAGCTTTATACTCAAATAGAAGTGGTAGAGATGTCCTCTTGTCATTGTTCTTCATAAGAGCAACAGCTCTGGACCCATGCTGGGAAGATTAATATTTACAAAGGTTCTAGTCTGAAGGCACAAGCGCTAGTGACAGACATAAAATAATGTTGGTTAACCTTGGAGATTTTAGACCTGCTTATTGCTGAACCCACAATTCTCTTGTATTTCTTGACTGACAATAAATATATGATTGTAGTGGCATAACTTGCTTTTAAAGGGGAATTGCAGTAACCGACATGTTTCTAGCTCCTCCCACAATCATTATCACAAACTATTCTCCCATCTCAGACAGTGGAGAACGTATCTTAAAGGGTATCTCAACTCCTCGCTCTTATCAGTTAAATCTGCAGGATACTGGAGCAAAGACAAAAGAACTTGCGTGCAATATTGATCCTCCGCTGTTCCTCTTACAGGTCCTGACTAACCTTTGCAATGTATGCACATGGAAGGCTGATGCAGTACTGGCGATTGCGCCATTTATTTGCAATGTTAATTGGTTTTGGTATGTTGACGTGGTAGGTGACCGGTAGGTCACTCCTCTAAAGCCAAGTGGGATGAAGCCTTGCTATTTAAAAAAAAAGACACTTAAAGGAATAGTTTAGTGCAAAAGTGAACTTTTCCTTTAATGTATTGATTGAAGCCCAGGAGGTCAAGGAGCTATGCCTTACCTCCCGTTCTTCAATCAATACATTCACTTTTCAAACTATTCCTTTAAAAATTAGTGAACTATTCCTTTTAAAAACAATGTTTTGTGATGCATTCTAGTATTTTGAATACAGCTTGTGAGAATATGGTGATATTTATATTTTTGTGATATGTTTCAAAGATGTGATAACCTGCTAAAACCAATTCTATGTATGTTTGTTTTTTTTCTCCAGAGGCAAGTTGTGTAACAGAAATGTCTGTGATGATGGCATGTTGGAAAAATAACACATTCAGCGACACATCCTGCTCCAAAGAGATTCAGATGTTTTATAACTGCATTGCAAAAGAACAGGTAATTCTGTTTCATTCTACATTAAAATGTCTTGTCGAATATATTATCAATTGTATTTAGTTTTTGGTAATCAAGGCCTTGTATGCTGGCTGCCGTTTTCGATAAGAACTTTTATTGGAGACAAACAGAAGCAATTCAGAGCGCACTCCAGTCTTAAATGTTCAAATCAATTTATTAAACACGTGACGTTTCGGTGTCCGTGCGACACCTTCCTCAGACATCCTCGCTACGGACACCGAAACGTCACGTGTTTAATAAATTGATTTGAACATTTAAGACTGGAGTGCGCTCTGAATTGCTTCTGTTTGGATACTATTACCATTGGCTATGGTTTTTGGAGCAGCACCCAGCGATTTCAACAATACACTATAGGTGTGCGGGGGAACTATCTACTTCCTTTTATTGGAGACAATCACTCCTAGTTTTGGGCATATAAGGGGCAATATCAAATAAAATACAATACTCATGTTAGGATGTATTGAGTGCATAAACACTTATGTAAAGTGCAAATAGCGTTTCACTGCTGTTAGTGCAGCTTCCTTCAGAGTATCATCTCTACACCTGTTTGTAGATTGTGATCTGTCCTGCTGGCTATCTTTAATCTTACAAGTATGTGGGGCTTAACACTTTATGCCTGTTGGTAGCATATATCAGGATATATCAGGATATATAGTATTCCTTTTTATGCCTATGAAGTTTTTATTGTTGATCACTCTATTTTAGGCCAACTGTATAGCTGATTTTCTTATCTTTTTATTACCATACTTTATTAATTATCCAGTTCTGCATGCAGGTTACCTCCACCTTTTTGGGTGCCATTTCAGTGCAGTAAAAGTTGAATTTTGTGTGCTCACTGGCTGAGGAGAAGGGGTGTAGATATAGATATTTAATTATATCTTTTCCTTTACACCCATTTTCTTGCAAGGGAAGCCTGGCTACTTTCTTATAAAATAGAAATACCTCCAGCAGAGCTGGCAGGAATCAGAAGTAGAATATTTGTATTTTTTTTTCCTTTGAGGAAGCATCTTTCTAAATAGGGTGGATTTTCATTTAACACCACAAACTTAATTATTAAGATATATGTAAATATTTTATTTACTTTAATACAGGCTGCAAAAAAGGCTGGATTGAACCAGGAAGTCCAAACAGGACATCTACCTCCAAAACAAGTTAACCAGTTACTAAGTCGTTTTCCAAATATCAATCATGAAATATAGACTTTTTTTCAGTCACCTTGAAGAGACCGTTCTGTCCAGTATCTGGGCAATATTACTTAAATTACTAAAAAGCTGTTAAGCTGTACAATGTTTAAATATTTGTAATTCCTGGACTTATAATGAAAGGTGTTACAGATGAAAAGGAATGAGTACCAACTAACCTGGGCCCTCACAGAAAAGAGACGCTTTATGCAGCCCTCAACTTTAAGAAGTTCTTTATCTTTACATCAGGACAAATGGAGATTGTACATTGTGAATGTGCTGCCAATCTACAGAGCTTCCTAAACTGTAATTAAAATTGTATATTGCAATGATTCTCAATTCATTGTCTGAGTCATTTTTTTGTGTGGAAATAAATTGTTACATATAATTTTACAGTTAAAAAGGAAAACTGATGGAGAAATAGGCATAATTTTCCCCCCAAAAAATTTCTCTCTTTCATGCTGCATTCAGAAGTTATTGAGCCTCCAATGGCTTGGTAAGTATCACCCAGGGGGCCCTTTGTCCTCCTCTCCGCACCACTCAAGCTGGGTACATAGTACAAATCGTTAAAAGATGACAGAATCTTAAAGATTCTCTACACAAAGTCTGCACATTTCCTTCTGCAACAGCCGACTCCCTATACTTTAGTATAGGGAGGCGACTGAGGGAAATTTTCGTTTAGTTCCGAGTGATCCCTAGAGAGAAGGTGAACGTTCATCACCACGGGAACGCTCGGAACTGCGTTACACACATTAGTGATAAAGGGACAATGCTGTACCGAGTACCAATAACGTTTGTGTTTGTTTCCATAATGTTCCTAGTAAAAGATAAACAGGGTTATTCAACCAATCAGATCTTATTTAACATTTGAAAGCTAACATCTGATTGGGACAAAATTAGGAACATTTTTAACGATAAGAACTTTTATTAAATCTCTCTGAAAGATTCTACATGTACTTACATTCCACCTAAAAGCTCTTATGGGCTAGTGGTAAAAAGCTTTCTTTTTAGCAAGACACGGTACACAGGTTTGCAGGTTCGTTTCCCCGCTCTTTTTACTAAAATGTTTTTATTATGTTTCTTACATCCATGGTAAATAAGAAATACCCTGCAAAGAGGACTTTTTTTTTTGTATGAAACGCACTTTATCATTGTTAGGGACAGAAGCATTTGTAATATGTTTACACAAAAACTGCACTGAAATCTGTATTTTATGTCAGAGGGAAGGATGATCTCAGAGCTATAACTTGATTAACTCCAGCTTCCTGTGACGTGTACTTAGGTGGGTGTGCCCAGCTAAAGTGGATTATGGGAGTTTACCTCTAGTACCTACAGGTTAATTCCATAAATCACCCAGCAGCCACAGCAGAGGGAGAGGTGAGAAACCGCTTTTGGGGCAATGTTGACTAGGAGACTTTAGTTCTACTTTAACACTTAGCTGTGCCATTCACTTCTAAAAATTTAAGCATTGTGGATAAATCAACTCATTAATTCTCATTTATGCTTATTCGTGCTTTAGCTTTAATTCTTTTATTTAAAGGAGATTTATTCGCATGCTGTAACTGACTTTTTTCTGCCTCCTCCGACAGTCATTGGCACTGCCAATTCCCCAATCTCTGACATTGGAGAACATCTGTTTAGGAGGAGTGTGGGCCGTGTGTGTCACTGCAGTTCCTATTGTCTCACCACTAGAGGGAGATGGTAAGATTGTCTCTGCAGTTTTTACACAGAGGCCTGGACACAGACCACTGCCAAGGTTGCTTGGGACATTTAGAGGAAACTTTGGCAGAGGAGGGGTGCTGGCTTTGGGACAGGGGGGACTCTGGCCTTGGGACACAAAAAGGGGACTATAGCCTTGGGACATGGATGAGGGAGGCTATGGCCTTGGTACACTAAGGGTGCACTTTGCACTTCTAGCGCCCGTTAATGTAACAGGCTTAATGTCTGGTAGCATAATATAATTCTTTAACCCATTGATTTCATGTTTAACACTTTCACCCACTGTAAAATAAATTAGAGGATTTAACATTTATTTACTAGCGTGTATTTTACCATCTAGTGGCCATATGCTGGTACTGCTTAAAATATGCACTGTATTTCCAAATATTTTGCTAGAAAAATGCAAATTTGTCTTTATTAACAATAATTAATTTCCCTCTTTTTATTTTTGCATTATTAAGTAACATTATTTGACTGAGCGTGCACATTCCAAAGATTGGAAGGAGGGTTGTAGGGAAGTAAAGGTTTAAAATATTTCACAAATGTTTTTATTTAGTTAGAAAATGCTTAAAAATTAAAAGTGGTACTTTGTTTAATCTACTGTTTCTTGGCTATAAGTCAGCATAAAATGTGTTTTAGACCATAGTTGTCCTTTAAAGGGTATCTCCACTGCTAAAAATGTTTTTTGCTATTCAGTCTTATTGAAGAATGGGAGGTAAAGGAGCTGTGTCTTACCTCTCGTTCTTCAATAAAACCTGCTGGAGCCAGGAGAGATGGTAAGGTACTTACTTGATCGCTCGCTCCTCTGCAGGGAGTAGTCTGAAAGGTCCCGACAGACTCTGTATTCTATGCACATTGCACTTGCACATATAGTACAAAGTCTGTCAGGACCTGTCAGAGGACGCGACGGAGGAGTGAGCAATCCAGCAAGTACCTTACCTTCTCTCATGGCTCCTGCAGGTTTTATTGAAGCACGGGAGGTAAGGCACAACTCCTTTACCTCCCATTCTTCAATAAGACTGAATAGCAATGCTTGCGAAGGTTCTTATTCATCCAGGTCATGGTATATCTATCTGTTGTATTTAATTAGATCAACTGGACTTAAAGTTTAGTTCTTGAAGACATTTCGCTAGTCATCTGACTGGCTTTCTCAATTCGTATGTGATTTGTATGTGGGGGAGACCAAACAGCAACTGCATCAACGTATGGCCCAGCACAGAAGAGCCAATTCCTCGGGTCAGGACTCAGTCATGTACCTGCATCTTAAGAATAAAGGACATACCTTTGAAGATTGTAATGTTAACATATTGGCAAAGGAACGTGACTGGTTCAAGAGAGGTGTTAAGGAGGCCATTTATGTGAAAATAAAGAAACCAAGCCTAAATAGAGGTGGGGGGGTTTGACACTAACTGTCTGCCATATACAATGCTGTTTTGACACCTTACTCTGGGCGTTCCTATAACACCTCTTAGCCACTATCCAATCATGCCCTTAACACTTGGCTGTGATATGCTTATTGGGATTTTCCAGGGTACATAATTGCCACAGATTCTTGTACAAGTCATTCTGAATTGAGAAAGCCAGTCGGATGACTAGCGAAACGTCTTCAAGAACTAAACTTCAAGTCCAGTTGATCTAATTGAATACAACAGATAGACTGAATAGCAATTTTTTTAAAGCAGTGGAGATACCCTTTAAGTTTTATTAATGGTTTAATTCTTCAGTCCTTTCTTAACAATGTCACAATTGCAAGAGGGGTGTGTTTTTCTTCAGAAAATCCAGAAAACACTATTTTTGGTGTTTCAAAGATGAGTTTACAGATTAAATGAAATTGTATTATTCAATATAAACAGATTGCCCTTCCCACACTCATATGCTGCACACTAGGAAAATGGAGAATTTAAAGCTCGGATGCTAAAATTGCATGATATATCTTTAATCCTTATGCCAATGGAATTTTTGTTTATAAAGAGTAAGAGCCTTTTTTATAAGCATTGACAGATGGTGTTTTTTTTCCACATGGCGTATACTTTATAAGGATATGAAGCGTTGAAATGTAATCGATTCTGTAAAATTCTGACCACTGTAGAGTATACTGCTAAATTATGTATTTCTATGCCTGATTTGCAGTATTTTAAAGGGAAAGTAAAGATGACCATACATTACCTTGACATTACACCAATGTTGAATTAACTGGTGAGTTTCGTTCAGACAGTGGTTCTGCTTAACTTATTAAAATTCTGAAGACACAAAAATCCATTTTGAATTGTAATTTTTCAAATTTCTAAATTTGGATTTTTCCAAAGTTCTGAAAATTCCATCAGATCCATGGATTTTCAAAACCATTACATTTCAAAACTGGGATTCATACAAGTAATGTTGAGTGGAGCCTTACAAAGAAGTATGGCTAGAAATAATTTAAAGGGCATGTCCACCCATAATTCAATATTTTACATAAAGCTGCAGGACCCCCTGAAACCCTAGTAACTAAGGTTGGGGGGGCTGCAACTGTATGTAAAATTTTTAATTGTAGGTGAACACGCCCTATAAAGAAGCATGGCTAGTAATAATTTATATCACATAAAGAACATAAGGTATTGGTTTACTGTCGTAGTAGTTTGACAATGAAAATCCACGGTAGGACAATAGTTTAATAATACATTATATTTTGGAAATAGCACAGCGTATGATATTTTGGAAAAAGCACGGCATAGCCTATGTAAAAAAGTCTAACTTAAAGGAACTGTAAACTCAATATTTGAAGTCTTTGCCCTCCGTTTGTATTATTCACAGGGAGGTGAGAACGCTTATTCTCACCTCCCTGTGAATAATGTTTTGCTCAGGGGACCGGGAACTTACCTTCACTCCACTCCGCTCGCAGCCACTTCTGCGCCTTATCTCTTGTATTGGCGCGCATGCGCCTAAGAGAGCGCGCATGGTCGGGACAGCGGCTGCGAGCGGAGCAGAGCAAAGGTAAGTTCCAGTGTCCCCTGAGCAAAATATTATTCACAGGGAGGTGAGAATAAGCGTTCTGTGAATAATACAAACGGATGGCAAAGACTTCAAATGTTTGATATATGGGTTTACAGTTCCTTTATGATTTGTGCAAAGTTTTGTGTGAATGTTAACGCCTTTCCTATGGAGGCGCTGTGACGGAGCACCAGGGGTCTGCAATAACATGAGTTAGTTAATGCTATGTAAGGAAGAGTGTGGTTCCCAGTCTTTAATAAATAATACAACATTGTTTCATCCAGGTACCACCTCTCCCAGTATTATATCTTGTGTTAATAGTGTATATGTAAAATGTATCAAGCACACTGTTGGTATATGCAGTTAGTCCTTTGTACACAAGATGGCCCAATGGGTAAAACTCCTGGGACGGCCTGTCATTAACACATTACCATGGTGCCTATTTGGCTAGGTTGATGGATTGAGATAAGTAATTGCTGATTAGTCTGCTGTTCAGTAAGTCTGATGATTGACTGCTGGTTGAAGGTTGGTCATTTGCACTTCAAAGGGAATGTGGGAATAAAAAGGACAGCTTTAGTCCACATGGGGGAGAAGCACATAGACAAAGGAAGAGCTAGGGATACATGCTGAGACAGTATCCTGTAGCTAAGAGCTGATTAACTCTATCCTGACCCTTAGCTTGAGAGCAAGGGATACAGGAGGCTAGCCTGCAAGAGGAAGCAGACTAGGGCTTGGCAGAAGGGAAAGCTAAGCAAGGGAGAACAGAGCTAGGACACATGCTTAGGCAGTGCCTAGCAGCTCAGAGCAGTAAAACACTACCCTGTCCCTTAGCTTGAGAGCAAGGGGCCCAGGAGCCAGGAAGGCGAAGCAGACCAGCAGAAACCAGCAGCAGCCCAGCAGTTTGGAGCCAAGGCAGTGGAACCCAGAGAGTGGAACCCAGAGAGTGGAGCCCAGAATTTCCGGGGACTGCATCTCAAGGACAGTGCTTGCTTGGTAGGATATGGTTTATTCCCCACAACATCACACAGGGCGTCCTGTGACAGGTGCAATGCGGACAAAGTCTTACAAAGGAGTTCACAGCATCGTGGTATTGCGGTCGGGTAAGTAGTGCACTTTGCCTCATTACATCGGCCCGTATATTTGCATAGAGACCCTCCTCTTAAATTTCCCTGTAAACTTTACTTCTTCCCCAGTTTGATTGGCTGTCAGCAGGGGGCACTAGTTTGTATGTCCTCCAGGAATGTTTCTGAAGCACAAATTAAAGGACAACTAAAACCTCAGAACAACATTGAATTAGAAGGCAGATCTCCTTGATATAAAAGCAGTAAAGCAGTAAAAGTAGTGTCTCACCTCTCATTTTAATATGGTTGTTGGGAAATGAAACTTTCTAACATGAGGTTTGTGTTTTATTGCCAAGTGTTCCGGTATCACACAGTGTGGTCACTGACCATTATGTTCTTTACACATGCTCAGTCCTAAGATACTGCAGGAACTTGTTACAGTTGGTCCCACCCACTAGTAGCCTTTAGCCAATCCTTTTACAGAACATAATAGGCAAGGGAGCATGTGACTGAGATCAGGGGTGTGGCCAGTCACTGCACATACTCACAGTTATTTCATCCAGTTCTTCAAGTGGTAACATTTACTTTAATGCTATTTACTGTATTGCTATTTTACAGTTTATTGGTGTTTTTAGAGGGGAAATGTTGAGATTCTGAAGTGTAAAAATATTGGTTTAGGTCTCCTTTAACTTATTTCTTTGCATTAATGCATGTATGAGAAGTGAACACTACATAATATCTATCTTAATCCTTTATTTGGCTTTAGATGTCATTAACATTTTATTTAGTATAGTAGTTGAGATTGAATAAAGCCATACGTCCATCTAGTCCAACCTACTAAGCAATACCAACATTTCCAGCCTAAAAATAATTGTGAAGGGGAAAAAAAATTATTTCCTGACTCCAAATGGCAATTGGAAACATCCCTGGATCAACTCCAACTTATATATCAATACCAGTAACATGAAACATTCCTTATTTTTAGAAACTCAACCAACATTTTTTTTTTAAATTATCCAATGAACCCGCCATCACCATGTCCAATGGAAGACAGTTCCATAGTTTCACTGTTCTCACAGGGAAAAACCCTTTATGTTTGGAAGACTTAACTTCTTTTCTTCCAGTCTTTCGTGTCCTCTGGCATGTTCTATTGGTGAAAAAAAGCCCCAGAGTTTATTGGATGGCCCATTCATTTATTTATCAACAGTGATCATATTCCCATGCAAGCGCCTTTTCTCTAGTATGTAATAATTGTAACTTATCCAATCTCTCATATTCAAGCTCCCCCACTTCCCTTATTGCTCTTCTCTAAACCCTTTCCATTTCCAAGATGTTCTGGCTTCTATCTTTAAAGGTGCTGTTGAGGAAATTAATCTGTTCGATTTTGGGTATGTTTTGAATTGCAGTTTGTACCCCTGTTTTAGTGTGTCTAGGACCCATGCGTCCGAGGTAGTTTGAGCCCACGTCTTGCTGAAGAGGGAGAGTCTTCCTCCTACTTGAAGGTTGTGGGCTCGCAGACCTTCATAGTGGCCTCTGTTTTGTTCTCCCTCCTCTTCCTCGAAAGGACTGTTGAGAGGGTTGGCTTCTCCAAGATTCCTGCTGTAATAGGGGTTTGCCTGGCCTGTATTGTCTTGCTGCCCTGTAGTTGGGACCATGAAAAGTGGAGGATATAGAAAATGATGGAAAAAGGTTACTTCTGCCTGTTCTTGTTTGAGAAGGAAGGCTGTTTTTTGCCGAGTTCTTTTCTATAAAATCCTCAAGTTTTGAACCGAAGAGGAGCTTCCCTTCAAAGGGGATTGAGGCCAGGCTTTGCTTTGACTGTATATCCGCTTTCCATTGTTTAAGCCAGGCAATTCTTCTGGCCACTACTGCTGCGCTCATTGTCTTTGCTGACAATTTTAGTCCATGGAAGCTTCACAAATGTATTTGTTGGTGAGCTTGACGTCCCTAATCAGTTTTACTAGATCGTCTCGTGGGGTCCCATTCTTGATTGCCTCCTCCAGATCGGCTAACCAGTATTTGTTTGCCCTGGCTAAACTAGTAATTGCCATGGGGGGTCTGAGAGCGGCGCCGGATAGAGAGAAAATTCTCTTCAAAATAGAATCTTGTCTTTTGTCCATAGGGACACGTAATGCTGATGTGTCCTCTGTAGCTAGGAAAGTCTTTCTTGCGGCTTTAATAATGGGCGTATCTACTTTTGGGGCTTCATCCCAGGTACTGGGGATGGTCTGGCTGAATGGGTATGTCTTGAAATTCATGGAGGCTGGGAATTTCTTATCAGGGTTTTGAAATTCTTTCTGTATTACTTCCAGAAACTGGTCATGGAGATGGAAAGTGGATGTGTCTTGGGGTTTTTTTGACAAACATTAAATCCGACAGCTCTGGTTCCGGTTCTGATATTTGCAGAGTATCTCTCATCTTTTTGATCAGACTGGATAGCACTTCCTGTGTTAAGGCTGTTTCAGGCTGTGTTTCTTTTTGTTGATTATCGCTCTCGATCATTTCTCCTGGTTCCAGTGTTGTTTCCCTTTGCAAGGGGACCTTGGCTTGTATCATTGATGATACCTGTCCCATAATGTTTTCTGAAAATTTTGCCAGAGATGAATCCATCATGGACTTTACTGAGTTGGTCTTGTGATGTGGCTGTATTGGATCTGAATGTTGTGCAGTGCTCGCACAGTTTTTGCCCATGTGCTGCAGGGTTGCGGCACAGGACACATTCTTGTTTTGACTTTTTGTGATGATAAGTATGTTCATCTCTTCTGTGTCTGGAGGGGGAGCTGAGTTTGAAAGAAAAGAGAGGGAGAGAGAGAAAAGCAGCTGTTTAGCTGAACTCCTGGCTTCCCTGGAACTCATTTGGTATGGCACTGGTAAATGAGGGGAGAAAAACACTTTATTTAGTTGTTTGTTACCTTTTTTATAGAGTTCAGCTGCAGGGGGAGCTTTGCTCCAGATTACTCACATAGCAAGGCAGAGGCTGTCTTGTCTGTGTGGCAGTTTTTCCACTTCTGAGTCAGGAGCGGTAGGAACTGGAAAACAGGCACTTACCCTGTTAGGACGCCGATATTTAAAATTTTCGCGCCATTTCCGGGTCGCGCTTGTGACGTCACGTGCGCGCCATCGCGGCCGCACGCGAGAGTCTCGGGTGCGTGCGAGAGGACGCATCTTGTGCAGCCTAAGTGCTGGGAGCCTGGTGGAGTCCGATCAAAGGGGGGAGAGAGAAAAGCTGTTCTGCTGTGCACTCACTCAAGACAGGAATGAAAAGGCAAGGGGGCAGGGCTACCAATCCTACCTTTATAAGTTTATGGGAGGGATACCTGTCACTCAACTATCAGGTGTGATTAACCCAAGTGTAACCACTGCCATGTAGGACCAGGGAAAAAATGAATTTCTCTAGTTACCATATTTGCATGTGTTGGGATTAGGTTATATAACATCCTTTTTAATTACTGGAGATTTATTAAATGACAGTGTAATGTGCCAACCCCATTTGGGGTTGGAATAGGGGCTGTACTGTATCAGGTTTCCCGTCTTTTGGGAACCTGGAGAATTTGGTTCTAATTGCTTTTTAGTTATATAGCCCCAGCACCGACATGAAAGTGCTGCTTTTTACTGTATAGTATAGTATTTGAGGTTGAATAAAGACATACGTCCATCCAGTCCAACCCATCTAGCAATATCCTCATTTTCTGCCTAACTGTTGATCCAGAGGAAGGCAAAAAAACCCCACCAAATTTATGAAGGGGGAAAAAATTCCTTCCTGACTCCAAGTGGCAATTGGAAATTTCCCTGGATCAACTCTACTTTATGTATCAATACCAGTAACTTGCAACATTCCTTGTTTGCAGAAACTCATCCAGCTTCTTTTTAAAACTGACCAATGAACCTGCCATTACAACGTCCACTGGAAGACAGTTCCATAGCTTTACCGTTCTCACAGTGAAAAACCCTTTCCGAGCTTGAAGCCTAAACCTTTTTTCTTCAAGTCTTAAGGGATGTCCTTGTGTCCTTTGACATGTTCTATTGGTGAACAATGCCCCAGATAGTTTATTGTATGGCCCGTTAATGTATTTATACACACTAATCATATCCCCACACAAGTGCCTTTTCTCCAGCGTACATAATTGTAACTTTTCCAGTCTCTCTTCATATTCAAGCTCCCCCAATCCCCTTATTAATTTAGTTGCCCTTCTCTGAACCCCTTCCATTTCAAAGATGTCCTTTTTGTGCACAGGATTCCAAAATTGCACTGCATATTCCAAATGAGGCCTTACCAATGCTTTGTAAAGAGGGAGAATTACATTTTCCTCCCTTGAATCCATACCTCTCTTTATACAAGACAATACCATGCTGGCTCTGGCTGTTGCCGCCTGGCACTGCTTGCTACCTTTAAGTTTGTTATCCACCAAAACTCCAAGATCCCTTTCCAACAGGGATTCACTTAACACAGAGCCATTTATAGTATAAGTAGCACAAGTATTTTTAAGTCCAAAATGCATCACCTTACATTTATCAACATTGAATTTCATCTGCCACTTAGCAGCCCAATGTGATAATCTATCTAGATCCCCTTGCAACGATTGCACATCCTCTGAAGTTTTTAATGGTCGACAAAGTTTTGTGTCGTCAGCAAACACAGAAACCTTGCTGACAATACCCACTTCCAAATCATTAATAAATAGATTAAATAGAAGCGGCCCCAACACAGAACCCTGTGGCACCCCACTTAGCACTTTAGTCCATAATGATGAAGCCCCATTAACAACTACTCTCTGCATCCTATTCATTAACCAATTTTCTATCCATGTACAAATGTGACTCCCCAGACCAACAGACCTTAGCTTATTCATTAGTCGCCCATGGGGGACTGTATCAAAAGCCTTTGCAAAATCCAAGTAAACTACATCTACTGCTATACCAGAGTCTAAATTTCTACTTACTTCCTCATAAAAGCCAAGCAAGTTAGTTTGACAAGATCTATTCCTCCTAAATCCATGCTGGTTACTACTTATAATGTCAGTCCTTGAAACATACTCTAGAACATGTTCCCTTATTAAACTTTCCAGGATCTTCCCCACCACTGAAGTTAAACTTACAGGCCTGTAATTACCCGGCTGTGAACGACTACCCTTTTTGAATATTGGAATAACATCAGCCTTTTTCCAATCCAGAGGCACACCACCGGACATGAGGGAATCAGCAAAAATAAGAAACAATGGCCTAGATAAAACTGAACTTAGCTCCTTAAGTACCCGAGGATGTATTTTATCAGGTCCAGGAGATTTATTAGTATTAACCTTATTTAGTTCTTTCTGTACCATATCCTCGGTTAACCAAAGTGAACTTGAATCTTGTATACCTTTATTGCTACTATACTCTATTATATCTGTACTTGGATCTTCTATAGTGTATACAGAGGAAAAAAAATTATTCAAGACATTTGCTTTATCGCCATCCTCCGTAACTAACTTATCCCCATTAATTAATGGTGCCACATTCTCAGTCCTCATCTTCTTACTATTAATATACTTAAAAAAATGTTTAGGCTTAGTGATGCTTTCTTCAGCTATCCTAACTTCATTATTAATTTTAGCTAGTTTAATAGCTTTCTTACATTCCTTGTTACAGTTTTTATAATCCCTAAAGGCCCTTTTTCCGTTCCCTCGGCCTTAAAGGTTTTAAATGCCTTTTTCTTCCTTACCATTTGCCTCTTTACATCAGAATTCAGCCACATGGGCTCGGATTTATTTTTTTTACATTTATTTCCCAAGGGTATAAATTTAGATGTGAACTGGCTTAAAATCCCCTTGAACACAGTCCACTTCTGTTCAGTACCTTTACCTGATAATACATTATCCCAGTTGACATTCTGAAGAGCTGCTTTTAACCTGGGAAAATTTGCTTTCCTGAAATTAAATGTCTTTGTTAACCCAGCGCACTTTTCCTTTCGATAACAAAGTCCAAATGCCACTATTTTATGGTCACTATTCCCTAAGCCTCCAGTTACCTTTATATCTATAATGCGCTCCACAATGTTAGATATTACCAGATCCAACAGATCCAACCAGATCACCTGTGAGAGAAAATTATCCTGCAGCAAATTCAGGAACTCATCGCCTTTTTCTGTGATGGCAGTTCCACCACACCAATCAATGTCAGGGTAATTGAAGTCCCCCATAATGAACACACTCCCCAAACTTGCAGCCCTTGCCAACTGCATATGAAGTTGACTCACCTCCTCTCTGCTAGCATTTGGCGGCTTATAGCAGACACCAACAATGACATTACCCCCTTTCCTGTTGCCTAATTCCACCCATATTGCCTCCACTTTATCATCCATATCACCAGTTATCTCTTCTTTTAAATTTGGCTTCAATTCTTTTTTAACATAAACACATACTCCTCCCCCTTTCCTTGTTTTTCTGTCCTGCCTAAACAAGGCATATCCTTCTATATTTACTGCCCAGTCGTGAGAACTGTTCAACCACGTTTCTGCTATACCTATTACATCATACTTTTCATTCAATGCCATCATTTCCAATTCACCCATTTTGTCAGCCAGGCTTCTCGCATTTGCAAACATACATTTTAGATTATGATCCTGTAATTTATTCGTACACTTTGATACACATTCCTCCCTATCCCCTATGCTAGCCCCACCCCCCTTTCTGCCCACCACTGGCCTATCTACACCCTGCTTTCCTCCTGGACAATCTATCCCAGTGAGACTGCTAATACCCTCCCCCCCAAACCTAATTTAAAATCTCCTCCAACCCTCTAGCCATCTTCTCCCCTAAAACAGCTGCACCACCATCAGTGAGGTGCAACCCATCCCTACTAAAGAGCCTGTAGCCGACAGCAAAGTCTGCCCAGTTCTCAACCCCCAAACCCTTCTTCCTTGCACCACTCTCTTAGCCACGCATTAATGCTCCTAAGCTCCCACTGTCTCCCTGGCTTAGCACGTGGCTGCGGTAGTATTTCTGAAAACACTACCCTGGAGGTCCTTGCTTTTATCTTGGCCCCTAGTTCTCGGAAATCATGTTTAAGGACCTCACCTCCACCTCTAACTTTGTCATTGGCACCAATGTGAACCAAGACCGCCGGGTCACACCCGGCCCCACCCAATAATCTGTCTACACGATCCACCACATGCCGAACCCTAGCACCAGGCAGGCAACACACAGTTCGGCATGTAGGGTCTTGGCGGCAGATTACCCTATCTACCTTCCTTATAATGGAGTCCCTTACCACTACCACCTGCCTTGCATTCCTGACCCTTCGTTCCTCCTCCCTTGTATCAGAGATGGCAGTCCCCTGGGTGCTCAAGGGACTAGCCCCCTCCATACACGCTAATTCCGATGTGTCCTCCTCCACTTCATTACCTAAGGCGGCAAATCTGTTGGGATGGACAATCTGGGAAGAAGCCCCCTTACTCTTCCGTCCCCCACTTCCCCTAGTAACCCTAACAAAACTACCTCCTTCCTCATCCTTTCTTGTCCCTCTTCCACCCACCTCTATACTGGCCCCAGCCAGTGCCTGCTGAACCCCCAGTTCTGCCAATCCCTGCAACGCTGCAAGCTGCCCCCTTAGACTCTCCACCTCAGCTTCCAAACGGGCAACCCACTCACACCTGACACAGACATAGGTTCCCCGGAAAGTCTGCTCCAGATTCCTATACATGTGGCACGATGCACATTGCATGGTACTGACAAAACTGTTCCTTCTTATACACCACACCAACACAGTGACGCACAAACCTTGTTTAATTGCCCTTCTTGTTTCAATGTCCTTCTTTTTATATGTCCTTGAGAGCAAGGTCCTTAAGAGAAAGGGACACTCACAAGTTCGTTACACTCACAGGAAACTTCCTTTTGTTAGGTCCAAACCACAGGCCCAACAACTGTGAATCCTATTTAACTGTCTCCCCTTTAATACGTATATCTACCACATCAGTGTTTGTTAACATGAATATATATGCACTGACACCTTCTTAGGTTAGATATATGGGCACGTAAGCATTTTCGCTATCTCAGACATGGCGAATTTAAGTGGGCAAACTTAACACAAGGAAATTCTTATCGCTGTTTTAGAATGATCGGTCATCGTGGAGCTAAGTGGAATGGTGATCACAGCGGTAATGATTTTTTACAACAAGATCCTGGATTTAGGAGGAATAGATCTTGTCAACAGGGCCACCTGTGCTTCACCTGAGGCAAGGTGAAGCACATTACAAAGCAGCACCCTGTAGGGAGGCAGCAGTTTTTATGCCAGAATTTTTTTCCATGTGCCTGTGGCCCAGATGCCAGGGCCCCCCAAGAATGCTGTATGACAAAAACACACATTTTTGTGAGGTACTGTTACTTTAAATAGCAGGGGAAGCCCTGACTTTTACTAGAATGCAGCTACGACTCCTCCCTCTCCCTCAATGTTGGCCATAATTTACCAGTCACTGTGGGCATCATTTACCTGTCATTGTGGGCATTATTTACCAGTCATGTGTATGAAGCCCCTCCCACTTCTGGACAAGCCGCACCTCACTTCCAGACAAAGTATCAGCCACTTTCAATTATAAAACCACACCCCTCCTGGTGGCATGGAGAGGGGGGGCAGCATTTGGATTTTTTTTCAGGAGCCAGATAGTCTAGAGACGGCCCTGCTTTTCAAACTAATTTACTTGGCTTTCATGAGAAAGTGAGTAGGAATTTAGACTCTGGCATAGCAGTAGATGTAGTTTACTTGGATTTTCTAAGTAAGTAAAAGGATCAGAGGTTTCGGGTTTTTTTAACCTGTGTATGAAATTTTGTTTTATGTGTGGACATGCCCTTTAAAATGTGTGCTGCACTATTTTTAAATGGGAATTCATGCTATGAAACACCATAAAAACAAACACAAAGAAAGTGTAGAGGATATAAATTGCTAAAACATATGAATTTATTATCAAAAAGGTAAAAGGATCAAACATATGATCGCATAAGTATCAGTAATATATATCATTCAATAATAAACAAGAAGTGATAAGTATATCTCTAAATGCACCCCATTTGACCACATCCTATCACAATCATGAGTCACAATAGTGTAGTGAGAGTCAACGATACTTATCAGTCACGTCGGTAAATAAGTATGAGTCTGTGCACGGTTCCACATCAAGGGGACTGTGTATCGAGGCTACACATCACAAGGTATCATATCGGTCTGTGGGAGCAGAGAAAGTGGGGTGACTAGCACCCAAACGCGTTTCGCATCATCGCTTTTTTAATGGCGCTAGTAAGAGTCTGTGTGAAGTCGGTTATTAAGTGTCAGTCCACCAATCACCATGCCGACTAACATCACGTGTTGTATCTTGTCACGTCACCGAAGTCTCGCGATCGTAACGTCAATATCAGTGTGAAACACCATATGCACAAGTAAAATGTGCTTTTCTGAAAGCAGAGGGATTTGTCTAGACTTTTGAAGGGGAAATCTTGGTCCTCCAGCCACTCGTAACTGTCTCCTGGTGTTCATTTGCATTGGGTCATCTCTGTCTACATTGGAATTTCGTCATCTACCAAAAGAGAAAATATTTTTATTATTGATTTCACATTAAAAATGGTTAAAAAGAAATTGATAAATTCCAGCTCTTTTTTATTACATCGCTAACGTCTCAGCTTAATACATCACCACAAACCAGTTTATGTGCGCTTAGGACAGATATTTACAATTGCTGTTTGTCTAGTTTACCAATTTCACAGCCTAACATGACTTTATAAAATATGTTTAAAACACTGTACAAAGGTCTCGAGCTAGTTATTTTAAGTTAATACATAATCCATTTTTACAGTAAAAACCTAACCACACTTACAGCTTGAATAAGGAGAAACTATCCCGTGTATACAGATTTGCATCTGTATATCGGAGTGCTAATACTAAATAACTAATAAAAGGTTAGCACTGCATCAGCAGTCATGCACACTATACTGTAACATTGATAAGGCTGTATGCTCACTGTATTTGAAGAGGGTGGGGTAGATGGATGATAGAAATACTGAGTTGAACAGTGTAAAGAGGAGGTGTCTTTTTAAAGACTCCAACTTGAGTGGGAGGAGAAGAAAGCAAATAACCTAGTGCATTCACAATGAATTTCTGCTAGTCTACACTTGCCTATTGCTTTTCTCAATGATGATTCCAAATATTTGGAAGGACCAATAGCAGGAAGCTTCTTGCTTTTGTACACTCCAATGACAAAGGACATAGTAGTGACCTAGTCACCCATCTCAGCCTCCAGTTTTGTCACAATGACCAACTAATGATTCAACAGCAAATGCCTGGAACAGACAAGTGTCGGAAAAGAACAGCTACATCTCTTTCTCCAGCAAGAATGAATCCTGTGGACATTAAAAAGGCACTGGTCTTTTGCATAAGTGTTTTCTCTGTATATGGAAACTCTCAAGTAAGTAAATATTGCTTTCATCCCCTCTAATCATCTAATAAGTCACTAGTTGTAAAAAAAAAAAGTAACTGTATTGGACTTTGTTCCACTAATAATCAGGCTATTCGGGTGTCTCCAGTTTTTTATTGATTGGACAATATGTTTTTCTGTATGAAATTTGTACGAATAGACTAGTGTTGTCAGTTTCCCATCACAATCACAATTTTATAGCACACACAGTCATCTAATATTATTCATGCACAGCCTCTGTTAACTGTGCAGTTAAGGACAAGACAACAGCATTGCAGATATTCAGAGACTGGAGATTATGTAGTATGCTTCATTTCAGAAATTAGGAAAAAGATGCATGAGCCACTGAAATGACAGAGGACTGGGTGGAGTATAAATAAAAACAATAGAGAACGATTTACAAAGCTACCCTGTGTTTGAAATGATAAGTGCGTAACAATGCATCTGTGTGGCAAAGGGTTAACAAGCATGCATTCATTTAATGTGTTGGGTAGGGCAGAGAATGAATTATCCAAGGCATCTGTGTCTGTAAACTCCCTATTCATATCTTTAAAGTAGAACTGACTGCTGTGTGGCACTTGCTCGAAAAGAGTATTTCCCCCCGTCTATTTATCTTTTTATAAATAAACACTATTTCTTGCAAGGTAGAGCACAACCCTTTAATAGCACTCGGTTTATTTATTAGAAAGTTAGGTTGTTCTATATGTGATAAACATTACTGCCACATATATATGTAAATGATAAAGGAATTTAATAAAATAACATACTGACCGTGAATGACCAAGCTGGTTGTCTGAGTATAGTAAGACATTTCCATGCTCAGTCTTAAAGGTGTATTATATTTATATATATTTTTGCTCAGTACAGCTGGAAACCAAGCCAAGGTTCATACCCAAGTTCCAATCTCGTAGTCAGTCTTTTATCACCCCTGTCTCCTCAGTGCCAAGAAGCATAACCCAAATATTCTTTAGCTGGAACACTGTACATTAAACAGTGTGATAAAACACAGGCAAAGCAAACTAGTGCCAAAGACAGAGAAAGGATTGTTAGGAATCATAAATTGGATTGGTCAAAATAGAGCTTCTGTTTATTTCCAGCTTAGAAAATGGATGAGTCACACTTTTAAAGGCCTCATTTATAATCTTATTTCTATCAGGTTTGTTGGTGTGCGGATAAGAGAATTCATTGTAAATGCTTATTACCAGAACTAATCTGTTATCAGTGTGGTTGTGTCACTTTTGAGTCTGAAGGCTAAAAATCACACCCTACCCTCCAGCAGTCACCTTTTTATAGGTACACAAATGGAAAATACATCGTACAGAGCTGTGCTAAGATCGGGTTCAATTCATTATCTTTCCCATGCAGCTCTGCAGGAAGCAAGATGGAATTTTGAGCTTACCATCCACCATTTCTCCTGTGTAGGTATTTACACAACTTGTTCCGTTGGGATGAAGTAAGATAACATAATGACAGGTATCTCCCCCCCCCTCCCAGCAGCTCCAGGAGTCTCTGGGTTCTGGAATTCTCTCCTGCACACCCGCAAGATGTCAAGAAACTCCTGCAAGGCCCTTAACCCCCTGTAATCTCCCACAACCTTGGCACGAAGTAAGGGACAAGGAACAAATAGAGAAAGAAAAAGGTGTGGCTTGGGGGTGTTGACTTGTAGTGTAATGTGCTTGATGGGGAGGGGGGGTTATTGACAAACTTATAGAAACAAACAACATGGTGCAGAGATGCAAAGAAAGGATAATGAATTTAACCTTCTTAGTAAAGCTCTGTGCAAGTAATGCATTGCTCAATAGTGTACCTATTAGAGATGGCCGAACTTCTGAAAGTTTGGTCCATTTTCGAACTTTCGAACTATATGGAATTAAAGTCAATGGGTGTTAAATAGTTCGAAAAGTTTGAATGAAACACAACTAAAATATCAATGGTAACTTAATGAAAATGGCTGTGGGACCTGGGTAATAGTCCTGGGAACACGTTTGTATATCCAGGACTTTCGAAAACTTGATTTTACTCTCACACGCACTACTTTCGAGCTCTCTTTTTCGAACATTCAATAATTATCCCATGAACGACTCTTACTCGCATATAGGTATAATAGGCATTTTACTCGTGGATTTGATATACAATATTTACTCGTGGATTGGTATAATAGACATTTTACTCGCATATTCGAACATTTGAATGTTCGAACACTCCATAATTATCGAAAGTCCGGAAAATATTGATAACCCGGGTCCGGGATAGTTTGAGAAGTCCAAGTCCGTTCAAAATCAGGTTCGAGTACGAGTCCATCTCAAGTACCTATTTAAAGGAGAATGTTGGAGGGTATGCTTGATTATCCAGGTAGACAGACCTGATTACACTCAGCTAGTAAAACCATGAGGTCTAATTTTTGGTGTTTACATTTCAGCTAATGTCCTAAAATTGATAGCAGGCAACCCACATCTCCCTGAAGCTCAGGGAATCTCCCTTATATTAACAGCAGATCCCAGACTCCCTGAAGTCATTTTTTAAATTTGCGTGAAAAGAGTACTATAGAGAGAGTGAGAGGGTACTTGAGAATGTAATAGACAGAGTACTAGTACTATAGAGAGCACAAGAGAGTGTACTAATGAGTACTAAGAGAGTACAAAAGAGTGTAATAGATAGGGTACAAGAGTGAGTTCTAGAGGACATGGGTGATTGTTGGGGGGCATTGCAAGTGCCCAGAATCCCCCCCTTTCTTCTGATTTATAATTACATGCAGCTCTGGCACCTTGAGATCAAGGTGCACATGGTACCAAGTGCAAATGGTGTGTGTGGGTACATACACTAATGTTATGTGGAGATACATACACTAACGGTGTGGGGGTACATGCACTAGCAGTGTGTGGGGGTACATGCACTAGCAGTGTGTGGGGGTACATACACTAACCGTGTGTGGGAGGAATACACCAATGATAAAGGGACGATACCGTAGTTTATTGTTAGTGTGTGTAGCTTATTTCCGAGCACTCAGGAGGCTGATGAACATTCATCGATGGCCTTGCGATTGTTCGGAAATGCCTGAAAATTTCCCCCAGCCATGGGGGTCTCCTTGTACTTAAACAATAGGGATTTGGCCATGGCTGGGGGAAATTTGTAGTCCAGTGCAATATATAGGGAGAACTCCCAGGACTGTGTGGAAAGGGATCTTTAGAAAATGACAGATGTTGCAGATTCTGTCATCTATTAGATCTTATAAGATAAGATCTTTCATGTGTGTACCCGCCTTAAGTCCAAAAGAGAATAGAAACAATAGGACCCAAGAAACCAACATTAAAAAAATGAAAATGTTAATTGTTTGGGGACCGGTGTGAAAAATTGAGCAGCTTCGAAATACTGATAATAGCGGTTTTGATCCTCTCTAAATATTGCCCTATATACATACCTATGCCTCCTTTAGTTAAATAGTCATGGAACTCTGGTAAATTCTAGTATGCTTATATGTTAAAATAAAGAGGGGCATTATTCATGCAGCAAAATGTCTAGGCGCAAGGAAAATATAATGAAGGTAGATGTCTGCCATAGGAAGTGAATGTCATGTGACTGCTTAGTGGTGCAGTGGCCCAACCATGACAACACTAAGGATATAAGAATATCATCTATAATATTAAAAATATAGGAGAGTCTGTGTGCCTTGTCCCTATGGAGGCTTTTACTACTACTGTTGGATTTTTGGTTCATTTATGGAAGCATCTTATGATCTTGGACCATTAGCAAATTAATTGTCTTTTATATTTTACGGAACATAAATAGATTGCATTTTATTGTTAAAGGAATCCCAGTGCTTGTATAAATTGTTTCACAAATATCACAGCCTAAATATAAAAAGCTGATGACATCAGTAGCCTTTGAATCCACCCTTTTCCACAGACAGATAATTTTATATATGTAGATGGCTAGGCAACAGTGCTATACAGGCTCAGAACCAAGGTCACTGGGAAAATGCAATCAATGAGAAAAGAAGCAAGAATTAAAATCTGTAAGCAGAAAGACCGAAAACACAAGCAGCAAAAAAGGCAAAGCACCATATCCAGGCCAGGCAGAATAAGACAAAGGAGAATAAAAAATAACAGATCAAAATATCAAAAGTGTATTACAGTGATCAGGCAAAAGGAATTCAGGTTATAAATCAAAAGAAAGATTGAAAATACCAAGTGATGGTGCCTATGGCTTAACCACACAAAGAAAAACAAGCAGACAAATAAGCAAATGAATATTAATGCAGCCAGTCAGACAGAAAGTTTAGAGTGCAGACCACAGAATTTCCTTGGTACCAGGTAAGGTAGAATTAACATGCCCATAAATTGTTCTGCGACATTCTGGAAAGCATTATCTAGGTGGTAACATTGCAGGAACAGTGCAGGGTAAGAAACCTGTACCTGGCCAGACTTATTTTTGATTCGGCATTCAGGATGTAATATCAGGAAGGTTTATGGATAGAATGAAGTACAGGAGTTTGCTATTTATTCCAAACACAATTATATAGTAGATAATGTACTCCCTACTGTAAATTATAAGGATATTAGATGCGACCGAGGAGTTCCGTGACCATATAAAGGGCACGGAACTCTGAGATGACATCTGATATCCATATAATTTATAGTAGCGGGTACATTATCTGTTATAATTTACCCCAATTCCACGTTCATTTTAAGGCATAAGTGCACCAGTTGTCCCCCCTGCTGCTCTTAACAACTCCCTTGAAGCAAAACATCTGTCACTCACCTTCTCCTCCAACAGTAACGTGTATTTTGTTTGTGGTCCCTCCAAAACACTGTCACTCACTTCCTCCGTGCACCCATCCCCCCTTCCGACAAATCAAATTCTGTGACTCGCATCCTCCACGCATCGCAACGTGCTGCATTACACATGTTGTAACATTTCCTCCCCCGAGACTAACCTTTTCCACCTGGGTAGAGGATATAAGTGCGAATGATTAGCAGAACTGTAACAGTTTCCAGCTCACGGGGTGGTCGCAGGATATTTGTTTTGCTGCCTGATGTACTTCCAGTTTATAATCAGCGCACTACTACTAGTGCGCCGATTATAAGGATATTATCGGACAGTTGGGTCCCTTAGGGAATCATTAAGAGTGTAGATTATATGAAGATTTCAGTCACTAAAAGTGCTTGGCACTTAAAGTCCACCCCCAAAACCCAAAACAGAAATAGCTAGAAAACTGAGAGATGTACTGCAAGTCTAATCTGAAATGCTGCCTGATGTTCTGTTACCTCTCTTACTGCTTCCTGGTTCTTCCTGTTAGCAACTGTCAGCCAATGATGGAGAGCTGGAAGAGGAGGCGGAAATTTTGAGAAGCAAAGTGAAGTCGAGAACATCATTTTACTGATTAAAAAATTACCCAGTCAGTTTTCTAACAACACACTACAAATGGGGGGTCAGAGGAGAGCCAGGAGTTCTTACATTCAGTGCAGCAGTGGTGAAGTTTCTGATGTTTTCCATGATCTTTCAAGTGGACATACACTTTCAGTGGCTTAACTAGGAATCACTCTTCAAAAAACGATGATGAGGCCCCCCTCCCTACTTCACCCGCTGTAGATTTCTGTATGTTTCATAGAGAAACTAAGAAGATGGCTTCCTGGTAGATAAAGTAGTTTGGGGGACTCAGATATTATCCAAGGCGTAACCTCCACTCTCCTAATGATCTTCTCCTCTTATCCACTCTAATCACTCCCTTCCTTGCCTTATACGTGACTCGCCATCACTTCATATCTTCAAACGCAACCTCAAAAATCACCTCTCCAGGCAAGCTTGAAATCTGGACCTGGACACTTCTACCCCTTTTACTGACCCTTCGCAGACCCACTAGTTATACTCACAATTAGGCTAATTTACAACTACATTTAGCGGAAGTACTACTGATCTGGTCAAACATGTATACAAACATAGAAAAGATAATCAATGCACATTCCTAGGCCCCATAAAATATCATATTATCTGCACAATGGCATACTTTATAAACAAAGGGGTTTTAGTATACATTACTGTGATCACATGAATGAAAAGCCTTCCAACCACGTCAAGGTAACCCCAGTCTGGAAGATCCTAACTTCTAACCTTTTTTACTTCAATTACCATTTGCAAACTTGTGCACTGGATCCATATAGCAGGCTTTCTCACTTCCCCCCAGCCCTTTGGCTTTTTAAAATGAGGGAAGAGGCCATCCAGTGCTTTATATTAAAGGCATAGGACCTACCTTAAAAGGGGTTCGTTGGGGGTGCTATTACCACATGGAAGCTTGGCCAGGTTTCCCAATAAATACATACAATACAAGGATTGTGGAAGCACTTCAATTAGGCTAATTTACAACTACATTTAGCGGAAGTGCTACTGAAAACATTTATACAAACATAGATGATATATATATAAATGAAAAGCCTTCCAACCACGTCAAGGTAACCCCTAGCCACCACTAGTTATACTCCACTGACAACTTAGTTACAGCTACTGATTTGCTTCACCTTATGTTTCATCTCCTTCTTCTCCAGACTGTAAGCTCTAAGGCAGGACTCTCTATTGTACCACAGTAATGCTGTAACTTATCACACTGAATGCTGCTAGACCAGCACTTAAATTATTTTCACTTTGTATTACTTGCACTACTCTTGTATGTAACATGTATGTTTTCCTTATGTATATTGATGTAACTGTGCACAATAATAATAATAATTATCTGTTGCTCTGTGCTCTTCTGTGCCTACAGCTAACACCCAATCCTGCAGTTAGCTGCTGTCTGTGTTACTAAAGTCCCAATGTAGCACTGTAACCTAAAGAAATCAATTACAAAGTCCCCCCACCCACCTTCAAGACGTTATTACAGCTGCCAGTGCTGCTTACCTTCCCATGGCAAAGCAGTCTCACTTTCACTATAACACATAATAACTGGGTGAATGCTATTGGCTGTATTAGGGCACAGATCAGCTCCACTGCACATGCTCCACACTCTAGCTGTGCCTCAATTTTGGAAGGGGGTGGATACATAGAGAGTAGACATGCATACTAACTAGGAGTGAGCTGAACAGGACATAAGGAGATCTAGTGACAAGGAGCACTGAGAGCAAAAAGGGATCAAATTCCTGACAGCACTAAAAATATAAAAAACTGTTTAGTGTCCCTTAAATATTCTTGATTCTTTCTTGGAAACATCTTATTATGAAGTTAATTGTCTTTTTTTTCCCGTATTAACAGGGTTAGTCAATAAAAGTTCTTAACGTTAAAAAGTGATGCTAATTTTGCCCCAACCAAATTTAGCATTTGAAAGCTAACATCTGATCTAATTAGCACCATTTTTAACGAGAAGAACTTTTATTGTATAGCCCTATATATATATTTCTTATTAAGGTTACAAACACAATGAAAGGTCCCTCTTTTCATGGTATGAGTAAGCAATATTAATAGACACAAGAAATTAGACACGTCACACAGTCTATACTTGGGGATGGAAGGCCGCAGCTTTTTTATTTTATTCACATAACTTATTACATCATAATATTTAATTCATATTATTTGATCATTATTAAACAATAAAAAACCGGCCTGCCTATACAATGTATGTGCAGCCATATTTTTAATTCATTGGCCATCCCCACAAGGGCAATGAGCCTACTACCATACAACCACCAAGCTGCAACAATAAATAAAACTTTTTTTTTTTTTTTGGGATGGGTGGATGGGTGCTTTCCTCCTGGGTTAAGTCGCCTCAGGCTGCTCCTCTCTTACCTCTGCCGACTGCTTTATGTCTTCGGGGACCTTCCCGCCTGAATATTCTTCCCAGACCCGGCCAATCACTGGACAGGTACGGCAAAACCACCTGGGCTATGCTAATTACCCTAGCAGCTATTCTTTAACCCCTTCCTGCCTGCCCTACGCTGAATAGAACTTGTTAACCCCTTACTGCCTGCCCTACACTGAAAAGGCATTACTGGATAGCCTCTATACCATGAGGCATAACTTTTTATTCAGTTATGCCTACCTGGTATGAGTAAGCAATATTAATAGACACAAGAAATTAGACACGTCACACAGTCTATACTTGGGGATGGAAGGCCGCAGCTTTTTTATTTTATTCACATAACTTATTACATCATAATATTTAATTCATATTATTTGATCATTATTAAACAACAAAAAACCGGCCTGCCTATACAATGTATGTGCAGCCATATTATTAATTCATTGGCCATCCCCACAAGGGCAATGGGCCTACTACCATACAACCGCCACGCCACTGGTGTTACCTTCTAGTAATCACCAGTGGCCAGTCCCCATTGAACCATACAAGTCTCAATGGCATTTTGTAGACCAAGGCAAAATATATCACATCCTATCTCGAATAAATGTACCATATAGCTGCGGTATATGCCTTCCCCCCATTTTCTAGATCTGTGTGACGGTAGGTTGACATCCCGGTTGCCTTTGCGAACTTTGCAATGCTATAATTAATTTTTCTACGACACTTCTCAAGTGGCTTCAAGTTAGGGTTTGCATACCACAGCCTTCTGGGTACTATTTCGGACCATGAGATGCTGACCCCCGGTAACAGAATTTGCAATTGAGCTAAGTCTTTCCTTATTAATTTAATCAGCTCGATTGATTTAACGTGCCCAATATCGTTACCCCCTAGATGTATCAGAATAATATCTGGTTTACCCCACTTACTAATCATATGAGCGATCGTTGAAAATAGGTCTTGCCACCTGGCTCCTCGGATCCCTAGCCAATAAATCTTTACGGAACTATAGGGAAATGATAAATTGGTGCCGTAATTTCGTTTCTCAGCTCGACGTCTTGCCCAAAATATAAATGAGTGGCCCACTATCCAAATCCTCCTCTGGCGAGCTCCTGAAACAACAAATTTTTAAATTTTATAACCGGTTTTGACAGGATCGACTAAACTTGGGCGCACATAAGAGCGGAATCTATTTGAGTCCCATCTTCCCAAACTTTGGATTTTGGATGCCGGGAAGCCTAATATGAAGGCCTGTGTGGCAGCCCCTATCCTAAAGGAGTGTGATTTGTAATCTCTGCCTTCGAATCCTGCCTGATATAATGTTAGCTGCATCACTTTCGCAAATTGATACCTTAATAAGTATGAGCCATCCTCATGAATAAGCAATGGCCCCCCTCCCTTGCATCTGACCGTCGTATAATCTAGGAAAGCTTTGATGGGGCACAAGTTAAGCTGATGAAAAGACCCTAGCCACAGAACTCTGCCTTTCCCCTCCTGATCTGTCTTGGACCTGCGGATAAGGACTTTGATCCTGTAGCTGATCAAGGACACATCTAAGCAATCTAAGCCGCCTGGTAAGTCCTTCCTACTAGAGACTAACTCCCCCACCCTTAGTGCTAGAAAGAATGCAAAAATAAACGACAATTTAAAGAGAAAAAATTCATATGGTGATTTACAAACTGCTGGTAACGATTGTATCATTGCAGTCAAGATATGTAGCGTTATGGGTTTTCTAGAATCACTCGAGTGTCTTTTCTTTGTTAGCCCTTTTCAGTATCCTCCACCTCTAATAACTTGTAGAAAAAGCCAACACCAGCTAATAACTTCCTAATGCTAGACACTGCGGACCCCCTTCTGCTAGTTGTAGGATAAATTGTATCAGTATGTCTGGCTCGTGAGTGTCTGGGTTATAGTTTTCTTTAAACCTGAGCCATTTTAGCCAGGCCGCCTTATAGGCCAACCATGTGCTTTGCGCTACTGATTGTCTTACGAAGTACCAGAATCCGGCTGGATATCTTCCCAGAGTTCTTCGGGAATTACTTGGCCCTCTTCTTCTGCCCAAGTCACCAAGTTCCTGAATTTCTGCAATTGCGAACGGGATAAGGCATCAGCTAATAAATTCTTCTGACCAGGCAAATGTTTGGCTTTTAGCCAAATGTTGAGTTCCAATGCTTTTAGCACTATCAGCCTTAAAACCTTTGATACCTCTCCAGATTTACCTGACAGGGAATTAACCACCTGCACCACTCCCATGTTGTCGCAATTTAGCCAAATCCTTCTGTTCGCTAACCTTGGCCCCCAAATGGCTAAAGAAAAATACACTGGTATGATTTCTAGCAGTACTAAATTTGATATCCACCTGGATTTGAACCAACCTTCCGGCCATGGAACCGAAAACCAACTTCCCTGCAAAAATCCTCCGCAGCCAACTGATGCTGCTGCGTCGGTGTAAAACTCCAGCGCACAGTCGTCGGTGAAGTCTTTCTGCCACTTTGAATTCCCATTGAAGTTATCCAAAAAGCGAGCCCAGATCTTTAGGTCGTCTCTAACTTCACTATTTAGGCGGATGTGCCAGTTTGGCTTGCTTATGCCGATAGTTAGATTAATCAATCTCCTGTTAAATATTCTCCCTATGGGGATGACTCTGGTAGCGAAGTTAAGGTGTTCTAACAGCTTCTGGATGTCTCTAAGGGTCAACTTCCTAGCTTTCAGTGCCAGAGAAACCAGCTGTTTTAGTTTGCTGACTTTGTCTTGTGGCAGTCTGAATTCCATTTTCTCCGTATCTAGCGTGATCCCCAGAAACTCTAATGTGGTTGTTGGGGCCACCGTCTTTTCTGCCGCTACAGGAATACCTAACATGTCACTCACATAATGAAAAGCCTTAAATGATTTGGAGCAAATATTGGTACCAGGAGGGCCTATAAACAAAAAATCATCTAGATAATTGAACGTTAATTTAGAATCAGACACTTGTGAAACTAGTCATTCAATAAACGTGGCGAACAACTCAAAATAATAACATGAAATGCTGCACCCCATCGGGAGGCATTTGTCGAAATAAAAACTCCCTTCAAATTGGAAGCCTAGCAGGTGGTGACATTTGGGATTGATGGGTAGCAGCCTAAAAGCAGATTTAATATCGCTTTTAGCCATTAGGGAACCTTGGCCACTGAGTTTAAGCAGCTCCAGCGCCTTGTCAAATGAAGCATATTTCACCTTACATGCTATAGGATCAATTCTGTCATTAATCAAGTTGCCTGCTGGAAATGACAAGTGGTGGATCAGCCTAAACTCATTTGCTCCCTAACGGCGAGATCCTGAACAGCTTGAAGGAAGGGTAAGGGAACGGGCCCGCTAACCTACCTAGCGATAATTCTTTATCGATTTTTTGCCTTACAATCTGTGGGTTTTCACTGACTGATTTGAGGTTCTCTACTGAACCATAACTATATACATTGTTGTCGGATGGGATCCAGAATCCCAGAGTAAAGCCAAACTCAATTATCTGGGCACTCGTTCTGTTTGGGTAACCCTTTAAAAATTGCAGCAACCTTGGCTGCTTCACTGGCGTTATCAGGTTTGGGTCCCAATCTAAGCCCTGCTTTCGTAGCTTGTCCTGTCTGTTTCTTAAGGCATCTAACGGCTGGATGTTGTCTTCCACATACTGCGCAGTCGTGGCGAAAGCGGCAGCTAAGGCCCCATTTACAATTACCCTCGTTGAATGCCCAGCACGGGCTTTGGCTTGAGGCTGCTTAGCCCCGACTGTGGCAGGAGGGGCTTGGGACCTGTGGGAGACCATCCCTAGCCATAAGTCTACGTCTTTCTCCCCCCACTTCATACCCCTATGGACTGACATTTTTTGGCGAAATCGGTCGTCGTATATAAACCAACTAAGGCCACCGAAAGACTTGTATGCCTCGATTATGGTATCTAAATGCTTAAACAAGCCTGGTGCCATTTCTGGTTTGTTCTTACACAGAATGTTTGAATATATACAGTACGCCTGTAACCAATTGTTCAGGCTGCGGGCTACTGGGCGTCTCCTATCCTCATCTTTTTCACCTTTTCCCTCTTTTTTGAGGAAGTCCTTCGCTGCCGGCAGGAGTGATAATAAATCGATAAACTCCCCCTTTACTATTCTCTCCTTTACGTTACTAGACAAGTGTAGCCCTAATGGGGTAGTTTCACACACTGTCACATCCCTAAAATTCTCCTCGTGCACCCCTGTGTTCCCGCCCGCTAGGGTCCCACCAGGAGACATTGTACACATGTAATTTTCTATGCATTCCCTCAAGCCCGGAATTTGCCACATGAAATTACCTGAGGCCATAGCTTGAGAGTCCTTCTGCACTCCGACATCCTGAATCAGCTGGGAGGGACCAGGCATAGGAGTAGGTGTTGCCATTCCCATGGGGGCAGTCTGGGAGACTTTGTACTGGCTGCTTCTAGTGGAAAATAGCATGTCCCCTCCCCCTCCAGACAGTCTTGGTGAGCTTGCCGGCCATAACTGCTTCCTTGGCTGTGTGGGTGGTGCTGACTGTATGGCTCCGCCCACCACATTCCCCCGACTCACCATTCTGGCAGCTTTTTGAGAACGGAGCTTCTCGGACCTCCTGGCTTGAGGAACCATCTTCCTCCTTTTGATTGCAGATTCCGGGATGGAGCAGCCGCTCGTCGCTTCCTCGGACTCCGACACCGCGGTGATTTCGGACCTCACACAGCCCTTCAATGCCTCCAGGCCAGCACTCCCGGCTCTCTGTATCCAGGCGCGAACTTCCTCCGGTATGTCTTCCATTCGGCTGCCGTCCTCGTCGTGCTGCTTTAATCCTGGGTTAAGTCGCCTCAGGCTGCTCCTCTCTTACCTCTGCCGACTGCTTTATGTCTTCGGGGAACTTCCCGCCTGAATATTCTTCCCGGACCCGGCCAATCACCGGACAGGTACGGCAAAACCACCTGGGCTATGCTAATTACCCTAGCAGCTATTCTTTAACCCCTTCCTGCCTGCCCTACGCTGAATAGAACTTGTTAACCCCTTACTGCCTGCCCTACACTGAAAAGGCATTACTGGATAGCCTCTATACCATGAGGCATAACTTTTTATTCAGTTATGCCTACCTTACTTTTAAATTGACCACAAATTGGAAACAATTTGATATATCTTGATCAAAAATTTTGATGCCTTGATCAAAATCAATTTACTACCTAAACTTTTATGTCTTTTACAGATGATCCCTATATCTATTCTTATTTGTTTGTTTTTTTTAAAATAGAGAAAATATTTACAAGGATTACTGAAAGGCAGCCAATCACAGACACGGCTGCTGGCTGCACAGAATGCCGGACTATTAGAGATGTCCGAATTTTTGCAAAATCCGGTCCGCTCGAGGATCTGCGAATTTTTTAAAAAATTCGAAAATTCGAAAATCCGCGAGCAGACCCATTAAAATGAAAAATACCCTTGAAATTACGAGTTTTTTCTAAAATTTTAGAAATTACGGGTTTTCGCGTATTGTACAAAAATATGTATTTTCGAAAATACGAGTAATCCTCGTTATTTCGAAAATTTTCGAATATACGTATTAATGAAAAGAAGAGAAATCCTTGCATTTTCGAGAATTTTCGAAATTCCGTGTTTCTCGTAATTTCGAAAATACGAAAAATCCGCGAATTGGAAGTTCGGAAGGCGGAAAATACGGAAAAATCCGCCGTTCGCGAACGGGATAAATCCGCGGCGGATCCGGGTTCGGATTCGCGAACCGGCCATCCCTAGTAACTATCTGGGCACTTTTTTGAAATTATACTAATGCAGTTGGGGCTGGGGGAGCAAGAACTTTCATATGGGAAAGGGGTTTTACACTAGGGCGAGGGAGACCAAATGGGAGGGAGAGGGAGGGGGGGAAGGCCTCTTCTGCACATGGCAAAATTCTCCCGGAGGGCATGGCACAATTCTCCTCCTGGTAGGCAGTTTTTGGGACTTTGGGGGGGGGCATTACTGGAGAACCATTTGGATCTGGGATGTAAGGTAAGGATTTTTATGCCCTGACATAAATTATAGTTAGTTCATTTATTCTGCTTCTTTACAAACAGGATTCCATCCAAATACTCCTGCATTAAATTCTCAAATATGGATAAAACATATAATGCAAAACTATTTGTTATATTAATAAATCAGGACCCTCTTGATAATCTGAAGCTATAATATTATCTAAATTCCTCATTTCTAACCTGCTTGCAGATCTCAAACGACTTGTTTAAATTTAAGGATAAACTACAAACATTTACCACTTCCATGGCAAAACTTTCACATTTTTTAAATAACCTTAGTTCACCACCAACTTCGAAATGTTCAAAACAAAAGTAAATAATGGTCCATATCTTTATAGAAGACTGGAAGGCCTTACTATCCCTTTTTAGCAATATCAAAGCCATCAATTATTTGAAATCTAGAATCAAAGTAATAAATAGATGTCAAAACGTTCCTGTAAAGTTTCCTTTTTCATGATGGAATGTAGCCTGGAAGGTTAGTTTTTATATATCTGTTGTATTCAATTAGACCAACTGGACTTGAAATGTAGTTCTTGAAGACGTTTCGCTAGTCATCCGACTGGCTTTCTCAATTCAGAATGACTTGTACAAGAATCTGTGGCAATTATGTACCCTGGAAAATCCCAATTAGCATATCACAGCCAGGTGTTAAGGGTGTGATTAGATAGTGGCTAAGAGGTGTTATAGGAACGCCCAGAGTAAGGTGTTAAAACAGCATTGTACATGGCAGACAGTTGGTGTCGAACCCCCCCACCTCTATTTAGGCTTGGTTTCTTTATTTTCACATAAATGGCCTCCTTAACACCTCTCTTGAACCAGTCACGTTCCTTCGCCAGTATGTTAACATTACAATCTTCAAAGGTATGTCCTTTATCCTTAAGATGCAGATACACGGCTGAGTCCTGACCCGAGGAATTGGCTCTTCTGTGCTGGGCCATACGTTGATGCAGTTGCTGTTTGGTCTCCCCCACATACAAATCAGAGCATTCTTCACTGCACTGCACTGCATATATGATGTCGCTTTTCTTGTGTTTTGGTATTGGGTCTTTCGGATGTACCAATTGCTGCCTCAGTGTGTTGTTCGGTTTAAAGCAGAGGTAGAGGAGGTTCTAATTGAATACAACAGATATACCATGACCTGGATGAATGAGAACCTTCACAAGCATACGTTAGTTTTTATAGTTAAAACCATTTTGTTGTTTTTCTTTTAAATTAATAAATAAATTCACATTTTAACTTGGTCTGTAGGATTGTATTTGCCTCTTACTATTGTTTAAATTATTCTTTATTTCTCTGTCAATTCATAGAATGGGAATTCCGTGCACAGTTCAGCAAGTTTGAAGAATACAGGTAATAATATGAATGATTACCTGTCTCTTTAGCTTCATTTCCTGACTGCCTCTCTGGCTTCATTTCCCAACTGTCTCTCTCTGGCTTCATTGACCGACTGTCTCTCTGGCTTCATTGACCGACTGTCTCTCTGGCTTTATTTCCCGACTGTCTCTTTGGCTTCATTGACTGACTGTCTCTCTGGCTTCATTTTCCAGCTGTCTTTTTGGCTACATTTCCCAGCTGTCTCTCTGACTGCATTTCCCAATTGTTTCTCTGGCTACATTTCCCAAGTGTTTGCACATTTATTTTTTATACCTCATTGATGTGCTTCTTACCTTTAGTCCCGACTGTCTCTTTGGCTTCATTGACTGACTGTCTCTCTGGCTTAATTTTCCAGCTGTCTTTTTGGCTACATTTCCCAGCTGTCTCTCTGGCTACATTTTCCAGATCTCTTTTTGGCTACATTTCCCAGCTGTCTCTCTGACTGCATTTCCCAATTGTTTCTCTGGCTGCATTTCCCAAGTGTTTGCACATTTATTTTTTATACCTCATTGATGTGCTTCTTACCTTTAGTCTATGCTCCCACATATGTTTTTTTTGTAATTAACTATATAATAGAAAAAAGACTTTTGTCTACTATTCAGTGCTATATGCTGGTACCATAGAATCTTTAATGTTATTTCCCACTATTTGGTTTCTGAATAGGGGTTTGAACTAAACTGAATAGGGGATTGAGGTTGCTGTAGGACATGTCAACTCTTAAAACAAAAAAATGGTTACTTGTCAGTTATCTGTCCGTAACCCCCACTGCTATTTTTACCACTTTATTATATGCATTTGTAACCAGATATTTAATGATGAGTTCTATTACTTTCTGGCAAAGGTATGTGTCTTCTTCCAAGCTTGAGCATGTTCAGAGGAGGCAGTAGAGGAAACAGCAGTCATTCATTAGCTGTGATGTCCCTTGTCATAGCCTTGATTGACTGCATGGAGGGAGGGGCCAGCTTACTCTGCCAGAATGGGAACAATAATTATCCTTAAAAAGTAATGCTGGTAATAAAGTGCAAAATTTATCAGTTGGGGATAAGGTTACTGACAATTGGCCATTTTTTTTTAAAGGTGGACATGCCCTTTAAAGAATGTGCAATCTCCAACTAAAAGAATACTTACAAGCCTCCCAGGTCGATTTAGACCTTGTGAGGTCTAGGTTTTGGGCTGTGTTCTATTAAATCAGAAATTTTTGTTTGGGTGGGTGAACATAACTTTTAACTGACTCCACCTTCTATCTGACCTGAATTTCTGTCAAGAATGCTCAGAATGGTAATCACCCTGAGCCAGAAATTCCCATCATGCAAACTAATGTTTGTAGGATTAATAAATAAATACATTAATAGATAATCTGAGATCTGTATTAAATTTAATGTATTTATGTGTTTTCTACTTTCAGGGTACAATCTCTGTTCAGATGGCTTAGACATTTTAGGCTATTACAATGGTACCATCTCAGTAACAGAGGATGGATTTAAATGTTTAAATTGGGAGGAATTCCCTGAGTATATCCAGCAGTACCCTGGAAGAGGACTAGGAGATCACAACCACTGCAGGAACCCTGATAGAGGAGTTACCCCATGGTGCTTTTACAGGAAAAGCTTGGGAGTCATCACCTGGGCACACTGCGACTGCAGCCAAGGTAAGAAAACTCCATAAATGCCCATTCCCTTTAATATAGCACAACCCCCAACTAACACTTATGCACAGAGTTGAATTAACACTAAATGGGGCCCCAGGAAGGGCTGTCTTTTTGGGACCCCTTTGTTCAAATTACTGATGTTTATTGCCCCCTCCAATGGACTGCACCAGGAAATCTGTGGAGCCAGCCTTTAAAGGGACTGTAAACTCCCCATCCTCCATAAAAATAACTATGTGCCATCCGTTTCTATTATTCACAGGGAGGTGAGAACGCTTATTCTCACCTCCCTGTGAATAATATTACGCTCGGGAGACCTGGAACTTACCTTTGCTCTGCTCCTCTCGCAGCCGCTCCTTCATTGAAAGCCGATCTGTCCCGACCGCGCCCTATCTTAGGCGCATGTGCGCCAATACAAAAGATAGGGCGCGCGATCGGGAGAGAACACTGTTTTTCACTGTTCAGTGAAGAAGTGGCTGCGAGAGGAGCAGAGCGAAGGTAAGTTCCAGGTCCCCGAGCGTCCTATTATTCACAGGGAGGTGAGAATAACCGTTCTCACCTCCCTGTGAATAATAGAAACGGATGGCACATAGTTATTTTTATGGGTTTAGTGTTCCTTTAAAGGACATGTCCACCCCCAAAACTAAAATTTAACCCCATACTGCTCCCACTGCGTACTTTAAAAAAAAATCCTTGCCTTACATCTCTGCTCCTTATAGTTCTCCTGCAGTGCCTTTTAAAGTCCAGGAAACTGATGAGTAGAAGCTGTCTGTGACTTATCCGTTTCCTGTTTCTTCCCTAACCTCATCAAGGTCTGAGGCATGCACAGGGGAGCCCTCTCCTCCCACCACCCGGATTCATCCTCTGCAGCAATAGCATTTAGCATGAAATCCTTTTAGGATTTTAGGTTGCCCAACCCCAACCGCCAAAATATTTTTTTAAAAAAAGTTTAGATCATTACTTACAGCCCCTTCTTTTCTGCGGCGTCTGTGATTGGCTGCCGGTCCAGCCCATGTTTGCAACTTCCTCTAAACAGGGAGCTGGGAGGAGGCGCTGCAGGAGTGTAAGGGATGTAAGCATCGATGTATACATTTTTTTGGATTAAATAAATCAGCGGTTGGGGGTGGGCAGGGGGTACCTACCTTATCCTAAAAGTTGATTTTCGGGGTGGACATGCCCTTTAACCCTAAACACACACCCCCACTTCTGTAAAGCCAGCCGTAACCCCACCCGCCTCTGCATCTTTGTAGAGCAAGATTTTAACCCTGACCCCCATGTCTGAAAAATCATGTCAACCTTTGCTCCTCTCCACCTCCCACTTTAAAGTACCTGCCGCAAGTATTAAATTGACTAGGGAGAAGGTAGCAAAAGGAAAATTATAATTGGTGCACTACTATGTAGTAGCACACAAATTACAATGCTATTATTTACACTTTGTATACATAGGCATCCATTAAATGTCAATGTCACATGACTCACTAAATCTTGTGTATTATAGGCAATAATGCAACCCCTACCTTGTACTTTTATATGGCCTCTATGACTACCTACCTAGACTGTGGTGTGTTATACATACAGAAAGAACAAGGTTAAATTGCTGGTAAGACGCAGAGGTGCACCTTATATTTATCCTGGACCAGTCAGGAACACAATATTAATAACCAGTAATAAAGCAGTGGCACCTGAGGAAGGGGAAAACTCTGAAACCTTGTCTAGGCACGTATTAGTTAAAGTGTGTAAAGTTTACCTGAGAAGAGGGCCTCTGATCTCAGATTATGCTTACAGAAGGCTTTGCTGGCCTTCTGTAATTTGCAATAGGACACACTGAATTCTAAAAATGGAAAAAGGAAAATAGGTGTACTTAAATGTTAAACAGAATTATGGAACGTATATGGATTTTGTGTGTGGATTTTAGTTCTCCTTTAAATATTCATACATTTAAGTATATTACCATTTATCTAGACCTGTTCTAGACCTGTATAATTGTTTAATTCTGTAGCTTCAGCAACTGTAATTTTCTCTCGTCTTCCAGGTGCTGTTCGCCTAATTGGGGATTGGGCTCATATGACGGGTACAGTGGAGCTGTACTTAAATAGAAAATGGAGGACCATCTGTGGGGAACACTGGACAAACTGGGATGCCAGTGTTGTATGCAGACAGCTTGGCATCAGGTAGTGCAGAAAGGACATTTTAGAATTAGGCACATTGCTGGAACACAAAGTGAATTCAAGCTTCATAGATTTCTGCCAAATCATACATTCAGTAGTCAGTAGAGAGTATATAAAACGATTGACAATCATTATTCAGTAGTGATTAGAGAGTATATAAAAAGATTGACAATCATTATTCAGTAGTGAGTAGAGAGTATATAAAAAGATTGACAACCATTATTCAGTAGTGAGTAGAGAGTATATAAAACGATTGACAATCATTATTCAGTAGTGATTAGAGAGTATATAAAAAGATTGACAATCATTATTCAGTAGTGATTAGAGAGTATATAAAAAGATTGACAACCATTATTCAGTAGTGAGTAGAGAGTATATAAAACGATTGACAATCATTATTCAGTAGTGATTAGAGAGTATATAAAAAGATTGACAATCATTATTCAGTAGTGAGTAGAGAGTATATAAAAAGATTGACAATCATTATTCAGTAGTGAGTAGAGAGTATATAAAAAGATTGACAATCATTATTCAGTAGTGAGTAGAGAGTATATAAAAAGATTGACAATCATTATTCAGTAATGAGTAGAGAGTATATAAAAAGATTGACAACCATTATTCAGTAGTGATCAGTAGTGAGTAGAGAGTATATAAAACGATGACAATCATTATTCAGTAGTGATTGAGAGTATATAAAAAGATGACAATCATTATTCAGTAGTGATTAGAGAGTATATAAAAAGATTGACAACCATTATTCAGTAGTGAGTAGAGAGTATATAAAACGATTGACAATCATATTCAGTAGTGATTAGAGAGATATAAAAAGATTGACAATCATTATTCAGTGTGATTAGAGAGTATATAAAAAGATTGACAATCATTATTCAGTAGTGAGTGAGAGTATATAAAACGATTGAACATTATTCATAGTGATAGAGAGTATATAAAAGATTGACAATCATTATTCAGTAGGTGAGAGAGTATATAAAAAGATTGACAATCATTATTCAGTAGTGAGTAGAGAGGATATAAAAAGATTGACAATCATTATTCAGTAAGAGTAGAGAGTATATAAAAAGATTGACAACATTATTCAGTAGTGAGTAGAGAGTATATAAAAGATTGACAATCATTATCAGTAGTGAGTAGAGAGTATATAAAAAGATTGACAATCAATATCAGTAGTGAGTAGAGAGTATATAAAAGATTGACAATCATTATTCAGTAGTGAGTAGAGAGTATATAAAAAGATTGACAGGCCCTGCACCCCCAGGGGTCAAAGATCTGGACGTGGGCCCTGCAACCCAAGGGGTCCCACAGATCTGACGGGTGCCCTGAAACCCAAGGGGTCCACAGATCTGACGTGGGCCCCTGCAACCCAAGGGGTCCAAGATATTGACGTGGGCCCCTGCAACCCAAGGGTCCACAGAGTCTGAAGTGGGCCCCTGCAACCCAAGGGGTCCACCAGATCTGACGTGGGCCCTGCAAACCCAAGGGGTACAAGATCGACGTGGGCCCCTGCAAACCAAGGGGTCACAGATCTGACTGGGCCCCTGCAACCCAAGGGTCCACAGATCTGACGTGGGCCCCTGCAACCCAAGGGTCACAGATCTGACGTGGCCCCTGCAAACCCAAGGGGTCCAACAGATCTGACGTGGGCCCTGCAACCCAAGGGGTCCACAGATCTGACGTGGGCCCTGCCAACCCAAGGGGTTCCACAAGATCTGACGTTGGGCCCCTGCAACCCAAAAGGGGGCCCAGATCTGACGTGGGCCCTGCAACCCTAGGGGGTCCTGGCAACAGAAACTGAAACCGTGTGTGTTTAGAGACTTTTCACTTTGTGAATGACCAGCACATTACATTCTACTAGACTGCTATATATTACCAACAGAATGCAGTGGGCTCACTAATAATATAATGGGATCTGTTGGAAATTAACTGGATCTATCAGTAATAGTTATAACAGGATTGTTAATACTTTCTAGGATCTGTTGGTAAATTATATTTATATAATGGGATCTATCTGTAATAACGATGGTATATTAATATACAATGGGATCTGTTGGTTATTAGTACCGTATATATATAGTATTATTACATTACTGGATCTCCGTAATGTTAATATTTTCTAATCTGTTGGGAATTATATTTATATAGTTTAATACTATTAGACAGAATCGGTGACAATGTGTATGTTGATATATTAAGGATTTGTATGATTTAATTGATTGTAATGTATCATCTGTAATGGTGGGTATATTAAAGAGCTTTTATTAAACACAAATCCCCCTCATGAATAGTACCCAAAAAATATACTTGACCAGTTCTCACCCCTGGGTGTGTCTCAAATGAAGCTGTCAAACTTCCCCTGCTCCTGCTTTCTTGACCTGCCCCTTCCTGGATTTCTTCAATGGGAAGAAACTCACAGTGTCTCCTGTTAGCAAGACTGGGAATAGTCCAGGACTGAAGGGGGGTGAGAAAAGTGGCTATAGACGGCAAAAGTTACATGGCGTTAATCTGCATTCTGAGGCAAGAGTGTGACCATATTTTAGCTTGAAATGTACATTACAAATGGCCAAACTTTCAGTTTTTCTTTCTTAAACATTTGTTAAATAAGGGGTAAATTTAAGTCCCTTATGTCTAAAGATGAACTGATTACAAACAAAGTTTACCTCTCAAGTGAGAAACTGTATATAGTTACCTCCACCCACCCCCAAACAGCAATGGCTAGAGAGCGGAGATGCAAGTCTAAAATGGAATTCTGCCTATGGTCTGTTACCCCTCTTTGTTTTCTAGTGCTTCCGATTAGATGAGTCATGGATGTGGCAGATGGCATCACAGTCGGTGTCATGGACTAAATTGCTATTCCCTAGCTTCCTACTCGAGCATGTAAAAGCTTTGAGAGATTCACCCTACATCGATATATTACTAGTATCTCTAAAATTGCTTTGACAGTAATTGGGCAGTGCATTATCCAATGGCAGCCAGACCATATATAGTGAACATGCTTTTTGAATGAGTTAAGTACCAGCAAGGTCTGGCTGTCATTGGAATGCACTGCCCAATTACTGTCTAAAGCAATTTTAGAGAAACTAACGTCTCTTGCTATTTTATTTTTATAGCTTCATCTACCAATTCTCTTTGAAAGACGTTGGCTAAATCAATAATTAAGGATGATGGGGTAAAATGCAGAGCTTGGCTGCAAAATATGTTTTTAATGCAACATGTTTTGCTTTTCAAATTAGATTGGAATATGGTTTGTAGGAGCTGTAATGCCAACGTAACTTTATGTAGCTAAATCCTGTACTTTTTTTTTTTAACAGACTGACTGAGAGGGCTTATCAGAAGCAGCCAACAATCTTCCAAAATAAGAAGCGTGTGCTTCTGGAGGACACCGGCAAGGAGAAGCTCCACGTTATTACAGGAATGTTGGACTTGGATTCAAAACTCCAGAGAGTGTAACTTCCCCTAACTCTGATATAATGTGAGGGTGCCCACTATGACTGCTAAATTGGTAGACAGTCTCCTAGCTGGGGATATTTAACTTTAATTGGTTTAAACAAGGTGTTAACCCTTTCACTGGTGCAGATATCTTACCAACTTGACTTAGTAACTGCTAAACTGGATCCTACCGTACTAGCATTTATCTTGAATTGAAAGCGAATCTATTACACATGGGTTCACACGTGCAGCTTTAATTTATAACTAGGTTGTGATTCATGTATGACTAGGCTGTGATTGGGTTTGTTTACTATATGTGTTATTTATTTTAGGCAATTGATGGCACTTCATTGATAAGAAATGTCCCTTTACTGGTAGTGTGTCCATCCGTTGGTCGGATCCTATCAGGTGAGTTATTGAACAAGAAAAGTACACTGACAATACTGCTTGTGTCACTGATCATGTTACATGCCCATGGTCATTGGGGAGGCTTGAATATGTGGGTATTTAAACTGCTCAGTCATAGGCTGATGTAGAAGGGATGTATTGGTTCCATTTACCTGAAATTTTTCTTTGCTCCTGCACCTTGATATACATAGGTTGTATAGGTGTTGTAGGTAATAGAGATTAGTCTTTGCATTCCTGCGACTAAGGATGTCCCTTTCATGATTTAAAAAATCGGCTGCAGAACCAAGTCACACAATGTTTGTATGCAAACTGGTTAATGCAGAACCATTGGTTGATTATTCGGCGTGCTAATGAGCTTTACGTTTAGGCCACACTTCAAACACAAAGATCGCTGTTTGCTTTTAACATGTGCTTGTGTTTACATAAAATCCCATGTCCAATGTTTTGCTATGTCCTTCCATAGACTTGTATAAATGAATTTTGCTAACTGGCAAAAAAATGCTGATTGCATGCATTCTAAAATATAATGATATCCACAGTGAGGTCTACTTCCCGCAAATTTACATATCCTAAAATAGCGGGGAAAAAAAGTGCTAGTGGGGCCAGAAATGAGCTTGTACCTTCCCGTTAATTTGTTTGCCAGTGTGTAGGTGGGATTGGATTCCAGAGGTCCACACAAGCGTTTTAACCTTGTCTCCTGTTGATTCAATGCCGATACAGCAGGAAAATGTACGTTCAATCGGTGACGCCACGATTAGAAGCACCGGAACCTGCAGCTAAACTGAACCCAGGCTAAGCCTTAGCTGAGTTTTGCGAGAGAATTGCTGTGGGCAATGTGCAGTAAGATGCACATGGAACATCTATAAGGGCTTGGTTTTTGCTTTTCTACTGAAAAGTGCATCGAATGTGCATTAAAACACAATTACAATGGGAACTCAATGGATTTCATTGGGATGAATTGTATCTGTTTATTTTGCAATAAATCCATTAAATGTGCAGTTTGTGAACAATCCCTATAGGTGGGCGACAATTGGAACAGTCAGGGAGATTCAATAAGTTCTTAGTTTAAAAAATGGTGCTAATTATGCCCCAACCAATCAGATGTGGCTTTAAATGTTATAAAAAGATCTGATTGGTTGGGGCAAAATTAGACCATTTTAAACGATAAGAACTTTTATTGAATCTCCTTGCTTGTATATAACGATGCCAACATGGATCCCACTTTTCAATGCTTCCTTTTCAGGAGTGGTCACAAAGATGAAGATGCAACGAACAATTGTCATCCGAAGGGATTACCTGCATTACATCCGCAATACAATCGCTTTGAGAAACGCCCACAAAAACATGTCTGTCCACCTCTCGCCTGTTTCAGGTATGGCAAACATTTATCCCAAACATTGTTTCATGCTATAATTGCCCTAATTTATAATAGTGACACCATGTGACTGTGGCTCCTGTACCACCAGGGGATGATGCTTTGGAATTTATCTCTTGAGCAAAAAGTTGGTCTATTGCTAGGGCTGAGGAGGTGGGGGAAATGGCCAATGTCACCTGGCAATCTCTCCTTGTGAAAGGGAAATAACCTGCAGAGAGTATCATTGTGTCTTGGCCCATTTGCTAACATTTACAGATTCTCTGTCCTTGAATTGTGTAATTTGTATGTATAGTTTATTTATAAAGGGCACTTGGGACGCAGCACTCGGTACAATGACCAATACAATAGTCATACATGAGGGAGATAAATACATAGTTCAGTATATAAATGAAGTACGAGAGTAGTAAGAAGGCTAGGCTTTGCCAGGAGAGGAGGGCGTCCTGCCCCGTAGAGCTTACAATCTGTATATTGGAAATAAAGGGCTAAGAGAGGATCTAAGTAGATGCAATTCAAGCTAAACGGTAAAACATAAAGACAGAAACTGAGTAGGGAATTAGTAGGAATGTTAAAGAAGGAAGGTTATTCAGTACAACATTAAGGATCTTTAGGTAAAGGTGTCTGGCCAGCCAAGATTAATCTAAAGCATAATATATATTATATTGCATATAGAACTATAAATATTCAAACTATCTCTCACAAGTCTCACACTCGGTTCCAGTGTTAGTTCTGGGTTGGGACATCACGCTATGCGTTTCATTCAATATTTCTGGATCCTCTTATCAGCCCCTTATTATCTGTGGAAAGCAGGAATAGACTGTTTTGGTACTTTCTTACTGCTCCTCACACTTGGATAAATGGACTATTATGGAATTGGGATTTTTAGCTTTATATTGAGAATTATTTATCTTTTTATAGGAGACTTAGGTACGGTTCTTATATTTTGACTATTTTAGTTCTATGCATTGATATTGTTTTAGATTGATCTGGCGGCCGGTAACCATTTACCGAAGTATACTTATTGTATTCCTGAAAAACATTTCTTCTTTACATATTCTCTGCTATATTCCTACACAGGTTTCTTTCTGTGATCATGGTTTAACTGGAACAAACAATAGCTTGACTAATGGGTATATGGGAACCAAACATGAATTATTAATCTGGTTGATCAGATATTTTTCATTTCAGCATACAAATGCTCCTTCCTGTTATTAGCAGGGGAGATACCTTTTAAAACTAAAGTCACTTTTTTCAATGTTTATGAGAACAGGAGGTAAAGAGAGCTGGCGTTTACCTCCCGTTTACTGAGATAGATAAGGAGCTGCGTCTACCTCCCGTTTACTGAGTAAAGGAGCTGCGTTTCTTACTCCCGTTTACTGGAGATAAAGGAGCTGCGTCTTACCTCCCGTTCTTCAAATAAAACGTCAGGAGCCAGGAACGAATTGGAGAACTTACCCAGATCTCTGCTCTCCACCAATCCTCTGACGGTCCCAACAGACTTAGTACGCTATGCGCAGTGATTACTAAGAGGAGTGTGAGACTGGCTGAGTTCGACTCCTGAAAAATTTTATTGAAGAACGGGAGGTAGACCACAGCTCTGTAATCTCCTGTTCTTCCATAAAAAAAAATTGAAAAAAAAGTGATTTTAGCAGTGAGAGATGCCCTTTAAGGCAGTCACACAAGTTGATAAAAGTTCTTATCGTTAAAAATGGTGCTTTTTGCCCAACCAATCAGATGTTGGCTTTCAAAAGGTTAAATAAGATCTGATTGGTTGGGGCCAAATTAGCACCATTTTTAAAACTTAAAGAACTTTTATTGAATCCCCTGTAATTCCATATTGCCACCACCTTTATTTTCCCAGAAAACCCATGGGGTTATAGTGACGATGTAGAAGGGGTGTCCAAATGTGGGCATTCAATGCTCCTTATTACATATTATTGGCCAGTGTATAATATCAGTGATGTAATAGCATATGAGTTCTCCATTAATGAGACTAAGACCATCTTCCTCTATAAATGTCCTTATCGGTTATTAATTCCTCTATACATGTCCTTATCGGTTATTAAATTTATAAATAAAACTGTTGTGGTAAAGATTCGATTGTATGAATTAGTTGTCAATGACATCCTAGGGTCTAGTGATAGGTTTTATGTAAGAACCACTGCTTTCTCACATTCCAGACCTGAGGTGCTCTTGTCCAATGAGGACTAGTCAGTGTGTTTAAAGTGTAAAGATTTTCATTGGTGTGGCATTCATGGTATGCAATTGGATCAGTCAGAAATAAACTAATTACCTGCAAACAGGTAGAGAAACCACAGCTCTTAAGAGTTGGGAGCAGGCAGGGTGCAGCCTTTTCTCTTACTGCTAGCCCAAGCTCCATCTCTGCTTTCCATTCTTGTCTATTGCCGAGCATGTAACTGCAAGGAGAGTGAGACTGAACAATGCTGGTATGAATTAATTTGATTGACAGCCATGCAGGAAATGTATTGTAATCAGTTGTTAGGGACAGTGAGGATTCTGGGGAAAGTAAATTCTAATCTGGGGGTGGAAGGGTGAAGCGTTTTCCTACTGTAGATGTCTAAACCAAAACAAGGTGTATTGGGCAAGAAGAGATGATTGTTTTTTTCCGTTCCAATGCGCTGCCAGGGTTCAGTGTAACTGCTTTGACATGTTGGGATACATTCAGTTCACCATTAGATATGGGGAATCTGTATCTGGTGCTATAATGCTCTGTGTATTAACCTCTGCGATCTTGTGTTCCAGGGACGTACAGATTGGAGATATTTGTCACAGTCGGAGAATGTGCCCCACTGAGCAAGACTGTTCGCTTCAATGTACTCAAAGTGACTAAAGCTGAGGAACCAAAAAACAGTTCCAGAAATTTTAACAATCTGATTGATTTCTGCATCAATAAATGTTAAATTTGTTACTGGTTTGTACAGTTTCCTCTCTGCGCAGACAAACATAGACATTCAGGGGGCTTGTAAACAGTGCATGGATCTCCTTTCCAATATGGCCACAGATGGTTATTTGGCCTAAAGGGCGAATTAGACGAGGATTCTAACAAACTGCAATTAACGCTGTACAATCAGATTGTACAATCTACTACAACTGCCGTTTTAAAGGGCAGCTCCAATACCAAAACTAAAATTTAACCCTTACTGGCCCCACTGTGTAGTGCAAAAAATCTTCCCACATCTCTGCCCCTTATGGTTCTCCTGCAGTTTGAGTCATCAGGATGCCTATGCTTACCTTGTTGAGGTTTCTGGCATCCGCAGGGAGCCCCTCCCTACCCTCGCATCCCGTTATGGTGCCTCTTCAACTCTTCCATTAAACCCCTTTTCCGTAGTGTAGCAACTCCAGCCCACCCCCAATGGCCAAGTTAGAGTTGTTAAAACAATCCCCAGAAACATTAACACTCCCACAGCTGTCTCATTGCTGCATCTGTGATTGGCAGACTCTCAGCCAATTGCAGATGTGGCTGCCGGTCCAGTCCATTTGCAAATCTGGCAAGCAGTGTGCGTGAGCAGATAGCCATTGGAACGAAGAAGCATGTATGTTTTGGGGGCTTGTTTAACAAATCACTTGGGGGGGGGCTGGGACACTGCGAACTTCTATTTATTTTAGGGTGGACATACCCTTTAAAGGACAACTCCACCCTCATAAGAACATCTTTTAGAAAAGATGGCCCTCTTTATATAGTTGATATATCATACATTTGTCCTTGAATTCATTACTGAGGACTGCTATGTTCTGGATGCCTCTGGAAACTGAGCCATTTAGAACCTGACTGAGCCTCTACTGAGCCTGGGCATGCTCAGAAGAGGCAGATAGGGGATTAACATTCAGTCATTGGCTGTGATGTCAACTGTCAAATCCATAATGACAGTTATTAACTGGAAAGACCAGGAGAGAAAAAAAGGGAAACAGGACATTGTGCAGGATTTCAGGTTAGACTTATATTTCACATTCAAACTATTACCGTTTAGGGTTTCTGGGGGGTGATTTACCTGTATGTAAGTTTTCATTTTAGGGCTGGACTTGCCCTTTAAGCAGTCATATTAGTTAGTTGGATGTAAGGTATTTGTAGTCAAGATTTATGTAAATGATACAATCAGATTGTAAAATGTGTTGCAACCTTGTTAAATCAGCCAGTAGATACAAAGTATTTTTTAAAAAAATGACCAGCCAATGTACACTTTATAGATTGACTTGTTTGGTTGGTCTTGCCTTGTGACGTTCCTCCATTCTACCATTCTGCGATTGCACCTGTGATTCACCTCCCGTGAGAAACTGACCATACACTGGTTGTTTATAAAGTGGATTATGTTCAGTAGAATGAAATTTTAAATGGCTTCAACATCTACCACCCTGGGCTTACTACCTGGACTTTCCCCATACGTACCTTTCTGTCATTGGAAACACTGCAGGTAAGTTGGTGTATGGGCACCTTCAGATACGCAGCAACCAGTGGGTGTGTACTACCATTACTTACCGGCAAAAAAACTCAGGCAAACGTTAGTGACTGGCAAGGCACCCTTAATTAACTATCCTTATCCTGTTTTTATAACTGCCGTCCAGATACCCAACCCTCATGTTTTATAATGGAAAATTTAGTAGTAGCGGGAACGTGGTTAGGATAATTAAAAATTCTAGTCATATTTATTACGGGAGTAGCAGAGTATTTGCATTGATCTGATTACAACCTAAAGTCTAACGGCTTGCCTACTTCTACCAATCCACAGCTTTTAACAAAATTGTATGACATGCAGGACTTGGATCAGATCTCATCACCCAATTTACTTAGGTGATCACTTTATTCTCCTCCCCTAATTACATAACGGGGGATAAAAAGGGGTTTGCGAAGTACCTGTTTTTTTCCCTGAAACATGCATAGCAAGGCTCATTAAAATTGAAACATAAAAAGGTAAGGTAAAGTAGTGATGTCATAATCCAGAGCGGCGCGATTACCAATGGATACTTCTGAAAAAGCTGTCCTCACCCTACAATGATAACCAGATACACAGACTACCCGAATAGGAATCCCATTGTACGGCGGCAAGGATGCTATACTACTCGGTCCGGGGATTTGATGGAGTAGTAGTATACCGGATGTTGATGGATGGGTCATGGTTTGGTGCCTGCACACCTACACATCTTGCCTGTAACTCTCTCTTTTCATTATACGGTTTTGTTGGACCCAACTCGGGATTATATATGTGGACGTTGCACTTTCAATTGCGGCGTAGAATTTGGGGGAATTTCCTCAAGGTGTTATTTTGAGAGTCTGGTATTTTGGGGTACCCGTATATATAAATCCATATGTTTATGATTATTGAGGCTGGCCCTGTTTTTTCTATATTGATTGAGTATAGGTATGATTGATAAAGTAATACATTTTTTTTTATTGTAATTGGGAATAAAATTTTATGTCTTATATAGAGAGAGAGAGTTCACCGGTTGCTATTATTTATTGCTCATCAAAATTGTCCCCAGCTTGGATGTTGTTCTGAAGATATAATACACACAAATGAACAAGCCCGACTCCAACCATTCAAGTTGTGCTAATTTACCCTGAACCTGATCTGAAATTGGTTTTAACACTGTGGGTACTGACCGGATGCCAGGACTGTAGGTACGATCTCTTTCACAATTAACTTAGCGATGCAGTGATTTGCAGTGAATCATGTCATCGGCCCGGAGATTGCAGTCCGGGCCTCACACACTCCTCCCTAAGGATCAGCTGTTTTTAACAGCTGTTTGGGGATCACGGGACAGTCTCATCCCCAATTAACTTGGACAATAACGCAATTCAATAGATTGCAGTACAAATGTCAGATCTCAACATCTCCTTTTAGTTTGCAAGATCAAGTCAAATCCTTGCAATCCCAGGGACCTAACTCTCAAACCTGGAGAACCTTTGGTTGGTGGATAGTGGACGAGGCCCAAGAGTCATTGTGTTCCAACTCAAACCCGGTGTATTTGGGGGCCAGAGATTACATTTAGGTGTTACTCCTGCCAAAGGAGAAAATAACTAAAATTTCAATGGCGGAAGAGCTTTATCATCAGTCCAGAGCTTCAGCTCAGATTCTAATGAAATTTGGGTCTCTTAGTCTTGCTTCGGATCAGGATGTGAATGGGCGAGATGGAGGATGAGGCCCTGCAACTTAACTTCTGGGAGGGTGTGGAACGGGAAACAGTAAAAATCTCAATCAGAATGATGGTTGAGTTGGAAATTCAAGAGGGCCCTAGTTTGTGGGAGAATTCCGAGTCATCTCAGAAATGGGGATGCCTATTCAAGAGCCAGAGTGGACAGACAGAATTATATTGAGGTGCCTCAGGAGCTGGTTGGGGGGTCATCTCTTGGGTTCCATAGTTAGGGTTGTTGGAAAAGGAACGACTCTCTCACCTTTTCCATCAGGAGTGCGGGAGCTGAAGGTCATACATCAGGCCTCTGAAAGCATAGCATTTCAGCCATTACTTCATGGTTCTCAGTGAGAGTGAGGACTACATCAGGCGAAGGCCAGTTATATTCACAAAACAAGGGGGGACCAAGAGCTCAGTTTGTAAGAAGTGACCCCAATTAGTGTATGGGCTCAGAGAAAATGTTACCACCACAGCTCTTTATCTTCCAGGTTCCCAGAATGTTCAGGCGGGATTGTCCTCTCAGGAAAAGGAGTCTGTCCCAGGATGTTTTTAATATGGATTGCCCACAGATGGAGCACCCCCGAGGTGAATTTAATGGCGTCACAGAGGAACAGGAGGTGCAATTATTTTTCAAGGTTTCACGTCCGGACAGCAGCTGCGACAGATGCGCTAGCCCCAGATTGGACCAACTTGAGGGCACAATATTCCCTCCTTTTCCACTGATCTCAGGGTTATTGAGGAAAGTTCTATCAACCAGAGTCATTTCCTAGCAATCCTCCAGCCACTGGCCACTTCGGACCTTGGTTTCCATTGCTAATGAGATTGAGGGTGGAGGGACCGGTCCACCTCCAACGTGCAGAATGAAAAATTGAGGACTAGGTAGAGAAAAGTAGGCGCTCTAGAGGTGGATATAGAAACTTTAGTAAAGGCCAGAAAACCGGCCACTACTAGTAGATATGTAGTGTCTGGAATACTTTTTTAATGGGGCTCCAGTTCTCCAGGCTCTGCAAGTACAAATTATCCAAATCTGGATTCCTTCAGGAGGGCCTGCCTAGGAAGAAGGGGTGGTTCTTGTTGAGCACGCTTTAAGGTCCAGGCATCAGCACTATCCGCCCCTTAAACATCAGCCTTTTTAAGGATCCTTTAATTAAAAGATTTCCAAGGGGTGCTGAGGATCAGGCCACCTCGGAGGAGACAACTTTTTTTCCCCAGTGGAAATTACAGTAGTACCTGTTGGCCGAACAACACCTTTGAGCCACTGGAGGAAGCATCAATGTGGAAATATGCGTTGAAGTTAGTTTTGTTGATGGCATTGACATCAGGCGAAAGAGCCTGGAATTACAGAATTAGTAGAACACCTCCTATCTTCAATTACAGTCTCATGATGTGATGCCTTTCCAAATTCACATTTCTTGCCCATGGTTGTTTGTATAATTCCATCTTAATGAGCCCAATTGTGCTTCACAAATCTGTCTGTAAGCGCTAAGATCTATTTAGAACCTCGGAAGTCAGAAAATCTAAAATCTCTATTTGTCTTAACCTTGGATCCAGGAAGGGTGAGACCGCTAAAACAGCAACCAAGTTGATGGATTCATTCGGCTATCAGTTGGCAAGGACACTTCCCCAAAAGATCACTGCTCATTCTACCAGAGGTATTGCCTTCATGGGCGGCAGAGCAGGAACCACAACTGAACTGGGTGTAAGCAGTATAGAGTGACGCTTGGGCTACCTCTTCAACTTTTTGTAACATAAAAGTTAGAGATTAGGGTTAGCATCAAGGCTACTTTTGGTCACAGAGTTTTAAATGGTTAACGTGTTTATTAAATTTATTCTTTGCATCTTGTTTGATTCCCACCCTTTAATTTGGGGATTGTTAGGGTACTTAACCCTTTAGTTTCTGCTGCCTGGGGATGGCCAGGAAGGTGTAAACTATCAATATTACCGGGAGTATTTTCTTTCCGGACATCCTTCAGGCAGCCGACCTCCCTTCTTACTTACTAAGCTTTAAAACTGGAGCTGCTGGAGGTGAGGGGGAGGAGGGTTTTCTCTTTACTTACATGGCTACAGGGAGAAGGATTAACCTTTAGGTAGTGCTGCCTGGAAGGATGGCCGGCCAGGAGAAAGAAAACTCCCGGTAAGTATGATGTTGTAGTTCCTATAGGGGGAGTTTTACACCATCTCATCCCCCATTTATTTTTACACTTGGGCAAAAAAATCATAATAACGCAAAATTCAAGTTCATAAAAATAAATATTGGGAAATAAAGAATTAAAAAATATTTAACAACACGTCAGATCTGTGGACCCCTTGGGTTGCAGGGGCCCACGTCAGATGTGACCCACAGTGTCCAGAAACTTATGACGTTTGATCTCATTTCCCATTTCCAAACAGGATGTGTTGGAGCGCAGTGGAGAATCCTGGGAGCTGTAGTCCTGGTGTCACTAGACCCCACCACAGGCCGTCACATGCTGGTTACAGACAAGGCCCACAGTTCCCTTTCATCGCCTCCCCTTCACCACGGACACCGCCTTCCCGCTCCCTCAACGACCCCGGTCTCCACCCGTCCATCCGCCCCATCCTCCCACGGACTCAGATGCCCGAATCCACCGACCTAGCGGGAGCTCCTCACCTGAATGTCCGCCATCTTTGCCTGCAGGATGGGAAAGAGGCTGCCGGGATTCTACGGGGTCTCCTTAACAGTGAACAGGGCAAGAGCGGAAGTGAGGCCAGAGGCCTGGCAACCGGAACCGGAAAATGAGGTAGAAAAAGTTCAGGATCCAGCACGTGGTGGGAATGGAATGTCTCCCAGAATGCACTGCAGTAGTTTCTCTGTCCATAGTTATTATTATTATCACTATTATTCATTATTATTGTTATTATCACTATTATATTATTAACATTATTGGTATTATCACTATTATATTATTATTAGCATCATTATTATCACCATTATTATATTATCATTATTATTGTTATTATCACTATTATATTATTAACATTATTGGTATTATCACTATTATATTATTATTAGCATCATTATTATCACCATTATTATTATCATTAATTTGAAAAAGCCAAATTCCTGTTCTTTCTATTTCTTCTTTTTCTTCCGTTTTATTCTTCCGCTATTTTGGACCGTATCTCCTCCCACAGTTTTTGAGCTAGAGACATGAAATTCGGTACAGACGTGCGGGGCATATAGGAGAAGTGTGCTATCTTCTAGCTAAGGAATCCGCGGAAGCGTTACGGCGTTATCGGCGGATTTCCGGACATTTTTTCCCATAGACTATAATGGTAACAATCCTCAAATGTGGATATTTCAAAACAGTTTTTTTCATGGTCATAAATACAAATGGTGATACCCCCCAACCCCCCACACAGACCCAGGTACACCCACCTACTGACCTACCTTTCCATTCCCATGGAAGCCATATTTAAAGGATAACTAAAGTCAAAAAAACTAATTTAGACTTATCCTCAATAAAACAGAAAATTTTTGCTACTTACCGCAATTTTCTTTTCCTGGTCCGTAGCACGGCAGTGGTTAACTTGGGTTACGCCCCCTTGCTGTATGACTGACAGGATTGGATAGCCAATAAATTGCTCTTGCTCCTCCCCTTTGCCATCTTATGGTCGACTGTCCGAGTGACTCTGAAAAATATAATGACAATAGGGAGGGAAGTACACCACTGCCGTGCTACGGACCAGGAAAAGAAAATTGCGGTAAGTAGCAAAAATTTTCTGTTTTCCCATGGTCCTATACGGCAGTGGTTAACTTGGGATTTGATAAGCTATATCGTCTGATAAGCCTCTTGCTCTCATGGTGGATGTTTCAAATACCAAGCCGTCAAATGTAGATTCTCTGGTTGCGGATGAATTACTGGTCCCTGGCATAGAAGGTTCTTGATTAGCGGAAGTCTGATTGGAGGAAGCTTGGACATGTTGAGAGCCCAGTTGAACCAGGGTCTCCTTGGCCACCAAGGTAGTATTGCTATCATTGTGGCCTTGTCGTCCCTGATTTTCTGGAGGACTTTGGGAATGACGGGAAATGGAGGGAATATGTATAGCAGTTGGTGTGACCATGTTATCGAAAAGGCATTTGTGCCTGAAGCCTGAATCTCCCAATATCTTGATATATATCTCTTGGTTTGGCTGTTCTTGCGAGTTGCCATCAAGTCCAGCTGAGGGAAACCCCACTTCTGGCAGATGTAGAGGAAGATTTTTGGATTCAAATGCCATTCCCCTGGGAGAATGGTCTGTCTGCTGAGGTAATCCGCTTTGTAATTGTTTACCCCCGGTATGTGTAGAGATACTAGATCCAGTAGATGAGTTTCTGCAAACAATAAGATCTTTTTGGTTGTATTCCATAATGGTGAGCTGTGAGTTCCCCCTTTGTTGTTGATATATGCTGTCACCGTAGTGTTGTCTGAACGAATCTGAACTGATTTCCCCTGAATAAATTTCTGAAAGGCGAGTGGGGCTTCTAAAACTGCTGTTAGTTCCCTCAAATTCTGTGGAGCTGACAATAACTTCGCTGGCCACTTCCCCTGTGAAAAATGGTGATCCATGATAGCTCCCCATCCCAGTGGACTCGCATCCGTTGTAATGGTTATCCACTGTGGTGTGGCCAGAGAAATGGGTTTGTAGTTCGACTGTATTATCCACCATGAAAGCTCTGATCTGATTTGAGGAGGAATGGATATTATCTGATTTGGGCCCTTCAGGTGATGATATTGTTTGTTGAAACATATTTGCAGATCTCTTATGTGAGTCATGGCCCATTTGACTGTGAAGAGCGATGAAGTGAGTTTCCCTAGAGTATGCTGGCAGACCCAAGCTGTTGATAACGGATGTTGGATGAAATTCTGTGTTAATGACATAATGTCCTTTATTTTTAACAGGGGAAGAGAAATGCACATTTTTGAAGTGTTCAGCAGGGCTCCCAGGAATTGTACTGATTGCGTTGGAATTAATAGAGACTTTTCCTGATTGATTACCCATCCATGGGATTGAAGGCACTGAAGAGTTATTTGAATGTGGTTCTGGAGTGTTAGAAAACTGGCTGCTTTTATGAGTATGTCGTCCAGATACATAAAAATTTGGATGCCCTGAATTCTGAGATGGGCTATTAGCGTAATCAGAACCTTTGTGAATACCCTGGGGGCTGTTGCTAACCCAAATGGTAGAGCTCTGTATTGGTAGTGTTTCCCTAGTAGGTAAAACCGAAGGTATTTCCTGTGAGACTGATGTATGGGAATGTGAAGATACGCGTCTTGGATGTCTATTTTTGCCATCCAATCGTTTCTGCATAACTGAAGGGATACTGATTTGAGACTTTCCATCTTGAATCGTCTGACCCTCAATAAAAGATAGTTTTATGGTTATAAACACAAAAAAGACATACCCCTCAACCAGACCCAGGTACACACACCTACTGATCTACTTATCCATTACGATGGAAGCCATACTTTAAAGGGTAAATAAAGTCAAAAAAGCAAATTTTGACCAATCATCAAAAATCATCTGTTGTACACATTGAAGCATTGTCCATAGGTTTATAGAAATAATAACCTGTATATTATAAACTGTACATAATAACCTGTATATTATAGACTGTACATAATAACCTGTATATTATAGACTGTACATAATAACCTGTATATTATAGACTTTACATAATAACCTGTATATTATAGACTGTACATAATAACCTGTATATTATAGACTGTACATAATAACCTGTATATTATAGACTGTACATAATAACCTGTATATTATAAACTGTACATAATAACCTGTATATTATAGACTTTAAATAATAACCTGTATATTATAAACTGTACATAATAACGCGCCTGTCAAATGAAGCATATTTCACCTTACATGCTATAGGATCAATTCTGTCATTAATCAAGTTGCCTGCTGGAAATGACAAGTGGTGGATCAGCCTAAACTCATTTGCTCCCTAACGGCGAGATCCTGAACAGCTTGAAGGAAGGGTAAGGAACGGGCCCGCTAACCTACCTAGCGATAATTCTTTATCGATTTTTTGCCTTACAATGTGGGTTTTCACTGACTGATTTGAGGTTCTCTACTGAACCATAACTATATACATTGTTGTCGGATGGGATCCAGAATCCCAGAGTAAAGCCAAACTCAATTATCTGGGCACTCTTCTGTTTGGGTAACCCTTTAAAATTGCAGCAACCTTGGCTGCTTCACTGGCGTTTATCAGGTTTGGGTCCCAATCTAAGCCCTGCTTTTCGTAGCTTGTCCTGTCTGTTTCTTAAGGCATCTAACGGCTGGTGTGTCTTCCACATACTGCGCAGTCGTGGCGAAAGCGGCAGCTAAGGCCCCATTTACAATTACCCTCGTTGAATGCCCAGCACGGGCTTTGGCTTGAGTGCTTAGCACCGACTGTGGCAGGAGGGCTTGGGACCTGTGGGGAGACCATCCCAGCCAAAGTTCACGTCTTTCTCCCCCACTTCATACCTCTATGGACTGACATTTTTTGGCGAAATCGGTCGTGTATATAAACCAACTAAGGCCACCGAAAGATTGATGCTCGATTATGGTATCTAAATGCTAAACAAGCCTGGTGCCATTTCTGGTTTGTTCTTACACAGAATGTTTGAATATATACAGTACGCTGTAACCAATTGTTCAGGCTGCGGGCTACTGGGCGTCTCCTATCCTCATCTTTTCACCTTTTCCCTCTTTTTTGAGGAAGTCCTTCGCTGCCGGCAGGAGTGATAATAAATCGATAAACTCCCCCTTTACTTTCTCTCCTTTACGTTACTAGACAAGTGTAGCCCTAATGGGGTAGTTTCACACACTGTCACATCCCTAAAATTCTCCTCGTGCACCCTGTGTCCGCCCGCTAGGGTCCCACCAGGAGACATTGTACCATGTAATTTCTATGCATTCCCTCAAGCCGGAATTTGCCACATGAAATTACCTGAGGCCATAGCTTGAGAGTCCTTCTGCACTCCGACATCCTGAATCAGCTGGGAGAGGACCAGGCATAGAGTAGGTGTTGCCATTCCCATGGGGCAGTTGGGAGACTTTGTACTGGCTGCTTCTAGTGGAAAATAGCATGTCCCCCTCCCCCTCCAGACAGTCTTGGTGAGCTTGCCGGCCATAACTGCTTCCTTGGCTGGTGGGTGGTGCTGACTGTATGGCTCGCCCACCACATTCCCCCACTCACCATTCTGGCAGCTTTTTGAGAACGGAGCTTCTCGGACCTCCTGGCTGAGGAACCATCTTCCTCCTTTGATTGCAGATTCCGGGATGGAGCAGCCGCTCGTCGCTTCCTCGGACTCCGACACGCGGTGATTTCGGACCTCACACAGCCCTTCAATGCCTCCAGGCCAGCACTCCCGGCTCTCTGTATCCAGGCGCGAACTTCCTCGGTATGTCTTCCATTCGGCTGCCGTCCTCGTCGGCTGCTTAATCCTGGGTTAAGTGTCCCTCAGGCTGCTCCTCTCTTACCTCTGCCGACTGCTTATGTCTTCGGGGAACTTCCCGCCTGAATATTCTTTCCCGGACCCGGCCAATCAAGGACAGGTACGGCAAAACCACCTGGGCTTGCTAATTACCCTAGCAGCTATTCTTTAACCCCTTCCTGCCTGCCCTACGGAATAGACTTGTTAACCCCCTACTGCCTGCCCTACACTGAAAAGGCATTACTGGATAGCCTCTATACCATGAGGCATAACTTTTTATTAGTTATGCCTACCTTACTTTTAAATTGACCACAAATTGGAAACAATTTGATATATCTTGTCAAAAATTTGATGCCTTGATCAAAATCAATTTACTACTAAACTTTTAGGTCTTTTACAGATGATCCCTATATCTATTCTTATTTGTTGTTTTTTTAAAATAGAGAAAATATTTACAAGGATTACTGAAAGGCAGCCCCATCAAAGACACGGCTGCTGGCTGCACAGAAGCCGGCTATTAGAGATGTCCGAATTTTTGCAAAATCCGGTCCGCTCGAGGATCTGCGAATTTTTTAAAAAATTCGAAAATTCGAAAATCCGCGAGCAGACCCATTAAAATGAAAATACCCTTGAAATTACGAGTTTTTCTAAAATTTAGAAATTACGGGTTTTCCGCGTATTGTACAAAAAATATGTATTTTCGAAAATACGAGTAATCCTGTTATTTCGAAAATTTCGAATATACGTATTAATGAAAAGAAGAGAAATCCTTGCATTTTCGAGAATTTTCGAAATTCCGTGTTTCTCGTAATTTCGAAAATACGAAAAATCCGCGAATGGAAGTTCGGAAGGCGGAAAATACGGAAAAATCCGCGTTTGCAACGGGAAATCCGCGGCGGATCGGGTTCGGATTCGCGAACCGGCATCCCTAGTAACTATCTGGGCACTTTTTTGAAATTATACTAATGCAGTTGGGGCTGGGGGAGCAAGAACTTTCATATGGAAAGGGGTTTTACACTAGGCGAGGGAGACCAAATGGGAGGGAGAGGGAGGGGGGGAAGGCCTCTTCTGACATGGCAAAATTCTCCCGGAGGGCATGGCACAATTCTCTCCTGGTAGGCAGTTTTTGGGACTTGGGGGGGGGGCATTACTGGAGAACCATTTGGATCTGGGATGTAAGGTAAGGTTTTTATGCCCTGACATAAATTATAGTTAGTCATTTATTCTGCTTCTTTACAACAGGATTCCATCCAAATACTCCTGCATTAAATTCTCAAATATGGATAAAACATATAATGCAAAACTATTTGTTATATTAATAAATCAGGACCCTCTTGATAACTGAAGCTATATATTATCTAAATTCCTCATTTCTAACCGCTTGCAGATCTCAAACGACTTGTTTAAATTTAAGGATAAACTACAAACATTACCACTTCCATGGCAAAACTTTCACATTTTTTAATACCTTAGTTCACCACCAACTTCGAAATGTTCAAAACAAAAGTAAATAATGGTCCATATCTTTATAGAAGACTGGAAGGCCTTACTATCCTTTTTAGCAATATCAAAGCCATCAAATTTGAAATCTAGAATCAAAGTAATAAATAGATGTAAAACGTTCCTGTAAAGTTTCTTTTTCATGATGGAAGTCGACTGGAAGGTTAGTTTATATATCTGTTGTATTCAATTAGATCAACTGGACTTGAAATGTAGTTCTTGAAGACGTTTCGCTAGTATCGACTGGCTTTCTCAATCAGAATGACTTGTGACAAGAATTGTGGCAATTATGTACCCTGGAAAATCCCAATTAGCATATCACAGCCAGGGGTTAAGGTGTGTGATTAGATAGTGGCTAAGAGGTGTTATAGGAACGCCCAGAGTAAGGTGTTAAAACAGCATTGTACATGGCAGACAGTTGGTGTCGAACCCCCCCACCTCTATTTAGGCTTGGTTTTTTTATTTCACATAAATGGCTCCTTAACACCTCTCTTGAACCAGTCACGTTCCTCGCCAGTAGTAACATTACAATCTTCAAAGGTATGTCCTTTATCCTTAAGATGCAGATACACGGCTGAGTCGACCCGAGAATTGGCTCTTCTGTGCTGGGCCATACGTTGATGCAGTTGCTGTTTGGTCTCCCCCACATACAAATCAGAGCATTCTTCACTGCACTGCACTGCATATATGATGTCGCTTTCTTGTGTTTTGTATGGGTCTTTCGGATGTACCAATTGCTGCCTCAGTGTGTTGTGTTCGGTTTAAAGCAGAGGTAGAGGAGGTCTAATGAATACAACAGATATACCATGACCTGGATGAATGAGAACCTTCACAAGCATACGTTAGTTTTATAGTTAAAACCATTTGTTGTGTTTTCTTTTAAATTAATAAATAAATCACATTTTAACTTGGTCTGTAGGATTGTATTTGCCTCTTACTATTGTTTAAATTATTCTTTATTTCTCTGTCAATTCATGAATGGGAATTCCGTGCACAGTTCAGCAAGTTTGAAGAATACAGGTAATAATATGAATGATTACCTGTCTCTTTAGCTTCATTTCCTGACTGCCTCTCTGGCTTCATTTCCCAACTGTCTCCTCTCGCTTCATTACGACTGTCTCTCTGGCTCATTGACCGATGTCTCTCGGCATTCCGACTGTCTCTTGGCTTCTTGACTGACTGTCTCTTGGCTTCATTTTCCAGCTGTCTTTTTGGCTACATTTCCAGCTGTCTCTTGACTGCCTTTCCCAATTGTTTCTCGGCTAACATTCCCAAGTGTTTGCACATTTATTTTTTATACCTCATTGATGTGCTTCTTACCTTTAGTCCCGACTGTCTCTTTGGCTTCATTGACTGACTGTCTCTCTGGCTTAATTTTCCAGCTGTCTTTTGGTACATTTCCCAGCTGTCTCTCTGGCTACATTTTCAGATCTCTTTTGGCTACATTTCCCAGCTGTCTCTCTGACTGCATTTCCCAATTGTTTCTTCTGGCTGCATTTCCCAAGTGTTTGCACATTTATTTTTATACCTCATTGATGTGCTTCTTACCTTTAGTCTATGCTCCCACATATGTTTTTTTGTAATTAACTATAATAATAGAAAAAGACTTTTGTCTACTATTCAGTGCTATATGCTGGTACCATAGAATCTTTAATGTTTTTCCCATATTTGGTTTTGAATAGGGGTTTGAACTAAACTGAATAGGGGATTGGGTTGCTGTAGGACATGTCAACTCTTAAAACAAAAAAAATGGTATTTGTCAGTATCTGTCCGTAACCCCACTGCTATTTTTACCACTTTATTATATGCATTTGTAACCAGATATTTAATGATGAGTTTATTACTTTCTGGCAAAGGTATGTGTCTTCTTCCAAGCTTGAGCATGTTCAGAGGAGGCAGTAGAGGAAACAGCAGTCATTCATTAGCTGTGATGTCCCTGTCATAGCCTTGATTGACTGCATGGGGGAGGGGCCAGCTTACTCTGCCAGAATGGGAACAATAATTATCCTTAAAAAAGTAATGCTGGTAATAAAGTGCAAAATTTATCAGTTGGGGATAAGGTTACTGACATTGGCATTTTTTTTAAAGGTGGACATGCCCTTTAAAGAATGTGCAATCTCCAACTAAAAGAATACTTACAAGCTCCCAGGTCGATTTAGACCTTGTGAGGTCTAGGTTTTGGGCTGTGTTCTATTAAATCAGAAATTTTTGTTTGGGTGGGTGAACATAACTTTTAACTGACTACCTTCTATCTGACCTGAATTTCTGTCAAGAATGCTCAGAATGGTAATCACCCTGAGCCAGAAATTCCCATCATGCAAACTAATGTTTGTAGGATATAAATAAATACATTATAGATATCTGAGATCTGTATTAAATTTAATGTATATGTGTTTTCTACTTTCAGGGTACAATCTCTTTTCAGATGGCTTAGACATTTTAGGCTATTACAATGGTACCATCTCAGAAACGAGGATGGATTTAAATGTTAAATTGGAGGAATTCCCTGAGTAATCCAGCAGTACCCTGGAAGAGGCTAGGAGATCACAACCACTGCGGAACCTGATAGAGGAGTTACCCCATGGTGCTTTTACAGGAAAAGCTTGGGAGTCATCACCTGGGCACACTGCGACTGCAGCCAAGGTAAGAAAACTCCATAAATGCCCATTCCCTTTAATATAGCACAACCCCAACTAACACTTATGCACAGAGTTGAATTAACACTAAATGGGGCCCAGGAAGGGCTGTCTTTTTGGGACCCCTTTGTTCAAATTACTGATGTTTATTGCCCCCTCCAATGGACTGCACCAGGAAATCGTGGAGCCAGCCTTTAAAGGGACTGTAAACTCCCCATCCTCCATAAAAATAACTATGTGCCATCCGTTTCTATATTACAGGGAGTGAGAGACGCTTATTCTCACCTCCCTGTGAATAATATTACGCTCGGGAGACCTGGAACTTACCTTTGCTCTGCTCCTCTCGCAGCCGCTCCTTCATTGAAAGCCGATCTGTCCCGAACGCGCCTATCTTAGGCGCATGTGCGCCAATACAAAAGATAGGGCGCGCGATCGGGAGAGAACACTGTTTTTCACTGTTCAGTGAAGAAGTGGCTGCGAGAGGAGCAGAGCGAAGTAAGTTCCAGGTCCCCGAGCGTCCTATTATTCACAGGGAGGTGAGAATAACGTTCTCACCTCCCTGTGAATATAGAAACGGATGGCACATAGTTATATTTTATGTGGTTTAGTGTTCCTTTAAGGACATGTCCACCCCCAAAACTAAAATTAACCCCATACTGCTCCCCTGCGTACTTTAAAAAAAAATCCTTGCCTTACACTCTGCTCTATAGTTCTCCTGCAGTGCCTTTTAAAGTCCAGGAAACGATGAGTAGAAGCTGTCTGTGACTTATCCGTTTGCTGTTTCTTCCCTAACCTCATCAAGGTCTGGGCATGCACAGGGGAGCCCTCTCCTCCCACCACCCGGATTCATCCTCTGCAGCAATAGCATTTAGCATGAAATCCTTTTAGGATTTTAGGTTGCCCAACCCCAACCGCCAAAATTTTTTTTAAAAAAATTTAGATCATTACTTACAGCCCCTTTTTTTCTGCGGCGTCTGTGATTGGCTGCCGGTCCAGCCCATGTTGCAACTTCCTCTAAACAGGGAGCTGGGAGGAGGCGCTGCAGGGGGTAAGGGATGTAAGCATCGATGTATACATTTTTTTGGATTAAATAAATCAGCGGTTGGGGTGGGCAGGGGGTACCTACCTTATCCTAAAAGTTGATTTTTGGGGTGGACATGCCCTTTAACCCTAAACACACACACCCACTCTGTAAAGCCAGCCGTAACCCACCCGCCTCTGCACTTTGTAGAGCAAGATTTTAACCTGACCCCCATGTCTGAAAAATTATGTCAACCTTTGCTCCTCTCACCTCCCACTTTAAAGTACCTGCCGCAAGTATTAAATTGACTAGGAGAAGGTAGCAAAAGGAAAATTATATTGGTGCACTACTATGTAGTAGCACACAAATTACAATGCTATTATTTACACTTTGTATAATAGGCATCCATTAAATGTCAATGTCACATGACTCACTAAATCTTGTGTATTATAGGCAATAATGAACCCTACCTTGTACTTTTATATGGCCTCTATGACTACCTACTAGACTGGTGGTGTGTTACACATAAAGAAGAACAAGGTTAAATTGCTGGTAACAGCAGAGGTGCACCCTATTATTATCCTGGACCAGTCAGGAACACAATAAATAACCAGTAATAAAGCAGTGGCACCTGAGGAAGGGGAAAACTCTGAAACCTTGTCTAGGCACGTATTAGTTAAAGGTTGTAAAGTTTACCTGAGAAGAGGCCTCTGATCTCAGATTATGCTTACAGAAGGCTTTGCTGGCCTTCTGTAATTTGCAATAGGACACACTGAATTCTAAAAATGGAAAAAGGAAAATAGGGGTGACTTAAATGTTAAACAGAATTATGGAACGTATATGGATTTTGTGTGTGATTTTAGTTCTCCTTTAAATATTAACATTTAAGTAATTACCATTTATCTAGACCTGTTCTAGACCTGTATAATTGTTTAATTCTGTAGCTTCAGCAACTGTAATTTTTCTCGTTCCAGGTGCTGTTCGCCTAATTGGGGATTGGGCTCTATGACGGGTACAGTGGAGCTGTACTTAAATAGAAATGGAGGACCATCTGTGGGGAACACTGGACAAACTGGGATGCCAGTGTTGTATGCAGACAGCTGGCATCAGGTAGTGCAGAAAGGACATTTAGAATTAGGCACATTGCTGGAACACAAAGTGAATTCAAGCTTCATAGATTTCTGCCAAATCATACATTCAGTAGTCAGTAGAGAGGATATAAAACGATTGACAATCATTATTCAGTAGTGATTAGAGAGTATAAAAAGATTGACAACATTATTCAGTAGTGATTAGAGAGTATATAAAAAGATTGACAACCATTATTCAGTAGTGATAGAGAGTATATAAAACGATGACAATCATTATTCAGTAGTGATTAGAGAGTATATAAAAAGATTGACAATCATTATTCATATGATTAGAGAGTATATAAAAAGATTGACAACCATTATCAGTAGTGAGTAGAGAGATATAAAAACGATTGACAATCATTATTCAGTAGTGATTAGAGAGTATATTAAAAAGATTGACAATCATTATTCAGTAGTGAGTAGGAGTATATAAAAAGATTGACAATCATTATTCAGTAATGAGTAGAGAGTATATAAAAAGATTGACAACCATTATTCAGTAGTGAGTAGAGAGTATAAAAAGATGACAATCATTATTCAGTAGTGGTAGAGAGGTAATAAAAAGATTGACAATCATTATTCAGTAGTGAGTAGAGAGTATATAAAAGATTGACAATCATTATTCAGTAGTGAGTAGAGAGTAATAAAAAAGATGACAACCATTATTCAGTAGTGAGTAGAGAGTATAAAACGATTGACAATCCTTATTCAGTAGTGATTAGAGAGTATATAAAAGATTGACAATCATTATTCAGTAGTGATTGAGAGTATATAAAAAGATTGACAACCATTATTCAGTAGTGAGTAGAGAGTATATAAAACGATTGACAATCATTATTCAGTAGTGATTAGAGAGTATATAAAAAGATTGACAATCATTTCAGTAGTGATTAGAGAGTATATAAAAGATTGACAATCATTATTCAGTAGTGAGTAGAGAGTATTAAACGATTGACAATATATTTCGTAGTGATAGAGAGTATATAAAAAGATTGACAATCATTATTCAGTAGTGAGTAGAGAGTAATAAAAGATTGACAATCATATTCAGTAGTGAGTAGAGAGTATAAAAAGATTGACAATCATTATTCAGTAATGAGTAGAGAGTATATAAAAAGATTGAAAACATTTTCAGTAGTGAGTAGAGAGTATATAAAAAGATGACAATCATTATTCAGTAGTGAGTAGAGAGTATATAAAAAGATTGACAATCATTATTCAGTAGTGAGTAGAGAGTATATAAAAAGATGACAATCATTATTCATAGTAGTGAGTAGAGAGTAATAAAAAAGATTGACAACCATTATTCAGTAGTGAGTAGAGAGTATATAAAAAGATTGACAATCATTATTAGTAGTGAGTAGAGAGTATATAAAAAGTTTGACAACCATTATTCAGTAGTGAGTAGAGAGTAGAGATGTCCGAACTTCGAAAAACCGTTTTCGCGCGGAGCATCGCGGATTTTGGAAAAAAACGAAAATTCGAAAATCCACGAGCGGACCCGTTAAAACGGATTAAAATGAAAGTTCGGCAAAATCCGCATTAAAGTGGTCTAAATAGCCTTGGCAACGTACACTTAACCACTCAGGGACCTGGGTAATGGCCTTAGAAGCACGTATAAATGCCAACAATACCTAAAAAGTACAGTCCGCTAGCGTGAATTAAAAAAACGGTATTTTTCGAAAATACGAGGATTCCGTAATTACGAGGATCTTCGTTTTTCCGTATCCCGAAAGTATGTAGATCCTCGTAATTACGGAGATACATCGTATTTTCGAAAATTTTCGTAAAAAAAAAATCCGCAGTTCGGAAGTTCGGAAGTCGGAAAGTCCGGAATAATCCGCTGTTTGCGGACGGAGAAATCCGGGCGGATCCGGGTTCGGGTCCGCGAACCGGCCATCTCTAGTAGAGAGTATATAAAAAGATTGACAACCATTATTCAGTGTGAGTAGAAGAGTATATAAAAAGATTGACAATCATTATTTCAGTAGTGAGTAGAGAGATATAAAAAGATTGACAATCATTATTCAGTAGTGAGTAGAGAGTATATAAAAAGATTGACAATCATTATTCAGTAGTGAGTTGAGAGTATATAAAAAGATTGACAATCATTATTCAGTAGTGAGTAGAGAGTATATAAAAAGATTGACAATAATTTGGACATCAATCATTCCACTGTTAGAATAGAGAAGATGTCGAACTGCCACATATTGTAAAGTCATTTTTTAAAATTGGTTGAATCACCTGTATATTTAATAATTTTTGAAGATCAAGTACTGATGTCTACCTATGTTTAAAAAGAAAATCCATGAAGTGAACCCATGACAGTAATTGCCATGTGGACTGCATTTGATTATAAAAACTGAACTGTATAAAGTTTGCTGTCTGAATACATTTTGTTTACGATACTTTCCTTGTATAGTCATATAGTCTACTTGTGGTTAGTGTCAATACTTGCTATAACTATAGTTAGTATTTGGGATTTACCTATCTGCTGATTAGGGTCGCAAAACAACCCATTTATTATCTTTCAATACCCTTGTCTAGGATTTGCATAATTTGTTAGGTTTCTCACTTTAGTGAAATTGGCACAGCAATGACAGACGTCTGGATGAGTTCATGGATGTCACCTGAATATCTTCAAGCTGCAAATTGTAGAGGGGATGAGAAAGCACTCCTACAGTGTCGCTACCTACAGACACTAACCCATGGATGCAGCCAGGGACTTATTGCAGCTCTTGCCTGTTCTCCTCCAAAAGGTAAATGTGTATAAGGTAAAAATATTCAGAATTCAAGAAAAGTGATTAATCCATGATAACCCTACTCCCTTATTATAATAGTGGACCCTGCAGCAATGGGGATGTTCGACAGGTGTTTATTGGGTAAATGGGGACAGGGAGTTTTAATGCTTGAAATAGCTTTACATAGAAAAGAGCATTTTATATATTACAGACTATACTGCTCTGGGACATTGTAATCAAGCTAAATGGGGTTTGCATGCTTACACTGTGTAATCCAGAATCCAGAATAAATTAGTGTATTGCTGGAAACAAGTTATTTGACTTTTAAAAATATATCATCCCAATTACTGTTTAAACAAACGAGCATTTGTAATGCGATTAGTGCTGTGACATCATCACTGTCATACTTTATAACTAATTTCTTTACATTTGACCTCAATTAAACTTTGCACTGTGGGGGGGAGGCAGAAAAATCTGTTTTAGAGAGTTTGCTAAATTGGGTCTGATACATGATCACGTAATGAATGTATCCACTTGTGTAGGCGTTCAGCAGCCAGCCACACTCTGTCTATTGACAGTCTGTCAGATGTCTACAATATTTGACTACTCTGAAGAGAACTGACTGTCCCTCATTGTGACCATTGTGTCACTATATTAATAGCAAGATAATTAATCATTTTATCTGCAGAATGAATGTTTCTGTTGTATACATGCATATAGCTTAATTACAGAGATAAGAATAAGTTAGTCATTGCAATATAAATTAAAGGGCAACGATGTCTCAAATAAAATTTGGAAATTAGAAAGTCGCATGCATGACCGGTGAGCTGTCATATCTCTGCTTGTGCATGGCTGACAGGTCATCACTCCAGTATGCTCACACTGGGACTATTTGTCCTGTCTCTAACATAAGGAGAAATTGTCAAAAGCGAAATTATCAAGCAAAAAAGTAGCACTAATAATGCTGAAAAAGCTCAGCACATATGATGGTAATAGGTAATACTCCTGGTGGTTTTTCAAATAGGTAAATTGGTAATACACATAGAACACCTATCTTTGTTATTTATTTTTTTTTTCTCAATAAATTTTATTTAGTTTTTGAAATTATATACCATGAACAGAAGTGAAATAGAAAATAAAAATTAAAAAAAAATGTCTTCATTCTGATTACCATAGTGCTATAAATATAACATCATTTTGCATTATATTGCTATTATATAATTTATATTTTCATAAATTATTTAGTCATCGTCATTAAATAAATAGCATTTTTTAAACAACATTGTCTTTTTCTCTTTTTTTTACATAAACTTTATACCTGTCAGTCGGTTCCCGTGTAATTGGACTGGTGTCCCCCCGCGACTCCGGGTCTGCTGTGGTGATATTTGGATAGAATATTGCAATAGAGATTCTGTCGGTTAGGTCTTCTCCTCATCCGTAGACACCAGATATCCCAAATTTTCATAAATTTGTCTATTGTTCCTTTTGCGGCATGTAAAAGATATTCTGTTTGGTAGACCCATTTGTTTTGTTTATTAACTGTTGGTAAGTTGGGGTGGGGATTTCCAGGTTGCTGCATTATGCATCTAGTGCAGGCAGCATATGTAATGCAATAGTTTATTACCTTTATTATTGAGGGAGGCTCGTCTTATCGAAGAGTGCTACCCAGGGTTTTTTTGGAACCTCTTTTGCGAATACCCTATTAATAACTGAGTAACAGTTATCCCATATTCTGGATACTTGGGACACTCCCACCAACAGTGGACAGGGTCCGCTTGAATTCCACAGTTGCGAAGCAAAATGGGTGGTGGTGGGAATATTTTGTTAAGCTGTTTTGGCGTGCACGTACCATTTGTGCAGAATTTTAAAATTCTTTTCTTGTATTAGGGTATTAACAGAGCATTTGCGCATGTTTGTAAATATCTGGTTCCATTCCTCTGGTGAAAGGTGAGCCCAGCCCTGTTCCATTGGCATTGGACTTTTAGTTTCTCTGTTGTCTTGTTTGTTATCAGGATGTCACTATAAGTTGTGATTGCTTTGGGCCTAGGGGTGTGTGCATATGAGCGTTTCAAATTGGTTAGAGTGGGTGGTGTGTTTTGTGCTAGGAGGTGGTCTTGGTGTAGTGTATGATGTGTGTGTATCTGAACCACTCGGTTTCTGGAAGTTTCCATTTAATTTTTGCTTTCCCATGTTAGGGGTCTACCTATATGAAGTAGATGTGTATTTTGATTCCCCTGTCTCTCCAGGCCGACCACCCCTGGTCCATTGTGGGAGGGAGAAAGTGTGGGTTGTGAAAAATGGGTGTAAGTGGAGAGTATGAGTTGTGAGTTTGTATTGTGAAATTGTGTGTTGCCAGGTGTGTAGTTGTGTATTTATGTATGGGTGGAGGTGTTTGTGGTGTTGTGTATTGGGAATAGCCATGGATATGTCTGGTGGGTATCTGGGAAGAGTTGGTGTTCTAGTCTACCCATCTGTTTTTGTTAGGAGAGTCGTGCCATTGTAAAGTTTGGGCTATCCTAGCTGCCAAATGGTAGTGGTAGAGGAGGGGGAGGGCTGCTCCGCCCATTTTTCTGGTTTGACATAGTATCTGGTTGATTCTGGTCTTTTGTTTGACCATATGAATATGGAGATTTGAGTTTGGATGCTTTGAGGTCTGTTCTTTTTATTTCTAGTGGGGAGAGCTCTGAAGAGGTATAAGAGTTTAGGTAAGAGGGTCATTTTGACAGCGTGGATTCGGCCGAATAGGAAAGTTTGTAGGGGGTCCATTTCTGGAGAAGATTTTTTAGCGTTTAGATTGGTGGATAGTTTGCCATGTATGTTTCTGTGGGGGGTGGGACTATAAGTGGGTGCCTAAATATGGGAGCGGTTTTTTCTGTCATGTTAGGTTGAAGTTTAGTTCGATGAGTTTTCTGGCATGGTGTGGGATGGCTATTTGTTTGGCTGTGTTTTGTGGGGTTGAATTTGAATCCAGATGCTTCGCTGAATTGTGATAGTTGATTGTAGAGATGTGGGGAGTGAGGTTAGTGGGTTGCTTACTGTGAAGAGGGTTGTCGTCCGCGAATAGTGTTATTTTGAATTCTGAAGAGCCTATCTGTATGCGGTAATGTGTGGTTAAGTCTAATGTGTTGTGCAAGGGGTTCTATGCAGAGTGAAAATAGTAGTGGGGATAGGGGACAGCCTTGCCTTGTTTCATTGAATATTGGGAATTCCTGGATATAAATCCCCATATTATTTACTTGGCTAGTGGTTTTGAGTATAGGTGATATTAGTGATAGAAATTGGGGGGGAATGGAAGGATTTTAATATTCTTGTAAATAGTTCCAATCAATAAGACAAATGCCTTCTCGCATCAAGAGCCAGGAAGGCAGATGGGATACTGTTTGTGTGGGCTATGTTAAGTAGTTGCGTGTCTTTCTGATGTTGTCTGTGGTTTTCGATTGGGTATGAATCCGCATTGGTCAGGAGTATTAGGCGTGGTAGAAAGGAGTTTATGCGTGTTGCTATGATTTGGATAGTAGTTTTAGGGCTATATTGATGAGAGAAATTGGGCGGTAATTTTTGCATTGGGTTGTATCTTTTGCCGGGTTTTGGAATGACTACGAGTGTAGCTCGTAGCATGTTTGGGGTATTTGTTCTGTTCCTTGCAGTATTTTGTTGTAGAGTAGGGTGAGTGGGGGGTTGTTCGTGATGAACTTTTTATAATAGCCTGCTGTAAAGCCATCTGGGGCCTGGTGCTTTACCTGTTTTGGTGACTTTATCGCTTGTTTGATCTCGTCGGGTGATAGGGGTGTCTAGGGTTGATTTTTCTTGTGTGTGGGTGTGGTAGTTTGGCATTGTGTAGGTATGTTGTATGAAGTCTTTGGGGAGATGATTGTGGTCTATCGTTTGGCCATTATTATAGTTTGGTGTAGTATTCAGAGAAGATTGCAAGGATGTCCATTGGGTGTGTGACTAATGAGTTGTCTTGTTTTCTGGGGTAGTAAGCGGTTTTGGGTAAAATTTCTCGTTAAGTTTTTTAGCCAGCATCGTATCTGGTTTTTTCCTTTTTCGAAATAATTTGAGCTGTGTGAATTAGTGCTTTCTCAGCGATGGTGAATAGGTGGTTGTTTAATTTGTTTCGTAGGGAGTTTAAGTGTCTAGGTTGGTTTGGGAGCGTTGAGAGAGAGGTATGTTGCTCTGCTATTTTAAGTTGTGAAAGAAGTTTTCGTGGTGGTGTGCTTGTGTTGTTTTTAGCTTGGGAGGATAGTGGATAAGATTGCCCTTATGACTGTTTTGTGTGCCGCCTCTGATTGTGGTTGGAGTTTCAGGGTTATTGTTTCTTGAAAGTATAGTTTTATTGCTTGTGTCGATTTTGTTGAGGGCGTTTTGTTTAGAAATAGCGCTTCATTTAATCGCCATGGTGTTGGTATGAGGAGGGTTGTTGTAGGAGGAGATTGCTGAGACATGGGCATGGTTCGGACCATGAGATGGGAGCAATATCGGTGTTGTGTAGATAAGGGATTAGTTGTGAGTTTATAAATATATAGTCTATCCTGGTGGTGTGTTTGTGCGGGTGTGAGAAGAATGTGTATTGTCTTGATTTGGGGTGTTGTAACCTCCAGGCGTCCCATAGGTTAAGTGTTTTAAGCAAGAGAGAGGGTTTGGATGGGGCAGCCGGCCTGCGAGAGAGGAGACTGAGGATCTGTCTCTCTGAGTCCAGGACAATGTTGAAGTCGCCTGCTAACATCAGAGTGCCTAGGTTTAAACCAGGAGTTTTTCTTCTAAGTTCCTGTAAAATGGTGTTTGGTTTGTGTTGGGGGGTATATATGTTTGCTAGTGTGTAGAGTTTAGAGTCTAGCAAAAACTTGTGATTATTAATAATGTCCTTTTGGGTCTCTGTCGCATCTTGTCATCGTAAGGGTATTCTTTTGTGTTGAGTATGCAACTCCTCCTTTCTTGACCAGGCAGAGGAGAAATAATGTGTTGTGAATTTTTGCTAGGGAGAAAAGGTTCTGCTCCTCACAAAGTGTGTTTCTGGATAAAAATTATAGGTTTGTTCTCTTTCGTATATTGCATTGCTAAACGCCTTTTTGGGTTCATTTAAAACTTTGGCGTTGTGGGTGGGTCCTGAGAGTTGTTGGTCATGGTTTGATGGTGTTTTGTATGCAAATGTGATCTCTTCTGCTCCCTGCCAATCTGTTAGGAGAGCTTACCGTCCGTATCATGGATGAGAAGAGACTGTTTGCCCAAGAAGATGTCTGTGCATCAGATGAGGAGTCGCGGAGGGAAAGCCAGGCATTGTTCCTAAATGTGAGACAAAAATAAACACAAATCATAACATAAATTCTAACAGTGTTAACAATAGATATAACATTTTGATATAACGGGTGGGAATAATTCCCACAATAAGGCAAATATCGGTGATGTTTCACCGCAACTTGGTGGGGGGGGGAGTCTAGTTGAACTAGGGTCTTAGGGGTTGGTGTGGACTAGGATCGGGCTCCTGTTGACCCAGGTAATTTCTGGGCTGGGTTGGTGATGGGAGAGTTGTTGGGCTAGTCATAATATGGGGGGAGGGATTTTTGAGGGTGGAGTATGATTCGATGGGGGGCGTTCTGTTTTATTGTCCCATTTGAGTGTGGGGGTTACCAGATGGTTACGATTTCAGGTAGTTGGTCCATTCCTTTTCGGTGCTTGTTGGGTCAATTGTCCGATAGTAAGTTTTGGTCAGTTCAGTGTTATGAGGATTCGTGTACCAAATTTGCCTATGGTTACCTTATGGTGGGGGTCTTCTGGGGTGTTGGTTCTTCTTCTACTTAATATCGGGTTGCGGGGTGTGGAGTGTGGAGATGCATGGTTTCTGGGTCTTATGGGAGACGAGTCTTTTTGGTGTTGCTGGGTTCCATGGGATCACTGTTGTAGTTTATTAGTTCGTTTTTTGCTGGGTTGTAATGGTGCACTTGGAAGTTCGATTGTGGTTTGTAGGTTTTGTACAGTAGTTTTAGGTTCGTTCCAGGGTGGTTTACATCGGTTCAGATTCGTTGGTTTGTGTGTTTTTCCGTCTTGCATAGCTGTTGGTTGAGTTTTGTGTGTTTGATTGCCATGCCTTTTGTTGATCGTGTTGTTTTTTTTTGTTTTTGTTTTTTTTTTTTTTTGTCTCTTTTTTTTTATGGTATATGGTTTTTTCTTTGGCTGTGGGTTTGAAGGGTCTTGGTAGATTGTTGTGTTTGGTTTTGTTTCAAGGGTGTGTTTTTGTTGGCTATAATTTAGGGGGTGTATTTTTGTGGTAGTGGTTGAGTTGGCTGCTGTCCTTGTTTGGTGTTTTTGTCCCTTCTGGGGAAGAAGTAGGTTAACCTCGGTATTTTAGTAGTCTAGAGTTTTGTTCTCGGGGGGGGGGGGGGGGGGTCGTAGTTTTAGGTTGAGGTAGTTTTTGTTGGGGGCGGTCTTACTGTGAGTCTTTGGGGTTGTAGATTCTATGGGTTTTGTTTTGGTTTCATCCATCCTTTTGTGATTTTTGAGGAGAGTATCTGTGGTGTTCCTCATTCGGTTGGGACCATGAGTCCTCCGGTCCTATCTTTGTTATTTAAAATAAAAATTTGGTGTTTTTTTCAGCCAAAGATATAAATAGTATAAAACTCAAAAAACCCAAAAGGCGAATTTTCTCTATTTCATTAATAGGATGTTAGTGTAAAACTCAAAAGGCGAATTTTCTCTATTTTATTAATAGGATATGATAGTGTAAAACTCAAAAGGCGAATTTTCTCTATTTTATTAATAGGAGACATTTTTTAGCATTGCTTATTTTTAGCAAACTGCAGCTAATTATCAAATCAGTTCCATTAATATGGGAACATACCATAGTGCTGTGCAAGAAATAGTTATGTTAATGGAACATTCTTATATGCTCAGCATTCAACCTTTAGAAAAAAAATATACATACCGGTACACACCCTTTATTTAATTACAAATTGGGGAAGAGACTGCCATAGAAACAATTAAAAACATACTATAATACTACATCCTCAATACTGGGTAAAGTATTTTCAGTGCATGCTGGAATTTGTAGTTTCCAAACATCTTAAGTGCCAAGGTATAGGGGTATACTGCATACTGGATACTGCTGTTGTTTCATTGTGACCCCTATGTGACTGTATGGGTGCTTCAGGCTGTTTGTTTGCAATATTCTATACTAGTAGAACTAAATTATATTTAGAGGATTGATTTATTTTTCTTTATGTCACTATAATATTATATATATATAATATATATAAGTAGCGTTTTTAAGATTCTAATATTCATAGAGTTTATTACTTCTCTGAAGAGCAGATTCAAAGGCTCCACTTAGATTGGTTGGAGGAAAAGAACAATATGAGGGCCGTGTTGAAGTGTTCTATGAAGGCAGGTGGGGAACCATTTGCGATGATCATTGGGATGACAGGGATGCTGAAGTAATCTGCAGGCAACTTGGATTTCAGTAAGACACCTTTTTTCTATACAAATGATGAATCCTTTAATAATATCCTTTAAAAATCTGAATAGAATATATATATATATATATATATATATATATAAACAAAGAAAAGATAATCAATGCACATTCCAAGGCCCCATATGATATTATATTATCTGCACACTGGCATACAATAAAGGGGTTTTAGTATACATTACTGTGATCACATGAATGAAAAGCCTTCCAACCACATCAAGGTAACCCCAGTCTGGAAGGTCCTAACTTCTAAACTTTTTAACTTTTTCTCACTTCTCCCCAGCCCTTTGGCTTTTTAAAATGAGGGAAGAGGCCATCCAGTGCTTTATATTAAAGGCATAGGACCTCCCATAAAAGGGGATTGTTGGGGGTGCTATTACCACATGGAAGCTTGATCATGCTTCCAAATAAATACATACAATAGAAGTACTCCTTAGGCTGGGTACACATGGGCAGATTTTTTGGCCCAATCGACCGATACTTCTATGTATCGGTCAATTGGGCCTAAAAATCTCTGCTGCCTTCGGACGAACAGGCGATCGGACGTGTTGGAATTCACGGCCAATCGTGCAGTTCCCTGTGTGACCGCACGAATTGTCGGCCGTGTCCACTATTGTCGCTACCATCAGACATTTGTCCCGGCCGAGCGCTCGCTCGTAGAGAACGATCGGTCGGGACAAATAGTCTCCTTGTGTGTATCCAGCCTTAGGCTAAATTACAACTATATTTTGCAGAAGTGCTATTGACCTAGTCAAACAATTAAACAAACAAAAAAAGATAATCAATGCACATTCCTAGGCCCCAATATCATATTATCTGCACACTGGCATAATTTATAAACAAAGGGGTTTTACTACATTACTGTGATCACATGAATAAAAAGCCTAGTGCAGCAGTTTAACAATCTTCAAAAATGTAACTAAATGTAATCTATTCTTTTAACCTTAGAATAGATACAGAGAAAATATGCTCAGCATTCAACCTTTAGAAAAAAATTATATATATCGGTACACACCCTTTATTTAATTACAAATTGGGGAAGAGACTGCCATAGAAATAAATTACAAACAATTAAAAACATACTATAATACTACATCCTCAATACTGGGTAAAGTATTTTCAGTGCATGCTGGAATTTGTAGTTTCCAAACATCTTAAGTGCCAAGGTATAGGGGTATACTGCATACTGGATACTGCTGTTGTTTCATTGTGACCCCTATGTGACTGTATGGGGGCCACTTAATTTTGCTGTTATTGGGGGCAATTAACTCTGTATGGAGGGACCACTATTTTCTACCCTTGGTATATACTCGAGTGATTCATTTTTAATTGTTTTTCAGGTAAAAACAATTACCTTGGTTTATACTCAGATGGTTTTATTCTCGAGTATATACAGATATATATTTTTACTAAAGATTGAGTGCTGTGCATGTTTTCTCTGTATCTATTTTGATCTGATCGCTATGCTACATGAACCATCACCTACTATGGGTATACCTTTTGTAGTCCTGTGACCTGACACCTATATCATTTAGATTTTTAACCTTAGTGCAGGGCAGGTGATTACCCTTCATTGCTTTCATGTATGCTAAACTTTTATACCTGATATACAGAGCGTAGTACACACACCTAAATGTGATGCTGAAAGCCTAGTTTGCAGGCCCAATCTAGATTTTCTAATTTTGTTTGTTTCTCAAAGCGGAAAGCCAAAAGCCTGGGTTTGGGCCCAGTATGGACGAGGTTCTGGGCCTATCCTGCTTGATGAAGTTGAATGTTTAGGAAACGAGACATCTCTAGATTCCTGTAAAAAGAGCAAGTGGGGACAACACAACTGTGACCATATAGAAGATGCTGGAGTTTCCTGTGACCCTTTTACAGGTTTGAGATAAAATTATGGTATATGTGTTAGCAGATATTCCAGAATAAAATGCTTGTGCCATGTGGATGTTAAGCTGGAACATTTTAGTTTCATCCTATATTCTCCTAGATCCTTTTTAAATTATTTTTTGGTTTTTGGTTTACCAGTATTGCATACTTTTTAAATTTTCTTACATTCAACATACGATAGGTAGAGTGGGTGGATATGTAAAGGTGCTCATACGTTAGTCAGTGAATCAGTGATTATGTGATGTTGTGAAACCACCTGGCCCTATTACTCTGTGATCAATATCCATCTAAAGGCAAGCCAGTGTATGCATAAGAATTACCCAACTGGATGGTTTGGATATCTAAGAAGCAAATAAAATACGTTGTGTACGTTGTGTTGTGTATACGTTGATGTGTATAGCTACAGAAAAAAAGAATGCTATGTTGTTATTAATAATGATAAATTGGAAATACTATAAAGATTGTAAATAAATCTGTACTATATTTGTAGTATCTTTAAAAGAACCCTATGGCAAATATTTAAAATATACACAACAATGCAAAGTAAAACCCCCACCTCACCCCAAAAACAATAATTTACATGCTGTACTATTGGCTTAACGTGGGATCGTGGAAAGGTAAGACACTTGTGTCTTGCCTCTTATATAACAAAACTTACATTTGGACTATGATTCTCCTTTATACCATACATAAAACACACATATATAGAGTTAATTATATCTGTTTTACAGATGGTGCTATAAGATTATCTGGAGGCGCTAGCACTAGTGAAGGACGCGTGGAAGTGTATTACAGTGGAGAATGGGGAACTGTGTGTGATGATGGGTGGACAGAAGTCACTGCCCAGGTGGTGTGTAGGCAATTGGGATTCAGGTGTGTACAAGCATTCTATGAATATCATTTGGATCCTCACCAATGACATAACATTTGTTTTGATGTATATACTGTGATTGTGAAATATGAATGGAGAAATGACTACACAGAACCTCCCTTTTGTTATTTATAATAAACTTACAAGTAGGGTTGACACCTCATTCGTAAAACCGAAGGCATATGAAATCTAAAAGCTGCAAGGTTATTGCAAGGTCACTAAATGCATGGTGTATGGATATACTGAAACCAACATAGTCTACTCTGCATCATGATTCTAACTAACAGCTAACAGCTAAATCCTGTTTTTATGTGTTTTAAAGGGCAAGTCCAGCCCCAAAATGAAAACTTACATACAGGTAAATCACCCCCCAAAACCTTAAACTGTAATAGTTTGAAACCTGAAATATATAAGTCTAACCTGAAATCCTGCACAATGTCTTGTTTCCCCAGTTTCTGCTTCCTGGTTCTTCCAGTCAGTAACTGTCAGTTATGGATTTGACAGTTGAATCACAGCCAATGAATGAATGTTAATCCCCTGTCTGCCTCTTCTGAGCATGCCCAGGCTCAGTAAATGCTCAGTACAGGTTTCTAAATTGCTCAGTTTCCATGAGGCCTCCAGAAGCATAGCAGGCATACAGTAATGAATTCATAGGACAAAGTATGATATATCAACATATTTTAAAGAGGCCGTTCTTTCTAAAAGATGTTCTTATGAAGGTGGAGTTGTCCTCCTTTAAGCCCAAATCACAAATACATTGTTGCCTTCTCCTCTGTCATCTGCCTGCAGTGTCTGATGGGGCCAATGGGAAAATGTAGTCTATGAGAGGTGCATCTGCTCATTGGCCCCATTTTGATTGTAAGTGACAGGAGACTACAGGAGGAGCAGATCGGTGTGGCGAAGGAACATTTTCATTGAGTATTACAGATTATCTGTAAAGTACTCAGAGTTGAGGACTATGTGGTTTTGGTCCTAACACTGGGTACTTTTTAGGTGTGGATTGGCAGTGAGGTGAGTGTAATTGTCCTTTAACCAGTGCTCCATCTAAAATGTAATTGACAGCATAAGCCGTTTGTGTTATTGATCTTTTGTTTTTCTATTTGCAGTGGTCCTTCTAGCTTATCATTGAAAGCAGAATTTGGGCCTGGAGAAGGCTTCATTTTTTTGGATGATGTGGTGTGCACTGGGGAAGAGAGCTCACTTGTAAAATGTTTACACAGTAGCTGGGGCCAGAATGACTGCTCTCATTCTGAAGATGTTGGTGTTCGATGTTCAACTGAAAGCAATGATATAATCTCCATACCTTCTGGTAATAAACGGGCTATAATACCTGGCCACATACTACAAACTTCTCCAAACGTTCCTGCACAATTCTGAGAACCAACTAGCCAGACTATTTTGCAATCTATATTACGATCATAATATTGATCATAATAGCCATTGCAAACTTCATCTAGATGGGAAACGTTGCAGGTAAAACTGCTGATTCACTCAACATTACAATCGATTCAACATTCATGTTGGATCAAATGTTTAATCAATGTAATGTTGAGATTATGGCGAGGTTCTTAGTATTCAAAGGTGCTGCTACTTGTCAGCTCTCGTTCCCTTGTGTCTTCTGCTTAGCTTCTGTGCCTTTTCTGTGCATGGATCAGCAGTGATTGGCTGACACATCGCAAGGTTTTGAGGGGGGGATATACCTTTTAATGACTTTTTCAATGTCCAAAGTAATGTATAAGCTGAACTTGCCACCTGCCTCCTACATGGCCTCCGGGAGAAGTTTGTCATGCGTACTGCAGCCCTTCTCCCCCTCCCTCCCCCCCCCCCCCCCTCCCGATTAGGATTCCCTCCCCCTAGTGTAAAACCCTTTTCACCAAAGATTCCCCGTCCCCCCAGCCCCATCCGCTATGTTAGTATTATTAGAAAATGCCCGAAACATTACTTACCTTCCCTCTTGCCTCCGCCGCACTGAACTCCCGGCAGCCGCATCCGTGATTGGCTGCCGCTCAGCCAATCACAGACGCGACTGCCGGTCCCGCCCCTCTGCTTGCATTTACTCGCAAGCAGAGGGCCTGGCAGCTCGGCGGAGGAAAGAGGGAAGGTAAGTAAAGTTTGGGGCATTTTCTAATAATACTAACATAGCGGTTGGGGCTGGGGGGACAGGGGGAATCTTTGGTGAAAATTTTTTTTAAGGGTGGACATACCCTTTAAACTGCAGATTTTCATCTCTCAGGTCCATTTTTGGTAATGTATGTACGACCGTAACAATCGTTTCCGAAGTAGACAAACGTTCGGCATCGGAAACGGTCATTATGGACGGAAAATTTCCCTCGGTCACAGCCGGCTCCCTGTTCTTAATTATTGGTTGTGATCATTAGGGGGCATATTTATAAAGGTTCGTTAAACTTTTCACCTTCTTTAATGCAGTGTTTTCGCCTAATTTGGCCTTTTCGCTATTTATGAAGCAGTGATAACCAGTGGCGAAAGGTCATTACCACTACATTTGGCTTTTCGCCATACATCGCTGCGGTAACAGCTCAAGCATATTTATAAAATGGCGAAAAGTGTATTTTTGCGTTAAGTTAGCCATTCCAATTCGCCAAGTCTTAAGTGGCGAAAACGATAAGTGGCCATTTATTACCTGCCAATGGGTCCATGGAGGTGTCAGTACATTGTGGAGTGTTTCTCAATACTAATAAGTACTCAGGAGTGGTGTTAGACTATTTTCCAGCATTACTGTAATACAATCTGCGATTTCACTTTTTAAGGTTAATTTTCGCTTTTTAAAGATTTTCTTTTTTTTTTATGTTCGATTTTCTTTATTTACTAATAAATCAAATGGGGGTCTGAGGGACATGTTATAAAGGGGCATTATTTTTGCTTTTTTCCCACCAGCCTTTACCATAATTTTTTAAACTTTCATCTTTTCCTTCATCAGTTATTAAAAAGGCGAATTTTCATCAAAAGCGAAAATTATCAAGCAAAAGTAGCACTAATAATGCTGAAAAAGCTCAGCACATATGATGGTAAATAGGTAATACTCCCTGGTGGTTTTTCAAAGTAGTATTAATTGGTTAATACACACTGAACACCTATCTTTGTTATTTAAATAAAAATTTGGTGTTTTTTTCAGCCAAATATATAATAGATAAAACTCAAAAGGCAAATTTTCTTTATTTATTAATAGGATGATAGTGTAAAACCCAAAAGGCGAATTTTCTCTATTTCATTAATAGGATAAATAGTGTAAAACTCAAAAGGCGAATTTTCTCTATTTTTTTCTCTATTTTTTTCTCTATTTTATTATCGGATATGATAGTGTAAAACTCAAAAGGCGAATTTTCTCTATTTATTAATAGGGACATTTTTTAGCATTGCTTATTTTTAGCAAACTGCAGCTAATTATCAACCAGTTACATTAATATGGGAACATAACACATAGGCTGTGTAAGAAATAGTATGTGAACATTCCAGTAAGTAATGATGTTTGACGAAAACCTGTTAAAAACTGCAAAAAATGCAACAAAAGGGAGAAAAGGGGCAAAAAGGAGAAAAACCCCCTATTTATAAATGGCTGTAAAAAAAAAGTGACAAAGATAAACTTGAAATTACAATAGAGAGCAATCTCTCTTTTTGCAGTGATACCACACGCAATGAATAGGGCGAAAACTATCGCCACACATCGCCACATCGATACTTTTTTGCAAAGGCGAAAGCGAAAATGAGCGAGTTTATAAATAAGGCGAAAATAGCGATCCTTTAAATATGCCCCTAGGTGTATGGCAGTAACTAGCAATTTCCCTATAATTTATATAGGGACAATGCTCGTGACTGTGGTGACTATGTGTAGCCACATGTTTCCGACAATCAGAATCTTTGAAAGATTGATACTGTGTACACCCAGTTTTAGAGTACAATCGGACGAGTTTCTCCTCCACCAGGCTTTGTCAATGGCATGAGTGCCTAGTATTCTTTTTTTTTTTTTTTTGGCACCTTGGCCTATACCTGACTATAGTCCTGTGCCCTGTTTTCTGTTAAATATAGGGCATTTAATGGTATAATTTAGAGTGAGGTGGTACGCAATACTTCCACCTTCGTTAATTACAAATTTTCCAGATATAGTAAAACTTGGACCGGTGATCTTACCCGCTTCACCATTCCCCTAACATAAGCATGCATGCATGTTTAGCTCTTTAGATCGTGGAAATTATACTAAATTATACTGTTAAATAAATACAACAAACTTGCCATCTTCTGTCCCTGCCATCTTATTATTAATAAACTGTTGCTCAAAATCTAGTTTAGCCATGTACCTTTTGTTAAGAAAAAGTGTTAGTATAGAAACACATAATTGTATGGGAGTGTTAAATCCCATAAAAACCATGCTGCACAAGAACAAATTATTAATGAGACTAAATGAAGTTTAGAATTCCTAACTGGTATCTGCATCATGTGCAATTTTCGAGCTTCTTTCTGGTTTCTGCAACCCTAATGGTTTTCTAACTGCTTAGCCTTGTATAGAGAGGTCTTTGGCAGGTCAGGCATTTACTTGACAGTTGTGGGTAAGAGGAACAGGAGGATTTGCTGTTACTCTGTTTATTTTTGTTATTAATTTTAGGGCCTCCTGTGCGTTTGATGGATGGAGAAAGCACCAAAGAAGGAAGGGTGGAGGTGTTTTTAAATGGAGAGTGGGGCAGTGTTTGCGATGATGGTTGGACAGATGATGACGCAGCTGTGGTTTGCAGACAACTGGGGCACAGGTAGAATGTAGCTTGTTTTAATTTTATTTGTACAGAAGTACAGATGCCAGCTATACAATAATTTCATTATTAAACGAAACTCACGTAACATGCACAAATTGAGTTTCGCATGTGTTAACATCCTTTTGCACATTTCATAATCGATTTTCACCTAGAACACATAGTGCGGCCAGACCAATTGGCAAACAGTTGAGTGCTTTTTTTTTTTTTCTTTTCGTCATGTAACAAATCAAATACCATTATTTGCAAACAGGCTGGCATCTCTGTTTTCCAACAACATATAACTGCAGCATTTTAGACATCCATGTTTTTATGTTATTTTCAATATCATGAATTCAATTTAACACAGTAACTTTAAGATAAAAGAGAGAGGAGAGAATAGAAGAGGAAAGAAATCAAAGAAAGGAAAGAGAAGAAATAAAAGAAAGAAATAAAGAGAAGAAAAAGCGATATTACTTATAGTAACATATACTTTAGGAGGTAACATTTCTGTCTCTTAAACTGATAAGTTAGTATTGTCGTAAGTCTGTCTAAGGGCACCCATTAAAGAACTGTGGGATATTTAGGTATTGTGTTGATTAGAGCTTGTGGGTGTATCATCTGACATAGAGTAGATCCAAGGATCCCATATTGAGTCAAATTCTTTGAAAGAGCCGTATAGTCTTGCCAGTACCATGTCGTTTTCAAACATCCACCATATTTTATTTATTAGGTGGGTAATAGGAGGAGCTTGTTGCTTCCATGTTTGGGCAATCAGAGTTCTGGCTGCTGCACAGATTCTACTCAAGAGTTTATTTTGTGATAAGGAGAGTGAGGTTATTGGCCTATCAAAGAGTGCTGCCCAGGGTGTAAGGGTGACCTGTGAATGTGTTATCCTTGTAATTAAGGATTCGCAATATGTCCATATTTTCCTTGTCTCTACACATTCCCACCAACAATGTTTGAGGTCCACTTGCATCTGACATCCTCTATAGCACATTGGGGATGCTCCTGGGAAGATCTTTGCTGTATGAATCGGAGCAAGATACCATTGGTAGAGAATTTTGAAATTCTTCTCTTGTATTATAATGTTAGGGGAGCATTTCTTTAAGGAGTTACATATCGCCATCCATTGTGTATTATCTAGTGATTCGTTTAGCCATTCCTCCCATTTCCTCATGGAGGGAAGTTTCGGGGGTGTCTTGCATTGTTTAACATGGTGTAGATAGCTGATATTTTATTTGGGCCCAGTGTGTTCTTGTGGCAGATTTTTTCAAAGTTCGAAAGGCCTTTCAATTCTTGATGTGTCACAAAATGACCGAGTTAAAACTGAACTGTTCCATTTTTTTTTGGTTAAAAATGTTTGTTTTGTTATGGAAATACAGTATGTCTGCTATATCCCTATGTACAGTGGATCATTTAAAGGGCATGTCCACCCCCAAAACTATAATCCCCCCCACTACTGGCCCCATTGTGTAGTGTAGTTTAATCCTTACCTCACATCCCAGCTCCATATGGTTCTCCTGTAGTCCCCCCCCAAAGTCCCAAAAACTGCCCACCAGGAGGATAGCAGAGTCCATATAGGACTCTGCCTCCTACCTGGCCTCCGGGAGACGTTTGGCATGCATACTGCAGCCCTTCTCCCCCTCCCTCTCGATTAGGATTCCCTCCCCCTAGTGTAAATCCCCATCCCCCCAGCCCCAACCGCTCTATTTATTTTATTTGAAAGTGCCCCAAACTTTACTTACCTCCCCTCTTTCCTCCGCCGCAATGAACTCCCGGCAGCCGCGTCCGTGATTGGCTGCCGCTCAGCCAATCACAGATGCGACTGCCGGTCCCGCCCCTCTGCTTGCATTTTCTCTCAAGCAGAGGGCCGGCAGCGCGGCGGAGGAAAGGGGGAGGTAAGTACAGTTTGGGGGATTTTCTAATAAAATAAATAGAGCGGTTGGGGCTGGGGGGACAGGGGGAATGACATATAAAAAAATTATTTCAAGGGTGGACATACCCTTTAAAGCCCAAACCAGATAAAGCTAGAAATACTTTACCTGGTTTGTAGTGTTTAATGTAATTGCCCAATGGCACAGCAGACCAGTGAAAAAGAACACCCATATGTTTATTACTGCTAATGGGGAAGGGGTTGCAGTCTTTGTAATTGATTTGCCTTTAACTTTCAAACACTGCACCTGCTCTTGTTTACTCTGGTTTTCATGCAGCATAAAATGTCTAAACTAATTATTATTTTTTTAATGTGGATTTTATTTGTGCATATAGTCTTGCCAAGCTGTCAACACTTTCAGGGAGATGCAATATTCTGTGCTAACCGGGCAAAAAAGTGCATATCCGGTTAGCAATGGTTTTGCATTAATTTTTTTTACTGCTTGTGGCATTTCACAAGATTTTTTTTTTTGTGATGTTTTTTGCGATAATCTTTGCATTAAAATTAGCACCATTTTTAAAGATAAGTTCAATAAATGTTCTAATTGTTAAAAATGTTTTGAAAGCCAATCAGATGTTAGCTTTTAAATGTTAAATAGGATCTGATTGGTTGGGGCAAAATTAGCACCATTTTAAACAATAAGAACTTCCCTGCACAAGAACTTTTTAAAAATCACCCTGATACATCTAGAAGTGCCCCTGTGTAAAGAATGTAATGGTGTTAGCTTCCATTTAAAAAGCCAACATCTGATTGGTTGGGGCAAAATTAGCACGATTTTTAACTTAAGTTATCATTTTACACTGTTTTACTGAGTATTGATATTTGTAATGCAGAGGTCCTGCCAAAGCAAGAACAATGGCCTATTTTGGTGAAGGACATGGACCAATTCACCTGGACAACGTAGAGTGCAGTGGGTCTGAGAACACACTTTCAGAATGCACAAAGCAGGACAGTGGCATACACAATTGCTGGCATAATGAAGATGCTGGTGTAATTTGTGACTATGTGGAGAAAGTAGTGGACAAAGTGAACTCTACAGGTAACTTTGTGTGCCCAGGTCATATCATTTTAGCCTGGTCTATTTTTACTATGCAATCAGGGAGATTCAATAAAAGTTCTTATAGTTAAAAATGGTGCTAATTTTGCCCCAACCAATCAGATCTTATGTAACATTTGAAAGCTAATATCTGATTGGTTGGGGCAGAATTAGCACCATTTTTAACAATAAAACTTTTATTGAATAAAAGTTTTATTGGGAAAAAAAACATTCTGTACTGCCATAAATTATTTTATCCATCTCAAATTGCAAATTGCTACTAAATACAAAATGGTTGCTATTGTTAGTTTTGTGCGAAAAAAAATTGCTGATTCCGATGCCCTTAACATGCCTATCTTGCTCTGTGCTCAGCAGCAACCTCTAACATTTGTGGCATAAGTCTTGTATCTCGTCGCAAGAAAAGAATTGTGGGTGGAACCAAATCTACAAGGTAGGGTAGACCTTCAATACATCAAAAACATTATAAGAATAGTTCAAAACATAGCTCTTTTTTTAGGTACTTAAAAAAGGGTACTTAAAAAACTTAAAGGGCATGTCTACCTCACAAACTAAAATTTAACCCCAAAAAAACCTTAACTTACACCTCTGCTCCATATGGTTGTCCTACAGTGCCTATCCAAAGTCCAGGAAACTGAATAGTACGAGCCTTTCTTGTCCTCCTGGAGGACTCTGGCTCCCCCCCCCTCCCACCCTCCAGATGCCTCGTCTCTGCACTGCACTGTGTAAAAATAAACTCCTTTCTGTAGTGTAGCCACCCCCCTCGCAAATATAACCGCATAGTTTATATTTTAAGAAAATGCCCAGAAACTTGGCTGCGTTCCTTCAACTTTCTCAATAGCCGGGAGCCGCATCTGTGATTGGCTGCCTCTCGGTAAATCACAGACGCGGCTGGCAGTCCGGCCCCTAATGAGACTCCGTTCCCGGAAGTATTGTTAATGGCCATGCCCGTTGGAATGAAGGCATGTAAGTAACTGCCTGGGGACTTTTTTTTACATTTAAATCATGCGGCTAGGGTTAGGATGGGGGTGGCTACACTACAGCAAAATGTTATTTTTTAGGCGGACATACCTTTTAATGTACGTTTTCCATTATACTAGACCTAGAAAAATATAGGAAATGTAATAATATCATAAGATAATATAATGTAATTATTTGGAAAAAAATACTTCGCAAACTTTTGTCAATACGTTTACTAAGTGTGTACATGATGTGCTTGGGTACATATAATGCATGGCTCTACCTACTGTTCTTTATATCTGACACTAACAAAAGCCTAACAATTGAACCATTACTATCTGTCCACTGTGTAGCCTTGGACAAACATCCCGAAGAGGTTTGCTAAATTAATGTGTTCCCTATAACATCTAGATACTAAAGTAAGGTGCTATTTGGCAAATCCTGTCTGATCCAGTGGGATATGCTGAATGTTGGGAATGTGTTTAGCACAAAAACAATAAATTCCAATGGAAGAAAACTACCATTGTCTGCATCATTGTTAATATCGCAACATGTGTGGCTGCACGAACAATCACCCCCTATACAGTAAAATTAAAAACATGCTCCATTTCTTTCTTATTTATCTGCTTAATGTTGGTCTTTTCTTGGTTTTAGGGGAAGCTGGCCTTGGCAGGCATCATTAAGACTAAAGGGATACTACAAAGAAGCTCGCTTACTGTGTGGTGCAACTCTCATTAACAACTGTTGGGCCTTAACTGCAGCTCATTGTTTTAAAAGGTTGTCTACTGTTAAAGTGAATTACATACAGGCATTTACTCAGTGACACACTCTAGATGAGCTGCAATCAGAGGGACACATAGGTCATGGGCACAAAAACATGGAATAGTGTAAATAATAATGATTTAGGCTTATTTGTTGGTTTGTCAAGATAAAAACATTTCCTGCTGATTAAAGTGATGTATAATTTTCCTTTATAATTAACCAGAAACACCCAATTCTTTAAAGAGTCTGCAACTTCCCCTGACACACAAACACCCGTGTAAACACCCCTGCACTTCCCTCTACTGCGACAAACTTCCAGGTTACGTGCTACCTGGTGGCTTCGCTTACTCGCGGTACTGATGTTTCCATTGTGTGTCCATGCAACTCTGGTTTAGTATATAAAATTCTTACACCTGCCAGTTGCTCAGGCATACTCTGTGTGCTTTACACAGGGGCAAGAGATTTTTACTTTCATGTGCTAAAGAGGAGGAAGCAAGTTTGTTATAGTGATAGATTTTGGTATATTTATTTGGTTAGAACTATTTTCATTTTAACCTGAGGTCAGATATACAAGGTGCTCTGTGTCTGTGTAAATATGGCCCTTTGGAACAATCTAAACATTAAACATGCACAATTATTCCAAGATGGCAAACATGTCTTCTCTGATGGGTGTTTCTTTTTTTTGTATTTTTTTTCTCATTGATGTCTTCCATTTTCCAGTATTTCCATTTGCCATATCCATTAGGTTTTATTTTCTCTTAAACAGATTTGGAAAGGACACTAATCGATATTCACTGCGAGTTGGTGATTACCACACAGGTGTGGAAGATGAGCTGGAAAGAGAACTTCCACTGCAGAAAATTGTTATTCACAAAGCATACCAATCCAACAGCAATGACAATGATATTGCACTAGTCAGAGTTCAAGGCAAGGAGGGACACTGTTTTGCATTCAGCTACCATGTTCTACCCATATGTATCCCAGAAAAGAGGGAGAAAATGATCAACTCTAAGCCATGTTTTATATCTGGTTGGGGAGACACAGGTATATTAATTAATTAATGACAATTATGATTAGCATTTTTGATTTGTTTCATGAATATTGATAAAAAAAAAAAAATTAACTAAACTTTAGCCCTTTCATTCACACAAACATGAAAGGAACTCTGCAAGTTGAAAATAATTTATTATGTTTTGGTTAGTACCAAATTTGCTTTAAAATGTGCTATGTCACGATGCTGGTCTGGCTACAATGTCGGCTGTGTATTTTACCAAGCTGTGTAAACTTAACCTATAGCTTATTCCTACCTCCTTGTGTAAAATACAACTAAACCTGAGCAGCTTTAAGAAGGGAAGTTGGGACAGCCTGACAATCAGCTATTAGAAGTTGCAGCACTCAAATATAAGTTTTGTTGTATTTAAAAGAGGGGGCTAGGAATGAGCCATCCTACCTCCCTGTGAATTATAGATCTGCTTGCCACCAATTTACTAAATCCAGTTTAGTGCTCCTTTAAACATGTCCAGCAATAAAATGAAATTTTAGCTATAGGTGCAGTACCCCCCCAACCCCATTTTTATACTAATTACCTTCCCCAAAAATGCCCCTGAAGATACTTACAAGACACAGGGAGGGCTGCACCTATAGGTAAAATTTCATTTAATGGCTGGCTATGCCCTTAAAGCCTTATGTCTCTGTGGCATTCTTGATAGATAATATTAATATATTTATTTTGGAGGATTCATTACAATTACAGTTATACCATTTATTTTTCCTGTTTTCTTAGGCACTTCTTATTCCAGGACACTTCTTCAAGGCTCAGTCTCTTTGCTTCCCAAAGATGCCTGTATCTCTCGTTACAAAGGAAAATTTACCAATCGAATGATATGTGCTGGAACCTTGTATGAAGAAAAACTTACAGACAGCTGTCAAGGAGACAGCGGTGGTCCTCTCATGTGCCAGAGGTCAAATGGACAATGGGTGGTTGTAGGAATTACTTCTTGGGGTTATGGATGTGGTAAAAAGGACTATCCTGGAGTTTATACAAAGGTCAGCAAATTTACACCTTGGATTAAAAAGGTGTCAAATCTAAAGTGAAAGATTATAAATCTTGCAAAATACATCACAAATGTTATGACACAGAATTATGCATCAGGCATATTTGTGCAACCTGCTCTTCAACGTGCTCTAGAGATCCACTGTAATGCGGTGCAAAATCTGTGAGCATTATGAGTCTTTGTTGCTATAAATATATTATTCATGCCTTGGAACTAAGAATTCATTAGTATCCATGCCAAGTAATCAGGCTCTGACTCAATATAATAGTAGAATTTACATCTACAATATGCAAAAGGCAAAAGTCATCTGCTCTTCAGAACAATCCATAAAAGTCCTGGATACAAAGCCAGAGGGAGAAAATGTTATTAAACTGATCAAGTAACCTATTTTATACATTAAGATGGCTAATGTCTTTACAATGTTTTGTAAGTTTATTTAAATGTATATGTTTCCTAACAGTAACAAAACACCTTCATTCATGTGCAATGATCATTCTTTGTCATCTAGTATCCTGCAAAATAAACTAACCAGTATTGCTGTTTTTTATGTCCTAAATAAAAAAAAAATATTTCTAATGGGTTCATTTAAAAATTGGATTATTTTTCTCACAACATTATTCATCTTATTCTAAAAAAATAACTGTAATTGTGAGGAAAAAAAATACAAACTATTTTTGTAGTGAATCAGATGTCCAGGTATGTGCACTGTGTTAGCCAGAAGAAAGAAATTAAAGGAATGGAGTACATAAGTTTTAAGTAGAGACATGAAAAACCGTGTGTACCTTTAATGTCTTCGGGATAGAAAGTTCATATGTAACATTGTTAATCTTTCTTTTGAAAGGAAAAGTACCAATGGGCTTTGGTCCTAAAGTTTTAGAGGGACAAGCCAGCTTTAGACTAAAAGTAGATATCCATAATAGGTCCCTAAGGTTGAATTTTATGTTATACTTACTTCCTCGATCAAAACATTTTTTGTAAGATGCTTGGGTGACCTATATAATGCTTGTTGGTGTCCTTTAATATCTTGTAGTTGGAAGATATTATCTTCACTCTTTCATTGACAGTTGGTAAAGGTGAGTACTTACAGTATGTAAATCTAAAACATCAGAAAAAAGTGCAAAATCGCTGCACAGCTAAAGGGTTAATAGTTGCAAAACTGCACGGGTCAGTCAGAGAAATGGTGGATAGTAGTCTTTCCCACAGGAAGACACCTACTACGCCTCGGTTTCCTTGACTTTAGAATGACACTGCAGAAGAACCATAAGGAGCTGGGATGTAAGGTAAGGATCATTTTAAACTACACAGTGGGGCCAGTATTAGGTTAAATTATAGTTTTAGGGGTGGACATGCCCTTTAAAAGAAGTAAAATGGTGGTACTCACATATTTATCTGCTTGCTTTGCCATTAAATTATTAATGTTTAGCGAGTGCTTCTAATTGCCCCCACCCACCTCATATTTATAAGCTATTGCTATTTTCGCCATTTCGCTATCGCAGGACATCGCAATGACAAATAGCGCTATTTTCACCTCATTTATAAAAACACTAATTTTCGCGTATATCGCTGCGGCGATGTGTGACAGCAGTTTTTGCCTTATTCAAAAAAAAAATTATACTCACTTACCCTCTGTGCCTCTTCCTTAGTCAGTACTTTCTACCCAGGGTGAGGATCTGAACCACTAGGTCTTCACCCCTGGGTTCGCTTAACTTGCTGCATATACTTAGTTACACTCCGGTAATCTCCGCCCCCTCCTCACCTTGCGCAATGAGGCCAATAGGAAGGCATGCTCATTGCAGAGCGTGTCTTGCTATTGGCCTCATCCCTGATGGGTAGGAGGAGGCAGGGCTCACCAGAGCAGCGGGTAAGTAAATGCAGCAAGTTAAGCGAACCTAGGGGTTAGGACCTAGCGGTTAAGGTCCTCACCCTGGGTAGAAAGTTCTGACTAAGGGCACGGCCACACTACAGCATAAAAACAATCGCACATGGAATCGCATGCGATTTCATGTGCAATTTTGTCGCGTTTGCACATGGGTTTTCTTCATTAGGTATAGGAAAACGTATGCGATTGCGATAAAAATGCGGAACGCAAATTGCAATTGCAACGCACCCGAAAACGCGCGTTTTCAATGATTTTTAAGAAACGCTAAAAAATCGCAGCAGTGTGGCCTAGCCCTCAGGAAGAGGAGCGGAGGGAAGGTGAGTCCTTTAAGTGGGGTATCACTGCGAAAATAGAACTTGCTCTCTAGTGTAATTTCAGGGCTATTTTTGTCATTTTTTTTAATTTAAAGCTATTTATAAATAGGTGAAATTTTGCCTTTTTTCCCCCTTTTGTTGCATTTTTTGCAGTTTTACCAGAATTTTTGCCAAACATCATTACTTACTGAAATGTTCCATTAACATTTCTTACACAGCACTGTGGTATGTTACCATATAAAAGGGGAACTGTGGTCTACAAACAAGTTATGTTTAGATGAAAGGCTAGTTTTCTACCTTTAAAACGAGCCATCAACCACCTCTCTACGTGCTCAACAGCCCAAGATATACAGAAATGACTGACCAGAAAGTTAGTGGGTGGGAGGCTGACTTGTGACATTCCTGAGGCTTCTCCTGCACAGTGCCTTCGGCGAGCACAGCCTCAGACTCCCTCAGTGTGTGAGGGAGACAGGAAGTCCCTCCTCCTCTCTGCTGTGTGAAGTCCTGACAGAGAAGGTAAGGGGGGTCTGAGTAACTCACGGCACCCATGAGTGGGCGGGGCATAGACACCCGCAAGTGGGCGGGACTTAGACACCCACGGGTGGGTGGGGCCACGGCACCCGTGAGTGGGCCTGCAACTGGAGGAGGAGACCATGGGGTCCATAAGTGGGAGGGACCAGGGGGGCTGCAAAGGGGAGGAGGAGACACAGGACAGATTGACTGACAGTTTCAGAGCAGGAAGCAGGAAGTGCAGGGGACCTGGTGATGCTGCTGCCATATCACACACAAAAATGTAAATATCTTCAAACAATGCAAAATAAACAATGGAAATAAATTGCAAAAATTCTCAGGGGAGCAATTCCTATCAATTTACCTAAAGTAATTTTTGGACCACAGTTCCCCTTTAATATAACTGGTTTGATAATTACCGGTAGCTGCATTTTGCTGAAAATAAGCAATACTAAAAAAATTGCCCTATTAATTAAATAGAGAAAATTCACCTTTTGAGTTTTACACTATTTACCATATCCTATTAATAAAATAGAGAAAATTGTCCTTTTGTTTTACACTATCATCCTATTAATAAAATAGAGACAATTTGCCTTTTGAGTTTTACACAATTTATTTTATCTTTGGCTGAACCCCCCCCCCCAAATGTGTTGGGCTATTTTTAAATAACAAAGGTGTTCAGTGTGTATTAACCAATTTAATACTACTTTGAAAAAACACCATGGAGTATTACCTATTTACCATCATATGTTCTAAACTTTTTCAGTATTATTAGTGCTACTTTTTGATACATAATTTTCACTTTTGATGGAATTTCTCCTTTTTAATAACTTTGATGAAAAGAAAAGTTGAAAGTTTAAAAAATTGTGCCGTGGATCGGTTGGTTGGCCACAGGGTGGATTTGATTTAAATCACTAGTCAGTAATCTACATAAAGGCTAATTCTTGCTAGTATAACTTCAATATGCAAGGAGATAAAGATTCTTGAATAAATAATAACAATAAAATAAATTTACTAAACTGAAACAATAACATTACAGCATTTCTATTCACTGAACTTCTTGAAATTTAGCACTGAAGGGGTTGATTCTGTATTCATAGGTTTGTAGAACAATAGGATCAAGGTCTTTCTCTCAACTCTGTTTATGTTGTAACATTTTTGCTGTAAAGAAGAGGCATGTGTTCTCTGCTAAGTCAAATTCAGTTTTGAGAACTGCAAAAGTAAACCAAGCATCTGTGATAATACTTGTAGGCAGAAAAACTGCCCAATAATGTTAAAAAAAACCTCTGGAAGAGCATGACAGTGTGAATGGATTAATGGAATTTATTTACCAAAGAAAATTTAACAAATCGTATATACTTGAGTATAAGCAGAGGTTTTTCAGGGCTCGTTCACACTAGAAACCGAGAGAAACTGCATGTGTTTCTGTCAGTTTGTATCCATTTTTGCATACAATTGTATCCATTTTTTAACAAAGTGTATTCCATAGATTTCTATAGAAAATGCATGAAAAAACGGACAGAAATGCTGCATGCAGTGCGTTTTTTAAATGGACTGGAACCGAACAGATTATAACGCAGCAGGTGTGAACAATATTATGAAATCCTATGGGGTTTTACGCACCTGCGTTTAAAAAACGGATACAAACTGATGTGTGAACGAGCCCTATGGCTTTAAAAATAGCCTGAAAAATCGAATTTCGGCTTATACTCGGGTCAATCACTTACTGCAATCCGGCTGCAGTTCGCTCCACAATCCACATCCACTGCTCTGCCTGACGTCACTACTCGGCGCGGGTCTCACTTCCTGGTGCCGAGTAGTGACCTGGCCTGCCCTGGGGGTGCTTGCCACTGCAGATGTTTGGAAACTACAACTAAAGCATGCTGGGAGTTGTAGTTTCCAAACATTGAAAGTGCAAAGGAATTGGGGATTACTGTCTATTTAAAGGACAACTAATGCCTCAAAACAACATAGAATCAGGAGGATGTTATCATTGTTGAAAAGATTACCTTCTGATTCTGTATTGTTTTGAGGCTTTCCCTTTAAATGGACAGCAGAATCCCCATACAGTAGTCCCATACAGTAAAAGCCATACTGGATTTGGCTATTACTGTATGGGACTACTGTATGGGAATTCTGCTGTCCATTTAAAGGGAAACTTAAGCCTCAAGACAATACAGAATTAGAAGGCAGTAGTGGTCACATTTCTACCCTCGGCTGATACACGAGTCAAGCAGTTTTTACTCCTTTTTCAGGTAAAAGTTGGTACCTCGGCTTATACTCGAGTCGACATATTCGAGTATATACGGTATACAGCCTTATTCTACATACATGATTTAAATTTAAAAAATCTTTTTTTTATTATATTTAAAAAAAAAAACAAAAAAAACATTGATTTTTATCCACCCTGGTCCGACGAAAATATCTGCTGGTGTACCCAGCCTTAAACGGCAAGTTCACTGGGAAAGTAAACTATTCCTTTAATGCATGATTAAGGCGGGACTACAGCTGGTAACACAGTATGATAACCCGCCCCGAATACCGTCTGGATCCGACGTATGGGGCTCTTATCATTAGTGTGTACGCTCGTTTCCCGAAGGAGCGCGCGGCCGCTTGAACGTCGGGTAGGCCGTACGCTACGTTGCTTTCCGCGCCCCTCTCCCTTTTGCGATCTTCTCCTTCTGCAACCTCGTCCTTCGCTTCCCTCCTTTCTTTTGCCAAATACAAGATGGCCGAAAATTTCCATCGGCCGCACTAGACTCCCTATAGAGGAGTCTAGCACGGCTGTGGAAACAATAGTCCCGAGCGTTCTCCTTATGAAGTTCATAGGGAGAACGCTCGGGACTGTGTGTATGAAGATCTTTGAAAGATGGCAGACAGGATCTTGCAGATCCTGTCTGTCCCACCTTTCAGAAATCTGTGCTGTGTGTACCTAGCTTTAGGAGCTATGTCTTACCTCCCGTTCTTCAATGTCTGTGGACACGGGATGCAGGAGGGCACAGACTGGGCACACTGTGTGCTTAGTCCCATATGCCCCACAATCAGTGTGGGTGTCACAGTAACATTATTCGTCGCTGCCTAGGGGGTCCAATCCGAACAGAGAGATGTGCCCCCTAGTGGAACATGTATTGGCCGGTATACATTTTGCTCCGGGATACAGCATGCCCTTTACCCTGGGATATGTATGCAGAATTACATGACCGTTTCCCACACACTGGGTCCCAGTTCCAACCCTGAGCTCTTGGATATCAGATGGTGGGTTCTTTGTGTGTCCGCTCTAATGTTCCCCTCGTGTAGTCACACAGAGCTACGTGCGGGTCTTCACCTTGTACGTAAAACCTACGTGCGCGGAACCGAGGGGCTTATTCGCCCTGTGGTACAGGAAGGAGGAGGGCGGAAGGAGGAGGGCGGAAGCTGGGACCAGCTGATCGAGCTGTCCCTAGGTGCAGCCGGGGGGGGAGGAAACAGGGACTACCGGGATGTGGCAGCTCGTTTAGCTCAGTGAATGAGCCGAGGTCCAGGTTTCCTGCAGTGTCCCGGAATTCCTACGAGTGGAGAGCAAGCAAACGGGTTTAGTTCCTCAGGTTTCATTTACAAAGAGGGAGACTGTCAGCAGCAGGGGGCTTGTGTTTACTAGACAGCTAGCAGACAGATCTCTCTACAGGGGCCTGCAGTCTCTCCGTACCCAGCTCAGTTTAGCACGGCTGGTGGGGGTTGTTGTTTTTTACCCTCCTAGAACTGTCTGATCGACTGATGTGATGAAATAGGAACAAAGGGAACGTGAGAAGGATGAAGCAATCCAAAACACTTTTCTTTTCTGCAAAGGCTTCAGGGGAGGCAGTGCCACTCTCTTCCTAAACACTGTGGGCTCACCTTGGCATCTACTCTGGGCAACATTGATCTGCATCTAAAACCACAGAATGCCATGTTAATGGGAATATAACTATTGGAATACTTTGGGAGTTTTTTTTGTTGTTGCTGAAGACAAGCCAAACGAGCGGTCTCATAGCCAAACTAGAGTGGTCTGTCTCGTGTTTCAATCTGATGTTTGATTGTTTATGTTACAGACCTTATATGGACAATTTTATCAGCAATCTGCAAGCAAAGCAATAAATATCACAAAAGCCCTGAAATTCAGAGTTGAAAAAGAATAAATTCTTTAACTGATATCTTGGATTGGTTAATATTACGTATACATTTTTTGGTTTTCTGACTATTCTTCAAGCATCTATTTTGGGGGAAATAATCCCACTCTCCATTGCTTAGATTTTAATGAATGTACAAGAATATTTGGAATTTACTTGAGAAGACTGGATGTAATGTTTCATCATTTCCCCCCTAAGAAACTAAATAAAATGCATGTTACCCCGTGAAATTCAACAGCTGTGAGAAGAAAAAGTCCCAAATCCTCTTGTCCTTCATTTCATTAATTAATGCAGTTTTGAAATTGCAATAATTTGCCCCTGGATAATTTGAATTCTGCATTTCATTTACACAATCAGAAGCATACTGCAACTAAGAAAAGAATATTACAAAAGCACATTTTATATTTTTGAGAAAAATTTGACATAAGCACAAAAATTTTTTATGTCTCTTGCCTTGTTATATAAAGTGGAAAGTAAAGACTAATAAAATAGTTAAACTCCTAACAAATATGCAGGTTTGTGTTGAAAAAACATATTTTTGCAGGGATTCCAATGCATTTATGACCGTAGAGTAATGCCGAAAACAAGTTAATGTATATTTTGAAAATTAAGATTTTTTTTTCCCCGATCCTGATTTTTGATTAGGATTATGCAGTTGTGCATGTGAAGTTATTTGCTGTGCATTGATTGCATCCTTTTCTTCTGGATCTTTGGGAAGATTTCATATTACTTTTTGGTTGTTCTGTTCGATGTAATGGAACTCATGTTTGCAGAGTGGGAGGATGGCGAAAGATTTTCATTTGAAGACTCTGATAGGTTTGAGGAGGACTCCCTTTGTTCTTTTATATCGGAAGCAGAAAGCTTGTGCCAGAATTGGAGAGGATGGAGGAAGCAGTCTGCAGGGCCTAATTCTCCCACAGTTAAAATAAAAGGTGAGATCTGTCTTTTGGTACTTGCTTATAAAATCAACAGTATCACTAAGTGGTCTGTCTATGCCATTGTTTCTCAACCTCATTGCAGAACCCTTGAAATATTTTCCTGTTAGGGAACCCCCTATATATTTTTTTAAGTTTATCTTTCTTTGTGGTCAATTCATCAAAATACATATATACAAAGTGAAAACATAGATCAATAAATATGTCTGTTTTAAATAAATTACTCAATCACAAGGGTGGACCTGTACAGTTCCTGACACTATCCCTTGCGAATCCCCTAGAAATCAGAGAGCCATAGTTGTCCTCAGAAACCTGATGTCTGTGCTCCTTTTTTGTTGTTATTATTCAGAGAAGTCAAGTCATTCATTGTACAGTGTGCCTAATATGCAGGAGAAGAAAAGTAGAGTTGTGATACCTTTTATTGGCAAATAGATAAAAAAAAAAACATAAGCATGCTTTCGGAAGTCCTAAGCCCCCTTCATCAGGCTGGATGACATCCAGCCTGATGAAGGGGGCTTAGGACTCCCAAAAGCTTGCTTATGTTTTTTTTAATCTAGTAGCCAATAAAATGTATCACAGCTCTACTTTTCTTCTCTTACGACTAACACGGTACAAACCTCAACTATTACATAATATGCAGTATTTGTGCTTTATAAGTACATCTAAAATTGGTAATTCCCATTTGGCTTATCTACAGTAGTTAAAATGTCTTTAAAGGGCAAGTATACTTGCCCTCAAAAAAGATTTTAAAGTCCCTATCCCTGGGAGCTCACTGCTTGCTTTAATGTGCCTGTGTGACTATCTCCCTTAATGTTAAATATAAGAGAGATAGTCACCCTGGGGACACAATGAATCAAGTTGTGAGCAGTACTTTAATAATACCACTTGTGCACCCAGGGAGGTAGGAAAAAAATTTCCTTTAATTGTTTTATTATGCGTAGTTGCACACAGTGTGGTCACCCACATGCGTTTCTCACTCGAAACCTGTCGCTGAATGTGACCATAAGTGCGTTAGAAACTTGTGATTAAGCCCTTAAAGGAATAGTTCACGCAAAAAGTGAACTATTCCTTTAAAGCAGTAATTGAAGACCGGGAGGTAAAGGACCTATTTCTTACCTTCTGTTCTTCAATCACTTGACCAGGATCCAGGACCGAAGGTAAGTTTTAATTACCTCGTGCACGATCCACCGCGCTCCATTGATAACTGCCGACTGCTTCCTGGTTTAGTGTACTATAGCGCACAATACCGCGCATGCGCGCTATAGTGCAACTAAGCCATGAAGCAGTCGGCAGTTGTCAATGGAGCAGCGGTGGATCGTGCACGAGGTAATTAAACTACCTCGGTCCTGGATCCTGGTGAAGTGATTGAAGAACGGAAGGTAAAGAATAGGTCCTTTACCTCCGGTCTTCAATCACTGCTTTAAAGGAATAGTTCACTTTTTGTGATTTTGCCTGTAAAATCCGTTGAAAACAAATGGTTCAGAAGGCATGTCCAATCCCCCGCCAACTAACCAAAATAGCTAAATATTTTCTTCTGTGTGGCCAGATAGTAAAAGGGTATGGTATGATTAAAGCTGCTTGACTGTCATAATCCCTTTATTGGTGAATTTAAGTTATCCTGTTACAATTTAAACTCGCCTTTGTATATTTTTCAACAGAATAAAATGTCTAACTTTTGCATTAACTGGTATAAAAGAATTATTTACTATGCATTTTAAGATTTATATATTAAAGATTTAAATAGTAATACCCAACTTACAGTGGGTTGTAAAATCCACAGTCGTTTTTGTAATATTAGTATTTTCTGCAGTTTTCTATAATGCATTTTCTGCATTAAGGGGTCATACATACGAACGATAATGGGTAAATACGGTCTTTCCACGACATGATTTTCCCATTATTGTTTATGTGTATGGGCTTTGACCGACCGACCGGAGTGTCAATGAATGACTGTAGTCGCCATGTGTATGGCCACCTTGCATTAAAGGGGAACTGTGGTCCAAAAATGACTAGGTAAATTGATAGGAATTGCTCTCCTGAGAATTTTTGCAATTAATTTTCATTGTTTATTTTGCATGTTTTCAAGATATTTACATTTTTGTGTGTGATAGGGCAGCAGCATCACCAGGTCCCCTGCACTTCCTGCTTCCTGCTCTGAAGTTAGTCAATCTACCCTGCGTCTTCTCCTCCCCTTTGCAGGCCCCCCATGGCCCATTCTCTTACAGCCCCACGTGGCCCCGCCCACTCGCGGACGCGCAAGCCCCGCCCACTCGCGGGCGCGCAAGCCCCGCCCACTCGCGGGCGCGCAAGCCCCGCCCACTCGCGGGCGCGCAAGCCCCGCCCACTCGCGGGCGCGCAAGCCCCGCCCACTCACGGGAGCTGTGGGACACTCAGACTCCCTTACCTACTCTCTCAGGACTTCAAACAGCAGAGAGGAGGAGGGACTTCCTGTCTCCTTCACACACTGAGGGAGTCTGAGGCTGTGCTCGCCGGCGGCACTGTGCAGGAGAAGCCTTGGGAATGTCATGTCAGCCTCCCACCCATTAACTTTCTGGTCAGTTATCTCTTTATATCTTGGGCTGTGGAGCAGGTAGAGAGGTGGTTGATGGCTTGTTTTAAAGGTAGGAAACTGGCCTTTCATTTAAACTCAACTTGTTTGGAGACCACAGTTCCCCTTTAACCACTGCAGAGGTAATTTATGAAGTGGTTGTAAACCAACTATACGGGTGTAAAAGACTGTATTTTACAACAGTGTTGTTAATTTACAATATCATAAAATATCAGGGTGAGGTGCAGTATAGCTATCTTCATTTATTTTCATTACTTAAAGCAAAGCAACAGCAAAGAAATAAATTGTATATCTCACTTTAGAAATTATCTTTACAGTATTGTGCCTAAGTTTAGCTTCTTCAGTCGGGATCACAGGCTAGATTCATAGTTATAGGTAGTAAATCTGATGTATTTAATTAGATCAAGTGGCCTTGAAGTTTAGTTCTTGAAGACGTTTCGCTAGTCATCCGACTGGCTTTTGTACAAGAATCTGTGGCAATTATGTACCCTGGAAAATCCCAATTAGCATAATACAGCCAAGTGTTAAGGGCGGGATTGCTTAGTGGCTAAGAGATATTATAGGAATGTCCAGGGTAAGGTGTCAAAACAGCATTGTACATGGCAGACAGTTAGTGTCCAACTCCCCCACCTCTATTTAGGCTTGGTTTCTTTATTTTCACATAAATGACCTCCTTAACACCTCTCTTGAACCAGTCACGTTCCTTTGCCAATATGTTAACATTACAGCTGAGTCCTGACCCGAGGAATTGGCTCTTCTGTGCTGGGCCATACGTTGATGCGGTTGCTGTTTGGTCTCCCCCACATACAAATCAGAGCATTCATCACTGCACTGCATATATGATGTCACTTTTCTTGTGTTTCGGTATTGGGTCTTTTGGATGTACCAATTGCTGCTACAGTGTGTTGTTCGGTTTAAAGCAGACAGGGATACGGTGTTTTTTGAAAATTCTTCTTAATTTCTCGGAGACCCCTGCTACATATGGGATGGCCATGTTCTTTCTCCTGTCTTGCTTTTCCCCTTCACTGTTGGTATTTGTGTTCTTTTCTTTCCTTCTACTTCTTTTGGCAAAGGCCCAGTCTGGATATCCACAAGTTTTAAGGTCTCCTCTGAGATGTTTCATTTCTTTAGCTTTCACCTCTGTGCTAGTGGGGATGTTCTCAGCTCTCTGTTGCAGGGTTCTAATGACACCCAGCTTGTGATCTAAAGGGGGGTGGGAGTCAAACATCAAATACTGATCTGTGTGTGTTGGTTTTCTGTAAACCTCTACTTACAGTTTACCATTTTCCTGAACTTCTACCAAGCAGTCCAAGAAAGCCAGTTTGTTGTTTTGTACCTCTTCCCTTGTAAATTTGATGTTTTGGTCTACCGCATTAATGTGTTCTGTGAAAGCTTGTACTTCCTTCTGGTGGATTTTAACCCAGGTGTCATCCACATATCTGAACCAGTGGCTGGGTGCTATGCCCTTAAAGGTTAAATTAAGCTCCTGTTTTTCTACCTCCTCCATGTAAAGGTTGGCCACAGTGGGTGAAACTGGAGATCCCATAGCACATCCGTGTTTTTGCTTATAGAACTTATCCCTGTATTTGAAATAGGTGGTATTCAGGCACAAGTCCAGTAAGGAACACACCTGTTCTGGGTTGAGATCAGTTCTGCTGGTAAGAGTGCTGTCATGGCCTAGCCGTTTTATCACCATGTCAACAGCCTCCTTGGTGGGTATACAGGTGAAGAGAGATGTCACATCATAAGACACCATAGTTTCTTTTGCACCGAGGACTATATCTTCAATTTTGTTGGTGAAATCCTGAGAGTTCTGGATGTGATGCTTAGAACTTCCCACCAATGGTCCTAAGATGTTGGCTAGGTATTTTACCACCTTGTATGTTACAGAGTTGATGCTGCAGACTATAGGTCTTAGTGGTGCCCCTTCCTTATGTATCTTTGGGAGTCCATATATGCATGGATGTGCCTCACCAGGGTAGAGGCGATGATACATTGCTCGATCAATGGCTATCCTTTTGAACCTGTTGTAGTAAGTCTATGACCCTTTTCTTGTAACGGCTGGTGGGATCCCTTGTTAAAGAATTATATGTGTTATCAGCCAGGAGCATGGTCACCTTATCATGGTAGTCCGAGGTGTTGAGTACCACTGTGCATCTTACCTTGTCTGCCGGTAGAATGGTGATACTGGAATTCTTTCCTGTGTGGTCAGGTTAGATGAAGGAGTTTTAGCACTGGCTAAGGATGCAGATACCTTAAGGCGAAGTTGTTCTGCCTCACTCTGTGGTACCTTATTATTGTGGATTGAGGCTTCTGTGGCTGCTATAATATCCACCACAGGGATGGCTTTAGGAGTGATGGCAAAATTCAAGCCCTTAGCAAGGACTTCCATTTCTGGCTGGGTCAGGGTCCTGTTAGACAAGTTTCTAACCCATTCCTCCTTGTTTGATGAAGTGACACTTCCCTCCTTTTGTATCCAAGGTAGTTGTTCTCCTTTGGGGATGTTCTGGGATGACAGAATAGAGAACTTGTTCTGTTGCCTTTGTTTGCCCTTACAGTGCTGAGAAAGCTGTTCTTGTTTGGTGAACTCCACCACTCTTTCCCAGATGGCCACAGGTAGCTGTGATGCCAGGTTCTGTTCTAGTTGACTAATGTGCATTAAAGCATCAACTGTAAAATGTGTCTGTCGTACCCGTTCATTTACAGAGCCTTTTGCAGTATCTGTTTGGCTCTGATGTCTTTAAAACGGTGGATCCAGACGTATGCTGCATGGTGCTAGCCTTTGTCTGCATCGGAGGTTATGGTGGCCATACACTATTACGATCGTAATTACGATCTTAAACCGACCGATACTTTGATAGACAGATGTACAATGTTAATTGTACCAAGATGTACAATAAATATTGTTCGACATTCAATTTGTTTTGTGATTAATGTCGAATGTCGTCCATTGTGAGGTTACATTACATTGACATTTAATCGGAACTTTAGAAAACACTACAGTCATTCTACCAATCGACTTAAAAACTGACTTTCCCAATCGTAATTACGATTGATTTTACGATCTAATGTCGCGTGATAAGAATGGGAAAATGTACAATTTTTGCATCTCCCTGATAAATCCACTCCTATGTTAAAGTGTAGCTTCAATATAACGTATATTTCTTATCCCACTTATTTCAAAATATAAGTATATTAGAAGTCTCCAAGGAATTTCAAGTATGAGGCATAGATATCTCGAAATATAAACATTTGTCAACCTGTTACAGGTGCAAATCTCATTGTAGTAAAAAAAAAATTTGCCACATAAATCCTTGTTCCTTTCTGTCCTTGTATACCAGGGATGAACAATCCAGGTTGCGACCTAAGAATGTTTCCTAATGACCGGATGTTGAAGGGCATGTCCACTAATTTGTATGTAACACCAAGTTTGTGTTATTAAGTTTAACTGAAAAACGGGAGTTAAATACGCTATGTCTTACCTCCCGTTCTTCAGTAAAATTTGCAGTAAAGGAGGAGAAACTTACCTGCAAACGGTCCAGTGCTGGCTTCTCTGACAGTTTCCAGCGCATCCACGCTCCCTTGCACTGTGTGCGCATACACGCAAAATGCAAGGGGCTGTGGATGCGTCGGAGACTGTCGTGCAGTTCCCAATGATCAATCGTTCACATTTTCGGCCGATGGACATTTGTAGCAAACGCTCGGTCGTCCCTCAGTGTGTACCCAGCCTAAAGCGGCTGAATGTACTGAAAGTAAATTAAAAAAAGCTGCTGCCCGATTTTTAAAGGAGAACTAAACTTAAAAAAAGCAGGGGTCAGGCGGTTCCTGCTGCGTCACTCTAATGTAGCAAGAACGTTGGAAAGTTCTAATGTATCACCACCTTAATACTGTGGAAAGGATCTCAAACACCCCCAAACTTCTCAAAATCTGTTTGTCCATCTATCCTTTTCTCTATATCTATCTTTCTGTCTGTCTATGTATGTCTGTCAATCTATCTTTTCGTCAATCTATCTGACCCTGTCTATCTATCTATCTATCTATCTATCTACGGTATCTTTTATTTAACTGCAAACTTTAAGTTTTGTGTAATGTGTGGGGCTTCAGTTGGGTGGAGTTAGGGTGGATAGGGGTTGGTCACCTGTCTATCATAGGACATTGGGAGGTGTAAAGTTGCTGGCTCTTAAATATTTGGATGATTTGTCCAGCCCTGTTGTATATAGTTAGTGTGTTTAAGCTCAGTGGTTAGTAAAGTGCACAGCAGTTCCACCAAAGTGGGTAATTATTATGTTACATAGTAACATAGTAATTGAGGTTGAATAAAGTCATACATGCATCTAATCCAACCTTTATACCCACTTCTTTAATCCTATCTAATAGTTGAACCAAAGGGGGGATTTCTTCCTGACTCCAAATGGCAACTGGAAAGTATCACTGGATCCACCAGAACTACAGTATATGTATTAAAGGGCATGTCCACCCCCAAAACTATAATCCCCCCAACTACTGGCCCCACCATGTAGTGTAGTTTAATCCTTACCTCACATCCCAGCTCCATAGGGTTCTCCTGTAGTCCCCCCCCAAAGTCCCAAAAAATGACTACCAGGAGGCTAGCAGAGTCCATATAGGACACTGCCTGCTAGCTGGCCTCAGGTAGATTTTTGCCATGCGTACTGCAGCCCTTCTCCCCCCTCCCTCCCCCTCCCTCTCCCTCCCTCTCCCTCCCTCTCCCTCCCGTTCTAGTATCCCTCCCCCTAGCATAAAACCCCTTCAGTAATCATTTCCCCCATGTCTCCCAGCCCCAACCGCATATTTTTTTTTTTTAGGCAAGCTCCCAAACTCTTACTTACCTCTCCTCTTTCCTCCGGCGAAGTGAGCTGCCGGCAGCCGCGTCTGTGATGGCTGCCCTCAGTCAATCACAGACGCGGCTGCCGGTCCCGCCCTCTGCTTGCATTTCCTTGCAAGCAGAGGGCCGGGAGCGCGGCGAGGATGAGGGGATGTAAGTAGAGTTGGGGGCTTTCTAAAAAAAAAATTATAGCGGTTGGGGCTGGGAGCCCAGGGGGGACCTATAAAAAAAAATTTTTTTTAGGGTGGAACTAGCCTTTAATACCAGTAATTCTCAATATTTTGTAGTTCTTTTAGTTCTCAAAATGTATCCAGACCACTTTTGAAGCCATTCAATCAATTTGCCATTACCACATCTGCTGGAAGATTAGATTAGACAGCCCAAACTTGTCTAATCTGCATAGACAAGCCCCTCCATTACCCTTATTATTACCCTTCTCCAAACTGCTTCCATTTCCAAGATGTCCCTTTTGTATATGGGAATCCAAAACGTCACCACATATTCCAGATGAGGCCTTACCAGTGCCTTGTAAAGAGGAAGAACAATATTTTTCTCCTTTGAATCTATTCCCCTATTTATACAAGCCAATATCTTGCTAGCTCTAGTCATGGCTATCTGGCATTGTTTGCTACAGGTAAGTCTATTATCTACCAGAACCCCCCAATTTTTTTCCATTACAGATTCACTTAACACAGAGTTATTTATGGTGGAAGTTAAAGGGCAAATCCAGGCCCAAAATGAAAACTTACATACAGGTTAAAACCCTAAACAGTAAAAGTTTGAAATCTGAAATATATAAGTCTAACCTGAAATCCTGCACAATGTCCTGATTCTGCTTCCTGGTTCCTCCAGTTAGCAACTGTCAGTTATGGATTTGACAGTTGACATCACAGCCAATGACTGAATGTTAATCCCCTGTCTGTCTCTTTTGAGCATGCCCAGGCTCAGTACAGGTTTCTAAATTGCTCAGTTTCCATAAGGCATCCAGAAGCATAGAAGGCATACAGTAATGAATTCATAGGACAAACTATGATATATCAATATATTTTAAAGAGGCCATTCTTTCTAAAAGATGTTCATATGAGGGTGGAGTTGTGCTTTAAACCCCAAATGCATCACCTTACATTTATTAACATTGTATCTCATCTGCTGACTTTGATCATCTAACTAGGCGTGCTTGCAGCAATTGCACATCGTTGAAGTTTGTAAAGCTCTGCATAGTCTAGTGTCATCAACAAAGACAGAGAACTTGCTCTCAGTGCCCCCTTCTAAGTCATTTATAAACAGAGTAAAAATAAGTGGCACCAGTACAGAACCCTGAGGCATGCACATGGATGATGCTCCATTGAACACTACTCTGTTTGCAATCTAACAATCAATTCTCTATCAACGTAGAAATGTTTTATTTCTAGGCCAACAGTCCTTAATTTATACATAAGCCACCTATGTGGCACAGTATCAAAATCTTTAGCAAATTTCAAGTATACTACATCCACAGCTATGTCAGAATCTACATTCTTACTCACATCTTTATAAAAACCAAGTGGATTTGTCTTGACACGATCTATTTCTCATAAATCCATGCTGACTATTACTAAGATTAGTTCTGGAGACGAAGTCAAGGATATGATCCAATAACAAAGTTTCCAGCACCTTCTCTACCACTGATGTTAGACTTACAGGTCTATAGTTACCAGGCTGGGAACGACTACCCTTTTTGAATATTGGTATTACATTTTCTGTTTCCAAATCCAACAGCACATCACCAGACAAGGGTGTATCTGAGAAGAAACAGTGGTCAAGTTAAAACTCGACCAAACTCTCCTGAGATCCGTGGATATATGCCATCCGGTCCTGGGGCTTTATTGTTATTAAGTTTGTCTAATTGTTTCCGTACCATATCCTGTCAGCCAGAGGGAATATTTCTCATTTATACTCTTCATATTATTACAGTCCCTGCTACAAGGACTAGGATTCTCTATAGTAAATACCAATTTAACATTAGCTTTATTGGCATCCTATATAACCATTTTAGCCCCATTGTTTAATGTTCCCACATTCTCATTCCTCATCTTTTTACTATTGATATACTTAAAAAATATTTTGGGGTTGGACTTGCTTTGTTCTGCTATCCTTATTTCATTTTCTACTTTAGCTAGTTCGATTGCTTTCTTGCACACTTTATTACAGCTTTTAAACTCCCTATAAGCCTGTTTTGTTCCCTCAAAAAAACCATTTTCGTTTTTTCCATTTCCCTTTTTACTTGAACATTAAGCCAGGCAGGAGTGGATCTAATTTTTTTTACACTTGTTCCCTAAAGGTATATTTAGAAATGTAATAGTATAATACCCCTTTAAAAGCAGTCCACTTATTTTCATTATCCTTAAAGTTCGTACACACGTGCGATCCGAACGTTGTTTTGACCAATAATTGGCCCGTGTATGGGCACTTTATCGGGTGAAACGACCGGGCGGATCGTTGACCGACCGGGCAGATCTCCGAACGACCGTACACGGTCCGATTATCTCCCGAAACGAACGTTCGGATACATTGTGTGCGTCGCGGATCAGGACACGCGATCGCACGTGTGTACGAGGCTTTACCTAGGAACAAAGGAACAACCACCCACCCCCATCTGTGAGCAGGAGTGATTCCCCTAACAGTATGAAATTAGCTTTCCTAAAGTTAAAAGTTTTTGTTAACTCCGTGCACTTGCACTTTTACTTTTTTTTTGCAACCTATATTAAATGACACTATATCATGGTCACTATTCCCTAAGCTTCTTATTACCTTTGTCTCCAAAATGAGTTCAGGGTTATCCAATATTTCTAGATCCAACACCCCAGGCACCAAACCATGGAGGGGTCCTCGGTGTAAACTGTGTAACAATATTAACAGTTCTTCACCTGTAACACACAGGAAGGGGGTATTTAACATCCAGGGATCATACAGCTGCACATCCAGCAATGTGGTGTATTTAATACAATGTAACAAATGTACGGATACTATATATATATATATAGGGGAAACCAGTCATAAACTACAAAAGAGGATGAACTCCCACAGAAGTAGCATCACCAACCATAATCAGAATAATAACTGTTTGCCTGTGGGGCATCATTTTTCTCAACCAGGATACTCCATGGAAAACCTCCAAGTCCAGATCTTGAAGGGACAGTTTAGCAGCAACCAAGATAGAAAAACATTTGAAGCCAAAATGATTCTGTTATTTGACTCCAAAAACAATGGGTTAAAACAAGACTTGGGATTCCTAACCCACTATAACAGTTGATATATGTGTATGTAGAACAATATGTGGATAGTATACAATATGGTCATATTCTCAATGTCTGCTTTTCTCTCATCCAACCGGGTAGGCAACTGTTTGTCATGCAGGGTCTTGGCGGCAGATTACCCCATCCACCTTTCTAATAATCGAGTGAAATAACATCAAATAATAAGGATTATAATTACAGAGAAAATAAATTTCAGTTTGTCCTACTGTGTGGCCGCAGTGATCAGTTTTACACCTGTCCCTAAACAAGGAAAACTTTTCATGTCTGGATTGTTTAAGGCTGTGTACACATGATCCGATATTTCATCTCAATTGACTGCCGTACTAAGAATATAATTCGATTGAGTAATCACACATGAAAATTATTAATGTTGGGGACGTAGGAATGAGTACTGCAGTTTGTTGGCTCCCCCTGATACTCCTTTTTTTTTGTTGTTGTTGAATATGCCATGCAACTGCACATATTCAAAAAAATCTTTAAGAACAGGTGGGTAGTTGGTAGCTTGCAGTATTAGCTGAATTCTCTTACTAGCTGCCTCTTCAGTCCTAATGAGATGTATTATCATACTAAGGCACTGATCCCTAATATTTTGTACTTTTTTTCTTCTGCATACAGTATATTCTTCTACCCCTTTATATTGAATAAAAATGTATAGAACAAAGTTACATTTAATATGTTTACAGTAGCTGGGTGCTATGCCCTTAAAGGTATTAAGCGCCTGTTTTTCTACCTCCTCCATGTAAAAGTTGGCCACAATGGGTGATACTGGAGATCACACAGCACATCCATGTTTTTGCTTATAGAACTTATGCCTGTATTTGAAATAGGTGGTATTCAGGCACAAGTCCAGTAAGGAACACACCTGTTGTGGGTTGAGATCAGTTCTGCTGGATATCCAGGCTGGGCCTTTGTCAAAAGAAGTAGAAGGAAAGAAAAGAACACGAATACCAACAGTGAAGGGGGAAAGCAAGAAAGGAGGAAGAACATGGTCATCCCATATGTAGCAGGGGTCTCCGAGAAATTAAGAAGAATTTTCAAAAAACACCCTATGCCTGTCTGCTTTAAACCGAACAACACCCCGAGGCAGCAATTGGTACATCAGAAAGACCCAATACCGAAACATAAGAAAAGCGACATCATACGCGCAGTGCAGTGCAGTGAAGAATGCTCTGGTTTGTATGTGGGGGAGACCAAACAGCAACTGCATCAACGTATGGCTCAGCACAGAAGAGACCATTCCTCTGGTCAGGACTCAGCTGTGTACCTGCTTCTTAAGGATAAAGGACATACCTTTTGAAGATTGTAATGTTAACATATTGGCAAAGGAACGTGACTGGTTCAAGAGAGGTGTCAAGGAGGCCATTTATGTGAAAATAAAGAAACCAAGCCTAAATAAAGGTGGGGGGATTCGACACCAACTGTCTGCCATGTACAATGCTGTTTTGACACCTTACCCTGAGCGTTCCTATAACACCTCTTAGCCACTATCCCAAAAAATTGGTTATGTAAACTGTGTTTTTCAAGACTAGTGTGCGAAGGTTTTTCTTTCTATATACTAAAAAATTGAGTCTGAAACCTCAGGTGAAGCTGGGGAGCTGATGTTACTCTGTAGAATGGTATTATGTATTGGATATCTTAGATACAAGATAAAGTTAGCCTTTAAACAAATGATATATCAATAAATATTAATGAAAAATTGTTTTTATCATTCAGTGTATATTTTTAGGAAACATTTAATAAAAGTTCTTATCGTTTAAAATGGTGCCCAACCAATCAGATGTTAGCTTTCAAATGTTAAATAAGATCTGATTGGTTTGGGCAAAATTAGCAACATTTTAAACGATAAGAACTTTTATTGAATCTGCCTGATTGGTTTTGTAGGGTTTAAACATTTTTTTCTAAAGATGATTGTTAGTGACTGAACTTTACTAAACAATATTTTTTCTTGTTCTATGGCCAAAGATAACATAAAGCTTGGCATATTCTCTAAAACCCTTGGCTTTGCTACAATCTTTTCATACAGCTAGTAAAAAGGCTTGCTAACAATTCAAAATGTTTGTAAATTATGCAGTTACACTGCATATACATCTGTTCCCAATTATAAAGAGAACACTAGATATGCATGGTGTTTCTTGATTATTGTAATTTTATTGCACCTTAAGTGCTTACAGTCAGTGTGAGCTTTATGAACACGGGGAAAAATATTCTAGAAAACTGTATTACAGCATAATTAAATATTTTGTAATGTGTCATTGGATAATCTTAACCTGCATGGTTCATTGATGCTGAGCCAAATTAATCTCTGACTAAAGATGGTTAAATCCTATAAAATGTATTTATACTAACCAATTAGCCTTGTGTATAGAATTGTATTATTTCTTATATGGCGCAGAACATATTCTTCAGTGATTTAAAGTTAGTTTATCTATTTTTTACTTATATCACATACAAACTAACTGAATATCTATAATTAAGTGATGGAATACATTGTTCCTAATCACTAGCCTTTACTTTATCCAAGTGAGACTCCAGGCTCAGCCTGACCGTTTATATGCCATTTTATGGACTGCACCTTCCCTGTGCAGATAGCTAATAGCTAGCTGAGTGATTAAAATAAGGGCAAATAGTGAATTCACCTCAGAATATTACTGTGTGCATTATGTTGAAAGAGAAAATCCATCCTACAATACAAATAAAAAACTGTATATGCTGTCCTCCTTCCTGCTCTGCAAGCTTGTTTTTTTTAAACAAGCTTTTACATGCCCAGAGGAGGCAGCTAGAGGAATAATGTTTAGCCATTGGCTGTGATGTCATTTGTTTCATTCATGACTGATGGCTGCCAACTGGAAGAGCAAGGAAGCAAAATGAGAGGTAACAGTGCAGGTTTAGGTTTTGGGGGGTAAATTACCTATTTATACAGTTTTCATTTGAGGCCCTTTTACTTGCAAATTGTGTTTCTCTTTGCATAGAAAAATAGGTGGAGGAGTATTGTTTTATCTGATGGAGTGGATACTTTAAAGGACAACTAAACCTCCTCTGCCATCTCTCCACCTATTGATAGTATCTAGGGTGAGGACATAAACCACTAGGTCATCTGGGTTTACTTGCAATCCACAGAATTACCAATAGAAATATGCTCTCTGCAAGAAGCATGTCTCCTAATTAGCCAGGTCCAAATTTGAAGCGTGGGTGGAGCACAACTTCTGTTCTGTGGATTGCAGGTAAACCCAGGGATGTGGACCTAGTGGTTTAGGTCCTCCCCCTGGATACTATTAAATGGGATGGGTTGGGTAAAAATGTTTGCACAGTTGTCCTTTAATAGTTCTTATTATTGCTTAAGTAAATAGTATCAGCCTGACTATTTCTTTATCTCTATATAGATGGATTAGTAACTCCTTTAGTGGAACTATCTGCAAAACAAGTGGCATTTCACATTCCATTTGAAGTGGTTGAGAAGGTTTACCCCCCTGTACCAGAGCAGCTGCAACTCCGTATTGCATTCTGGAGCTTTCCAGAGAATGAAGAGGATATCAGGTATGAAGTGGGCATTGTATTCTAAGATGTTTTTTTTATTACTGCAAAGATATTGATGAGATTAAAATCATAGCTTCTTGTACAATTCCTTTTGAGTGGCAATTTTAAATGAGAAAATGAACCTTAATTCAGGAGATTTTCCATCAAATTAATATTAAATACATTTAATTCAGTTACATAAAAATCCTTCTTCTTGTTATGGTTGCAAGCTCTTAACTGGCCAGTTTCCTTTTGTAGCCTAATAGATTTCTATGGGAATTATGTCACCAGTTGAGAAGGATGATAGTGTAATGGGGAATATTTAGACATTAGAGCTTTGTTTCTGAAAAGTAAAAGTATTGCGAGATCGCGAGGCAGTCAATGGCAAGACGCGCTTTGCAAGGAGGTGTGTCTTCTCATTGGCTGCCTCCCGGACTGTTAGTGACAGTGCCACAGTGCCAGTGGGGAGGATTCGACCAGAGCAACGAGGGAGATTAAGTGGTGCAGGATGTTTGTAATGTACCCAGAGGTGAGGACTTTGCGTTGAAGGTCCTCACCCTGGGTACTTTGCAGGAATGGATCAGGGAAATGGTGAGTATAATTGTCCTTTAATATAATGTTTAATGTGGAATCTCGCTCATGTAACAAAACTACAAAAGACAGGGTTTACTTTACCATAAGTGCAGGTAAGGCATCTGTTTTTATCGCATTTAAATAACCCTTACATTTACACCAACTCTGCCCTTCACCTGTGTTGGTAGAAGACATGCTGGGTGACCAATGAGTGGAAAACAACAACCCCCACCCAACCCCACCAAAAAAAAAAGTCTGACTATTTTGTATTTTTCCAGGCTGTCTGTTGGTAAGGCATGCTAGAAAATAAACTGCAGGCTAGCAAGCAGCTTTCAAAGGGACTTCAATATTGGAGACATCTGTATAGAAAATATGCTCATAGGGACAGTGAATACTGGGGTCAGGGGCGTGGCCAATAGTTTTACATGCTCTCAAGGTTCTTTGAAGACTATATGGGTTGTGAGTTGTACAGGCAACAACTTAGAAGCCTTCTTAGTTACAGAATCTATTTCTCACATGTACATAAATGCAACCTGCTAGAGAAGAATCTTACAATGAATAGGTTCTGGGGAGAAAAAAAATGTATGGTAAGTTAAGTTCTCCTTTAATGCTTGGGGTTATTGTCAATTTCTCTTTTAGATTAGCATTTAAGTCAAATATTAAGTCAAAGAACTATGGTCTTAAATATGTTTTATCATTAAACGTTCAGAACCTGCTGATTAAAATCACCATGTATTTGCAGATAATTCCTAATGATTGGTACACGTGTGAAGTCAGCAAAGCTGGGTACATACAGTGAAGATTTATAGAACATAACAGACAGATTCCTTTAGAAGCTGTCTGTCATCTGCTATTAAACTATTTATGCACATTCCTGACAATCTCCTTATACTTTGAATTGGGAGTTTGTTCGGGTGGCCAGCAGTTCTTTCTGGGATTGTACATTTGTCCGCCACACATCCAAGTCTGACGGGATCACCCTTTTATCGATACTGTGTGTACCCATTCTACAATCTTCCTTATTCTTTTCTCTTGTGACATGCATGCTCTGTGTACTTCCATCCAGAGAGACAGCAAAGAACTGTCCAGTTGGATACCTTTTATTCTTTTATTGTTCCAAGGGAGTTAAGCCGTAATGAAATATTTTATATATTTTACACATGTATATTATATCTTTGGCAGAAATCACTAAAAATGCAAGGGATGTATTAATTTAATCAGTTTTTCAGTCGTAAAGCATGTGTTTTAGATGTTTGTCCTTTAACAGTAAAATAATTGCATCCTAAATGCTTTTTCCCTCTGTATGTCTGTAATATGCATTTTAAATTATGCACATTATGGTAGGTTTCATTGCTGCATGGTTTGTTAACCTCCATGTTAGAAAGTTTTATTTTTAACCTAGTTATAAGCCCCTTAATTTCTTTCTGATTTAACTACATTGTAAATATTAGCCAGTCAGTCTTGTTTAAAAGCAAGGTGGACTTAAAGGAGGACTAAACTTACATTTGTTTACTCCTAATGTGAAAGGCATTCTCCCCAGAACACCTACAGTATGTGAGCCTTGCAAGCATTTGCACCTATTGCCACTCCCCTGATCCCAGTATATACAGATGTCACCACACCAATATGGAAATATCTAATAAGCTGCTTGTTACCTTGCAGTTTATTTTCCAGCCAGCGTGAATTCCCCCCATCCTGGGGGAATACAAAATTTTCAGCTGATTTTACAGACATTTTTGCTTGTGTTTCTAGAAAAATACAGTTTCTAACTGTACCTGGTTTGTTTGTTTTGGCTCAACATATAAATTCCATATTTTTTAGAAACACACCACACAATGTCACAGGTTCAAATCCCCTAGCTCACTTCTGAAACTATACAAAACAGCCAACTGACTGAAGCTTGCTTTTTTCATGTGTTTCGATTATCTTTCTAGGAAAAGATAAACTGGGAGATTAAAAAAAAAAAGTTCTTATTATTAAAAGTAGTGCCAATTTTGCCCAAACCAATCAGATGTTAGCTTTCAAATGTTAAATAAGATCTGATTGGTTGGGGCAAAATTGACACCTTTTATAACGTTAAGAACTTTTATTGAATCTCCCTGAAAGTTTCTACATGTACTGGCTTTCTGTATTGCAGCTCTATTGGGCTAGTGATATAAACTTCACTTTTCCAAGACTGAGTAAGTGAGGTTGCAGGTTTAATTCCCCAGATTTCCTTTTATTTTTCTACTGAAAAGTTAATATTCTGTTTCTTACACCCATGCTATCTAAGAAATAAAGTGCAAAGATGACTTCTTTTTTGTGTGAAAAGCAAAGGAATTATCATTGTTAGGGACAGGAGCATACAGGGCCGGATTTATATTTTTTTCTACCCTAGGCCAGCTTGACTAGTTTTACACAAGCTGCATGTTTTTGTGCAGGTACCATTTTCTTTGCGTTTAAGAAATCGTCAAAACGCTACACATATCATTTTACTGCCGATAAACCCCTGGATCTGCATAGAAAATGCTTCAATACCTTTCGTATGAAAATAGCCTAAACTATACAGCAAGGCTAACCTTCAAAAAATGCAAATTAGTGCCGCTAGACTGATTACATAAAAGTAAATTAGTGCAGCTAATAGTAAAGTCTGATGGCATGAGAGGGAATCACACCTCCAATGTAATTGGCCGATAGTAGTCCCTTCTGCATTGTTATTTGCTGTAAAACTTTTGTGTGACCATCCATTAGCTGATGTTAAAAAACTTTTTATTGTCTTTTAAGATACCTGTGCAGCCACTGCAAACCACATGTTAAAGTCATGCCAACCTTTTTAATTAGTAGTAGTATTTAGTGAAGGAACCATGTTAGTTACCTTAGGTATTTGTATAGTGCAGTTTATATGGAATTGGGACCTCATGTTTAAAGGCTTGTCATAAGGTGGCACAAATTGCAGAATATTGTCCAGCACCACCCAGCATTACTCCCCCCCCCCCCACACACACACACATACACACATACACACATACATGCATGCGGGAATCAGGATCACTCTTCCTGCCTATTCACTGGAAAACTGATTCTATTAACTAATGAGCACAATGAATAGATGTAATATTTACATAAAATGGATTTTTATAGTAAAGACCAAATTAAATTATCTACTAGGTGGGATTGTATTCTAGTCAATTAACTGTGTCCCAATGGAATAAATAAGTGCCAACCATAGTGCAAATAAACTAACAGTGAAGTACAAGGCAGACCATTCACTGCTTTCCTTGTTGGAACATTAGTTACCTTTGTTTATTTCTGCTGTGATTTTCAAGTAAAGACAGGGCTTAAGGCTATCCTGCGATATGGGGCATCATGAACCTCCCGTGGACTATCTTATGGAACTGCTGCATATTATATTAGCTACGAATCATTTTCTCTTTTTGGAACAGTATTATGTCCAGCGTCGAGGCACTGCGATGGGGTCCAATGTGCTTATCTATATTTGCAGCAGTTTGAACAAACCCTGTTTACCTATATTGGGCCAGGAGGTTTGTCTATTTAAGCAGTATATAGACAACATTTTTTTGATCTGGGAAGGTGGTGAGGTATTGTTGCGAGAAAGACTGGCTAAGGTTAATGCCCTTGATTCTCCCATCAAGTTGACGTTTAAGATTGAGAATTGAGTTCCTTGACCTACTTATTTTTAAGACAGGGGATGGACTTGGTACGTCATTGTATCGCAAAGATACTGATCGTAGCATGTGACTAGTTTCCATTCCCCGGCTTTAATAAAGGCGACACCATATACTCAATATTTAAGGGTGCTTAGAAATTACACAGAGGGTGAACGTACAGAGCTCCAACTTAGAGAGATGACCTGCCGTTTTTGTGAACGTGGTTATACTACACAAGTGTTGAAACAACAATTGACTAAGGCCCGAGTGACAGTGGTTACTGAACCTGAAAAGGGACAAGAGGACAGTCAATTTGTGACATTCCCTATTAACTTTTCGGTGTTGAGTCCTTCAATAGTGGCAAAAGCGAATGAAATATGGAAAATTATGTGATTGGGTCCTTGCCATTTCGACAAGATAGGATAAGGTTTGCTCATCGAAGAGGTAAAACTCTCCATAATCTATTAGTTAAAACGGATTTAAATAAGGGAGCCAAGCCTGAAAGTAGAATACCTTGGGGCCCTCCTAAACTAGGGTGCTTTAAGTATCCCAACTTTACGACGTGCGGATATATGTTGACGGGGAGAGACTTTCCGCATCCAAGAACGGGTAAACGGATTACAATTAAGCATAGACTCACCTGCACCAGTTCTTTTGTCATATATTTCCTGACGTGCCCATGTGGCTTATTCTACGTTGGAAAGACCACTTCATCTTTTCGCGAGAGATTTGCCAACCGTCGGAGTTTAATAAGGGCTGCTCTTTCTGGTCAGACATCCGATATGAGGATGAGTGAATTCTGTGATCAACCAGTGGCCAGACACTTACAACTTAAAGGGCATGGCTTGCCTACATTAAGGTGCATGCTCATTGACTGGATTCCTGTCATGGAGGGGGATAGGGCAAAGAGCCTGCTCGACCCGTTTCGGCTATACCATTAGCCATCCCGAAACGCGTCGATACAATAACGTTATTCCACTGTGATTTGCAACAAGTCCTACAAGTGCTCCTTCTTTTGGGATTCACTATATATATATATATATATATAAAAAGATTTTTATTTTTCTACTATGACTAGCAAGGGGTAACTCCCTGCTTTAAGAGGGTACAAAATTTGTGAATATGACCGTCTTATGTTTGCGCTGCTTGCCAAGAAGAGTTGCCAGCTGATCAAGGTGGTCCAATGTGTGTCTCAAGCAGTACACTTTGTGACCCCCTGCCTGTACTTACTGACTGGCCTAGAACCCTGCAGGAATCTATTTGTTCAAGAATCCTCTAGTTGCGTCAGCTTTGCCTCATTAGTCTTAATCAGTGTGGGCCAAATCTCTGGCCTCCTGTATGTCTATTTTATCTACATCTATTTCACAGCTCCTGCAATCCAGACAGGTTTTTACTGTGGACAGGGACTCTAGATCTACCTGACAACTTTTCAAGTTGAAGAGATGCCTCATGAGGAAGACTATATTTATGAGGAGGGGGAATTGGATATTGGAATCGGGGATTCTGATATCTCGGAACAGGAAACTCAGACAACCTTCACACCAGAGTCTGTATTTAGAGTTTTCAAACTACAGGACCCTGAAGATCCAGAGGACCCTTCTAAATCTTTATTCTACCATTCTAAACGGACAGCTTCCTCCTTCCCTTCCTATAAACAACTGGACCAGATATTTTTTTTAGGAATGGGCCTCCCCAGAACGGCCTGATACAGATATCATTGCCTCCCGACTCAATCGCAAAGTTACTGTCTTTTGCGCAATGACTCAGGGCCCTCTGGTGGCCTTAGCAGATGCTGTGGTGGTGCCCTGGCCCTTCCAGCTAGTTTATGCCTTCCCTGGCTCTTAAAAAAGATAAAAAGCAAGGTGTTTCTACCATACTCATAGCCCCTTGATGGCCAAGGAGGGCATGGTTCTCGGACGTTCTCAACATGACAGGTGAGGATCCCTGGACCCTTCGTCTTTGAGCAGACCTGCTGTCTCGAGGTCCCTTCTTTCAGCGTCGATTGAATCCACTATCCTCAAAAAATGCAGCATCCCCTCTTCTGTGATTCCTACTATGTTAGCTGCTAGAATATAGCAGAAGTATGTCTCTTGGGCCTTCTCTTGGGGTTTTCCCTGGCTCAATGTTTTCTGTCCAGGGTCCTACATTTTTCTCAAACAGGCCTGGATCACAGTCTTTCTTTCTTTAGGCACTTAATATGTTCAGGTTTCCACTTTATTGGTGAATTTCCATAGTCAGTTGGTGCTTAGAAAGGATATTCAGACTACTTCAGGGGGTGGCTCGTGTTCCCGGACCCCTCCCGGGCTTCAATCAATGTAGAAAAGGAATAGTTCACTATTGCAGTGAACTATTCCTTTAACTGTATTATGTAAAATGATCCCTGTTACCCGAAGGTTAATTTCATAAATCACCAGCAACTACAGCAAAGGGAAAGGTGAGAGAGAACTTTTTGTGACTGTGCTCTGTCTATTGGGAAATGTTGTCTGGAGATTTAAGTTCCTGTTTGAAACTAATACTTCAAATTATATATAGGACTATTCACAAAGAGCCGGTATCACTCTCTATTGCCTTCTATAGACAATGCACTGAGCGGATAGCAGCTCTCAGTGTGTAGTGAATGGGGTTTACCCATTCCGAATCTTTAGCACCAGCTATCTGCTGGTGTTAAAGATTGTGTCTTAAAAAGCCATTATCGGCTCAGTACATTGGTTGTGGTGGTTGCATAACACAGTTTTTGCATACCACCGCAACCGCCGTTGGTTATGTCTTAAAGTCACGTTAACCCTTGGTACATGGGTTAATGTGACTTTAAGTTAGAAAAAGGCGATAACAAAAAATACTTCCGTACATAGCCCTGTTCATTTTTCCAGCAAGGAATGCTCCTTGCATTTAAAAACATACATTTTAGATTATCACGATGTAATGTATTTACACATTTTGTTATAAACGCCTCCCTCACCTTTATGCTACCCCAACTTTAACCCTCTACAGTCATGTAGTCATCTTTATCCCCCAAACAGCTACACCATCATCATTTAAATGCTGCCCATCCCTACTAAAGAGCCTGTAGCTGACAGAAAAGTGTGTCCAGTTCTCTGAAATCCCAAACCTCTCCTCCTTACACCACTCATTAATACTCCTTTTTTATTGTTGCCTTCTTAACATAGCACATGGCTGCGGTAACATAGATGTTATTTGTTTTAGCAAAGCTGGATTAATACACTAATTACAGATACTAGTATATTTATTGTAATGTCCGGTCTCTGTAATCAATGCCAAAGATTATGCACACAACTTTGGACTAATTGAGCTTGTAACAAACTTTGCGGGGGAAGAGCCAGGGCAGCATCAGGATTTGCAGACTATTTGCAGGATTTATAAAAATGACAACACCTGACTTTGAAAATACTGATTTTACGAATGTTGGAGTAGGTAATAACATACATATACATAAATGCATTTAGGGATACATTTTTAAAAATATTATTTCTATTCTTGAATGCATGCTTTTGTAGTAGAATCTATTCTGTTGGCCATTGTGTTGTTCACATGAATTATATTTTTCTAAAGCCACGTGCAGTTAGGAACTTGGATAAACCACTGCTTTCATTCTATATAAAGTGTAGGGAAATGTATTGCCTATGGCTATGAATTGTTTGATTTTTTTTTTTTACAAAAAAAGTAGTGCTATGCATGTAAAATGTATAATTAAATCAGTAACAGTAAGACCAAGACAAGGTGTCAAATTATTCTATGTGATGCTGTTCCTATGCTGCAGACTGTATTCCTGCTTGGCCAATGGCAGTGCAGATGAATTTCAGAGAGGAGAGCAACTTTTCCGTATGCGAGCTGTTAAGGACCCACTGCAGATAGGTAAGTTTTTATGGAACTATCTTTTGATTTTAATGTATTTATTTTTTTACATCTCCAGTGTTATTTGTAACAAACATGTTTAATGCTAACCAGTTTAAATAAAAATACAGAATATGAAACTATTGTGAAAATTTGGTTATAAAAAAAAAAAAAAAAAAGATCTATTTATAACCGGTAAAACAATCCCTCCTTGGCTATATTCTGGAGTTATGCTTTGTTTAACCCTTTCACTGCCAGGAGATTTTCATTTTTTTTTGCGTTAACTGCCAGAAGAATTTTCAGGATTTTGCCCTCAATCGCTTTAGACTAATTTTACAGTAGGAAACCTTGCAGTAAATCAGGAATATTATACATTGTTTTTTTCAGCACAAAGTCTACTTTAACATGGTAACAGAATTTTGTAACTTTTCTGGAAATTTTACTGGAATTATGGGTAAAATATGTAAAAAAATGAAAAATTTGTAAATTTTCATGGATTTTTCCCATTTTTACTTATAGTTATCTTAAGGTTACACACAAAAATCTCACTGTTTCTAAAAGCTCAGATACTCCCGAATACAACGATACCAGATATATGTAGGTACCCCACTTTTCCTGTACAGGAGACCCCCCAAACTAAAACTGCACCTTCAAGAATATTACACCAAATTAAAATGTATAACCACTACTGACAGTTAACATAGAATATCTTCCAAATTACCTAAAATATCCCCACAAGTGAGATATTTTTAGAAACTACACACCCGCAGGATTTTATTCCTGAAATCAAAGTTTTTTGCTAATTTATAGTTTTAGGGTAAAAAAAAAAAAAAAGTGTGTGTATCACTTTAAGATTTTTTTTGTGTGCATTTCCCCTTTTTTTTGGGGATCATTCCCAAAGATGATCATCAAATCATCTTAGGGAATGATACCGAACTTGGAATACGGGCATAAATGCCCGTTTTCCAATTCGAAAAACGATCGGAAAAATCACTTCCCGGAAATCATTTTCCAGGAAGTGATTTTTTATTCATTGGCAAAGATCAATAATTTGGTGATCAGAAGTGATCACCAAATTTTGATCTCTGTCCCCATTTTTTTTCTAAGTCTTCGATAAGTAGCAAAGACTTAGAAAAAATCCTATTTGTGAATGGAACTTTGAGTTCCATTCACAAAATGTATAGTAAGGCTGTCTGCATGACAGCTTGTTCTATACTAGGTACTGCAGAGTGATCTGAATGGAGATCACCTGCATTACCTCCACTAGACCACTAGGTGTCTACCACTCTACCACTCTATGGGAAGACCCCGGTGAAGGAGGAAGTTCTGTGAGTCACCGGGGTCTCCCTTTCCGTCTTTGAAGAGCTCCTCCTCACTTCCTCCTCATGGGACCGGCTGATGCAGGGAAAGGTAGGGATATCTCCTGATCCCCCCCTCGAATTTGGACCAAACCAAGGGGGGATCGAGGGGGCTAGGGGGGCAGTTGAATGCTGCCCCCCAATCGCCCCTAGCAGGGGGGGGAAATTTTTTGGGAGGGGGGAAGCCACAAATCCTATATTCACGATCTGTGGCAGTTTGAGTATTCAATGCACAGATCGTGAATATACGATCTGTGGCAGGGAAAGGGTTAATGGCTTGGAAAGTCACACCCACTGGCTATGTATTCTTACTTTCTGCACCACCCTCTTTTGTGCAGTGCACTCATGTGCATTGTGTAGAATTTCTTAGAATAGAGTATCAGAACCTGCTGATGCTATCACTGTCTCCTGGCCAGATCATGGTTTGCAATCGACATTGCAGTCACAAAGTGATCAGTCCAATTATTTTTTCTCAATTCTCAGAAATTTAAAATATATGAATATTAAACTTGTGAATTTGGTTAAAAGCTTCTTTTAAGGGTCTGTCCTCCTTAAAACAAAAAACTGGTGACTTGTTAGTTATCTGCCCGCAACCCCAACTGCTATTGTTACCAGTTTATTACATGCATTTATAACCAGATATTTAATGATAAGTTATATTTTGTTTTTGTCAAAGGTATATGCCTCCTCCCTCTGCTTAAGGAGCTTTTTACAAGCTTCAGCATGTGCAGGGAACACAGTGGGTGAAACAGCAGTCAATCATGAGGTCAGTTGTCACAGCCTTGATTGACTGTAAGGAAGGAGGGGCCAGCTTACTCTGCCCAAATGGGGACAATAATTCTCTTCAATGGAGGAAAAGTACAAAATAAATAATTTGGGTTGGGGCAGGTAACAACAATTGACCATTTTTTCTTAAGGATGGACATGCCAATTAATTGTACACAAACTGTGGATGCAAATAGGCAAAATCTACCATGTACCAAACGCCTGATGTAATTTAGTAATAAAGACACAAAGAAATATATTTGCATGTTTCTAGACACATTCTTTGGCATAAGATTTTATCTCAGTTGATTTGGTATGTTGCACATAATATAGGTAGTTTGCATCCCCCTTTTGCTCCATGTGCATGTAGACTAAATGGCTTCCACTTAGAGCCAGATAGGACCAAAACAAGTAAGTAGTTAAGAAACAGCCAGAACGCAGAAAATCCAATGCAAACTCTGTGAGATTTCATTTTGCACAACATATTTTTAGCCAAACTAGCTAAATTTCTAGCTCTTATTAGCACTTCGTTATCAGTACTCGATAAAGATGTGGCCGGATCAGCTTATGCTCAAAATATGCTTGTGAAGGTTCTCATTCATCCAGGTTATGGTATATGTTGTATTCAGTTAAATCAACTGGACTTGAAAAATACAAAAAAGGACCTTATGTAGAATCAGGAGGACCCCTAACCTGTACATAGGGAAAAGAACTCCCTGCAGCACTCAACTACCCTATTACCCATAAATATAAGACAGTTTAACAGAGGTAACCATATGGCCCAATTAACTGTTAAACAAAGGTGGACATCAAAACCGTGATGTGCATTAGTAATGTAACTTTATAATATTTGAAAGCACACATTTAAACACATCTTTAAATAAATACAACAATACTAGATCAACTGGACTTAAAGTTTATTTCTAACCCTCCCCCCCCCACCTACATTGAGGCTTGGTTTCTCATTTTCACATAAATGGCCTCCTTGTCACCTCTCTTAAACCAGTTATGTTCCTTTGCCAAGTTGTTGACATTACAATCCTCAAAGGTATGTTCTTTTTCCTTAAGATGCAGGTACACGTCTGAGTCCTGACCTGAGGAATTGGCTCATTTCTGCTGGGCCATAAGTTGGTGCATAAATAATGTGAAGCGAGGACCGCACTCACTTGGTGAGTATAAACTTTATTTTGACATAGGTCTGTGCACAACGTTTCAGGGTTACAGGTGCATGCACCTGAGGAAGGGGGTAACCCCAAAATGTTGTGCACAAACCTATGTAAAAATAAAGTTTATACTCACCAAGTGAGTGCGGTCCTCGCTTCACATTATTTATGCACCAACTTATGAGTTCAAAGATTCCCATATACAACAAACAGTGCATATTCCATTGGGATCCATTGTGAATTTTGTTTGGACTGGCAAAAACACTGCAACATGCTTTCTTTTATAATAATCTGTATTCTAAGCAATCACTGTATGGTCCACACACAACAAAGACATCTGATCCTTCTACTGTTAAAGGGAACCAAGATAATAATAATGACCCCTCCCCTTGTTTTAATGGAACCTGTGTACCAGCTTTGTAATGAGTGGTTTCTTCCTATAACCAAAATATATTGTGCATGCTTTACCCAAGTGTAAGCCTGGGGCAGGTGATATAGCATACAATTTTCTTTTATTTATAAAACATCTAAAATTGGCAATAGAATAAAATAGAGTTCAGAGTATAAAAAGGGTAAAGTTATAACAAAGGAAGGGAGTCTGTATATTTAGAGATCTTCATCTATGATGTGAAAGTGGACAAATAGATATGTTTTTGTTGCTGCTCTTTACCAGCCTCTTGCAGCTAATAGTACTACTTTTGGCATAGACGTGTTTGGTATTTGCCAAAAATGAATATTAATAATACAATGTTTTGTTATTTTAATCTACAAGGATAACAAATCAGTAAACAATCTACATTCCATAGTTTAATCTGGCAATATGGCGCATTTACAAGTCAGATTAAAGGCTGACATTGAAACAGGGTCATTTAAGGATAGCACCCAGTGTTCCATATGCATTCACATTATCATTCTGCTGCTTAGCTGATTGCAGCACTGTTACAGCACAGATGAGTCATCCAGAAGCAGAAGGTGGCTTTTGTCTTATAAAAGGCTATTCATGATCCCCTTTATATGGAAGGGTTTTTTATCATATACCCTGATTTTAAGAAGACCAATCCCCTAATATGTTTATTGTTTATAGCCTGTAGAATCATAAAAAAAATAATTTAATTTTAATTTGATTTCTCCACTGATATTTTCCCATTTACACACAAGGATCGTGTTTCAAAAATTGTTGTAAAGATGCAATAGAATATTTTGTGGATTGCCTACTTCATTGCATTATAAGCAATGTAAGTATGGCAAATTTGCACAGTTGTTGGTGGTAAGTGCAGCTATCTATGCCATAAAACCAACTGTGTTGGTGCCATCAAAGATTTTTATTAAAAAATTACCTACACATTTGCTATAAGAACAGTGTCCACCCAGAAACGATAAAACTAGTTTATTATAGTCTAAAGTCTTTTAACCTTTAAAGCCTTTTACGGGTGAGCTGTTCTCAGGTCAGATGTCTTTTTAAATTGTTTTTAGACCAGAGTGCTCCTATCAACAATTACTGATAATGGTTCAGGCAGTGTTAGTGTCACTCATTCTACTAAAACTAGGACCACGCTATGTTCATTATGTGTACTATCCAATGCTGTACATGGGTCATATTAGATTGGATAGCCCTACAATGATAATAGCGCCAGGTCGCTATTTTTGATTTTTGTACAGCTTGACTTTTCAACCAAAACACATTTTGGATAAAAGAAGTACAAAAGCAAAATTGCAGGGTCATTTATATTTCAGGTTTAGTTTCCATTTAGTGATAATTCAGAATTCATTAGATTTTGATCAACGGGACCAGTCAAAATAACAATAGATCAGTTAACTTAAGTGGTTTGTGTGTTATAGTGCCCATAGACGCAACAGATCTTCTGATTGGCAGACGGAATCATTTTTTCCACTTGATCGAATTTTCCAAACGATCGCCCATACACGATCAGACGATATCATAATATCCCAATATTGTTCAACCCCGATCTTTGCTTCTATGGGCAACATACACTCTATTTCAAACTTCTGATAATAAAATGTTGTGAGAATTTTTACTAATGTTAATTTTAATTCCACTTACCGGTATATTCAATTGTTTAATGCAAGCAGTTACACGTAGAGGTATGTTTTTGTCATTACTAATATTTTTAATTTTACAGGTTTTCATTTGAGTGCTACAGTCGTACCACCCCAAATGCTCTCTTCAAAGGGAGCCTACAATGTTGCCGTGATGTTTGACAGATGCCGAATAACTTCTTGCAGCTGCACCTGTGGAGCTGGTGCCAAGTGGTGTTCACATGTTGTGGCCCTGTGCCTCTTCAGGATACATAATGTTAGTAGTATTGAATGATTATGTGCAGATTATTGCTATTTTGCTTCTGTGGAGGGTAACATTGATGCATGGAGACACTCTACCAACCATTTTAAGTAATTTTAGAATTATTTATTTCTTCTCCTTTACCCAATGTGTTAGGTGTGCCTAATATACCATACAGCTCTTTGAAAGGAAATGTGCAATGGTTCCTAATTTTGACACAATGGAATTCTGATGTTTGCCACTCAAGTTGCATCTGACAACTTTTCTGCTCATTCCCAGGCTGTCCCCCCTTTATCTACCCTGCACACACAAGCACCTATTGTTGAGTTAGAAGGACATTTCGTAAAGTAGGGGACCGACGGACAGGAAAGCTGTCGGCTGCAACTGTGTCAGTTGATTGTGATTTTTAAATGATCTTCAAGCTGTTCAATTTTCATCGGCAGTCTATTTAGCTTCTTGACCCCCTTCTTTATAGGTCCCTTACTTCCTTTAAAATACAAATAAAATATAATTGTTAATCAGAAGTTGTAGCTGAATCACATACATTGCTGATTAAAAAGGGTGTCCGTTGCCTTTTTAGTAATCATAGTTGAAGTGAAACAATAGTGCAGAAATTTAACGTAAGGGTTTAATGACTGTATAAAATCCTATTCCTATCTCCCTGGGTGGGCACATGAGTATGGAGCTGTAGGTTCCGCTCATGCAGTGGCTGATAATTCACCGCTTTCTTCGGTGCAGAAGTAGGGGAAATGGTTACCTCCTCAGGGAGGTAGAAATAGGACTTCTTTCCTACCTGGGAAATGCCACTATAGTTTTGTGTATACCTCTAAGCGAAGTACAATATTTCACTGCAGCACACCCTACAGTTGCTTTTTCTCCCTCTCCCTACAGAGTAATACACAGCACTGCTTCCTGATCCAGTGACTTTGAGAGGAGAAGGGGTTGGAAGTCACTGAAGTGCTTTATTTTAAGTTGTGTAGTTTCCAGGGTAATATTAATGTCTGATTTTTTTTCTTGCAGCATTATTTTGGTGTGCTGCTATTCCTTTAAACTTAGTTTAACGGCCAAGAATGCATTCACATTTTTAGCAGGTGTGTTATAAATGTAAAAGGTAAATAAATAGTGCTGGCAGCAGCAAGCTTTTTAATTAAAAATATTTCCACGTGTGTGTATTTTCTATGCACAAAAGATATATAAACATTAATTACTGATCACATAAAAACATTTTTCTTTACATTTGATTTTGTTATTTGTTTAGGCATCAGCAGTTTGCTTGCGCGCACCTGTTTCAGAGTCATTATCTCGATTACAGAGAGACCAGTTGCAAAAGTTTGCTCAGTATTTAATCAGCGAGCTGCCTCAACAGGTAAGAAAAATAATAATAATATATACTGTATATCTCCAGTAGAAATAAAAACAATAGTCTGTATATTAATCCTTGCTAAAAAAACAAGGTGGGTCCTGCACCTTGCAACAAGGGTAGGTAAAAAAACCTATCCAATTGACGACCAATAAAAAAACAACAGGGTTATTCAATAAAAGTTCTTATTGTTTAAAATGGTGCTAATTTTGCCCCAACCAATCAGATGTTAGTTTTCAAATGTTAAATAAGATCTGATTGGTTGGGGCAAAATTAGCACCATTTTAAACATAAGAACTTTTATTGAATAACCCTACGAATATTTTAGCAAGGAACTCCAATAATACCCAATATTATATATATATATATTATATATATATATATATATATATATATACTAGTATATACACAATCAGAGAAAAACACTGCACACCCTTATATCGTAAACTACCTGGTGCTTGTGTGAAGGAGATCGGCTGCGTTACTCCTAATATATCCAGAGAACCAGTTTCTCACCGCACACAGGTTTTGTTCTTCAGCTTCTTTATTTTACATTAGCACATGTATAGACGTACAACGTTTCGGGGTTGGCACACCCCTTCCTCAGGTACAGGTGGATGCCATTTTTTGTACCTGAGGAAGGGTGTGTCCAACCCCGAAACGTTGTACGTTGAAGAACAAAACCTGTGTGCGATGTGAAACTGGTTCTCTCTATAGCCTAGTATAAGGCAATATTAAATCTACTGGAGATATAACAATAAAAAAACAAATATTTTATATTTAATATAATATATATATATATATTTAAATCGGAATACTCCTTTAATAAAGTGCAGTCACATAAACACAATGTTTTTTATTGTTATATCTCCAGTAGATTTAATATTGCCTTATGTTTAGAGAAATTTGAACTGCTATTTCTGCTTACCCCTGTGAGACACAAGCCTACATCTAGTGCAGCCAAGTTATTTGTAGATTTAACCAATGAATCCACATACAGGCTAGCATAGGTCATTTCCTGCACTATGTTTGGTCAACAAGCATGATAGTACATCCTCCCTTATCTACAATTATCATTGTTTCCTTTGGGCCAGTAAATTATAGCACTCCATAACCCTCGAATTCGGTGATAACACTCAAATGTGGCATTCGTTAAAGGGTATGTCCACCCTTTATAAAAACTTTTCATGTATGAAAGTTCTAGCTCCCCCAGCCCCAACTGCATTAGTATAATTTCAAGAAAGTGTCCCGATAGTTACTTACCTTACCTCTCTCCTTCGCCGCACAATCCCCGCCCTCTGCTTGCATAGAATTGCAAGCAGGAGGCGGGACCGGCGTCTGTGATTGGCTGAAAGGCAGCCAATCACGGACACTGCTGCCGGCTGCACAGAATGCCGGAGGATACAGGGAAGGTAAGTCACTATCGGGGCACTTTCTTGAAATTATACTAATGCGGTTGGGGCTGGGGGAACTAGAACTTTCATATGGGAAAGAGATTTTACACTAGGGGGTGGGTGACAAAAACGGAAGGGAGAGGGAGGTGGGGGAGGGCTCTTCTGCACATGGCAAAATTCTCCCGGAGGGGAGACAGGAGGCAGTGTCCTATATGGACTCTGCTATCCTCCTGGTGGGCAGCTTTTGGGACTTTGGGGGAGGGGGGGAGGGGATTACTGGAGAACCATTTGGATCTGGGATGTAAGGTAAGGATTTTTATGCACTACAGAGTGGAGCCAGTAGTGGGGGTGATTATAGTTTTGGGAGTGGACATGCCCTTTAACCCTCAAATACAGCGATTGATTTCAGTAACCCTCGAAAGTTTAATGTGGAAGCTTGAAAATAGCCCGATTTTATTTGGCCCCATTGACTTTAATGGATCTGTCTTTGAACTATCTTGGTTTGGAAATGAACCGAACTTTAGGAAGTTGATCCATCTCTAGTGTAGACCCATATGCAAGCAAACAGTATGTTATAGAATTCTGACATAATACATGGTAAATGTACATGAGAATTAAATACAATTTTAATGAAAAGCATTGCAGTAAAGGTTATATAAATCATACTGAAATATATGCATGTTTGAAAATACTTTTTTTGTCTTGTTTTTGTGGCTTATAGAAATCATTATTTGTATTCTCTAGATTTTACCCACGGCACAACGTCTTCTGGATGAGCTGTTGTCCTCACAATCAACTGCCATAAATACAGTGTGTGGAGCACCAGGTATTTTACAGTCAGACACATTGTAATGTTCCAATCAGATACTTATCTTCCTATAATTTTCTGTAAAATGTATTTTGTATACAGAATTAATGAAATTTTATCATCACATTTCATGTTTTGGTGTGGTTTATGTTTTTTTATGTTTGAATTAGGTTAGGGTCGCGCAGCAGCACAAAAAGGACCAAATCTGTTATTTTCCCCATCAAGTCTGACCCAGGTCTGGCCTCATTTATAGAGGAGTGCTGCAGCCACACAGTGCTCTCTCCTGCACTTAAAGTTGGGCTATCCGATTTACGATCGGTTAGCACGGCGGCATGAGAAACGGATAAGACTCTCGCACAGCCGTCGCAAGCTTATTTACCAGAGGCTGTTTCATGTAAGTATTTAACACCAGCTGACAGCTGGCGTTAAATACTTGCGTACTGGTTAGATTCACCCACAGCCGCTGGTAAATCTGCTATGGGAGATTGTCCCAGAGCGTTTGCAGCTCTGAGGGAATCTCCCTGTAAGAATGTGTGAAAAGCCAAATTAGATCTGAATTGGATATTTTTGAATACGACGTTGACCATATACATGTGGTGTAAATCCGATTATGGTTAGAAGTTTGGACAGTCTGAACTAATAATCAGATTTAATAAGCATACATTGATAGATAGTACCTATTTTTTTTTTTATCGGAATTCAGCATTAAGGAGTGCTGTTACCCTAGTTTTAGGCTTAGATTTTTTTTCTTTCAAAAGATGATAAAGGTTGAAAACTAGGCATGCATTTGGATACCAATTCAACTGTTTTTTCACTAAGAGAACATTAAGGGTCCCCTTTAAAAATCAATTTTTCATATCATAACATAGGCAGCACTTGCACACGATTAGTATAAAATCAACTTTCAAGAAGAAAATATCTAGTGCAGGAATGATTGTTTGGTACAAGATTTGCTAATATAACTATACGGGTGGTGACACCACATACTAGAGAGAAATGATAATGCCACCTGGCACTTGTAGTGCCACACTACCCTATCATTGGGCCAGTAGCTGGTGAGCTGGTGCTTTTGTAGTTGTCGTGCTTTCTTAGTTGCTGAGGAGAGAGGCACAGCTAATAAGTCTGAGCAATGTCTGCACTTTTTAAACTACAAATTTTGTTAAGTGTGCTGCATTTGTGCATTGACATTTGCTATTTTATGTTAAAGGGCATGTCCACCCCCAATATCAGAATGTAGGAAGAAGACCCTCCCCAAAACCTAGGATCCCTTATACTTACCCTGTTCAATTCCGCTTTTCCGCTTTTAAAAGAAGATATTCTTCAGGACTTATACCCTCCTCCTAAACGCTGCAAAAGCTTCATGCAGACTCGCTGACCATTTGCAGCTTTCAGGAGTGAAAGCTCTAAGAATAAGCTGCAGTCATTGGCCATGATGTCACCCGTCACGGTCATGACTGCAGCCTGAACCTGAAAGAGCCTGGAACTGGGAGTGAGGAGACTTTGCAATGGATTCCTCCTTCTAGAGGTGGAATTAAACAAGGTAATTGTAATGGTTTCTACATTTTGAGAGGCTTCTACCTAAGTACGCATTTTTTAGGTTATCATTTAATCACTTTTTGACATTATTGTCTGTATAATGTTACCAGTGTATGTATGTGTTTTTGTACCGTATGGATACTAACCTGCATTAGTACTTTCTCTCATTATCAGTTTAGTACCTCACTGCAGTACAGTTCATTTACAAGTATGAGCCACTTTTTTGAAGATTTTACCTAAGCAGCAGGGTTTTGCTTGCAGATCCGACAGCAGGACCTTCCGCCTCTGATCAGAGCACATGGTACCTAGATGAGTCTACGTTGAGTGATAATATTAAGAAAACACTCCATAAGTTTTGTGGTCCATCTCCGGTTGTCTTCAGGTATTTAAATTAATTTTCTACAATTTTTTTTTAAAGGTTTAAAAAAAAAAAACCTCTTAACCCCACTTAAAAACCTAAAAATAACTTCATCAGCTTTCTATCTCAAAATTTACATTTGAATATGAAATGTATTTTATCAGGCGCATTGTTTTGCAAATTAAAAAACAAGTGTCAAATGTAGTTATTAATGCTATGGTCAGGTGGACATTTTCATCTTTAAAACAAGCACCTGTAGCGTAAAAAAAAAAACCATTCTCTCTAGCATAATTATGGGCTAGGCCACTCTAGCATGTTTCAACATTCGATCAGTTAGCGATTTTCGGAGTGCATGTGATCATATTTTTTTGCGGATTGCATGTTAAACATTATGCTGATCACAGCACAAGCGGACAGTAACGTGTGCTTATCCATGTGTTGCCGTGTGCCATAGTGTGGCCTCAGCCTAAAGCAATATTCGGGGAGCCGCTATTGCTCTGGGTAAATCTCCCGCACGCTATTTAATATCTCGTTCGTGTTACCTGATAAATAGGGATGGCCGGTTCGCGGATCCGCCGCCGATTTATCCCATTCGCGAATGGCGGATTTTTCCGGATTTTTCGCCTTCCGAACTTCCGATTTGCGGATTTTTTGTATTTTCGAAAATTTTCGAAATTACAAGTTTTCACGTATTTTCGGAAATTTTCGAAAATACGAGAAAATACGTAATTTTGAAAATTTTAGAAAATACAAGGATTTCTCTTATTTCCATAAATATGTATTTTCGGAAATTTCGAAATTACGAGGATTACTGGTATTTTTGAAAATACATACTTTCGAAAATTTTCGAAAATACTAGTTTTCTCGTATTTTCGGAAATTTTCGAAAGTACGCGAAACCCCGTAATTTCAAACATTTTCGAAAATACGAAAAGTCACGGAATATCGAGGGTATTTTTTCATTTTAATGGGTCCGCTCGCGGATTTTCTAATTTTCGCATTTTTTCGAAAATTCGCGGATCCTCGAGCGGACCGGATTTTGCAAAGTTCGGACATCTCTACTGATAAATAGGAAATGTCGTTGCCACTTTAACAAAAAATTTTGCGAACACGATATTGAATCGGTTGTCTTTTGCTAAACCTGCGTGAAGGTTTTAAAGTCGTGCTAACCAATATTGAATCGGTTAGCACGACTTTCTGAAAAAAAAACCCAAAAAAAACCCAGTGCACCATCCCTGGATTGACTTCTAAAGAATCTTATTCGTCAGATTAAAGAAATATATGGTAAAAAGATATAGCGCACTATAGTCTTAGAAAATCCAGTGTATTTATTTACACATGTGTGAATAAATACACTGAATTTTCTAAGACTGGAGTGCGCTATATCTTTTTACCATATATGTTTGATTGGTCATTGCCTATGGCTTTATAGTGGCACCCAGCAATAAAGTAATCTTTAAAGGGGAGTGCAGAGGCAAACTACCATATTATCTAGATTAAAGAAATAAAGTCAGATTAGCAAACAAAATGGTGCAGTGATAGATAGTTGGAAAGAATGATAGTTTCCAGTAAAGGTTGATAAAAAAAAAAATTCTTCAATAAAAAGAAAATAATTAACAAGCCTGAGTCAAGTAACATTATTTTTCATCTCAGGAAGATTTTTTCAGGAACAGATTGAATGGTAGTGAGCCAGTCAGAAATTCACAATTCAGATGTGACCCCCTGGTTATACATTTAACCCGCATGCAGTTTGCAGGAATTCAGGGAAAATCTGAACGATAAAGCAGAATGCCCTTTAAAATAGATACAACCACTTGGATTTTTGCAGAAAGAACCACCAACATGAACAGTTCATAGCATTTGGCAACTTTACTGCCATCACATATTAAAGGGCATTTAATTTGCTGACAACATCTTTCCCTTAGTCTATTGCAGGCCATAATCCGAATTCATAATATTCATAAGTTGACTTATCGAATGAAAGGGACATTTCCTTAAAGGGCATCTATAGTGAAAAAAACACATTGCCCCTTTGCAAAGTTAAATTCATGTGCTCTGTGCTGCCTTAATCCTATATCTGTCACTGACTCTGTTTAACCAAGGTGTCAGATCTATGTGCAGCATTCCCCCCTTCTCCCTCCTCTCTGTTACCTCCTCCATGTCTCAGCTCCGGCTAACCGACAAGCTTTTTATGTTCAGTAGGAGTTAAAAGTTCAACATCCTGAAAAAAAAACACACCCACGCACAGTGGCCAATAGAAGTAAGCTGTCCTGGAGACACGGAAGAAGGAGACAGTACAGTTTACGATCTCTCACTTTGTGACCCATCATCAATCAGTGAAAGCTATTAAGAAGGGGGGTGAAGTGCAGACTTATATCTACCATGAAAGCTACCTTTCTCCCCCTGCTAATGCTGTTATCTCTATGTTTATTACAGAGCAGGGAGGGGGGATCAAGTCACAGGGATTTGATTGACAGTCCAAGTAGGAGTAGAGGAATGCAATCACGTATTCTTCTAACTGGTGTATCTCAGGACAGAGAGGGAATCTGAAAAAAGTGAAGACACTCTGGGGGTTGTAGGGAATTATAGAACACATGGAAAGAAAGAATAAAAAGTTCATTTTCCCACTATAGATGCCCTTTAATATTTTGCAGATTTATGTTGACCATGCTGTTAATTTTCGATGAATATGAATCTTAAAATGATCGGGCTAGGCAGTTGTATATCGATAGGTATGACCTGAGAGTTTGTGTGTGAAGAAAAATCTCCCTTTTATATCTGTAATGCTTTGTGCTATATTTGTATACTTTATCCCCTTTCAGACACATGTTTTTAGTACTCACCCCTACCTCCCACATAATTGTAAATGTAATTAAATGTAGTTAATTAAATGTAAAAAATATCATATTCATCTTCCTTTAAAGCATTGTCCAAATCTCTCACTTATTGATACTGATATCCTCTCATTGGCTGTTTTAGTGATGTGAACTCTATGTATCTATCTTCCACGGAGCCTCCAGCGGCTGCAGAATGGGCATGTCTTTTGCGCCCATTACGAGGGAGAGAACCAGAAGGTATATGGAACCTGCTGTCCATAGTTCGAGAAATGTTTAAGAGGCGAGATTCAAATGCTGCCCCTTTACTGGAGATTCTAACTGATCAGTGTCTGACTTATGAACAGGTAAACATGAATACAGTTTTGGAAATGTAGGCATTTAATAGTACTTACAGTAAAGAACAAATCACAGTAAAAGGACAGATGGACTGCCAGACCCTCTTCATTTGTTTATATATTTTTATTCATACAGAACTACGTAAAACTACATTTAAACAATACAGAGAATGGTAACAAGGGAACAAATTGTATAATTTATAAATTATTTACATTGGTATATAATATACATGTGTTAATGCACCACTTTCTTTGTGTAATGTCACCAAGGAGTTCCCCAACCCTTTACAAGGACAAGGCCACGTGCAGCATAATAGCTTTTTAATTCAATCAAAGGGAGGCAATGTTCCATATTATATATGGGCCTTAGCCGCCTGTTCCTCTTTCCAATATATTCTTTGTGCGCATGTGTGAGAGGTCCTCTTGTTGGGTTAAAATTGTAAACATTTCAGTTTGTGAAGGAGCAGGGAAGGACTTGAAAAGATAGGCCGATCGGGAGCAGCAGTGGGTGAGATGCTTTTTAAAAGTATTTCTACTTCACAGCATCCAGAATAGTGATGGGATCAACAATGAAATATAATTTAATTAATAGTGACTTGGTTACGTATCTAAATAACCGTTATAAGGAGATATTACACTGTTGCTGCCATTATAATTTTATTAATTCATATTTCTCCTTCAGCCTAGTCAGGGGGACCGAGGACACGCAGGGGTTAAGTAAGCCACCCCCAGGAGCGGGGACTTTCGGATGTCCCTTGTATGTCCTGGGTCCCCCTGACTAAGCTGAAGGAGAAAAGGGAATTTTGTACTCACCATTAAATACCTTTCTCCAAAGCCGTCAGGGGGGCCCAGGTACTATTTGGCTTCTTGCCTGTTGTTGGTTTTTTATTACTGTTACTTCTTTTTCCAACTTCTTTGCTTCCTCTCTGGAACAAAACTGCACCAGAGCCTCTTTTTTAACCTTTAAGAGTCCACTCCTGGAGGTGGCTCACTTAACCCTTGCGTGTCCTGGGTCCCCCTGACAGCTTCGGAGAAGGTGTTGTACGGTGAGTAAAAAATTCCATTATTCTATATATATATATAACCATATGAGCATAATAGAAGAATGAGGTCACTGCTACAAAGAGCTTGCACTCATCTTGTATTTGCAAAAGAAAAAGAAGGGTGATGTGCTTTGTTCCTATATTGTGTATATTACTTCTTACTACAGTTTTATTTCACAAGTAACTACATAGTTGCACATGATAACCGGAAAACCTAATTATATATGTGCCCTTTTTATTACGCCTTCTACGTCATAAAAACAAAGCATTATGTTAAAGAATGTATGGCATTTTTCTAGTAATACTCCTTTAGGGAGTAGGGAGATAGAATGAAAGTTTTTATTTTTTCACAAATTTAACTGATGTTTTTCTTAGTTTTTAAATTAAATTAAGTTAAAATTTCCTTGTTTTTAATCTGCAGATAACAGGTTGGTGGTACAATGTGCGAACATCTGCATCTCACAGCAGTGCCAGTGGGCACACCGGCCGCAGTAATGGGCAGTCAGAAGTTGCTGCCCATGCATGTGCTAGTATGTGTGATGAAATGGTAGTGCTATGGAGATTAGCTGTCTTAGATCCTACAATCAGTCCTCAGAGGTAAATTCCAATTACTTTGCCAGGAGGCTTTGAAGAATTTCCAAATCTGTTTGCAATGCAAGGATCTAGTACCTTAATTGTGAAATTTCATATTGAACTAATATTAAATGTAAAATATGCATAAAAAATATGTAAAAGATCAGCTACCAATCAGCTACCAAGATCAATAGGGGGATGCAAAATCACTGCTTTTGTTTATTATTGGTGTAAAAATGGGTAGTGGTGCATTATTCTCATTTTACAGGCCTGTGTCACTTCCCAGTGTTTTGCATCAGATGCTTGTGAAGGTTCTCATTCATCCAGGTCATGGTATATCTGTTGTATTCAATTAGATCAACTGGACTTGAAATGTAGTTCTTGAAGACGTTTCGCTAGTCATCCGACTGGCTTTCTCAATTCAGAATGACTTGTACAAGAATCTGTGGCAATTATGTACCCTGGAAAATCCCAATTAGCATATCACAGCCAGGTGTTAAGGGTGTGATTAGATAGTGGCTAAGAGGTGTTATAGGAACGCCCAGAGTAAGGTGTTAAAACAGCATTGTACATGGCAGACAGTTGGTGTCGAACCCCCCCACCTCTATTTAGGCTTGGTTTCTTTATTTTCACATAAATGGCCTCCTTAACACCTCTCTTGAACCAGTCACGTTCCTTCGCCAGTATGTTAACATTACAATCTTCAAAGGTATGTCCTTTATCCTTAAGATGCAGATACACGGCTGAGTCCTGACCCGAGGAATTGGCTCTTCTGTGCTGGGCCATACGTTGATGCAGTTGCTGTTTGGTCTCCCCCACATACAAATCAGAGCATTCTTCACTGCACTGCACTGCATATATGATGTCGCTTTTCTTGTGTTTTGGTATTGGGTCTTTCGGATGTACCAATTGCTGCCTCAGTGTGTTGTTCGGTTTAAAGCAGACAGGGATACGATGTTTTTTGAAAATTCTTCTTAATTTCTCGGAGACCCCTGCTACATATGGGATGACCATGTTCTTCCTCCTGTCTTGCTTTTCCCCTTCACTGTTGGTATTCGTGTTCTTTTCTTTCCTTCTACTTCTTTTGACAAAGGCCCAGTCTGGATATCCACAAGTTTTAAGGGCTCCTCTGAGATGTTTCATTTCTTTAGCCTTCGCCTCTGTGCTAGTGGGGATGTTCTCGGCTCTGTGTTGCAGGGTTCTGATGACACCCAGCTTGTGATCTAAAGGGTGGTGGGAGTCAAACATCAAATACTGATCTGTGTGTGTTGGTTTTCTGTAAACCTCTACTTCCAGTTTACCATTTTCCTTAACTTCTACCAAGCAGTCCAAGAAAGCCAGTTTGTTGTTTTGGGGGGTGGACATGCCCTTTAAATAGTGGGCGTTGTATGGAGACCTCAATTACCCTTTAATAGTGACTCGTACATGAGTATCTATTATAAGGAAATATTACACTGTTGCTGCCATAATAATTGCATTCATATATTATAAAAAATATATGTAAACCATATGAGCATAATAAAAGTGCTGTGCTTTGAAACTTGAAGAATGAGGTCACTGCTTCAAAGAGCTTGATTTTTAAATTATTTGCAGAAGAAAAATAAGGGTCATGTGCCTTGTTCCTCTATTGTGTAAAGTGCCCATTTCATTTCATAAATCACCCCCCAACCCCAAAACTGCAATAGTTACACCTCTTTTTACTTTTTGGCCCTTCAAGTTAAAGTGGCCATAGATGGATTGATGATATCGGCAGAAATCGGCCACCCCAATAATTAAATCGGCCACCATGTACGGAGCAATAATCACCCGATATCGCAACTACTATGGCCACCTTTAGCAACTGTCAGTCATGTATATGACTATTGTCATCACAACTATGACTGAATATTATTCCCCTAGCTGTCTCCTCTGAGCATGGGCAAGCTAATTATGAGCCTAAAAAGCTTGGCAAGTAGGCAGAAACATTTGAGGTGCAGAGAGAAAAGATTGAAGATTTTGCTGCATAAAATACTATTAAAGTTTTATGGGGGAGGGTGTCATTAACCTATTTACAATTGAGGGGTGGAATCGCCTTTTAAGCATTATATTAAGTACTTATAACTGCTTTTTAAAGGGCATGTCCACCCCCAAAACTATAATCCCCCCCACTACTGGCCCCATTGTGTAGTGTAGTTTAATCCTTACCTCACATCCCAGCTCCATATGGTTCTCCTGTAGTCCCCCCCCCAAAGTCCCAAAAACTGCCCACCAGGAGGATAGCAGAGTCCATATAGGACTCTGCCTCCTACCTGGCCTCCAGGAGAAGTTTGGCATGCGTACTGCAGCCCTTCTCCTCCCTCCCTCCCTCCCCCCCCCAAAACCACCGCACCCACACCCCTCCCTCTCCCTCCCGATTAAGATTCCCTCTCCCTACCATAAAACCCATTTCACCAAACATTCCCCCTGTCCCCCCAGCCCCAACCGCTATGTTAGTAATATCAGAAAATGCCCAAAACTTTACTTACCTTCCCTCTTGCCTCCGCCGCACTGAACTCCCGGCAGCCGCGTCCGTGATTGGCTGCCGCTCAGCAAATCACAGACGTGACTGCCGGTCCCGCCCCTCTGCTTGCAGAGTGGGTGGGAGGAAAGAGGGAAGGTAAGTTTAGTTTTGGGCATAATCTGATAATACTAACGTAGCGGTTGGGGCTGGGGGGACAGGGGGAATGTTTGGTGAAAATTTTTTTTTAAGGGTGGACATACCCTTTAAGGCATGTTTTACAAGGATTCCAGAATTTTTTTTTATTGAAGGAAAACGTTAATTCACCTCTCCCTCCTCCAATCTGCTGTACTCAGGGTGAGGACCATCCTTGGGAATACAGCATATAGGGGGAGAGTGCCAATCTGGTTTAGCCCCGACCCTTCACTTGGTTTGTGAGCCAATCAAAGAGATGACACACACTCTGCTAAAGGAACCAACCAGTTAAATTGGTTTAAATTTGTAAGTTGGTAGAGATATATTAAGTTTTCCTTAGATGAGTATTGGATAAATTGTGTAAGGAGTGAGATTATGGGGGATTGTGGGAGGGTTGGCAAAAAAAACAGGGTTTATGTGGTTTTGCACTTTCGACTTCTGCTTCAGGTTCAGCCCCACATCTAACATTGACTTCACCTCTTTTAGAGTGTATTAGCAGCTGAATAAATGAGGGCCAACTAGTCAAACCATCAGAAACAGGCGATGTTTAATCTCCTGCACAGATTATCATGGCATAATAAGTATAATTTCACACTTTCTTCTTACTCAATATTTGTTTTTTGTCTTTACTGTTACATTAAATTCTTTGGACTGACAACTGACTCACTGGGAGGATTTTTATTTTCCTAATCAGATGTAGTTCTTTGGTAATTTATTTGTTGTACTTTTCTTTTCTTACATCTTTCTCGCCATGCGAATATATATATTTTATATCTTTAAAAAATATTCTTGTTTAATACCCTTTATTTACTGATTTACTATTTGATGTATTTAGACGCAGGGACCTTTGTGCACAGCTCCGGCAGTGGCAATTGAAAGTTATTGAGAATGTGAAGAGAGGGCAGCACAAGAAGTCTCTAGACAAGCTCTTCCAAGGCTTCAAGCCAGCAGTCGAGGCATGTTACTTTAATTGGGAGGAGGCATATCCTATCTCTGGAATTACTTACTGCAGCACAGACAAGAAGAATTCCTTCTGCTGGGTTAAAGCATTCCAGCAGAGAAGCTGTAGGCTACAGTGCACAGAGTCAGTGTGTGAAGGTGGTAGGGCACTGGGGCATGAAAGTTGTCAACTTCTTGGAGACAGATCACGTCAGTGCTGTCAGGAGATGTCTGTACGTCCCAAAGAACTTGTAGGCAAAAGAAAGGTTACCTCAGAAGTTCCACAGAGGGTCTTGAGGAGACTTTCTGCAGAGGGAGGAGAAAAGACTTTGTATAAATCTACAGCAAACAAAGCAAAAATTACAGCAAGTAAGTGTCTTACGAGCAAGCAAAGTGGCAAACGTCGAATGAGTAGTGAAGATAGCTCGCTAGAGCCAGATATGGCCGAAATGAGTCTGGATGACAGTAGCTTGGCACTTGGAGCTGAAGCCTGTAATACGTTTAGCTTTATAGAATCTCCTTTAAGTAGGAGATATCAAGACAACTTTGAGGATGAAGGGGGAGTTTATTATTCTGAAGGACTTGAACCAGTAGTCAGTGCAAGTGGTGCCGCATCTAAATCAGATGCTGATCCAAATGGGGAAGCTGTTGCTGCTGCTGTCAGTGGAGAAGAAGATCTGATTTCTGCAACAGAGGGAAAGAGTCTGAAACCTGAAGAGATTGGTAAAACTGGAGGTGGAGGAGAGGGCAAGGAAGTTGAAGTAGTAGAAGGAAGAGTGAAGGGAGAGGAGGAAGATGACTATCAGGCATATTACCTTAGTCCTCAAGAAGCAGCAAAGAATGAAGATGAAAAAGGAGATGAAGGTACAGAGGAAGAACAAGACATATTTGCTGGAATAAAACCTTTGGAACAAGAGAATCGAATGGAGGTAATTACACTTCATCCTGGTAACCTCACAGAAGCCAGGAATTTAATGGTTTCTATTTAAACTAGGCTAGAAGAGTCTAACAAATATTGGCCTTAATATTTAAAGCCACAGCTATCCAGTAAGATAAACTTGTTTTTACAGTGCTCATGCCCTTTAAATAAAAAAAATTCCATGTAATTATGTATATGGTAAATTAATATTGATTGATGGTTATTTGGTTAGCTGTTTTCGATGATTATTGTAGTGAAATCAATAAACTGTTTACAGAAGAATTTTACACACATTTGATCAACTTTTTTGTTGAAAAATAATGCAAGTTGTTTATTTTGAAAGTAAGAGGTAATTACAAAATATCAGCAAAGGTACATACAAAAACGTGAAAAAAACTTGCAATCGAGATTATGGGAATAGGAAGAAAACTTGAAAAGATGATGTTATTGGGAGATGTCTTTTCTTTTAGGATATAAAGCTATTCATATTAGAAAGAACAGTGCAAATAATATATGTTAATTAAAGGTGTATTTAAATAGCTTACGTTTACTGTTTATGACTGCTTTCTTGGGGTCACGTGGAAAACAAACCAGGGCGTTCAGGAAATAGCAGCACGTCTTACAACAGACCTACTTACAGTCCACAAACGAATACAAATTTCAAAGCTTTATAGATAATACGGCAGTGCAAACAAGGTATGAAAAAATTGCGCAGGTAGGCTACTCGACTGCAAACATATATTTGGATCAGTTCGGTTAAGTAAGCAATACAGGCAAAACAAAAAGGGAATATTTGGTCTTGTGCAAAGTGTGTTTGCATGATGTGGTCAAGATGTAAGAGGAAAAAAAAAAGGAAAATGCAAACCAATTTCCCAACCTAGTTTTGGGATAAGGCTGGATACACAAAGTAACAGTAATAGACCACTCACGTCAGGTCCAACCAAATTAGCTTGAAAAATAAAGTATAGGGAGCCAACAGTGACTACTATGTGTATGGACATCTGAACAATCCTCTCTATATTGATGATAGGGAGAGTGACCTTCTACAGATGTGGATACACCACAGATGAAATCCAGTGGAATTTGATCTGCCAGAAATTGGCATGATGTGTACCGAGTTTTAAAGGAGAACTAAACAAAAACATTCATACTCTATAATCTGAAAGCATAGCAGTTGCTTAGATTAGACTCCTACATTGTCATGTTTTCTGTCACTAAAACTAAAAATTTGTAATTTATGTTGGGTAAAATTTTATCATTGAATTGAATCCCCACATTTTAATATTTTGTATATCCATTTTGCAGCAATAGCACCTGTCTTTTAATTATGCACCAGTATAATACACTGTTTAGAAGGGATTTTAGCCTAGGGCAGTCGTTTGAACATGTTCAAGTTATTAAATAGACAGCAGTGCATTGCACTATTCAAATAGTGCAACTTCTTCCCAGAACCATTATCAATTAAGATTCCAACTATTGTATTGGCATCAACCCAACCCATTTTGAGGTGGTAATTGGTTAGGAGAACAATATAAGATGATTATGGCCAGGTTTTAGTTATCCTTTAACAGTATTCCTGGTCCCTGTTTAGCAACTACCAGCCTAATGCTACCAGAATCTTACTACTTAAAGGGCATGTCCACCCCCAAAACTATAATCCCCCCCCCCCCCCACTGGCTCCACTCTGTAGTGTAATAAAATCCTTAACTCACATCCCAGCTCCATATGGTTCTCCAGTAATCCCCCCCCAAAGTCCCAAAAACTGCCCACCAGGAGGATAGCAGAGTCCATAGGACTCTCCCTCCCGTTTTGGACTCCCACCCCCTAGCTCCAAACCCTTTTTATATAGTGTAGGGCTTAGTCCCCCAGCCCCAACCGCTATATTTGTAATGTAAGAAACTTCCCCGATCTTTACTTACCTTCCCTCTTTCCTCCGCCATTCAGCTCTACCGGCAGCCGCATCCCTGATTGGCTTCCTCTCAGCCAATCACAGACGCGGCTGACGGTCCCGCCCCTCTGCTTGCATTTTCGCAAAAGCAGAGGGCCGGGCAGTGCGGCGGAGGTAAGAGGGAAGGTAAGTAATATTTGGGGAAGATTCTTACATAAAAAATATAGTGGTTGGGGCTGGGGGACTAAGCCCTACACTATATTAAAAATTAAAAAGAAGGGTGGACATACCCTTTAAAGGATAAGTGCACTGTAAAATCAAGTTATGTTCATTTTGAAGCTGCCGCTTTAAAAAATATGTTGCCATATTTTTTTATTTTTTTTTACTTAGGCCCCTTCAGAGCCTACCTTTGTGCCTTGAAAGTTGCTGACATCTTGTTACTGGTTTGCTGAATGTTAATCTCCGCCCCTCTGAGATTCCCTCTGCTTTCTACTGCTTAAGTCTCAAACTATAATGCCGTGAGTTCCATGCATGTGCGCGGAATTTACAGGCATTACTGTTTGAGGCTGAAGCAGGAGAGTGCACGGAACTCACAGGCATTACCGTTTGAGGCTTAAGCAAGAGAAAGCAGTGGAAATCTCCCAAGTGGGTAGAGCTTAACATTCTGCAAACCAGTAAAAACTTGTCAGCAACTTTCAAGGCACAAAGGTAGGCTCTAGAGGGGCAAAGGTAAATAAAAATATAGCAAAAGTATTTTTAAAGCTGCAAGTTCCAAATGAACTTGATTTTCAGTCCACTTATCTTTTAATATTTTATTTTTGTGGTGTAGGTACTGTTTGGTATTTATTTAATTCCTGGTCAGAAAATACTATTGTGTTCTCATTTGACCATCATTTGGCATGTATACATGCATTTTAAATGCATTCCTCATACAGTTACAGTTCTTTCCTGAACAGAGTACAGTTCTTTCCCCGCACAAAGGCACTTGAAACCTGTGCAGGAATCTGGAAACAAACAGGACAAGTTCACCTCATGGTCATTAGATGGTTTATGGATTAGCCAGTGGGGTTCAGTGTAGTCTAGATGGGTAACTAATCATTCAAGACCCATGTCAAGATCTCTAGATCCATGGGTTGCCAACTTCATCACTTTTCTGCACACCAAGAACTGAACTGATTACGTATGAATTCACACAATTGAACCCATGTCTGTGGAGGTTTTTTCATTCAGTATCCCATACTATCCATAGTTTTATTTTTACTAATTTAATTGTAATTTAATATGAATGATATCAGTATTATCTTATTTACAGATACTATTTGCCTGTGCCGAAGCACTGCATGCTCATGGATATAGCAATGAAGCTTGTCGCCTTACTGTGGAACTGGCCCAGGACCTTTTGTCTAACCCCCCAGACTTGAAAGTAGAGCAACCTCCTACCAAGGTGAAAAGCATAATTGTATGTGTTAAATAATATGTCCGGGCACAAATGGCAGAATATGAGAATTTATTGGTTTTTATCCTAATAAAACATCTGCAATTTCCCTTTATTGTCAGCCTACATTCTTGAAGCTGCATGTATACTCAGCGGTGGTTGAATATAAAAAGGATATGAACACAGACTTTATACTAAATAAGACTTCTATCTCTTACCAGGGCAAGAAAAACAAAGTCTCAACTACCAAGCAGACATGGGTAGCTACCAACACTTTATCAAAAGCAGCCTTCTTGCTGACTGTGTTAAGTGAACGGCAGGAGTATCACAATCTTGCATTTTGTATTGGAATGTTTGCCTTGGAACTTCAAAGGCCACCAGCCTCCACCAAAGCATTAGAGGTATTTTGCTTTGTTTTCCCTGAAATTAGATAAAAATATAAAAGAGTGAAGCATTAAAGGTTAAAAATATATTCCATTTAGATGATTGTATTTTTAATACATCCCATTAGAAATCTAATAATCGGTTATCAGTTATCTGGGGTTGGTGCCAAAAGTACATTTGGCCATGTGAATGGTGTTTACACCAGGAGAGGATCTTGGGAAGAAAAAGGGGAGCAGCAACTGAAAGCATTTTAGTTATAACAGACCTCATTCTATGGGGAATCACCAGACCTCAATTGATTTTTAGACTTTAGCTTAGTCGGAAATCTATAGTTAGATAACTGTTTAAAAGACATAAGAACATTTGGTATTTTGTTTACAATTTTAAAAGGGTTAGCTAATATAAGTAGTAGCAAACAATAAGTTTGTGCCTAGGGATAAAGAGCCAAACAGGTGACCCACTGAATGACATAGTCTGTAGGGTCAGGTAAAGGTTTTTGCTGTAATAATTAGAATATGTAGCTGGTCAATGTATAATTTTAATTCGAAAATTGTTCGAAACTCACCTTTATAATTTATTCCGATACCTTTAGGTAAAACTGGCATACCAAGAATCAGAAATTGTGTCTCTTCTTAAAAAGATTCCATTGGATTGCAATGAAATGAACACTATTCGTGAGCGAGCAAAGGATTTAAGAGATGGTACTTTATGTGACTACAGGCCTGTCCTTCCTCTGATGCTTGCCAGTTTTATTTTTGATGTGTTGTGCACTCCAGGTAAACATATACATCTTATTAAGCAGAACATATTGAAGTAAAACAACAGTAGAGGATTTTGATATGCTGTTGAAAAATGTTCATTTTGTTGATTGCTCGTGCATTGCATTTGAGCGTTTAAGAATCTGCAAACTGAATGTATAAATAGCATATGTTCTTTTTATGAAAATAATTCAGATAAAAAAGAATAATTCTGCCTTATGACTAGAAATGCAGTGTATGTTTGTAAATTGATGTTTAAATAAAATTTGCAACATTATAACACGTGGATCTACATAGTTTCATTTTGTTGCAAGATTGAATGCAGTGCCTTCTACTTTGTATCTTTATATTTGACTTCTACAAAACACTTGTACATAAGGTTGTAATTATTTTTCTGGTTTACTCTCTTACAGTTGTTTCCCCAACAGGGTCTCGTCCTCCAAGCCGTAACCGCAACAATGAGATGCCTGGAGATGAGGAACTTGGTTTTGAAGCAGCAGTTGCTGCATTAGGTAAGTTACCAGCTTAACAAGTAACATATGTCCATCTAGTCCGACCTGATTTTATTACAGCAATTTCTCTATAGTGTACCTATAAGTAAATAAAGCCTTCACTATCTGAAGGTGAATAAAGCAGATTAATCCGGCTCCACATTTTTTATTTAAGGGCAATTATAGTGAGAAAATTGTTTTTTTTTAATTTCTTCTAATGTATCCTAAAAGTCATCCCATCCACCAGGGTACCTTTAGTTTCTTTAAATTCTACATAGTCCCCGAGATATAAGCCTTTTAATATGCTGTGATTTGTAGGAGCTGCTACACCTCATCTGTCACTCAAAAGCACACACCCACACAATCCAAAGCTCCCCTGCAGTACTGTCACACACTCTCTTACCCACACTATATGTACCATGTGCAACATATAGTCAAATGCTGTAGTGCTAAACACAATCAATAAACCATTAACCCAGCAATATGAGCATAACACACTATAAAACAGCCCCTCCCCCCAAAAAAAATCTTATATACATACAAAACCAGTGACTCAAATGGAACACTAATACAGTATATATAACACAGTAATACAGACTAAATACCAAACAAGACATACAGTGCAATCTATGAAATATATAGACTAAAGCAACTGAAATGTAACAGGACAACAAGCAGTGTCACTGTGTTTGTGAAGGTCTCACTACAAGCTGCTGTTACACTGACTCTCTCTTCAGTGATTATGATCTCCGCTAAGCAGGGGAGAGAAATGAACTTTAGGTAAAAAGTAAATAACAATTAGCAAAGTTAGAGAACAGGGAGAGTTCAGTAACTTACTTGTAAAGAATCTCAGCACCACTTGTCCTCCTCTCTCCCCCTGTGCCCCTCCCTTCAGCATATTGCTACTTTATTCCACACTTTGATTGCTTGCAGTCTATCTCTTAAAGGGAGGGGTCAACAGGATGTCAGCACTTCATTTAAAGTCCTTTCAACTGACAATGCTCGGACTCTGTATACAGCCCGTCACTGCTTGAGGGGGAGTAGACAGAGAGGGGAGGGGGTCTACACAGCTTGGTACAAACTTCTGCCAGTGTGAAGAAACGAAGCCACACAGAAACATGAAAGTAAGGCAGCTTATACTAAGTGATCTATACATTGTATACAGACAAAGTTTTTTTTTCACTATAGTTGCCCTTTAATATTCCAAATAAGCACTGACACTGATTCAGCTAGTAAAACAAAAAAAAGGGGGTGGTAGACAGAGACTCAACTGTACAGGCTATGCTGTGAAGGTTCTTTATTAGCAGTCCATGCGCCACAAAATGTTTCAAGTGTGCATAGTGACTGTGAAACAAACTTAAAAACTATTCACCAGGAAATTACATCATACCAGAAACCACATACCCCATCCCTTGTTCCTCCCATAGTAAGTCCAATCCATAAGGTTCGTACACACGTGCGATCGCGGGTCCCGACCCGCTACACACGATGTGTACGAACGTTCGTTTCGCACGATAATCGGCCCGTGTATGGGCCCTTTATCGGCCAAAACGGACGTTCGTTCGGAGATCCGCCAAGTTGGTCGCTCGCCGATCCCCGTCCAATAAAGGGCCCATGCACAGGTCAATTATCGGCCGAAACAAACGTTCATACACATCGTGCGTCGCGGGTCGGGACCCACGATCGCACATGTGTACGAACCTATAGTCTTTGGATGTACTCTGTGAAGTAACCACTAAGTGTCCAAAAGTCTTTGTGTCCCATATTTTTTTGTTACGAAAAATCCCATTGTGTTCTAAAGATTATCCAAGAGGTAGATACTTTACTAGAAAAAACACCTTAGTGAAAAAGCATAACGAGTTAAAAACACAATATAAACTCTGACTATCTCAGAAACTGCCCATTTGGGCCTATCCAGACAAAGAAAGAGTCTCTGACCTCATTAATGTACTTATTTCTGTAATTGCTGTTCCTAAATACTATTATCTTACCACATTACTGTGTAGCAGTCTTTAATATTACCACTCCTTCTGTGGTATTCTAGCCCAAACATTAGTACCTGCAAACGGGAAAATAAATGTCAATAAAATGATATTATAAGAAACATGCATTACAATGTTCATTCATTCCTTTTGAATGTTGGGTATTTAGTTTATTAATCCAAAAGAACTCCCGTTGCAATAATAAATTTGTAACATCTCCTCCCCTGTTGGGTCTAGTCACTCTTTCCAAGACCAACAATTTAAGCTGTGTTTGGTTATGTCCTTTTTCCAGGGGAAATGTCACGACCCCGTCTTATCTGTATATGTGTGCGGTGTACAGTTCCTGATGTATCCGCGGTGCTCCTTAATCCTATCTGTAATCGGTCTAGAAGTTTGCCCGACATAACCCATGCCAAATGTTGCGACATTTCCCCTGGAAAAAGGACATAACAAAATGCACCAGAGAGTTTATTATATGGCCCATTAATATATTTGTACACAGTGATTATAACCCTCCCACAATCACCACTTCTCCAATTTAAATAGCCATACAGGGCTGTATGACTAGGCAAATAATATGTTTGGGTATACTTTGCTTTTTGGGTCCCATTGCATTATAGTGTTTCGCCTAATTTCCTGGAATTTTTTTCTAAAGTAATCACAAACATTTCTCATTCAATAGTTGTATTGATACATCATAGAAGAATACATTTTATGTACATACTTTCTGTGCACGGGTGGTGTTATGGTTTATGTTTTTTTTCCATGATCTGAAGGCTTATTAAGTTTAGACCTCATTTTATTTGTTAATTTAACATAAACCAGTGGACTTATTACTTGAAATCGCTGGGTTAAAGGATTCATTTTTCCTTATTAATTCAGGAATGAAGACAACAGTAAGTGAAGCTGAGCATCCTTTGCTTTGTGAGGGTACAAGGAGAGAAAAAGGCGATTTGGCTCTTGCCCTAATGATTACCTACAAAGATGATCAGAACAAGTTAAAGAAGGTACAGTATTTAGCTTGTTTGACATGATCATGGTTCTGCTTAAACATTAAAATGATGATGTGGCTTTGATAACCTGGTGTTCTTATTTAGATTTTAGACAAGTTGTTGGATCGTGAAAGTCAGACCCACAAACCACAGACACTGAGCTCCTTCTACTCTTCCAGCAAACCTACAGCTGCCAGTCAGAAATCCCCATCCAAACATGCCTCTCAGTCTAACGCATCTATCCTTATATCAGGTGCTCCAGCTGCTCATCAGCAGCAGGGAGTGACCAATGCAGTTCACGGAGGCCTGGGCGAAAACTTTACAGAGAAGAGCACCCAAGGTAACATTTACCCAGTCTCATTTATATAGTAAAATAGGAGTTGTATGATTTACTTAGTATTATTTTATTTAGTAATGAAGCTGGAAATTTTATAGCTATAAGAATTTTGACACAAATGTTTGTGCAATTTACAGACAACACACAGAGATCAGCAGGGGAGCCTTCAGGGGAAGCACCAGTCTATAAAGAAGGGAAGGTTCCAAGCCGCCTTGCTCTGGGAAGCCGAGGTGGATACAATGGGAGATGCTGGGGCTCTCCTGTACGGCAGAAAAAGAAGCATACAGGTAAAATGATATCAGTAATACACATAAAGCAGGTCTCATACCTTAATTTGTAAGTACTGTCTGTGCTATGGATAATATTCAGCAAAAAGAGGTGCCAACTGTTACTTCCTAACTGGGGAGGCTTGCAAGGCATGGGATAATGTATTGTAGTTACAGAGGAGAACAAAATCAAAACTTAGTGCAATAAAATATTTTCCCTGATGACTCCACACACACTTCATTTATTAACCTCGGAACCACACAGAACATGTTAACCTAATTATGTTTGATTGCCTATAGTTTGCCAATTACGGTGATTGGAAAGTAGTCCTATAATACTAGCTGCTTTGTCTGACAGAGTTTGTCAGAAGGTGGTTTTGCAAGCAAGCCCCAGGGGCACTTCTAAGATTTTTGCTGCCTGAGCCAAACTTTTGGATGCCACCCTTGATTATTTCCAGGCGTGGCACAAAGCTTTTGTGTTAAGGGTGTTGCTTTGATAGTGGGCTTGGTTTCAGCATGGCTAAGTTGTTACCATTTTGAAACTCTTTTCACATAGGTGTTTAAACAGTTCCTCAGACAGTCAATTAGAAATAATGTAAATTACTAGAAACCGATATTACATCCCTTTCTCAAACAGCTTGTGTTGCCACTACCATATTGCTCCTTTCAGGTTTTCGTTGCTCAAATCAAAATAACTTATTTTATAGCCTGTGCTATACGTGATGGTCCAACTGTTACAACACATTAGATATGCCATACTTTTGGTAGTATAAAAGATTTTAGACAAAAGATTTGTAAGCCCGCCACCACGTCAAGGTCGGCCCTAACTAACCCAACTTGTCTAAGCTTGCCTAACAAACTAAAGCTAACCTAACCATATAAAATGATTTAAAGAACATCATACCTGTTACTATGGAAAATTCTTTTTTTCTCTTACAGCCTTAGGGGGACCCAGAAACGCAAGGGTTAAGTATCTTTCTCCAGGAGCGGACACTTTAAAAATTGAAAGACTGAGGCTCCAGTGTTCCTTCCCTTTAGTTAAGTGTCCGCTTCAGGAGTAAGGACCTCTCCACTGCTGTTCCTGGATTCCATGACTGCAAAGGAGCTGGTGGATTTCAGGCTCCACCGGCTCCCTACATGGGAGTAGCATCCAGCAGAGGTCATCCTCATGCTGATGCTGCGGAAGGGCTGCCATCATGACCCTCGGGTCAAAAATGATCAGACCCCCCCTTCTGCCTTAGTGGGTAACCAGCGGACTGACACTGCTTCCCGCTCCACTCTGCATTTACCAGGCTGAGGGGATCGCGGCTTCAGTCTGACTGGCGGGGCGGGACTTCCTCCTTCCTTCTCCTGGGCTACACTCGGGGGCGGGACTTCCGGCTCTCCCTCTCCTTCAGCACCAGTAGCTGCTATCGGCAAGACAGCTAACTGCCTGCTCCTTTTTCTTCCCTTTTCTCTTCCTTGCTGTTTTGCCTGCCTCCTTGGCCTCTTCTGTCTCCGTCTGATTCCCAGACCACACCCCCCCTTTTCCCTTGGGGGATCTGTGACTCAGGCCCTATTTGCCCCCTTTTTCTTCAAGGGACCCCTCTTCTTTTCAAAAAAAAATGTAAAAAATGTTTTTTTTTCTTTTCTACTGTCTTTTCAAGCCAGTCATGTCCAACAAGGAGAAGTCCTCCTCCAGATCAAAACCAGCCAGATCTGCCCAAGCGATATCCTACGTTTGTGCTTTATGCCAGACTAAGTTGCCAGCCACACTATGTGGGCCATGCAGTGCAAACCAAGACCTTCAGCCTGCGACTAGCAGTCAGGAACCCCAGTGGGCAAAAACCCTTCGGGCTTCCATTGATGCTATACAGAATCCGCCGTCGGGGTCGGTTTTGTCGGTAACCCCCCAGGAGTCTGAGCCAGTCTGGGCAAAATCATTAACTTATTCTATCTCCCAGGTTCTACCGTCGGTTAGTTCCACCGGAACGGAAGCCGGGCCGCAAAGAGCTGCCAGATCTTCAGACCCCCCAGTAGCCCCTTCAGTGGAAGAGAACTCTGTGGAGGAAAGGGAGGAATAGGAAGAAGGAGAACTGGACTCCTTAGCTACTGAACACGAAGTTCAGACCACCTTCACACCAGAGACCATTGACGATCTTATTAGATCAGTCTTACAGGTGCTTAACATCCGAGATCCAGTTGAACCATCAGACCCATCCAAGTCCTTGTTCAGTCGCCCAAAGAAAACAACAGCAACTTTTCCTTCTTACGATCAGTTGGAACAGATCGTCTTGGAAGAATGGGCGTCTACAGAAAATAAATTCCACCATTCAAGTAATTTCCAAATGATGTTTTCTTTTCCCAAGTCGGACGTACATAGGTGGTCCACGCCACCAGTAGTCGACCCCCCAGTGGCGAGACTTTCCAGGGCCACAGCCATTTCTCTGGCTGAGGCAGCCACTTTCAAGGATCCCACAGATAGGCGACTGGAGGGATTCTTGAGGACATCGTTTGCAGCGTCTGGTGCGGCCCTCCGCCCCACATTTGCCTCCGCATGGGTGGCCAAGGCTATGGAAGCCTGGCTAGACCAACTTTACCTAGCAGTGGCCAAAGAATCCTCTGACAACCACCTAATTGACATTATACAATAGTTGTCGGATGCAGCCATATATATCGGAGACGCGGCCTTGGAGTCTAGCAGACTTATCGCCAGATCGTCGGTGGCCAGGCAATCCTTATGGCTTAAAGCCTGGGCAGCGGATCCTGCATCCAAGAAAGCTCTCACCAACCTACCCTTCTTGGGGCACCTCCTGTTCAGACCTGAACTGGAGAAGATCATCGCCCAAGCCACAGGAGGTAAAAGTACCTTCCTTCCGCAGAACAGAACCCGTCGCTTTCCAACATTTCGGCGTTCATCATCCTTTCGCCCCTCAAGAGTCCCCCGTCCCCCAAACCGTGTGCAGCCAGAGGCTTCCAATGCCTTTCCAACCCAGCAGGGACAAAGACCCTTTACTCCCTGGCCTTCCAAAAGAGGAGCCTTTAAAACAGGTGGAGACAAGAACAAACAGGCATGACTATCTTCTGCTGCATTACATCGGAGGTCGCCTTTGTTTTTTCTGCAAGGAGTGGCAACTTCCGTCCACAGACACCTGGACTATAGATGTTTTGACCAACGGCTACCAAATAGAATTCTCTCCCCCTCCTCCTCCTTGTTTCTTTCCTTCTCGCATTTTAAGATGTCCAAGCTGCCAAAAAGCTCTCAACAATTGCGTTCTGTCTCTTCTCCAGGCACGGGTCGTAGCCCCGGTTCCAAGAGATCAGAGATTTTTGGTATTCTACTCAAATCTCTTTCTGGTACAGAAGAAGGACGGAGCTTTTCCTGCAGTCTTGGACCTAAAAGAACTCAATGTCTATGTGCAAAAAGTCAGGTTCAAGATGGAATCGCTGCGATCAGTGATACTGGCAATCGAACCAGGCGACTACCTCGCTTCCCTAGATATTCAGTGTATCTCCACATTCCCATCTGGACCGGTCATCACCGTTTTCTCAGATTTGCCATAGGTGACCGGCATTTCCAGTACACGCCCCTTTCCATTCGGCCTAGCTTCAGCGCCGCGGGTATTCACCAAGGTCATGACCGGTCAGTCTTTTTTCGGCTTCTGGGAATCTTTATACTCCCTTACCTCGATGACCTATTAATAAAGCGGCATCCTTCGAGTTAGCGCAACAACATGTTTCTCAGTGCATGACAGTCCTCTATAACTCCTTCGAAACGAATGATTTTCCTTGGGATGTTATTCGACACAGCCATCCACAAAATCATCCTTCCCCACGACAAAATCACATCACTGAAGAGGCTGACCATCCAGGCTCAGACCAACAAACAAATCTCAATTCGACAAGCGACTAGTAGGGAAGATGGTGTCATCGGTGGAAGCAGTTCTGTACGCACTTTTCCATCTGCGCCCCCTCCAGAGATACCTTCTTCACTGTTGGGACAAATCCCGACAGTCTTTGGACTCTTGGATCCATCTCCCGCATCTGGTTTAGTCTTCTCTAACCTGGTGTGGACCTTGGAGAACAACTTGGCGTTGTGCAAAACTCTTTGCCTCTCCACGTGGACGGTGATGATGACGGACTCCAGTCTCCAAGGATGGGGAAAGGTATGCAGCTTTCAGAAAGCCCAAGGTCTTTGGACCAAGGAAGAAACCCACCTATCTATCAATGTCCTGGAGTTACGAGCAATATTTCTTGCTCTGTCTCTCTGGACAGACCTGCTGACGGGCAAGAATGTCCGCATACAGTCGGAAAATGCCACGGCGGTGATATACATAAATCATCAAGGGGGCATGAGAAGCGATATGGCGATGGCAGAAGCACACCGTATTCTAACCTGAGCAGAATGTTACATACCAACACTGTCGGCAATATACATACATACATACATACATACATGGAGTCCTCAACACGGAGGCCGATTTCCTCGGTCGAGTCCCCTTCGATCCAGGAGAATGGGCTCTCCATCCGGAGGTGTTCGAGGAACTGACACAGAGATGGGGGACACCAGACATCGACTTGATGGCCTCTCAAGACAAGTTCCAACCTTTTGCGCCAAGACAAGGGACCCTCTGGCGGTCTTCGTAGATGCTCTGGGTGTACCTTGGCAATTCCTCCTGGTCTACATCTTTCCACCAACACCTATGATACCCAGGGTTCTAAAGAAGATAAAACGGGAACAAGTTCCAGTACTTCTCATCGCCCCTCGGTCGCCAAGGAGAGCTTGGTTTTCAGATCTGCTCTCCATGTCGGTCGGGTAACCATGGTCACTCCCACTGCGACCAGACCTGCTTTTACAAGGACCCTTCCGACATCCAGATCTTCAGCGCCTCCATTTAACAGCGTGGCAGTTGAGTCCACCATACTGAGAAGACGAGGGGTACTGTTATCAGCGATACCTACTATGTTAGCGGCTAGAAAACCATCTTCATCTAAGGTCTATTATAGGATCTGGCAAAAGTATGTAATGTGGAGCTCATTCAGGGGTTTCCCTCCATCCAGATTCGTTCTATCTAGAGTCCTTAGTTTCCTTCAAAAAGGATTTGCTGGTGGTCTTTCTCTCAGTGCTCTCAAGGGTCAGGTATCTGCTCTTTCTATATATTTTCATCGGAAACTTGCGAGCAGAAAGGATATCCAGACTTTCTTACAAGGAGTAGCTCATTTGCGTCCTCTGGTCCATATTCCAGTCCAACCTTGGGATCTGTCATTAGTTCTCAGGACTCTTAAGAAGCTGCCTTTTGAATCGTTATGATCATCTCGTCTTTCCATATCAATCAGGAAATCATTGTTCCAGCCTTCTTTCCGAATCCGTCTTCTTCCAAGGAGCGTGGTTTGCACTGTCTCGACGTAGTGAGAGCTCTGAGGATCTACATTGCACGGAAGGCATCCGTTCCACTCAGGCTTTGTTCATTCTTCTTGATTCCATTCTTCTTGATCAACCATTGTACGCTGCTACTTGGCAGTTGGAGACGTCCTCCCTTGCGGGTTACGGCTCACTCTATTAGGGCTGTTGGAGCCTCTTGGACGGCTCGCCATGGTGCCTCGGTGGACCAGATATGTCGGGCGCCAACTTGGTCTTCCATTCACACCTTTATCAAATTTTATTGCCTTCAAGTTTTTGCAGAGAAGGATACAGCCTTGGGCAGCTCTATTCTTAGAACTGCGGAGGCCTAATGTTTTTTTGTGTGCCCACCCTGACAATTTCAGGACTTTGAGACGTCCCCTGCATTCCTGGGTCCCCCTAATGCTGTAAGAGAAAAGGGGATTTTTATGTTTTACTCACCTGTAAAATCCTTTTCTCTGAAGCCGTAAGGGGGACCCAGGTACTTCCCTCCCTATTGTTGACAGGATTATCTTGGCTTGTTGCCTGTTAACTTTTTCTTGTTTATTCTACTATCTATTACTTCTTTGTTTTGCTTACACTTCCTCTTTGAAACCAACTGGAGGAGGCTTCCGGTGCTCAGAGTGTTATAGCTGAGGGGAGGAGCACTGGAGCCTCAGTCTTTCAATTTTTAAAGTGTCCGCTCCTGGAGAAAGTTACTTAACCTTGTGTTCCTGGGTCCCCCTTACGGCTTCAGAGAAAAGGATTTTACAGGTGAGTAAAACATAAAAATCCCCTTTTCTTGTCTGGTCAAGGAAAAACATTTTTGTCACCACTGCCTGTCTACCGCCTTTCTTCTTCAGTTCAGGGGTGCCGCTTGAGACAAATGTCTCACTTTGCCTAATGGTAGAAGTCGCCCTGGAAAGCCCAATTATGTGCATTAAGGAGAGGTATACTCATGTAGTACTTGACTGCTTTCTGTTAATAACTGAATGTTTTCAAGCTCCTCCCCATCCCAGTCATTAACATAACATCTTGAGTTTCAGAGGTGGGGGAAGCATCAGTGAAAATGACTGTGGGAGGAGCCAGAAAGCAGTCAGTTACTGAATTAATACAATTCTACTTTAATTTGTACTATTGTGCAATTACCTTTTAACTTTTTATTCTGTACCCAGTGCTGGATTTCTCCCAGCCATGCAGATAGATAGTTGATTTTACAGCAAGAATCGGTGTTCAGGAAACCCTAAGGGTGAGGACACACATCAACGCACCAAGCGTGCACGCTTCCGCGTGCGTTATCACACGCGTTTGCATGTGCGCGTTATATTTGCGCTCGCACTTTCGCTGTAAAGAGAAAACGCAAGCGATTGCGCTAAAAATGCTCGCCGCAAAACGTGAACGGACCCGCAATCACATGCGCATCGGATATCGCAGGAACATTCGCGTTCCCGTAACTTCCATGTTACCGAAAACCGCGGGCGCGAACGCAAAATGCCTACGCGAACTGTATCGTTTACCAGGCAGAGCTGACTGGGTCTTTGACCAGACAACCTGATTGCAAATGAATACAGATACACCAGCAGCAGATAACCCCACTAGTATTGAAAGTCATGCGGTCGGGGCACGTTCATGCACATTGTGCATCGCAGGTCAGCCTCTATGATTGCACATGTGTATGAACCTTTAGTACATTTTGCTTTAAACTCTCACTTTTTTCCCTTTTCCCCTCTTTTCCCCTTTTCCCCTTTGTTATCTTAATGATGTAAGCTTTTTAATAATTACTACTCTGACCTGATTAAAAGCTTTAGTCTATAAAAAAGTATAATAGTACTCTACTTTCTACTCCAGCTCAGTGTGACCGTCTAAAACTGTGGTGCAACTTTTCCCTGATCAATTCATCCCTGTGAAACTGTTTCTAGTAATATAGATCATTAGCTGTTTAGTTCCTTATTAACAGATGTAATTGGAAAAGGCTGTCAGGGAGATGTTATATAATAAGCTAATGGCTAAAAAGTTAAACCCACGCTTCTTGATGTAATATCGGGTAGTTTTTTCACTACTTTGTATAGTTACAAACATAACAGCATTACAATTGTGTTACACAATTTCTCTGAGCCATGGACCAATGAATGTTTAGACAATATAAAGAAGCGGTATGTGCCAAATCACTTAATATTTGTTATTAAGGCAGTTATGTCCTTAGAGCCCTTCATATAAATCACGTGCATTAAGGTCTTTCTTACAATGTTGGAATTTCAGTCCTGTTTCCACTCAGAGGTACCTAGTCAGTTATCAGAAATATCTCCTGAGGTTAGAGTTAATTATGGGGTTGTCTATGAAGACCATGTTATTGACTCTAGTCAGGATTACATCATGGAAATCGGATATTTGATTGATTGGTCAGGTTTTAAACTTCCATCTGACACCATATGCCAATGACGTGCTGCCAGAAACCTTTAATTGCTTATTAACTGTGAAGAAGGAAGAGAACCTGTGTGAGTTATTAAATTGTAATTAAATTGACATATTGTGCTGAAATCTAAATTAAAATTTCAGGATTCAGTTATTATTCACTGTTTTTGTGTTCTAATTTGTCACATTGTTTTTGTGTTCATCATTCAGGTATGGCTAGTATTGACAGCAGTGCTCCAGAAACAACTTCAGACAGTTCTCCAACTCTCAGCCGTCGTCCACTCCGTGGTGGTTGGGGTGCAACCCCTTGGGGAAGGGGGCAGGATAGTGACAGCATTAGCAGTTCTTCTAGTGATTCCTTGGGATCATCATCTTCCAGTGGCAGTAGGAGAGCCAGTGGAGGAGCACGAGCGAAGACTGTTGAAGTTGGCCGGTAAGGCAAATCATTGGTCTCTGCATTTTGATTACCATGGTTTAAGCTGTACTTCAAACCTTAATCATTTGTGCTATTATATTTGCCAAGGTACAAGGGTCGACGCCTTGAAAGCCATGCTCCCCATGTTCCTAACCAGCCATCTGAAGCAGCTGCACATTTCTACTTTGAGCTGGCTAAAACCGTCCTTATTAAGGCTGGAGGAAACAGCAGTACCTCTATCTTCACCCATCCATCATCCAGTGGTGGACACCAAGGGCCTCATCGCAATCTGCACCTCTGTGCCTTTGAAATAGGACTCTATGCCTTGGGGCTGCACAATTTTGTATCTCCCAACTGGTTGTCTAGGACTTACTCTTCCCACGTATCTTGGATAACAGGTGAAAATCATTTATAAGATATTTATGGAATGATCATAGGCCAGTTTAGCATTAAAGTACAGCTCAGGTGTAATTCAATTTTTAAACAAAAATTAAGTAATTCCCATGTAATATTGACCATAATAACTTAACATTAAAATTGCTATAGGAGGACGAAAACTCAATATAAACATAACAAGACAAAGCAGGAATATAGCACTCTGTAATCCTGTTCTATTTTTCTGCAAGTTGCTTCTGGACTACATGTTAGCCTATTGTAATATGTAAATGTGAGCCAGCTCCATTGGAATAGTTGCATCATCTCTCATTGGGCCATATGCCAGGAAAGCTGGTCTGCACGTGTGCAGCTTCCAGAGGAGAAAAGGGAAAACTCTAGCCTCATCGACATTCACAAAGGCTTTACTCTGTTAACAGTACCCCATATTCCCGCATAATTTTTTGTTTTTTTGTTGGGCTATTCCTTCCCTGAAAAATAATCCAATAATAGATTCTGCCTGTCTTACTTTGCTAGCGGACGTACATAATTATATTCATTTATAGTAATAGCCTTTTAAAAATCAAAATTACATTTGTTCTGGTTCTCATGTGAGGAATCAATTTAACTTTTTAGACTTGGGCTTCATGTTATGGTTCCATAAATGGGGCTTTATGGAATCTAGATCATTCTTACTCTGCATTTTTCCATACATGCATTTCTATTTAAACATAGAAGTGGGAGCTGTCTTAAATTATCCTATGTAATAGTAGCATTGCTTTCACAATGTGATAAAACTGCTTTCCAGGCAGCCATAATAATCTGCTACTTCTGTTTGTCAGTGGGCAATGGAACATATTGATCATAGAACATATAAGCTTCCACCCACTTATATACATTAAACATTCCCTGAAATTGAATTCCAGTTACCTTACTTCAATTCCTAATATTTAGTGATTTAATGTTGATAAATTAATATATTCATACCTCCTGCTGGAGTAGCATGTTATGGTGCAGACAGCTTTTATCTTTTCTTTTTCAGGACAAGCCATGGAGATCGGAAGTGCAGCTTTGAACATATTAGTGGAGTGTTGGGATGGGCATCTCACTCCACCCGAGGTGGCATCTCTTGCAGACAGGGCTTCCCGTGCCAGAGATTCCAATATGGTCCGTGCTGCAGCTGAACTAGCTCTCAGCTGTCTTCCACATGCACATGCTTTAAACCCAAACGAAATACAGAGAGCTCTGGTCCAGTGCAAAGAGCAGGTGTGTATTCTCTTTATCTTCATATACATTACCAGTTTTTGAATAATACTATATTTTTATATTTGGTGAAAGTTTTGCCAAAGGAAGGTAACAAAAGTCTGACACAGAAAGTGAAGCTTTTCTGACCCTATATCCTATGCACAGTGCTTTTTGATTTAAAGGGCATGTCCACCCCCAAAACTATAATCCCCCCAACTACTGGCCCCACCATGTAGTGTAGTTTAATCCTTACCTCACTCCCAACTCAATCTGGTTCTCCTGTAGTCCCCCCAAAGTTCCAAAAACTGCCCACCAGGAGGAGCAGGTCCATATAGGACACTGCTGCTACCTGCCTCCCGGAGATTCCAGCCATGCGTGCTGCAGCCCTTCTCCCCTCCCCCTCCCTCTCCCTCCCGTTCTACTATCCTCCCCCTAGCATTAAACCCCCTTAATATTCTGCTTCCCCATGTCCCCCACCCCAACCGCATGTTTTGTTTTTTTTAAAAAGCTCCCCAAACTCTTACTTACCTCTCCGCTTTCCTCCGCTGCACATGAATGACCGGCAGCCGCGTCCGTGATTGGCTGCCGCTCAGCCAATCACAGACGCGACTGCCGGTCCCGCCCTCTCTTGCATTCTCGCAAGCATAAGGGCCGGCAGTGAGGCGGAGGATCGAGGGGAGGTAAGTAAGAGTTTGGGGAGCTTTTTAAAAAAACAAAACATGCGGTTGGGGCTGGGGGACATGGGGGAGCAGAATATTAAAAAACGATTTCAGGGGTGGACATAGCCTTTAAGGATGCATCCACTGTGCACCAGTATGAAACATTTATCTGTTTGGTGCCTACATTGCACTTTATCAAGTGTGAAATATATATTGCTGTATCTTGAGAAAGCACCTTTCTCTGTAGACACCGATACTTTGGCTAATAAACAGAAGATTTTCTAGACTGATATATTGTGAGTCTATTTTCTTTGTGTACCATATACTGCATTCATCTGTAGTTACATCATTACACACCCGGCACAGTTTGTGCACATAGTGCAAATCCCTATTTCCTGCATTGCTTTATGCCTTAACACTTAAGTTCCTTTATTTATTTATTTTATTTTTTGGTTAAAGCTTTGCAGTGAAACGGTCTCCAGTTTCTTCACAATCATTTTGGTTATGGTGTTAATTTAATGAGATGATTGTGGGTCTTGGTTGACATATAAGTTAGTAGCTATTATTGGCACACTCTCAAATAAATAGATATAAAAATGGATAGAGGTCATTTTAAAGGTAGGAGTGTGCTCTTATAATAAAGGTCACTTGTATGGAGACCACAGTTCCCCTTTAACAATGTGAAACTTTAGGCCTGACAAAGCTTACCACACTGACACTGTCATTTACAGTCAAAGCCATGAGCTTTGGAATGGCATTTAATTTGTGTTTCTTGCTAAACAAATAAACGCTATATTTGATCAAATAGAAGTCTTCTCTGTGAAAAGCACTATTCATAGGTAGGCTCACATCTTACGACCAATATAGCTAATGCATTAAAGTATGTATACAAAACGTTGGTAGCTTTTGAGAATTGTGGGGGAAATGGGTTTCCTTTGTATATTCCGAGCAAGACAATAAGGAGGAGATGCTTTGGTGGTGTTAAAATGAGTGTAAAACCCACACTACCTAATGTAATATTGGGTTAGGGTGCATTTTAAACTCCTTATAAAGGGGCATGCACAACTTCCAAAATGTATTTTATGCTACCATGAAGTGTGAATCCGACACAAGCACCGGTGCTCCTTACTTCGTCTCCTGCAATGCAGTAAGTGTTGCAAAGTGATTACATATACAATGCCCGGTACATATGGCCCTTAACTGAAACATGTAGCCTTCTTTCAACTTTGGGTTGTTTTCAGCTTTGTACTTCCTTCTCAATATACATTATGCCACAAATGAGTACACCCCTTAATTTTTTAACGAGTATATTAGGTTTCGAACGTACATGCATTATTTTTCAAGTTTTTCACTCTTAAAAAAGAATGCATGTACATTATGTATTGTAAGCAGAAAAAAACACTTTTTGCAAGCATAGATCTGCATGTGCCTCCCTGTATACTTACCTTTCAGTTGGACTTTAAAGCGTGGGTGCTGCAGGATCTGCAAGCTTAAGAATTTAGGAGCCGACTGGACTCTCTCTTTGTGTTTGGAGAATATTAGTTACATTGTTTCATGGGACAATACTGAAGATATGACACTGCAATGACATATGACAGATACAATGTAAAGTAGTCAGTGTACAGCTTGTATAAGTGTAAGTTTCCTGTCCCCTCAAAATACATCATTACACAGCCATTAATGTAAAAATAACTGGTAACAAAAGTGAGTACACAAGTGAAAAATGTCCAAATTGTGCCCAATGTGTCAATATTGTGTGTGACCACCATTATTCCCACTAGAGCTTCACAGGTTGCCACTGGAATCCTTTTCCACTACGTCACGGAGCTGGTTGATGTTAGAGACTTTGAACTTCTCTACCTTCCGTTTGAGAATCCCCACAAATACTCAATAGGGATAAGTCTGGAGACCTGCTTGACCAGTCCAGCACCTTACCCTCAGTTCCTTTAGCAAAGCAGTGGTCGCCTTGGAGGTGTGTGTTTGGGGTCTTTATTATGTTGGAATACTTCCCTGCATCCCTGTTTCCAAATGGAATGTCACAGTACATGTTGGTGTTCATTGTTTCCTCAATTAAAGGGATAGTTCACTCAAAGTGAACAATTACTTTACAGCATTAATTGAAGTACGGGAGATAAAGGAGGCCTTATCTCCTGTTCTTCAATTCATTTAGAAGCCAGGGGGTGAAATTTACCTTGTGAAAATTCCACTGCTGGCTCCACTGACAGGTCCCGCCACTTCTGCCTTCAGTTTAACTAAAGCGTGCATGCTCGATAATGTGCACTATAGTTAAACTGAAACCGGAAGTGGTCGGGACCTGTCAGTGGAGCCGGAGGTGGATCGTGCCCAAAGCAAATCTCACTCCGTTCGTCCCTGACTCCTAAATTAATTGAAGAATGGGAGGTAAGACATAACTCCTTAACCTTTACTCCTTTTCCTTCTTCAATTCATGCAGTAAAGGAATAGTTCAATTTCTGAGTGAACTATTCCTTTAACTGGTTCATGGTTTCCTCGAATAACTGGTTTCTGCTTCTCACGCTTGACTTCATCTGAACTAAATAAATTTATCTTGGCCTCATCAGACCACAGGACATGGTTCCAGTAATCCATGTCCTTAGTCTGCTTGTCTTCACCAAATTGTTTGCGGACTTTCTTGTACATCATGTACAGGCTTCTTTCTGGGGCAACAGCCATGCAGACCAATTTGATGTAGTGTGTGGAGTTTAGTTTAAGCACTGGCAGGCTGAACTCCTACCCCTTTACACTCTGCAGCAATGGTGGCAGATCCGAAATCCAGGATGGTCATCATCCCAATTGGGTAAAAACTGCTTTTATTAGAACTTGTTAAAAATGGTATCAAAAGTGTACACCATCCATAATGCTATAGGGTAGGACGATGAGGAGGTTAAAGAAGACAGGCGTGAAGGAATGGTAAGCCTTAGCCTTTACGCGTTTCGTGACCATGTGTGTCACTTCCTCATAGCAATGATGGAAGCACTCATATGTCTTTTTGTTAAACACAGCCTCTGGATATAATGCTGAGCATGTGCATTTAACTTCATGGTAGTCCATGGCGAGGTCTGAGTGGAACCTCCCCTGTTAAACCGATGTTTGACCATGCTGCAGCTCAGTGTCAGGGTGTTGGGAGACATCTTATAGCCTAGGCCATCTTTATGTGAAGCAATGATTTTTTTTTTCCAGATCCTCAGAGTTTTCTTTGCAATGAGGTGCCATGTTTAACTTCAAATGAGCGGTTGTGAGACTGATAACACCATATTTCACATGTCTGCTTCCCATTCACCAGAAAAATTCCAAGTGAGCAGCACTCATAAAACATTTCAACATTCAAATTCCTTTAAAGTCTGATTACATTTTTTGCCATTGCATGGCTATATTATCACAGAACTGAACCAGCAACGTTTCGGACCACCCAGATCCTTTGTCAAGCTAACAAGAAAGTCATGCTATTGTTTCCTCTTTATATCCATTCAATATATGCCCTCTAGTGGCCACAAGATATAACAAAGTAACAAATTTACTAAAACATTAAATACAATGTAACCAAACAGTTAAAAACATATCATACCAGAGACCTTACATCATACTCTTTGTTCAACCCTTTAGGTTCTAGTTTTCTAATCCATCTTGCTTCATTAATTAGAAGATCTCTTTTTCTGTCTCCACCTCTCCTTCTTCTTGGAACATGTTCCCATTCACACCTGAGACTTTGTAACACTAATGATTCACATGATACTGGGGAGGGAAAATAGCTAATTGGGCATTGGATATTTTTTACTTAGGTGTGTTCTTACATTTGTCAGCAGTTTATACATTGATAGCTGCGTGTTGCTAATTTGAGGGGACTGCAAATTAACACTGTAGCTGTACAATGACTACTTGACATTTTATCAAAGTATCAAATATTCAGCATTGTCCTATGAAATCATATAATAAAATATTTACAATTTGAGGGGTGTACTCACTTTTGTGACATACTGTATATATCCTGGGTCAAGAGACGGACTGGATGCACTGAAATAGTTGAAAAATGTATATTGGGAGAAGCAGTTCTTGGCAGATATGACACTATGAAAGTAATGAGTGATGCAGGATGCTGGAATTCTGTGTTTTCTTTTGTAAAGTTTTCAAATTAACCTTTCTGTTCTTCTTTAATTATTGTTGGATTTTGTAAAAATCTACCTTACAATAATCATGCAAATTGTTTGGCTGAATTTAGTAACTATGTACATTAGACTGAACGACTACTATTTCTTCTAGGATAATCTTATGTTGGAGAAAGCATGTATGGCTGTAGAAGATGCTGCCAAAGGAGGTGGTGTTTATCCTGAGGTCTTGTTTGAAGTGGCCCATCAGTGGTATTGGTTGTATGAGCAGATGGTTGGCGGGACACCTGCACCAAGGGAAGGTGCTACAGGCTGCAGTGCTGGAGGGGCACGTTCAGTGGCAGAAGCTGTTCGTGGACTTACTGACAGTAGGATAATCCAGGATACGTCCACTGTGACTGTGGCAGCAGCAGTGACTGCAGCAACTGTTGTGCCTGTGATATCAGTGGGCTCTACAATTTATCAGCAGCACACTGCAATGGCTCACGCACACACACAGGGACTCCACCCTTATACAACTCTTCAAACACATATACCTTCTGTCTGTAACCCACAGTACATTGGTATACCTCGCCAGCAGCTCCCTCAGCCAACTGTCTTTCCCGTCCCAGGAACACTATACACACAGGTAAGAAACCAGAAGATGTAAACTGCAAGTTTCAGACTTATTGACAATACCAGCATACTCGCTCAGTTTTCTGCATAATTGGGAAAAAACCAAATCTGTAATATTTCCTATTCTGCGTAACAGTAATAATTCTGCTACAGCAAGTGACTCTTGCACAATAAAAATAACATGCCACGGCAGTGCTGAGTAAGCTACAAGTTTGATTTAACGTCTGATTCCTATTGGCACAAGTGGTGGAATTTATGGAGGTTACAGAAACCTCAGCTAGAAAAGTGGCATGCAAGTTTACTGTAGCTATTCACACTGGAAAGTGCAGTATTAAAGATAAGTCTTAAAAAACTTTATTATATGCTACACTGATCGGTTTATCTCCTGTTGGTTGTATGTACCATTTTGTGTACACATTTTATTTCCCCTGCAAATATTTGTTTACATGTATGGTATAGAAAGGAGCCATGTTGGCAAGGAACTTGCCAAGTAATTTGTTGTGTTCAGTAAAATGGTATCCAACTATTTGACTAGGAACTATGGCACATATGCAAAAACGTTCACTACAACATTTCTTTGGTTCCATTACTTTCACGTTATAACCTAAACCTTAGCATGAAGTCAGATTTTCGCTGGGTGAAGCACACTGAGCAAGGGGTTAGAAAGTTAAGATTTTACTTTACTTTATTCACAGGTGTATAATTATTTAGATTATTAGAAACGGCATAGATAAACAAATGATACATTGATTTAATATTGAATTTTTTGGTTGAATTAAGTCAGAAATGTGCTTTAGACCATTGCCTTCCTTTAACAACATTAAAGGCATTGCTATGTTCATATAGCTTATTAGTGCTTAAAGGTGAAACCACATTAGCTTACAAAGACAGAGGGCAAACAGTTATGACATATTGTTTCCAATAGGTGGTCTGGACTTTGTTTTGCAGGGTGTTCATCCAGCTTTCATCGGTGCCCAGTATCCGTACACTGTTACAACCCCTTCTCTGGCAGCTACAGCAGTATCTTTTGCTGGAGCACCAGTCCCTTCAATGACTCAGATTGCTGTCCATCCTTACCATGCTGAGACAGGACTGTCCCTTTCTTCTAATGTAGCAAGTGAGTAAAATAAACTTTGTGAATAGCTGATTTATAAGACTGTAACAGCAACGTAAGCTTCTATAAACCCTGTTTGTGGTTTTATTTTGAAAAAACAATGTCAAAGTGTTTTTTAAAGCACCACCAGGTGTCACTGTTGGATATGGCAATATAGTATTTATATTGTATCTGAAGTATTGTGAATTAAGAACAGAAAAAAGGATGTTACTGTGGCAACTGGAGTTCTGATCATTAAAGTTGCATTTGGAAGTGTTTGCAGGATAGATACTATGTCCTGCTGTTTAATGCTGGTGTACAGCTGTGGTGTTAAACCTCAAACAGTAGAACATATAATAATGTACCCCCATTTGTTAACACACTAAAATGTTTTTTTGAACATTTCTTAACAGGTTTGTGTTTGTAACCAGGTATAATGGGAAATTCCAACACCTAGTTCACCTGATACGAAAGTCTTTTCTTTCTCTTTAGTAGGGAGTGTTCATACAGGAACAACTTTTCCAGCCATCCAGGGGTCCACATTGACCACACTAAGCACACAGCCTGCATCACTGGTGTCTCCTGGCTTTCCTGCAGAGGATGAACAGCACAGCCAGCCTCTAAGCCCACAGGGTTTGCACTACCTTCACTCAGCCTATCGAGTAGGTAAGTGAACAATATTTGTCATTCTTCTTTACAGACTCAAACAGGTAATTATTAGAATTTAGAGAAGGGATTATCCTTGTTAAATCATGTAATTTTTTTAGTCCCATTCTGTATGTGGGGCATAATTTGTGCAGCAATCGGTTCTTCCCAATTGAAATTCAATCTGGAAGTATGTATGTATGTATGTATATGTTTATTTATATAGCACCACTTGGAGACGCAGCGCTTTACAATATATAAAAAAAGTTCCATTTGAATTTTACCATCTTGCACCATCTACTGGTCTGATAAATGTCTGCTTGGTTGACTGCCCAATATCACTCGGAAATTTATCAAACAGGAGGTTATACACTGGTCAACCTTTCGAATGACTCAATTGAAAAAAATGACCCATGTTTTCCTACCTTTTCAGGGCCTTCTGTACTGCTTTGTGGCTATCCTGTATACTATATACTATATTATGTTGGGAATATGTTTAATTTTATAGTTTACATTTTTATCATTTACAATATACAAAAGTGTATTTCATTCCTTGTTTCCATAGAACTGTTCATTATCTTCAGAATGTCTATGAAGTTCTGCTTTATTATCTTCTATTACTAAGATCCATTTTGTCTTTAGGGATGTTGGCGCTAGAGATGTTAGGCAGAAGAGCTCATAATGACCACCCTAACAACTTCTCTAGAAGCCCTCCATACACAGAAGATGTGAAGTGGTTGCTAGGTTTAGCGGCAAAGTTAGGTAAGAAAAGGCAACTGTGTGGTATTTTTCATGTATAGCTGTTGGGACCTTAAAGTTAATGTTATAAGACTTCTGCACTTTCTGATTCTCTACAATGGACGTAATTAATCTTGTATGCAGCATACAGCCTGAATGCCAAACTTCTCAGATTGCAAAAGCCACTTTGCTATAATGAGGCGAAGTTTATGCATCCTCTGTGTCTGACCTTTCAGTGAATGTTTGTGGTTGATAACTGAAGACTTGTTCATTGGAATGCAATAGCGGGAACTGTGACCTTCATTATCTTTAACAGAGAAGAGCCTTTCTTTGGCTAAAGTATTGGTTACAGGGAATATGACCTATTTACTAGTACAGGATATCTTTCTTGACCTCTGCTATACATTATCAGGACGATGCACCAAGAGGTGTTATTACTAATTCTATCTTAAAGCTGTGCTTACTGATCTAATAATTATTAGTGTACCTTAAAGAACGGATTAGCTGCTGCTCCTCTTATTTTTGGAACAGCCTCCGCAACTAAGGCAATAAAGGCATAGCATACCTTTTGAGAGATTTCTATAATAGCTTAGAGCTGGTGGTAAAACCATGCAAAAGTTATAATGCACTGCTATGGAGAGTGATAGAGGCAACACATGAATATTAGATTTTCTCAGGTTAAGGGATAGTAGGTGAAGAGTTAAAGCCAATAGTCCTGTATAGCAATATATAACAAAAAGAGGTCTGAGTCATAGTCACAAATCAAATCCCAAAAAGTTCTATAGTTATATCAACTGTGAAAGTGTCCAACATTATATGTGATGTAAAGACCTTATGGAATTTTTTGATACATTTATAAGTCCTTAAAGGGCAAGTCCAGCTCTTAGATGAAAACATATATACAGGTAAATCACCCTTCAAAATCCTAAAATGAAACATATAATTCTAACCAGAAATACTGCACAATAACCTGTTTTGGCTTGCTTGTTCTTCCAGGTAGCAACTGTCTGTTATGGATTTGACAGTTAAAGGGCATCTATAGTGTGAAAATGAACTTGTTTTTCTTTCTTTCCATGTGTTCTATAATTCCCCACAACCCCCAGAGTGTTTGTAGTTTCCTAAGTTTCCTTCTCTGTCCTGAGATACACAAGTTAGAAGAATACCTGATTGCATTCCTCTAATCCTACTTGTATTGACAATCAAATCCCTGTATGTATGTTTATGTATGTATTTTATTTCTTATACAGTGCTACATATTCCACAGCGCTTTACAATTTACTCAATTCACACCAGGCCCTGCCCTGAAAAGCTTACAATCTAATCACTTTATGTACACATACAACCTATTAGTATGTCTTTATGATTGTGGGGGAAACCGGGGGATCCCGGTACTGTGCACATGTATAACATGAAAAGCACATTAAAGCCTCCAAGAAAGGCTCCCAAAACAGATCAGCGTTTGTTTTATTATAAGTTTTTAATAGTGCACAAAGCTCTATTTACAAATGTCTATAGTACAACACAAAAATTAGTGAACCACTATATACTCATGTAGGACTATGATTTCATAACACAGACCAATATATCTTCCAAGAACCACTAGAAAGAAAAGTGTTCAGCTTACCACTACACCTCACAGGTATTATATAATCTTCTGTTTGGTACACTTGTATATTAACATTAGACATGCTTGTGTGGTGGATTAATTGCTTTTCATAAATGTCCTTTTATTGGTGCATTCTTTTTTTATACTTGTTTGGGGTTTATGCTGAAGGTGTGTATTCATTGATGGCACAAATATATTGGAAAGAACATTCATACAAGACGTTTGTGAAGGTTCTCGTTCATCCAGGTCATGGTATATCTGTAATAGTCATTCATCCAGGTCATGGTATATCTGTAATATTCATTCATCCAGGTCATGGGATATCTGTTTTATTCAATTAGATCAACTCGACTTGAAGTTTAGTTCTTGAAGACGTTTCGCTAGTCATCCGACTGGCTTTCTCAATTCAGAATGACTTGTACAAGAATCTGTGGCAATTATGTACCCTGGAAAGTCCCAATTAGCATATCACAGCCAGCTGTTAAGGGCGTGATTGTATAGTGGCTAAGAGGTGTTATAGGAACGCCCAGGTTAAGGTGTCAAAACAGCATTACTCTGGGCGTTCCTATAACACCTCTTAGCCACTATGCAATCACGCCCTTAACACCTGGCTGTGATATGCTAATTGATTCTTTTCAGGGTACATAATTGCCACAGATTCTTGTACAAGTCATTCTGAATTGAGAAAGCCAGTCCGATGACTAGCGAAACATCTTCAAGAACTAAACTTCAAGTCCAGTTGATCTAATTGGAAACAACAGATATAGTCATACAAGATGTTTCAGTTGTATGAAAATGGGTGAACAGTTACAGTGCTCCTGCTGAATCTTTCAGATCCAAGTTGTTTCGTGCCATCTAATTTCCATTAGAAGTTTACTCTAGATCGGTATTAGAGGTTTAAAAATCTGCTGGATACTTATTATTAATTTGATTAAGATACTGTAAAGCCAATAGGAACGGCTATAGCAAGCATAGCTGACACTTTAGAGGATAGTCCAGGCCAGGACAACATACAGAAGAAAGGATTGCTTTTTGTAGTTTTTTTAAACTGTGATTTCCATATTTTGTGATTTCTCCAACTGTTCCTTTTTTTTGTTCAAGGTGTCAATTATGTGCATCAGTTCTGTGTTGGGGCAGCAAAGGGTGTGCTGAGTCCATTTGTTCTTCAGGAGATCATCATGGAGGCACTACAACGACTAAATCCCGCCCATATTCATAATCACCTGCGTACGCCTGCTTTTCACCAGTTGGTTCAACGCTGCCAGCAATCTTACATGCAGGTAATAAACCAACTATGCGTTTGTATTTTCCTTTCAGAAGTACATTTTGGTTTAATGTGGAATTATTATATCGGTTTTGCTTGTATGAATGGTAAGCACAGCCTTAGATGTCATCAAATTGCTACTCCAGAAGTCAATACGGGAATCCTTTTCACCTCCCAGTACCACATTGTCTATAGTTAAAAGTTGTTTTCCCCAGTTGTGCTGGATAATGGTAAATTAAAATATACCTTTTAAATAGTATTCAACCTGTTCTGATTTTTCTTTGGTCCAGATCAATTTGTAATGACTATTTTCTGTAGCACACCTGGTTTAACATAATATATCACCAGTTACTAGCATATTGTTTACAAAATCCAATATAGTATTGCCTTCATGGAAGCTAATGGCAAATCTCTTTCCATACCTAATAACCCACAGGGCTGTGGAGTCAGAAGAGTAAGAAAAAATAACTGTGTAAATTGTAATGAAAAAATCCAATATGTTAAAATGTCCTGTTTCCCAGATAACAGTCATAGTTAGTAAAGTCCATCTCTGCTGTTAGTATAAAACTCAGTTTAAAGTTGTTTCAATAGTGTAATGTCCAGCTGAGTTGTTCTAGAAACAATTTCCACATGGATTTAAAATTCACTTGCTTGGCTTACAAAATAAATTAATTAAAAATATTATTACATTTAGATATAACAGACTTGGCTATAGAATTTTTGACCCCAGTTTTATGTGGGAATTTTGGCTGCAGAATAATAAGCTGGGTAGAGAGTCCAGATTTATAGCCAATGGCAGACGGATGACAGATTCCATAAGTAGTTGTCTGTCATTGGCTACAGATCTAGGTACATGCTGTACTGATGTTCTTCCTATTCTTTGTAAAGGGAGATCATGCAGGTGGCTTACGGACATCATCGTCTCTCCATATTTAAGTATGTAAAGTCTACAGAAAATTTTGGTTGCGGCCCACAGACACACATCTGATGAAAGATTTGTAACTTTTCTAGAGATTTGACTTTTAGGACAAAAAAGTTTGAAAAAAAATTGGTGACATTTCAAAAATGTCCTTTTATTTACATTTTTGCTTAACAAAAGAAAAACTTTAGGATTAAAAACAAAAATCCTATTGTTTCTAAAACCTCTGATTCTCCAGAGTACAATGATACCAGACATGTATAGATACCCCACATTTCCTGTCCAGGATACCCCCAAGACTAAAACAGCACTTTGAAGAATTTTACACCAAATTTAAATGTATAAACAGTCAATGTAGAATAACTACCAAATTTACTAAAATACCCCCACAATTGACATAATTTAGAAACTACAGTACATACCCTCATTTAATAAGTGGTGTAATTTTTTATCAGACCTGGACACATCTGTTTATCAAGTTTTTTTTTCTTCTTATATTTTCATTTTTTCTTTCAAATACAAAATGATCGACAAAGTCAAATGTTAATTTCACATAAAAACTGCAGCGGAAGGTTCAAAACCAACACAAATATGAAAGCTTAACCCCTCTGGTTATAACGGTATGCCATGTGCGTGGGTAGACACGGATACATAGCCACCAACTACCCCCAAAAGGAACCAATGCATAAGGGCAATTACACCAAACAAATCCAGTCAGCTCTGCATTTTGAACAGCTTTGTGTTTTTGAAACTTTACACCCCTCAATATAAAAAATACCCTACACAAACTATATGTACCAAATGGTGCAATACTTTTATACGTATAAGAATTCTGGATGCATTTTTCATAAATGTCATGCTTTTAGCAGATTTTCTAAAAAAAATTAATGAAAAAATATTTCAAAGTTAAACTGCCAGGAGCACAGTGAATATAAATCTCCTAAATATCTTGAATGAAAAGCTATGCTACATGTGTGGGTGTACACTGGACATGGCCACCAACTAGCCCCGAAGAAACCAATGCATAAGGACATTTACATCAAACAGCTTCAGCCAGCTCTGCATTTTTAACAGCTTTTGTTTTTTTAATCAGCCCTCAATCTCAAAAAACAAAATCAGAATTCTGGACGCAGTCCTTCAAAGAACATCATGCTTTTAGCAGATTTTCTGAAAAAAAATTATGGAAAACATGATTCATAGTATGAAAATTGTACCTTAACCCCCATGACGAGTAAATAACCACACTAAATATTGATCTCCTGAATGTAATGGTATGCTACATGAGACATCGCCACCAACTAGCCCCAAATAAACCAATGCTTAAGTGAATTTGGACCAAACAAATTTAGTCAGCTCTGCATTTAGAACAGCCTTTGTTTTTTGTTTTTTTTAAACTAAACACCCCTCAACCTCAAAAATACACAACTTCAGCTACCTAATGGTGCCATTCTTTCATACATAGGAGCAGAATTCTGGATGCAGTTCTTCATAGAATGTAATCTTTAATAGACATGTTCCAATTGCTTAGCTGGACATAACACTAGTGAAATAACTGTGCCGTGGGCTTTATTCTTACAACAGAGAAAGCATTTATTATGACCATTTAGCATAATGTATTTTTTTAATTGGATTCCTAACATTCAATGTTCCTGACTGGATGCAAAGTCTTGTTTGCAAGGTACTGCAAAAGGAGCATGTGTACAATGTTTGGCTGTGTGTAGAAGTGTGATCAATTTCATCACACTAATTATAAAGATATACGATTTTCAGTTTGGGTCCCTGCTGGATTGGCCTACAGGATGTGGATTAAATCATAATAAACTTTTTAAAATATTATCAGTGTGTTCCTGCTTGGTCTTCTGCTAAAATATATACAGTGGGTTAAAAGATTTTAACTATCACTTGAGGTAAGACAGCCTATCCAGAAATAGTGTCCCTCATAGTGAGATGGTCTGTTTAAGGAATGGAACTTTTTTGCTCAAACTAGATACTTAGAGGACAGGTTCACCTCTAAATAAAATAACGTTTATAGGCAAATCACCAATCTCTTCCTGTTTCTTCCAGTCATTGATGTAACAGATGACATCACAGCCAATATCTAAATACTATTCCCCTAGTTGTCTCCTCTGAGAATGTAAAATATCTTGAATAAGAGTTTGGCTAGGTGGTGGAAACCTTTTGAGAGAAGAGGGAATGAGAAGAGAGTCATTTTGCTGTGGAACAGATTAGTCCTATGTTAGTCAGTTTTCTAAATATTGTAGTTTGGGTGGTGATTTACCTAGACATTTTTTATTTGAGGGGTGAACATGTCTTTTAAAGCCTGATTCTAAGAAGGACATAAAAGCTAAGATCGTTAAAGCAGCTCCCATCCATATAGTGGTAAGAAAAAAAATTGTTATGTGCAAACACAGTGCTTTCTTATTTGGCAAATGGATTTGCTAATAATTTGCTTTTTCTTCCCTGAAATACTTACATTGTTGTTGTCACACAGTCAGGTGGGTGAGGAAAGTTAAAACAATGCTCTTCATTGAATAAACAAAAATACAAATTTGTATATATATTTCTCATGTCCTGTGTACAACCTCACTAACAGTTTAAGTGAGAATGTAAAACATGCACAGCCGATAAAGCTACAGGACATGTAGGGCAACGGAAAGTGCTGATACAGTATCACTATCGGTAATTACTGATAGCAGGGCCTTTAGCAGAAGTAGTGGTATTTTTTTTCATCTGCAACAGAAGGACCAATACTGTCTGGGATTCAAATGCCCCCAATGGTATTGAAATGATTGAAATTATTAACATTATTAAAATGTAATATCAGTATGGCAATCCTTTTATAAATACTGTTCACTGTATGTCATTATTAAAAAGTGTCACATTGTATAGTTGGTGATTGGAGAGATTGTGTTAAATTATTTCTGTATGCTCTCTTTTTAGTACATCCATCACAGACTCATACACCTTACCCCAGCCGACTATGATGATTTTGTAAACGCCATACGTAGTGCCAGAAGTGCATTCTGTCTGACACCAATAGGTGCAATGCAGTTCAATGACATCTTACAGAACCTGAAGCGTGGCAAGCAGACGAAGGAGCTGTGGCAAAGGGTTTCTCTAGAAATGGCAACTTTCTCACCTTGACATCGCGGGTTAATCGGCTAATATTTTTGGGGAGTTCTTCACACGGAACAGGACACTACAAATCACCCAGCATTGGGACTGAAGAAATGAAAAGACCTCTTATAAACCGGAAAGGTCTTGGGCAGATAAATAATTAGAAAGATCACCACCAACCACATCCTCTTGATATGGTTAGTTTAGCTGCTTTTAACAACGGACTTTAGCAACCAGCTTGGGAGTTCATTTTCTCCCCTAGTCCTTCAAAGTGGTAGAACTTTAATCCACTTTTAACCACATGAATTATTTGTACAAGTTTGGACTTTTTTTTTTTTTTTTTAATATATACATTTTTATTTTTAGTTGAGACACAACCAATTCATGGTCTGTCATTCCTACTACTAAAAAGACACTTCATCCTCTCTGCCCTTACTAAGTTGGAGTGGTCATCATGTCTGAGATGTTTGTTGGAGTTAGTAGAGCAAATGGTTCTAGGTGGGCCATGGCTGCTTTTCTTCAATAGGGCTAGTCTGCAGTGTGTGCACGCCTTGTCCTCTGTGTGTCACGTCTTTGCAAAATATTTATTTTGGCTTTTATGTATTTTTTTTGTTGTGGTTTTGATTGGAGCATAACTGTTTTGTATGGGGACCAATTATAAAAGTGGTCTTCATACTACCCTTTTGTAGATGCCATAATGCTATATAAATCTTTGTCAGTTGGGGTTGAAGTACATCGTTATCCTTTGTACTTATTCAGTCAGAATGGCCACCAAATAAATTCCTGCCAGTGTAGCATATCTGAATTTATCGGATTGAAATGTTTTTGTTTCTATAAGGATCAGTCCTCCGCGGAATCATCACCTTCTTACAAGTTTTGCTGTTCAGTTTATGCTATGTTTTTTCTAATTAAAAGAAATGGTTATCTTTACACTAATCCCATTTTTTGCAGTCTGATGTCTAAATATAAAAGATTATATTCGTTTTAGATATGGTATCGATGTGATGTTTAAGTCCAGTGAAAACAAAATTTCGTAATTTTGCCCTTGTAATTCAATGTAGTTTTGGACAAACTCGGCAGTAAATCAAAAAAAAAAAAAATTGATTTTGCATCCATTTTCTTCTTAATTCCGTATATCCAAGACCAATTTGTAATGAATTATTCCAACAATCCAGCATTATCTTTAGTCAATCGATACAGCTATAGGGATGGATAATTCTTATATGAAATACTAATGCCATATGGAACAAATCTTAACTTCTTTAAGCGATAATCAAAGTCCCATTTTTACTTAAATAGTTGTAACAACCAATTTATCTTTTTGTGTTTACCTCTCACTTTACTCTTCATCTGCTTAAATTGTTAGTTATTCCAATATATATGGAATACATGTAGATGCTGTGCCTTATGTGCGCTCAAGTAAGTGCATTTTAGGCCAGAACCAGATTAACACCTAATTTGGCCCTCCCCATAAAACAAATAACACCACTAAAGGGTATCTATAGTATACTATAAATGAAGAAAATCATATTTAATCAAGGTGTATTTGCATCTAAAAATTACAAAGCCTTATCCCATTTCCTCCTTTTGACCAATCCATCTAATGGCAGTAAGTCTGGTTAGTCCTGGGAGCGGCGATACTTGCACAGTCACGTGCGCTACCATGTGTAATTACTTCTTTATTGAATATAAATTTAATTGTGCTGAATTAAACAAAAAAGAAAAACATGGAACACTTATACTTTTTCTGTATATATACCCGTTAACTTGTGCCTAATAAAAGGCTGTGCATGAAAAGGCCATTAATGATCAATGCATATTATCCATACACTTTGTAGGGTTAATTAATCAGGTTAGAAAGCAACATTTTAAAAGTTTGATCCTGAAACATTAAACTGAAAAAATTGACATTACATGCCTACTGTACTGTTGGTTTCAAATCTGTCTGCAAGTGAGTGGATTTCTTGCTCTAGCTGTGCGCCATAAATCACTTAGGCTGAGGCCCCACTACAACGCACCGTAGCACACGATTGCTTGTGCGATTCTGGCACGTTCTGCGTTTGCAATTTTGCTATTTTGAATAATAGATAAATGTGCAAAAAAATTTATCGCAAAATGGAAATATCGCATGTGCATCGGAAATCGCAGGAATTTTTGCTTTCCCGCAATTTCCATTCTAAACAAAATCTCATGCAATCGCAAGCGTGTGCCCAAGCGCATTAGTGTGGCCTAGCCCTTAGGCTTTTTTTCCTTCTTGTCAACAGCTGTCAGCCTGCCAAAGGAATAATCAAAAAGGGTTCTCTTTCCACGCTACAGCAAATAGCATGCAGGGATCATTAAAAAGTTATGTTATCAGGGGAAAAAACATAGTCCTTGCATTCCCTGTACACTATACCAAATTATGTCACAAAAGACTGAACTTACAGCCCCTTATGCTGCACCTTGACCATAATCAATATATATACGACATTCACATTCAATATATGCCACCTTTTCTTGTTTTTTAAATAACCACCCCCACAATCTGTGTATCACAAAAACAAAAAATCAATAAAGTGCTTGTGTGTCATAAATCTTAAATTTTTCTATCAAAAACCCTCATATTACTTAAATGTGGAAGGAGAGAATGTCAATCGTTTTAATCCTCAGTCTCATAGGGATCACTTCGCTTGTTAGCAACATAATCACAAATTTGTATTTCAACATATTTATAGTCAAGTCAAAATGTTCCGTTCGTTAGCTACAGTCACAGGTTAGTATTCCAACATCTCCTTAGGCAGATGTTATTATCTCAAGTGGCTTTTCAGCTTATACTTACGAGACTCATTCTGAGGTGTACAGATCTGAGCGTCCTAATACCGTTTGTTCTTTATGCCGGACTTCCCTGCATATCTGCTCCTGAGGAAGCCTGGAGTTTTTGGGGGAAACGTGCATTGGCTAGTGTGAGGAGGAGAGAGTGCGAATGACAGGAAGAAACCAGCACAAGAATTAGAGACATACCAGCAGATAGAGCAAGGACTTGAAGAGGTGGAGAACCATTGGGAGTGGATATGCAGGGAAGTCCTGCAGTGTGCGTGGGTGAAGATCAAATGGCATTAGGATGCTGTGATCTGTACACCTCATGAGTCTCGTGATTAAAGTGATTTGGTCCCTATCAGACTGTATATGAGACTGAGGATTAAGACGATTGACATTCTCTTCTTCCTCATTAAAGTAATATAAAGGTTTTTGATAGAAAAAGATTAAGATTTATATTTATGGCACACAAGCACTTGATTTTGTGTCCCGCGTGAAGATCAAACAGCATTAGGACGCTCAGATCTGAATGTGTATGTCGTTATATATTGATTATGGTCAAGGTGCAGCATAAGGGGCTGTAAGTTGTCTTTTGGGATATAATTTGGTATACGTATATAAATTTACCCTGCTAGCACTACGCCCAGGTGAATGTATGACACATCAATTTGTAATAACAGGAAGTGTGGAGATTACTTATATTTAATTCATTCCCTTTATGCTAGCAGGAGAGAGCACGTTTTCCTTTGCTTCTTGGCTAAGAATAATCTGGCAGGCAGGTCAAAGCGGGTTTCAGCAGACTGCAAACCACCTGACCAGTCCAGGAGCCATGCAAGTATTAACACACCTTAGGAGAATGAAGTGCATTCACTGAACTGCCAATACAAAAATGGCCTGCTCGAAGGAGAAATTATGATAAATGCCATTCCTGGACTCCCAGGTCCTTCATTATGCTGCAGCATTTTATCAAAGGCAGGCAGACAATAGTGGATCCAGATCTGGCCCAGGGACGGACCACCATCAGGCACCCAGGCAAGTACCTCTGTTGTCTTAAAGGGCATATCCACCCCCCAAAACTCAAACATTTCCGTGCAAGCAGAGGGACTGGAGAGTGCCGCGGAGGATAGAGGGAAGGTAAGTACATATCAGGGCACTTTCTAAAAAATTTATTACGGCGGTTGGGGCTGGGGGATCCATATGTCTAACATATCAAAATTTTAAAAAAAGGGGTGGACATGCCCACTAAAAACAATGTGGTTCTATTCAATGCAAACAATTCAGCAAAAATCCTCAAATTCAGGTTTTATTAAGTTCTCTCTCTCTCTCTCTCTGTTTAAAAGACCTTTAACGATCGAACAATCGCCTATAAAATACCATTGCGGTAGTCTACTACAGCATGGTATTGAAATACATGAAACAAAGTGTCGGGTTGAAATTGGTAAATACTCACAGGTGCTCTACCCCTGGGCTGTTCAGCGGCGCACTCGCCGGATTTTCTACAATAAAATAATGCTTTTATACCACTGACAGCGTGCAGCCTACTTCCAGTCTTTTTGTTACAGCATGGTATTGGGTGGCTTAACGGTCATAATTGTATGCCAAATTAGGTACCAGTCAGTTACTTTTTTCCTCTTATGGTATATTCTTGCATTAAATCCTAAGCCATGGCCACCTTCCCCAATTTGGGTTAACTTTATTAGAATACGGTGTAGTGCCCTGGCATCTTTATGTAATATAATTGTATGGCTGCGGCTGTACTTTTAGAATAACCCATGATATCTGGACGTTTTGATACCACAGGTTAATAAATTTGGCCCAAAGTCTTATTTGCTATACAAATTCTAGTGGATTTTGGGGTTTATTTGAGCCACCGAGAAACTCCAGTGCTCCTTGGCATCGGTTCTTATTGCTGGTTGGTATGTTAAACTTTGCATGAGGGGTCAACTCTACACTAGACATGGACAAAAATGGTGAGTTTCGCTCAGCCTTTATTTTTTTTTTTATTGATAGTGGATATTTTGAGGTGTGTTTTGAAAGCAGGAATCTGCTTTACTCATGGGAAATGTAACTGCCATTAGAAGATATATAGAAAACCTAAAGGCCCTGGTCAGGGCACTTTGAAAGGTAAGGAAGCACTGCATTGTTTTTAAACTCCGGTTGTCCTTTAATAATCCAGGACAAAGTGTGTATGTATCGATAAATGTATATTGACGATCACAAGATGGCTGAAACGTGTAGAGCTAGCATTTCGTTTTAATGATGTGAGTAAAGGTTTTATTTTTATTCTAAAGAAGACCTTGGAGTGCGCCTTTTTTCTGATGGATGTACATTTATCTGAGGCATTGCGGAATACAATCTAGTGATTATATACACACACACATACCAAGAGAATACAAAAACAGGAAATGTCCCTTAGTGATAGTGCTGCTACCCTGGGTTAGTGATACTTCTCATACATGTATCTGAACTGTAATCTGTAAACATTTTCATTATATGTATGCAGATGGAACACAAGAGGCAGAAGAATATCCCATAGAATGCTACTTCTAGCTTTTATTTAGACACCAGTTTAGCTGCGAGAGCCAAAAATTTCTCCATAATCATCATTCAATGTGAATGACACAATACATGAGGGTCCAGTGCAGAGAGGGGTAAAAGGGGTTTGTTGATAAAATGCCACATGTATCTTGTTTAAGCATTTAGTTGCACAATATCTTCCCCCTGAAAAAGGTACATGGAATAAAATACTATATTGCATACTATTTACATTTTAACATACAAGAGTAAATGGACCATTTTACAAAATACACAATACCTATAGCTCAACTTACAAAGCTTGGGTAAATTTCTGCTCCATTCCTCCCATTTTAGGCTCTTCCCCCTCCTTTAACAATCAGTTGTGTTAACAAAATATTATATAAAAAGGCAAATTAAATTAGCAATCATTCATAACCCGTTTAAAATGAAAAGCAATAACCTCCTCCCCCAAGAAAAGATTGTGAATTTGAATCTGAAAGTGGTGGCAGCAGTAGCCTTGCTACTGTCAACTCTAATCCAATCCACATTTAGGTAAATGGAATGTTTATTGTGTAGACCCTACAGTATGGAACATTGCTACAACTAACATGTGCAGATGATCCATCAACAGATTTTCATAAATGATAAACCCAGAATACAGGTAATTCTGAAAGGGGGTTGGTAATACTGTTATAAAACTGTGCCGATTCCTTGTGGATGCAAAAATCCCATGTGCTGCCTTACTTTTAATTAGCAGTTAGAGATAAGAATGAACCTGTCTCATCTGGGTGGGAAATGCTACCAGCAGTAAAAGCCTGCCTTTGCCTTGTCCATAACTCTGCCCACTCCTCAGTTCCATGGGCCGTGCTTTTTCTCATGTGGCCATAACCAGTGATGGAATGAGTAAAAGTAAATGTCAGACATACCTATAGGTATATGTATTATTAGGAATCACAATTGATAGTTTGTTTTAATCAGCAGTTTGAAGAGTTAAGTCAGATCCTGAATTTCCCTTTAAAGTAGACAGAGAAAGTTCCAATAAGTGTATAATTACACATACCATACCTCGATCTGTCCTTATAATGAACCTTACAGAACCTTTAACTATCTGTCCATCGTTTCTGAATGGATATTAAATAAACATTATGAAAATTGCAAGACTTCACTAGATCTTTTGTGTCAAGCGCATTTAGCAAAACCAAGATCTCCAAAATTTAGGCCAAAAACGTTGTACTTCCTAATTTTGCTACTGCTCCCCTGTCATGGTAAATAGTTATTGAAGGACAGAAGAAGAAAAAACGAATGCGTTATTAGAACCACATTACCTTAACAACAACAAAGTAATGGAATTTTCTATCAATGAAGTTAAAAGGTAGATTACAATATCTAATGCTGGCAGTTATTGCAGAAAACGGTGAAACCTCAGGTAGGATATGATGTGCTGAGAATGATGGGCCCGGACATGCCAAGTTAAATACCAAATGTAGGCAAATGAAAGGGAGTGGGTGGATAAGAGTATTGCAATTGTGCACTCAGGGAAGGAAAAAAAAACAAAAAAGAAGCATTGTGAGATCCCAGTGTGTAAATGGATTTAAAAAGCTCTTCCTCAGATACTTGAAGTATCAATCCATGCGCTGTTGCTTCTCCTGATCTACTTAAGGAAAATGTTGAAGCTTCAAGAACTATTGTACTAATAAATGCCCAAAGTTTCTTGTTTGAATGAGTCTTCGTGCAATTATACTCCCATAACTTTCCAGATACCAGAAGCTTTAAACCACTTCTATATATACATTTGAGCCAGCAACTTGAATCAACCCAGGTGACCTTGTGTTAAAATGTGCAACTTGTTTTGAAAACGAAAGGTCCACGTACCACAGCAGTAAGAACAATGTTAATCTACATTCTGAGACAATGTCTGCATTTGTTGTATCACCAGTTACAGATCACCAATGTGGCAAAGACTGTTTTAAGTGAGTCCATGTCTAGCTCCTGTTAGAGTTCTGAAGTTCCTCTCGTAGCCAAGTTGGTAGAGGGTGACCCAAACGATTTAATAGCTTTGAGAGCTCAATGTTGTTTTCTCGAAAGAAGTCTGTGAGAAAACTACGAGCCTATGAGAGGAAAAAAAGGGGAAATATTAGACAATTACATAGGGTTAAGTTTCAATTTATAGACGAGCAGCAGTACCAGCCTTCGTCAATTTAGGATGCAATAAAGTTTGTGGTTGAAGCCATACAGAAAGCAGGATTTTCTGATTGATGGATTTGCTGTCCATGTGTGTGGCAAGAACAGTTTGATTCCACAGTCACTGATAATGTACATAATGATCAAGTCTCAATGGATCATGCAACACTGATGGCACAGCTAAACTTTGTTTAAAGGGATAAAATTAATGTTTTTATTCATGGATCTGGTGTCCTGTAAATACACATCTACTTATTAGACCTTAATAAAAATAATTTATTTTAGAAATGATGAAGCACAGAGATGTGAAGAGGATGGCAATGGGAAACCCTTATATTATTGCTGAGCACCAAAGAAGAAATATATACAGAGGTCGTACACAAAGGATGAACAATTAGTAATTAGCCAGCCTGATTCATGCACCTGAGCAACTGACAGAACAGAAGATAGAAAGGGCAGTCACAGGTGGTGACTGAATAAAGCTGGAAATAGATCTAATAATATGAAACTAAGCAGCAACACAAATATACTACAACATGGAAAAGAATTCTGGACCAAAACACAATAAAGGCTCAGAACAGGCAAAGCATTCACTAGTAAGTTCAAAGCAAGGAATATGTCCCCAAATTTAAAATGTATCTGATTCAACCTTGCAGAGGTTTTATTATTATTTAAATAATACTTCTGAGAATGCATGCCTACATAAATCAATACAAGGAATCATTTGAAAGGATAATGAACTCTAAACTTTACTTGCTGTATTATGAACATTACATGAAAAATCAATAAAATCCAATAACAAATGGAATCTTAATAACATGGCAATGCACAGAGAGATGCTATTGATGTCTGGCGCTATCACAAGTGTTATGTAAAAAAACAATATGGATGTTCGGTGCACTGCATTCCCGACTTGGTTTTTGCCAAGTTATAAAAAACACAAAGTAAAAAGAACCTCAAACATTTAAAATAAGGCAACAATGGTGTGTCATTTGTGACAGGATTTAGTGACATGTCTGTTCAACCTCCAACATTTGACTGGTGACCAGGGAAGAGACCCACCTCTAAAAGGGCTGGGCTTTCCCTTTTTCCACTTACGGTTTCATTGATGTCAGTGTTTACACTCCATAACTAACTTTTTTTGCCTATAGACTCTCTATTCATATCAATATCTGTGTGTGTTAATATGAAACATCCTTATTGCTATCATAAGGGTCTGCAAACAACTGAGCTAACTTCCAGTCGAAACAGAGCGATAGGTTTTCCTCAAGGTGTACAATTAACTATTGCTAATACTTGGCTAGTATATTTATATTGCAATGTCCTGATTCTCGAGCTTTGCATATTTGATCACCGTAGATGGTTAACTTGAACAAAGTTAACCAGTTATGAAGGGGTCAATTTGAGACATTTGAAATTTTATTGCGGAGAGCTGTACTGATGAACAGATGGGATGATGCAGCAACAGTTGCCATTGCAAATTCTTTTTTTAAAGACACGATGACCCATTTGCAGCAATGCATTAAGGGTTAATATGACTTTAAGACTGGAACGGTGGCAACCTGTTAAAAGATATGCTCATAGGAAGTGCAATGTAGAATATAGATAACGGTAATAGGAGCACCCTACTTCAAAATGTCATATTTATTGGGAAAAAACATTTTAGGGAGCCATCTGACCCCTTCCTCACAATAAATATTGGCATTTTGAAGTAGTGTGCTCCTCTAATCTATATTATACATTGGACTTTTTTAACCCCAGGTTAGTGGGTTTAGGAGAAATGTACCTACCAACTACAGGCAATTGCCAACTTAGGTGTGCTAAAGTGACTGCACCAATAGGACTGTGGCACTTTTTCCTTACTTTATCAATGCCTGCTGTTTGCTAAATTTTAAGACTGAATTGCAATGTTCAGTGAGGCACCACTGCATTATTACACTGCATCAGTACTTGGTTAGTAGCAAAGTGCCATCAGCCTAGGACATCACTTTACATGCAATTTATAACCAATCAAACCCTTTTTAATAAGAAAACACTGACACTGCAAGCACACACAACCTACAATTGTCCTCCTCATACAAATCACAACAGACGACTATAGACTCATTGTTATTTAAAGGAAATTAGAAGTCAGCAAGGAGTGTTATGTCTGTAGTCTCTTACATGTTCAATAAAATACACGAGGGGCATCTTATATAAAGATACCTGCCAAGGGGTAAATAGTTTGCCAAGTAAGTCATTGCTTCCAGTAAAAATATGTCAGCTGAGAATGTCCTTTTGGGTTTATTTGGTGCATTTTCTTTACACTTACCAATGGCTCCATTTCAGGGTATTTTCGGCCTTTGCTCTTTCCAAGGCATTTTGTTTTCCCATTATCTGTTAACTGGCACCAAAATCCTTTGGATTCATCAAACCTGCACAATAGGTTATGAAGAATGAGTACAACCTTCTGTATAGTAATAACATCACACACAATACGCCTATCATTCAGCATTTGTAAATTCCTCAAATAAAGTGTATTCCAGGTAATTACAGTTTATGTATCTAATTTTACAGGCTAAATTGTACCTTACCTAATTTTGTTATATTTCACTAGTAAACCCCTGATTCCTTTAAAATGCGGGGGGAACGGGATTTGCGACCTCTCCCCTTCTCTAACCGTCTCTCTCTCCATTCTCTCTACCTCCACCCTTACTCCCCCTCCTATCTTTCTCCCTCTCTCTCCCCCACTCCCCTCTCTTTTTCTCTCCCTCCTCCTCTCCCCCTACCTTTCTCTCCCCATCTTTTTCACTCTCCCCACTCTCTCTCTCTCTCCCTCTTCTCTCTCTTTCAGCTCACTTGCCTCAGTTCGTGCAATACATCCTCAGCATCTCGCTGGCACAACACACAAAAAACGTCTTGCACTTTGCAAGAGAAGACACTGCTACCTGTGGAGAGGTGTAGCATGCGCATACATGTCTCGGATGTGTGCACGCGTTTAAACATTGCACAAGCAGGCCTAGGGTCGATGCGCGCATTACGTTGCTCCCTTTAGATTGCTCCAATGGCAGGGAATGAACATCTATCTAATGTCCAAAAAAACGAATCAACTCCAAAAAGAATGGGCTAGGTGGTTATTAGATAGATTGGACATTTGTATATAGACAAACGTCAAAGGTATTTAATATCCAAGTAGTGTAAGGGCACCTTAATACTTAGAATGTAGGCCACAATGTTTTAGCTCTGCTACACTGCCCTATATGAAGCTTGTACTATTACAAGACTGTCTGCAAGACTGAAATGTAATGAACAATACCATGTGTACAATGTTATGCTGGATCCCACCTCAGAGTCCAATTATGGCTGATTAAGCTCTTTCAACCTTTTTGGATAAAAACGAGATTGATGTGGTTTTGATTCTGCTGGAGTGCGAGGTCACACAATTTTAACAGCAGAGGAAGTAGTGAAAGTCAGTAAGTCTATAACATTCACGGTAAAAGCAATGGCCTGGTAATGTTATAATTTTGATCCAGGGAGAGACAAAATACATGATCTGTGAAGAGAAATGCTACTTGGCATTCACTGTGGGGTGAATGCATCTACAGTAACCATCCAACCAAGGACCTCACACAACATGTTATCGCAAAAGGAACTTAGCCTCTTTATTCTTGAATGCCACAAGATGCATTTACATCATGCAAAAAAAAAAAGATTGTGATGCACCTGAACTAATTAAAAAAAACCAACAACAACAAATAACAGACAACAGTTTTCTAAACACTAGGCTTAACTAAAAGAGGGAGATGCAGTAATGATTGTTCCTGTAATCAGCTGGTAGCAGCAAAAGACATAATATAATATCCTCATGGTCAAATTTGGCGTGGTATGGTAAAACAACTAGGCTTGCAGTTTGCTTTTACTGTATATACACAATCAATATATGTAATATGTTGTATACGCAAAATATTCTGGACACTAAAAAGTCTGAAAATCCACGCTGATCATAAATGGTGTGCAAAAAGGTATATTAAGTTACATTCAATATTTTATCATTTTGTGCATAACCTACACAAGCAGATTGTGGTATGCCAATTTATTTTTTCCCATTAAAGGGCATCTATAGTGGGAAAATGTAATATTTTTTCTTTCTATGTGTTCTATAATTCCCCCAACCCCCAGAGTACTTTTATTTTCTTCAGTGTCCTGCTCTGTCCCAAGATATACAAGTTAAAAGAAGTCAAGATTTCAATACACCACTCCTGAGCTGTTAATCAAACCCCCTAACAGCATGCCTGGATAGTGTGTAGGCTTACACAGGATTTACAGAAAATCTCCCAATGACTCCTTCCTTCTCACTAAAATGCTTTGAAAATACTGGGTTAAAAACACAAGGGAAGCTTTCAACAATTTATTGCCTGTGAAAGGGAGATTGTCTTCAGTGATAATGCAGGACTCCGGTCTCTCCTAACTCACCCCCCTCCCACTCCTTATGTAGCAAGTATCTCCAGTACAATGGAGAAACTTTTGTTTACAAAGGTTAGAGTGACATGTAGGAGCAGTGTTCTCCCCAGAATTTTTTCCAGCCGGGTGGCATGAAAAAGTAGCCGGGTGGGGTGGGACGGGGAAATTTGGTGGTGGGGAAAAATGTGCACTGCATCATGGTCATTATATAGGACAGGGATGTCTAACTTTCATCCCACTAGATGTTTGAAAACTATGACTCCCAGCATTCTGTGGTTGTAGAATGCAGAGTTGTAGTTCCCTTCTGAAAGTAACCCATGTAACAAGGCAGCACAAGCACATGTGCCACCCTTTTGTGGCCTTGGGGATCTTGAAAAAGCTAGTAAACATGCCAATAGGTCAGTTTTTACTGACCTATTGGCACCTATTAAAGGGAGGATTAATGCACATGAGCCGCTTGTTTTACTATATGAACGGGAATGATCAGAGAGGGAGTGGGAGCTCTGCAGACTGTGTGCAAACACAGAGACACAGAGGAAGGTGGGAATAAGGCAGCATACACTAACCTTTTATTATGGTTTGGATTGGAGCAATGTGTACATTTCACTATAGATTCCCTTTAAATCTGGTTTTCGCTTCTGACAAGAACAAGATGCTTGGTGTAAATTGGGCTTTTTATTAGTGCTCTTTTAAACATATATTGCTGTCACTTTCACAGAGTATGGCATATGGTAGTTTAATAAATGTATCATGTTCTGCCCAAGAAAAATCCACAGGGTGCCATTTTTACTCCTTCTAGCACTAGGGCACAGTACTATCTCTGGGAAAAGCACACCAAGCATGCCCCTACATGGTGATTAGAGTGGGTTTTTAAAATAAATAAAAAAAATAATAACAAACTAACAGTGGCTGCTTTTAGCAGCTGTCAGGATTTGCAGATACACTCTAAAAACCAAAAATAGATAGAATAAATAAATGTAACAAACAGGGAAACTATCTGAAAATGCTTAGATCTGTAAATTATAGAAGATCAATAGTAACCTGCTAATAAATCTAAGTTGGTGTGCAGCCATAAATATTATTCATATGAAGCGAACAGTTTAAATCAATTGGGTGTACCTCAATTCTGGAGTATTCTGGATTTTTTGTCTTGTCTGGTCCTATGTTTACCACAGGATACTGCCGGCAATGTACCAGGGAGCTAAGTGTCTGGTTCAATGTTTACCACAGAATATTTCCAGCAATGTACCAGGGAGATAGTTGTCTAGTAGTTACATTTTTACCACCGAATACTGCTGGCAGTGTACCAAGTTTTCCCAGTGACCAATGAGTTGTGCTGGGTAGATGCTCAATGCAGTAGTTTCCACTAGATCTCTCTGCTCATCTCTCTTACATATGTTTATATTTTCGTCTAAACATGATTACATGGAATCAGCTTCTTTATCCAATTCCCATCACAGACTTTACTCACTTAAGGGCCTGAGTGTAGTTGAAATGTGGTGTCACTCCCAGGAATTTCTGGATACTGTCCATGGCAGAGGCTGGGCTGTTTCGCAGCTCTTGGCCATCCACAACGTGAACCTGATGGAAAAACAATGGATTATAAAACAGTTGTCACTGAACATTTGGCAAGTCAAGTCATACACAGCCTTGTTCACTGCTCCATGTGCAAAATTAACATAAATGGGCATGAATCAAAAACCTAAAACTATAATGGGGCCTCCCCTTCTTATTTACATTAGTTAACAGGGAACACCTGGGTGGGACTATCAGTGGGAAGGCGGTTCAGAAGTGAGATTATATCTAAGAGGAGTCATATGATTTTGACATATCTTGGAGCTTAGGGGTCACAACTGGAGGTAGAAGTAAGGTCTACTACCTCCCTGCTAAATATACTTTGCACTGCATAAATGCAGTAAGAGCATATGAATGAGTAGCTAGGTTTGACAAAGTGATATCTGGCCTGTTTTTTCAATATGGTGGGTTTTATAAGGGTATTGGGTTTAGCATATTAAGGCTTTTGTTGCATATTCAGGGAATTAAATAAATCCACATGTTTGAAATTGGGCTTCCATAGTAACAGCTCACCTGGCTGACAGGAAAGTAGGCAAGCCACCTCTCCAGGTGTGTAGCATACCATCCAGGGATCAAGCACCGGCTCTGTAAGTTTCGTAGGTCCTGTGGTGAGTGTGGCCCTGCAGATACCACCTGAGCAAATGTGAAGTTCAGTGCTATAGGATCACTGTGTGCTCGCTGATGCTTTAGGCAAAGGATAAAAAATAAAAGGCTTAATATGCTATAAAATACACATTATATTAAATATCTTTCAATGGCTACCTTCAGTCTACTCTAAACTTTGCAACCCATGCAAACTATGAATGAAACCATACCCCAATGCAAAACCCAGGATGAAACAGGCGATTCTACAGCCCCTGGGTTAAATCATAACCCTAATGCACATTATAGTAAGCGAGAGCAGTCTACATCCCCCTGCACACAGCTTGCTCACAATTGTATCTTCTGCAGACACCGGAGACCTACTGAGCACCCTAGGGAAATGAACTGCTTTATGCACTACACATTTAATGAGTCAGACTGCAAATGAGCCAGTTAGTTATACACAACGGCAGTATGAACGGACAACAGAAAGCCTGGAAGAGCGGATATGGTAAGCAAGTGAAAAATGTGGCTAGGTTTACTTGGCTAGATTACAAACACAAAAATAAATAACAAAAAAATCTTAAATTGTAATATTTGTGCAAGAAAAAAAAATCTTCCAAATAGAAACAGCTAGTATTTTTTATTTAAAAGTGAAGTTGCTTTAAATACTGCTGATTTAAAATTTAGATTTATCCCAGAATGTTTTACAATGCATTTCATAATGTAATTTATTTAAAACACAAGTTATTTGCAGTTCAGCTCCCTTGGATTAGCATCTGTAGCCAAGCTACCGTGTTAATATAATATGCCATTAACAAGGATCCGTAAAAATACTTAATCAATAAAGAAAATAAGTTTAAAACCCTGCAGACTATGTTTGAGTTCCCTTATGGTATTTTAAGTGATAATGAGCTTTTCAAAACCACAAATACTGCAACTGTGGGTTAATAATAACAGTGCAGATGAAAGCAGCACAGTCCCAGAATCCACCATTTCTGGCAGATGGACATTTGGCCTTAAAAGTGACTTGTTAAAGTTACAGTAGTTCACCAAGATATAAGATATCATCACTTCTGTGGAAATCCTGCTGTGAAGCACACATAGATAAACAATATTACCTGATACCAAGAGTAAGCTCGGTCTGCTGGACTGATCAAGATGGCGAGAACTTTGGCTCTAGGAAGGAGAGCAGCGACTCGTTTTGGTACTACTTCTGCATCAAAGTAATTAGCGCTTTTTTCAAACATGAAGTCTGTGCTGGCATTGGATGGTATAGGAAAAAACTCCATGTACCTTGAAGCAAAGACAAATCACCTATTTAAAGGGTCACTATACTCACTCAAACCTCTTTTGCTTACTACCTTGTTGTAGTGTTCTGCACAGCCTCACCATGAACACTCCTCTGGTTACACATCTCCCCCTTCTTTCTTTTCCTGCTGAATCTCTTAGGCAGCGTACACACTATATAATATTTTGGCTGACAGACTCATAGTGCCATGTATCGGTCGGTCGAAATATCACTTGGTGTGGACGGGTTTGTCCGATCCAGGCCTGTCGGTAAATCACAGGCCATCGTGCAGTTCACTACGGGACTGCACGAACGGTCGCGCAAACTGGCCACTATTGCTGCGGCCAACAGTCATTTGTCCCAGCCGAGTGTTCGCTAGTAGCGTTTGCTCAGTCAGAACAAAAAGTCCCCTCATGTGTACCCACCTTAAAATGCAGTTAGTGTGGCAGGCAGCTAAAGATCCAAGTAAGAGGTCAGGGATAGGGTACATATTATATTTTTTGCTTCTGGAGTGATTTCAAATGACGATTTCTCAAGAGTCTACAGTTCAGATTTAAAATTTAAAAAAAGGTTTGGAGCAGTGGGATCTTGCTGTATCTAAATGTACATTTTAAAAAAAATATTATTAAAGATACACTTTAATGCCAAAAAATTTAAAGGCATAAACATTACCACTTTTTAAAAGGAAGCTGTAAGTGTCCTCTGTATCATAGAAAGGGTGTTTACCAGTCAATGCCTTTGTGGTAGTTCACTCCATTAAAGAACTGGATCTCTTCAAAGGTGGCAGGGCTTTGGAAATTGCTAGTGACTGCTGGGTGCATACTTAGAAAAGAATATAGTGCAGTCGTACCTAGCAAGAAATAAAGCAAATTGGCACAATGAAGGAAGTTGGTTACGACTTCGACAGAAATAAAAATCTAAAAAATATTAACATACCAGTCTTCTGTGGTCCAACAACAAGAAACTTGGGCAGCCTGTCACATGTCTTTTCCTTCGACCAGATATCTTTGTGCCTCTTGTCATCACATGGATTCTATTTGATACATGGCAGCAAACATGCAAAGACAAAAGCATAGCAAACATCATATTCAGGCAGATTAGAGGAACTATAGCAATTGTATAGATTAATGTTCAATTAAAGCTACCAAGAACAGTACCAAAATGTTTCTTTTTTTGCCTGAAACATAAATATTTGCTTTGCCAGCTGCAAAATAATAAGTTAACAATGAAAATAAAATCTGTAGCATATGCGCTCACCCATGCCATGATGGCACCTAACAGAATTTGCTGCTTACAAGTAGGTTCCTCTCCCCAATACTACAGTTTTGTGGGTATAGTTGCCATTAAAGGGGAACGATCACAATTCAGGATTGTTTTAACTCAGCCATGAATGCAGCTGCTTAATTATATTATCCCTAGCTTGTGTTGATAGACTTTTTTACATAATGATGATTCTCAGGAAATCTAAGGCCTTCCTAAAGGTGGTTTGTTTTTTCTTAGATCATATAAATGTTTAATTGCACCCAGTAATTATGTGACTTAAAAGTGCAGCAGAAGGCACCAGAACTAGGGGAAAACTTGCAATAAGATTATGAGTTATTTACCAACATGCAACATCCTGAAAATGCATGTACATGTACACAACACAGCTATCTGCATTAAAATACTAACTTCCTCTGCCATTCATACAGCTGCCATCAGGAGGCATTGTACAGCATTACTAAAAAACTGCTACAAATACAGATGTGATACCAGAAGGAAAAAAGCAAAACAGAATAGGGATATGGACATTACCCAATAAAGTACAGCTACCGGTAGTTTACCTACCTATAGACTGCTTACTATACAAGTTTTTGCAGTATTTATTATGTCTGATTTAATTACAGAAAAGATATAGAATATGAAACAATGATGACTACCAATGAAGGATACAGGGCCAGTGTACAATCATGCCAACAGTTTTGGCAGTGACTCAAATGTTGTGGTAACAAGTTTTTGTGGTGCCAATTCACAATATTTTTAGACAGATTATTGCTCAGTGATCTGATGAATTTATCGCCAGCTTCAAGATTTGAAGTTTAACAGCAGTGAGAAAGGTAGAGGACAGGAAACTCCCCAGATCTTAATTCCATTAAAAGAAGTTACATCTCAAAAAGCAAGTGAACAAGCAAATGCCCACAACTCCAGGCATCAACATGGCAAGAATAAATCACCACCAGTCAGGATTTGGCCCAGAAGCAAATATCCAGCATGCAAGAATAAAGTTACGGTTTGAAGTAGAAGGGTCAACACTCTCTGTATATAATGGATGTATTTGCCAATAAAAGCCTTCAAAGTATTTCTTTGTTTTAATCTTAAATATCTTTCACCCTGAAAATGAATCGGTATACTCTCTAATACCATGCATTAGATGATTATTAGATGCATTTATGATTATTTTTTAAACAATACTAGGTAAATGTGTTTGTTGCAGGTTAACCAATGATTTATGTTGAGTAATTTTCAACTTATATTTTTGAATATATATATCCGTGGCACAGACATATAATGGCATAAATGTGTTCTTTGAAGTTTGATCTCATCTGTACCTGGCATTATACATATTTATACTTTACGATAGCTCATGGGTTTTATAAAATAGTGTTTATTGAGTGAAAATTTTAATTGCTATATATACACTCACTAGCCACTGTATTGGGTATTAGAAGTTGCAAGGTAAGATGTTCAAAGTGAGCATCAGAATATGGAAGAAATTTAAGTGATTTGGTTGTTGGTACCAGAAGGGTCAGTCAGAGTATTTTAAAAACTGCTGACCTACTGGGATTTCACATACACAACAATCTCTAGGGTTTACATAGAATTATTTTTATTATTATTATTATGGATTTATATAGTGCCATTATCTTCCGTAGCGCTTTACAACTACATGTATACATTCACATCAGGCCCTGCCCGAAGAGCTTACAATCTAATTTATTTGACACATGAATCTTATCAGTATGTCTCAGTTGCAGCTGTGTCCAAGGGTGGATTAGAACTCAGGAGTGAACTATATATACTATATATAGTGCCATACATTCTTTAAAAACAAAAAAAAACGGGGAAAAAATGTGATTAAAATGGAACTGTGGTCTCCAAACAAGTTGAGTTTAAACAAAAGGCCAGTTTCCTACCTTTAAAATGAGCCATCAACCACCTCTCTATGTGCTCCAAAGCCCAATATATAAAGAAATAACTGACCAGAAAGTTAATGGGTGGGAGACTGCATGTGACATTCCTAAGGCTGCTCCTCCACCTCGCCGCCGGCGAGCACAGCCTCAGACTTCAGTGACAGGACAGGAGACAGGAAATCCCTCCCCATCCCTGCTGTGTGATAATCCCCACAGAGAAGGTAAGGGAATCTTCAGCTCTACTCTATCACTATGTGAAAAAATTATCCGAATAAGAGTAAATATCCAGTGCGTGGCAGTTGTGTGGACCAAAATGCCTTGTTGTTGTCAATTATTTAGACAGGTTTGAGAAAAATCGAAAGTAGATCATATAACCACTAATACAAGACGTGCAGAATATATCTCTTAACACACATGTAGAACCTTGAAGCAGATGGGTTACAGCAACAGAAGACCACACCAGGTGACATTCTGGTTGACTAAGAACAAAGGCTTTGCACAGGCTCACCAAAAATTAGATTTGCAACAGATTACATTTGTAATTTTATAACAATGTAATTGTAAATCTGTAATTTACAATAACAAAACATGTTCAGGGTTATTTAATAAAAGTTCTTATTAAAAATGGTGCTAATTTTGCCCCAACCAATTAGATGTTGCTTTCAAATGTTAAATAATATCTGATAATTTGGGTTAAGATTAGCACAAATTTTTAACGTTAAGAACTTTTATTGAATCTCCTGTTTATTCTCTGTATTTAAAAATAAAGCAGCTTTAGAAACAGGCCACATAATATGAAGCAAGAAGCCAATATAGTCTAAGCATCCTCCTGTTTTATCATATATGAAGAAGCATATTTTGTGACTAGTACTCAGTGCATCTTTGTTTGTCAACTCATGTTTGACAGAGGGCACAGAAATATCTAAAATGTAGGATTATCCAGGCATATTTGCAGGAAGGTTAATAACTAATTTTATGTTAAAGGGTTAAATGGTAACCTAGAAAGAATATTTTACATGCCAGATAAATACTTTTCTAGGCAGCCTGAAATTTTTTAAAAGTGAATGTTGCAAAGCATGAGGATGAATTTATCTCTGCTCTTAAAAGGTACAATTTGAAAACGAGATTAAAGAAATTTATTTTTAAACCCTGAACTGCATTGCAGTAACATGAACATTTCACGATTGATTTATATCTCAGGTTCCCAATATAACTCTTTAAAACTTGCAAAATGTATTGATGCTACTATTACTCTGCAGACTGAAATACATTTGTACAGTACCCAGAGGCATATTTAAAGGACATGTACACCCTTAAAACAAAAAAATGGTGGCTTGTCAATTATCTGCCTGCAATCCCAACTGCTATTTTTACCAGTTTATTACATGCATTTATAACCAGATAAGTTTCTTCTGTTCTAACAAAAGTATCTGCCTCCTCCCCCTGCTCAATGAGCTTTTTATAAGCTTGAGCATGTGCAGTGTAGGCAGCAGTCACAGCCTTAACGGACTGCATGGAGGGAGGAACCAGCTTACTCAGCCAGATTGGATCTCATCTCTGTATGCAACCTGTGGGAAATTTTGATGATGTTCAAACTTGTCGATTCCATTAGCTAGAGTGGTATCACCTGACCCTTTTCTGTTCTTCCCCTGTCCCTGTAGGCAGAGCATGCTTACTTAAAGAGTCATCATTTAAAACTACAATCTGAGAGATGTAAAATTCTGGTACACATATTTATCTGTTCTTGCTTTGTCATTAAATTATTGTTTAGTGAGTGCTCCTAATTTCCTGCACCCTCCCTTACTCACTACCTTCTTGTAGTGTCTGCAACACTTATGAGTTCTGCACAGCCTTTCAATGGACTTAGTAAGAGGTCAGGGATGGGGAACTTATTATAATTTCTGCTTTTGGTGTGCCAGGACTTTCCCTGTAAATGCTGTGATTTTAAATGATGATTTCTCATAACCTTAAGCTTAGGTTTAAAAAAAAAAATTACCTAGAGAAGTGATCCAGGGTATATTTTAAAGGTATGATGGATTTTTTATTAAGCAAATTGAAGAGGAATCCACTTTTACAAATTGCTTGAATTCTGAAGTTTTGTCTGGCTTGTTCTGAAAAGGGAAGTAATGAATAAAAGCAATTGCTAGCCTGTTTAAAAAGCAATAATTGAACTGCAACTTGCATATTAGTTTTAATTTACTTTTACGGACCCCTCACAGTGGTTATCTGTGGACTGTATTGATCCTATACTAGATTCAGTAAAATCTATGATTAAAGGTTTTAATCAACCACAAAGTTTTGGGTCTATGCAATACATTATATCCATAATGGTATAAATCAATGATGGCGGATTTCTCATTTATGTAGTAATGTATTACCCAAACTAAAGGTTTTTGAATTTTAACTGATGGAACCCCTGGTAGGAGCTGTAAATCTGCTGCCAATAAGTTAAACGTGCCTGCTGTACAGTAGTTGGCATGTTACATGTGAAGGATATTTATTTGCCAGTTATTAGGAAACCCAGAAGCCACAGAAAGTGCCAAACTGCACATCAAGGATGACTCACCTGCCATAGAGGGTTTTTCTCTTCAGGGAAAATTTCAAAGTACTTCTTTGCCAGCTGAACAGGCGGGAGAGTCTGAAGGCGGAGGTTTGTCCAGCACTGCACAAATTTCACTAAACTCTCAAAGGTGTAGAGCCCTAGGCGATCATTGCCGTAGTTTGAGAGATGTGTCATAAAGACGCTGATCTGTAACGGACACAAAAAATATTTCCATTAAGGCTAACTCTACTAAGCAATGGCTGTACAAATTCTTGTAACTAAATAATGAACCTAATTCTGGAGATGTGGAATTTTAGACCATGTTTTCACTTTCCTGTGTTTATTTATACATAATTATATAAAAAGCCTTTGTGAAATGAGCAATGCCTTACCTAGTATAATTTGGTAAATTATACACAATTTTTACATACATTTTTACACAATATACACAGTTTAAGCATATAAGTAACAAATAAGCCATCAACCTCCCTTTTTGAACATCAGAGTGACAATCCAGGCACAACAGCAATGTATATAATTTAAAGATCTTCAGAATCTATCTGGTGCTAAGGCAAAGAAACTGGGCAGGTAGGGGTGGTTAGATATACCATTTAAACAGCAAATTAATGTTATTGCAGACTTGACTCCAAAACTACAAAACAAATGTTTGGCAATGCAGATGATGGACAAAAAGGGATTAATGGGGTGAAAAGGCTGGACTAAATGGCTAAGGCCTCTGTGTTATGGAGACATTTTTGCAGCAACTACCTGTCAACACACCAGTGATGAATCAATGAGCATTTCTGTATAACCTGTCAAATACCTCATATAATTAGTTACTTAAAACTAAACATTACAGGTGCCTAGAGAAGAGGTAATAACCAATAAAACAACTAATTTAATCACTTTGCTACTGTATGCACCAGAGATTTATTTTAACCCAAATCAACATTCTTTGTGAGGTCACTTGAAGGGAATATCTACCCAGAAGGAAGATCAGCAAAGCTGTTCTTCTGTTCCAAAGATGAATATTTTGACTTCTTTTTTTTAATTGAGTTTGGTATTCACAAAAGGATTCAGTGAGTGATGGGTGGCCCACTTATTACATTTTCCCCTCTGTTTGCTCTCATCATATTAACTTGTATATTTAAGTATCTGATTATATCCACTAGTAAAAGAGCTGTACGTTAGCCAACCATACATTACAGTATATATTATATATGTCCATTTACAGGGCAATGACAGGGAGGGGGGTAGTTAATGGGAATGCCAAAGACTTTTTTTTTTTTTTTTTTAAATTAAACACCTTATGTAGTATGAGAAATAATACACACACATATATAAATATATAAAAAAAATTTAAGACATCCTCTGTCTGTGTTGCCATATTGACTTCATTATATTGGAATAATAATAATTATTATAATAATCATTATAAATCATAATAACAATAAATAATCAATAAGTCATAATAAAATAATATAAAAAAGTAACCATATTAGTATGAAAAATTAAAAACCAACAAAAAGAAAAATCCCAATTCTCAAAAATCAATATACAAATGAATGGTGTAGCAAACATGGCAGCCATAAAATGATATTTACTCTAACAGTGTAATGTGTTCACCCACCTGCAGCAAAGCCAAATCCTAATCACCAATATAAGAGAGGTTGCTTACAAAGAATTATGTATGTGTGTTTGAGGGAATTACTGAAAAAATGTACTGAAGCAAATCTGAGCATGTCAGGAGAAGAGCTCAGTTTGTGTTGACTGTATTAAAGGACAAGTAAAGCCACAGAACAAAACTGAACCAGAAGGCAGAACACCTTGATATAAAACCAGTAATCTGTGTCTTACCTCTCATTTTGATAAGGGCGCTGGGAAATTTACCTAAATAACCTATGGTTTGTGCTTTACTTCACAGCATTCTAGTATCACACAGTTTGGTCAACGACCATTATGTTCTGCACATGCTCAGTCCTTAGCTATGGCTGAAACTTGTTATAGTTGGCCACACCTATTAATCTCTAGCCAATCCTTTTACAGGACAGATAAATCAAGGAAGCATGTGCCAGAGGTCAGGAGATGTGGTCTGACACTGCACATACTTCATCCAGTTCTTAACAGGCTTACATTTACTTTAATACAAATTTACCAAAGTCGTATTTTATAGCTTAATGGTGTTTTTAGGGGGGTTGTTTTAGATTCTGGAGCATAAAAAAAGTGGGTTTAGTTCTCCTTTAATTCCTTAAGAAAAAGAATTATTCTTATGATTGAATGAATGAATGAATAAATAAAGGCAACATTAAAAGTAATGACAGAGAGACATTTTTGTGGAGAGGTGAAGATTGACTTCTGACAGTCAGAGAAAAAAATTTCCCTGACAGTTTTCATTAATATATCTGCGCTTGCTTTTCTTCCCCTTTGGCAAGTCATGAGGATACTAATGTGCAAAGTCTTCTGCTTCAGCAGCTAAACTGTGTGCTGTGAAGGTGTGAGAAGCCAGCAATCACACAAACAACCTTTATGTTCCCTATTTCATCTTGAGCGCAGGCTTCATTATCACATTCTCCAGCAGTTCTCTGTCTGAGGAAATAGCAACATAAAAATACTGTCAGCAGGGCTCTGAATGAAAGGTTCACAGCTGGAAACTGCAGCAAAATACTGCACTGGATTTCTGGCTCTCAGATTTCTACTATAATTCTAGCATTTAACCGTGCATAAATGTTATGTTGTGGTACAGGTGGACAATTTCTGGCTCTCCAGACACTGTTGATCTGACAGCTCCCAGATTTCCACTAAAATCTGGCAACTTCCCAAGGATGCTAGGAGTTAAACCTACTTAGGACATCTCTGTCCTGTGGCATTATGATATATTTCCACTTGCAAACTGAAATACATTCTCACTGTGATATTTTAATATAATTTTTCACATTATTTCTTTAGGACACAAAGCATGCACCGCACTCTTAGCAAAAACAAACAAAAAAGACTGCCCTGTCAACCAGAAAAACAACTCATCTTATTAAAGTAAAATATGATTAGCTGCATTTGGCGTTTTATTTTTTTCTGCACATGTAGGGCGTAATTTATTAATATGGTTTTATCAACATGACATGTAACAGCTACTTAAAGCAGAATGTTTATGGATTGTTATGAACTGGAGCAATTAGGCTGCACATTAAAATATTAACAAAGCATTTTCAAGCCGAGCACTGAGCATCAGTACTGCAGCCTTCACAAAAATACCCCCCCTTTTTTGTACAGTCTAATAACTGTTGTACAGGTATCCACAGATTTAAATTTGAATGTGATTTTAAATAACAGTGCCCTCATTCTACAATAACAACTATACAATATTACTTAATAGAACACAACACACACAAAAAAAAAAAAAAAATTTAAAGAAAAGAAAAAACACTACCCATATTATCTGTTGTATTCAATTAGATCAACTAGACTTGAAGTTTAGTTCTTGAAGACGTTTCGCTTGTCATCCGACTGGCTTTCTCAATTCAGAATGACTTGTACAAGAATCTGTGGCAATTATGTACCCTGGAAAATCCCAATTAGCATATCACAGCCAAGTGTTAAGGGCGTGATTGGATAGTGGCTAAGAGGTGTTATAGGAATGCCTAGAGTAAGGTGTCAAAACAGCATTGTACATGGCAGACAGTTGGTGTCGAACCCCCCCACCTCTATTTAGGCTTGGTTTCTTTATTTTCACATAAATGGCCTCCTTAACACCTCTCTTGAACCAGTCACGTTCCTTTGCCAATATGTTAACATTACAATCTTCAAAAGGTATGTCCTCTATCATTAAGATGCAGGTACATGGCTGAGTCCTGACCCGAGGAATTAGCTCTTCAGTGCTGGGCCATACGTTGATGCAGTTGCTGTTTGGTTTCCCCCACATACAAATCAGAGCATTCTTCCCTGCACTGCACTGCATATATGATGTCGCTTATCTTGTGTTTGGGTATTGGGTCTTTCAGATGTACCAATCGCTGCATCAGTGTGTTGTTCGGTTTAAAGCAGACCGGGATACGGTGTTTTTTGAAAATTCTTCTTAATTTCTCAGAGACCCCTGCTACATATGGGATGACCCTGTTCTTTCTCCTGTCTTGCTTTTCCCCTTCACTGTTGGTATACCTGTTCTTTTCTTTTCTTCTACTTCTTTTGACAAAGGCCCAGTCATTGGGATTTTCCAGGGTACATAATTGCCACAGATTCTTGTACAAGTTATTCTGAATTGAGAAATCCAGTCGGACTTCAAGTCCAATTGATCTAATTGAATACAACAGATATACCATGACCTGGATGAATGAGAACCTTCACAAGCAATACCCATATTATTTTAATCATACAATTCATTACTGTAAAACCTGTAGGATCTAGAGAGGGAGGAAAGATCATCAAATTTAAAAACAAAATTAAAATTAATATTTATATAATGTTCATCTTAAATATATTCAGTAGAAGCCAGGGGGGTCTGTAATTCACAGAGAGGTAGGAAAGCTTATACCTTCTATCTTTCCCTATAGGAATACATGAACAGACAATTGAGGGACTCGGGACAGCCCACCAATCAGCAGTTAGAACAAGTTTGCAGGTAAGTGTAGAGCGGCAGTGGTTAATAGTTTTACTGCATACAGGGAAGGTAAGAATACGCTTCCCACCTCAGCGTGAATTATAGATCCTCCTGGACTTTACTAAATATATTCAGTTTAGTGTTCCTTTTAACTCCTCACCTCACTCATCCTATACTTCCTGATCCACAGGGTATGCTAACAGGGATTTTTTAGTTATTTGCTTCCAAACAGAGGGAAGGCACTCATAGAAGTCGTCTGTGAGAACTACTGGGAGCCATGCCAAACACCACATAAACAATCTTAAATATTATGTAGAAGCCGTGCCAAACAGATCTCTTGGTAGTGTGGCTGGTTGAAACAAAAACACCAAAGCCGAACATTTCCTGTGTGCTAACTTCCAATTAGGAAAATTATTTATAAGTGTGACTCCTAAAAAAGAGAAAAGTCTCCTAAAAACCTCACAGCTGCTGTTTGCCAATGCAACAGTTACATCTAAAACATCAAGATATTGAAAGCTGCAGCTCCTTATCAGAAGAACAGCTGGGAGGTTTGTTATGGAATTACTGATTTACTTCTAACACAAACTCTGCTAAATTTACCCAGAGCTACAATCACTGGGCTCTGGTTGTTTGGATAATTTACAATGCATCTTTCCCACTTTAACACATTTAGCAAAGCAGATAGCTGGCGTTAAAATATATATTGAATTTTATGGAATGTGTATAGCATGCCTATAGAATATTTACAGTGCAGAGTTTTGTCCTGTTTTCATCCATTATCTATTACACTATAAAAAAAAAAAAAAAAAAAAAAAAAAAGAACAGGAGTAAAAAATAAGATTTTTAACCTCCATAGACAAATAAATTATATTGTATGTGTAAGTTTTATAATAAAAATTTTTTGATCTTCAGAATGCCACTATTTTCTGAATATCATAAATGACAAATGGATTGGTACTGAATCTGATCCATGTATATATCAATCTGCAGGCATAGGCGAACAAAATCAGACAGAGATTCAATGTATAAGGCTACAAAGCTCCCAGGAATCAGTCCACTAAATTAATCCAATCAAATAAACATGTCAAAAGGAGCAGAAGACAAAGCTGGTCATAAGGTAGAAGTGAATGCAGTTTCTATCTTCATTATAAAAAGCAAGATTAAAGATCAGCCCAGTTTCTACCTGCTGAAAAGGACAGTAACAAACCATAATGGATAAACTTCCCTGCATTGAAAATCATACCAAGTGGCGATACCTTTGGTGGCTGTGGAAAGTCATTCCAGTAATTGTAATGGGTGTGTGTTTGTGGTGTAAATACTTAACTTTAGTATACTTTAGTATTATTGTCACACAATTTCCACTTTACTTGTGGAGTTCTTTACTAGTATAGTTCCCTATAAAGCCGGCAACTAACTGTGGTTAGTTGCCAGCAGAGGCAATAGTTATGTCATTACCCTGCATGTACAGCTTGGAAACGAAAGGCCAAGCATATGTGCATAACTGCCAACTCACGAGGGAGTTACATTAACACCCATGATATGGCTGCTTATATTTTTACAGTACTGGGTATAAAGCTGATATTTTGGGATTAATTAAAGGGCAAACTACAGTTCCAAAACCAATATCCACATCCTTCTAACGTATTCAGGGTATACAGCCCTATGTATCTGTAATCAGGGCAGAAAGTAAGGTTATTATTAAGAGGTAGACTGGCAGGAGTCAAATGTTTTCCAAGCATTTTTAGCAAGTGCTAAATTAAAAAAAAAAAAAATAATAGTATAAATTGATAAATACAATAGAATCTGTAACAGTGCATCTAACAAATGAAAACAAGTCAATCCTTACAACAATACCTACCGTGGAATACAACCCATGGGGGGGGTGTAAGGTAAAGGAAAAGATAAGTACGAAACGTGAGCCACCCATTGCAAGAAGGTATCCCATGAATGCAAGCTAAACAGACCCGATTGGTACACTTCCCTAGCCTAGACAACAGTCTAAAGCTTCATACAAACGTTAGATAATTGACGCCTAAATAGATGACAAAGTTTCATCCTACAATCAAACGTGTGGGGGCACCCAACCTCATTATTAAGTAATCTGTTCTGAGTGATCACACAATAATGCCAGAGAAGGAATTGCATTGTTTGCCCACACTACAAGAGATTTCATGATCACCCCCCTCCCACAGAACAGTACAAGGAGCCTATGGGGATTGGGTGATGAATCCTGTTTGAAGCAATAGCTTCAAACAGTATTTGCTGTGTGAGCCACTTGGTGTACATACACACAAGATAAACATTATAAAGCTGGGTCCACCCAGGGGGACTTTTTGTCCTGACCAAGCGTTCGCTACTAGCGAGCACTTGGCCGGACGAATAACTTTGCGCCCGATCGTGTAGTCCCACAGAGAAACACACAATCTCTCATTATTTACCAACAGGCCTGATCATCCGTTCGTCCATTTCGGATGAGCGGGCGACCAAGCTCAGTTGTGGCCACCCCACCCACACCAGGGCAATATTGGTCAGTCAGCCAAAAATATCATGGTGTGTACCCATCCTTAGACGATTGGTCCAACAATATTTATCTTCTACTCTCATACAGACAGGCTGCTTGTCAGTAGCTATTCAGTATTGTTTTGTTCTATGAAGAGGGAGAGCATAAAGCAGGGGTGTCAAACTCAATCACATAAGGGGCCAGAAGGGCCAAATTCGGCCTGCGGGCCTGGAGTTTGACACATGTGGCATAAAGGAAGATCTCTTATGGTGCCCTACATGGTTTAGTGATCCAGCAATTATCTAATGTGTGTATATAGCTGTAACCACTTTTGAGGGAGCAAAAACCGCTGGAATAGTTTTTCCATGGAATGTATTTTTCCAGTAATCAATGCAAACAAAAATCTAAAAGGAAACAACAAACCAACATCATATACAGAAACTATAAAGCTAAAGAACTGAAGGAAACAAGTTTGCAAAAGTCAAAATTACACCTAACAGTTGAAAAGTACTCAAACGCAGTGTTTAAAGTCAAAATGTATGTATGTATTCTTGTGACGGTTCTCATTCATCCAGGTCATCTTATATCTGTTGTATTCAATTAGATCAACTGGACTTGAAATGTAGTTCATAGACCGACGGGGCGGTCGCAAGTCAGAATGACTGTACAAGAATCTGTGGCAATATGTACCCTGGAAATCCCAATAGCATACACAGCCAGGTGTTAAGGGTGTTAGTAGATAGGCTAAGAGGTGTTATAGGAACGCCCAGTAGGTGTTAAACAGCATGTACATGGCAGACAGTGGTGTCGAACCCCCCCACCTCTATTTAGGCTTGGTTTTTTTATTTTCACGTATCCCTTCTGCTTTAAAACCGAACAACACACTGAGGCAGCAATTGGTACATCCAAAACCCAATACCAAAACACAAGAAAAGCGACATCATATATGCAGTGCAGTGCAGTGAAGAATGCTCTGATTTGTATGTGGGGGAGACCAAACAGCAACTGCATCAACGTATGGCCCAGCACAGAAGAGCCAATTCCTCGGGTCAGGACTCAGCCGTGTATCTGCATCTTAAGGATAAGGACATACCTTTGAAGATTGTAATGTTAACATACTGGCGAAGGACGTGACTGGTTCAAGAGAGGTGTTAAGGAGGCCATTTATGTGAAAATAAAGAAACCAAGCCTAAATAGAGGTGGGGGGGTTCGACACCAACTGTCTGCCATGTACAATACTGTTTTGACACCTTACTCGGGCGTTCCTATAACACCTCTTAGCCACTATCTAATCACACCCTTAACACCTGGCTGTGATATGCTAATTGGGATTTTCCAGGGTACATAATTGCCACAGATTCTTGTACAAGTCATTCTGAATTGAGAAAGCCAGTCGGATGACTAGCGAAACGTCTTCAAGAACTACATTTCAAGTCCAGTTGATCTAATTGAATACAACAGATATGTATGTATTCTCCAGAAAAACTTGTGAATGGCTGAGACAATTTTGATAAGACTTGGTATACATATGTTTCAAACTAGGCTACTTTACAACTTTTACAAACCACCCCCTTCCACTTTTTTTGACCCATTTTCATTCATGTATAGGTTAATGGAGATGCGATCTGACCTGTGTATGATACCAGAAAGATCATGCTCAACACAAAACTCTGTCTGACTACTGGATTCCAACAAGGAGCGCTTCAGTGGGAGTTTGGGAATGTACAAATACCGCTTGCTAATGTAAAAATATTTGTATTTGTTATAATTATAATAATAATACACCATCTACTACTTTGATTCAAGTTACATTAGGATTATAATACCTTTCACCAAGGTATATCACATAAGGATTTATTGTGTAGAGTAGTTTACAAATTATTAAAGTAAAAGCCAGTCAAGTATATTTAGAGTGCCTACAAAACAGTAAAAGCATCTAAACGGTAGATCCATTAATGCTGACTGTATTCAAACAGAATCCACATGAGGTGAAGGCCTTAGATAAAATGTAGCATTTATTTAGCGAATATTAAAACCAGGCACATAGCTCAGAAGCACTGGATGCGTTTCATGTCGGTAAAATTTTGGTTTTGAGGTGGACATGCCCTTTAAAGACCGACTACAAAGTTAGAGCATTTCCTATCTGCTAAACTGTAACACTGGAAAAAAGGTCTAATTGAATGAAATTATACTGTGAGAGCTGATGGCAAGAACAACAACTCTCCAAAGCATGCCACGTCAATTGGTTTTGCTAGTACCAACTCATTTATTTTGCTCAATTTTCAATTTGCTATTCTAAACAAAAAAGTATTTCCCTATGACATATCCACAGACAACTTATCCAAACTCGTGCTTCTGGGCATTATACACACAACACACAGGATTTGGACATTCACATCCGCTACAAATATACAGAAAAGCTGTATACTACAGTACTTGTAATTAAACAATCGTCTTGGGCAAAGTAATAGGTCTACAAAATCAACATGTCAGCCTCAGAGCTATTGAGAAGTTAAACAATACATTTGAAACAACCTTTATGCAAAAAGTTTGAGAAGCACATTACAGTTGACAAATGTCAAAAGTCCTGGGTGAGGCAGAAGATGTTTCTGTGCATTTGAGTAGTATTGACACTACGGAGGATAAACAGAAAAAATCCCTGAAGGTAAATCAATTTTTTAACTATGAGTGTTAAAATCAAATAAATAAAATGGATATACCCATGAGAATTTCAACTAGGCTGTTTAAAGAAGATAAAATGTAAAGTCTCAGGGCACGTTTTTATTACACATTTTACTGTACTGAACAGAAATGACTTTTAGAAGCATATACCAGTTTTCTACGTTTTGAAGTACAGAAGTCCAAAGATGTAATAAATTACATTTGGGCTATACAATAAAATACCTGCAAGGAAAATGTTACCTTGCTAAAATTTTAGCGTCTGGGTGAGCGCCCGATCTACAAACATTTATATATTTGACAGAGACCTTATAACTTTGTATAAACACTATTTATGTGCATATACTATAAAGAATTATATTCATTAGGTTAAAGTAAATGAGTAGGCCAAATACTATTATTTTAAGAATTGAATTCCCTTCTACAGTATATGGAATTATTCTAATTTTAATAGTTATCAATACTTGGATTGATATATGCATATTGCCTAGCTTTTTTTATTTTTTTTACATTTGTGCCTAAAAAGCAAAATAAGATTTAAAGAGAAGTACACTGTAAAATTAAGTTAGGGTCACTTGGAAGCTGCAGCTTTAAAAATACTTTGGCATATTCTTGTTTACCTTTTTCCTTTCAAAGTTGCTGACATCTTGTATGTCCTTAGGTGCATGGATAGCTCCACCCCTGCAAGATTTTTCCTCTTCCTCCTGATTGTAAGCCTCATAGGTAAGTCTAGTCTGCTCTGTGCGCTGCGTGCACGCGTCCGCCACGCACAGGACGTGTGCAATGTCAATCTCGTTGTGGCGGACGCACCATGGAGCGCACAGAGCAGATTAGACTTACCTACTGAGGCTTACCAACAGGAGGAAGATGAAAATCTCACAGAGGTGGAGCTATTCATACACCTAAGGACATACAGGTGTCCAGCACTTGAAGACGTTTCGCTAGTCATCCGACTGGCTTTCAATTCAGAATGACTTGTACAAGAATCTGTGGCAATTATGTACCCTGGAAAATCCCATTAGCATATCACAGCCAGGTGTTAAGGGTGTGATTAGATAGTGGCTAAGAGGTGTTATAGGAACGCCCAGAGTAAGGTGTTAAAACAGCATTGTACATGGCAGACAGTTGGTGTCGAACCCCCCCACCTCTATTTAGGCTTGGTTTCTTTATTTTCATCGTATCCCTGTCTGCTTTAAACCGAACAACACACTGAGGCAGCAATTGGTACATCCAAAAGACCCAATACCAAAACACAAGAAAGCGACATCATATATGCAGTGCAGTGCAGTGAAGAATGCTCTGATTGTATGTGGGGGAGACCAAACAGCAACTGCATCAACGTATGGCCCAGCACAGAAGAGCCAATTCCTCGGGTCAGGACTAGCCGTGTATCTGCATCTAAGGATAAAGGACATACCTTTGAAGATTGTAATGTTAACATACTGGCGAAGGAACGTGACTGGTTCAAGAGAGTGTTAAGGAGGCCATTTATGTGAAAATAAAGAACCAAGCCTATAGAGGTGGGGGGGTTCGACACAACTGTCTGCCATGTACAATACTGTTTTACACCTTACTGGGCGTTCCTATAACACTCTTAGCCACTATCTAATCACACCCTTAACACCTGGCTGTGATATGCTAATTGGGATTTTCCAGGGTACATATTGCCACAGATTCTTGTACAAGTCATTCTGAATTGAGAAAGCCAGTCGGATGACTAGCGAAACGTCTTCAAGAACTACATTTCAAGTCCAGTTGATCTAATTGAATACAACAGATATGTATGTATTCTCCAGAAAAACTTGTGAATGGCTGAGACAATTTTGATAAGACTTGGTATACATATGTTTCAAAACATAGGCTACTTTACAACTTTTACAAACCACCCCTTACCACTTTTTTTGACCCATTTTCATTCATGTATAGGTTAATGGGAGATGCGATCTGACCTGTGTATGATACCAGAAAGATCATGCTCAACACAAAACTCTGTCTGACTACTGGATTCCAAACAGGAGCGCTTCAGTGGGAGTTTGGGAATGTACAAATACGCTTGCTAATGTAAAAATATTTGTATTTGTTATAATTATAATAATAATACACCATCTACTACTTTGATTCAAGTTACATTAGGATTAATAATACCTTTCACCAAGGTGATATCACATAAGGATTTATTGTGTAGAGTAGTTTACAAATTATTAAAGTAAAAAGCCAAGTCAAGTATATTAGAGTGCCTACAAAACAGTAAAAGCATCTAAACGGTAGATCCATTAGATGCTGCTACTGTATTCAGAACAGAATCCACATGAGGTGAAGGCCTTAGATAAAATGTAGCATTTATTTAGCGAATATTAAAACCAGGCAACATAGCTCAGAAGCACTGGATGCGTTTCATGTCGGTAAAATTTTGGTTTTGAGGTGGACATGCCCTTTAAAGACCGACTACAAAGTTAGAGCATTTCCTATCTGCTAAACTGTAACACTGGAAAAAAGGTCTAATTGAATGAAATATTACTGTGAGAGCTGATGGCAAGAACAAACAACTCTCCAAAGCATGCCACGTCAATTGGTTTTGCTAGTACCAACTCATTTATTTTGCTCAATTTTCAATTTGCTATTCTAAACAAAAAAGTATTTCCCTATGACATATCCACAGACAACTTATCCAAACTCGTGCTTCTGGGCATTATACACACAACACACAGGATTTGGACATTCACATCCGCTACAAATATACAGAAAAGCTGTATACATACAGTACTTGTAATTAAACAATCGTCTTGGGCAAAGTAATAGGTCTACAAAATCAACATGTCAGCCTCAGAGCTATTGAGAAGTTAAACAATACATTTGAAACAACCTTTATGCAAAAGTTGAGAAGCACATTACAGTTGACAAATGTCAAAAGTCCTGGGTGAGGCAGAAGATTTTCTGTGCATTTGAGTAGATTGACACTACGGAGGATAAACAGAAAAAATCCCTGAAGGTAAATCAATTTTTTAACTATGAGTGTTAAAATCAAATAAATAAAATGGATATACCCATGAGAATTTCAACTAGGCTGTTAAAGAAGATAAAATGTAAAGTCTCAGGGCACGTTTTATTACACATTTTACTGTACTGAACAGAAATGACTTTTAGAAGCATATACCAGTTTCTACGTTATTGAAGTACAGAAGTCCAAAGATGTAATAAATTACATTTGGGCTATACAATAAAATACCTGCAAGGAAAATGTTACCTTTGCTAAAATTTATAGCGTCTGGGTGAGCAGCCCGATCTACAAACATTTATATATTTGACAGAGACCTTATAACTTTGTATAAACACTATTTATGTGCATATACTATAAAGAATTATATTCATTAGGTTAAAGTAAATGAGTAGGCCAAATACTATTAATTTTAAGAATTGAATTCCCTTCTACAGTGATATGGAATTATTCTAATTTTAATAGTTATCAATACTTGGATTGATATATGCATATTGCCTAGCTTTTTTTATTTTTTTTACATTTGTGCCTAAAAAGCAAAATAAGATTTAAAGGAGAAGTACACTGTAAAATTAAGTTAGGGTCACTTGGAAGCTGCAGCTTTAAAAATACTTTTGGCATATTTCTTGTTTACCTTTTTCCTTTCAAAGTTGCTGACATCTTGTATGTCCTTAGGTGCATGGATAGCTCCACCCCTGCAAGATTTTCCTCTTCCTCCTGATTGTTAAGCCTCAATAGGTAAGTCTAGTCTGCTCTGTGCGCTGCGTGCACGCGTCCGCCACGCACAGGACGTGTGCAATGTCAATCTCGTTGTGGCGGACGCACGCATGGAGCGCACAGAGCAGATTAGACTTACCTACTGAGGCTTACCGAACAGGAGGAAGATGAAAATCTCACAGAGGTGGAGCTATTCATACACCTAAGGACATACAAGGTGTCAGCAACTTTGAAAGGAAAAAGGTAAACAAGAAATATGCCAAAAGTATTTAAAGCTGCAGCTTCCAAGTGACCCTAACTTAATTTACAGTGCATTTTAACCAATTGCTCACAAGAGGGTGCCCTTTGAAGGGCCCAAAGTAAAACTAAAATTAATGGTAGACCTTAGGGTGTCCATAATATAACAATATTTGTAGCTTGTTTTCACACATGCAGGAATAAGGGAATATGTTTTTTGGCAAAATTAGCATCATATTTAACGATAAAATCAATCAGATATCTGTTGAATTTAGATAGATAAACTTGACTTGAAGTTTAGTTCTTGAGGGTGTTCGCTAGTCATTCACTGGCTTTCTCAATCAGAATGACTTGTACAAGAATCTGTGGGCAATTATGTACCCTGGAAAGTCCCAATTAGCATACGGCAGCCAGGTGTTGGGGACCTTCTGAATGCTAGGGTGGATGCATGATTGAGGCTAAAGCTAGGTACACACAGTACAGATTTCTGAAAGATGACAGAAGGATCTGCAAGATCCTGTCTGCCATCTTTCAAAGATCTGCATACACACAGTCCCGAGCGTTCTCCCTATAGGGAGAACGCTTGGGACGTGTGTGTTTCCATCGGAGTCTAGCGTGGCCGATGGAAATTTTCGGCCTTTCCCGAACGAGCGTACGGCCGACCCGATCGTTCGGCGGCCGAGCTGTTCGGAACGAGTACACAGTAACGATAAGCCCGATACCGTCGGATCTGATGGTATCGGGCTTATCGTTATGTGTGTACCCAGCTTAATGTTGTTCGAATCGCCCAGGGTAGTGTCAAAAGCATTGTATGCAGACATGGTGTCGAAACCCCCCCCCCCCATCTCTATTCAGCTTGGTTTTTCATTTCACTAATGGCTTTTGACTCTCTTGAACAGCATGTTCCGTTGCGAACATCTACATTAATCTTTAAAGGTATGTCCTTTTCCTAAGATGCAGATTACAGCTGAGTCCTGACCGAGGATTGGGACAATACTTGCAGGTTGGTCCCCAAAAGTTAGCATTTCACTGCACGCGTTAAGTCTTCGTGTTCTGGTCTTGTGTGGTAGTATCTACACTATTAAAACGTCCCATCTAGTCCCCCCCACCTCTACCTATCATCTCAAAAACTCTCTGTTTCTTTGCAGCAGCCAGGAGAAGTTCTGTTCGTTTCTGTACTGTGCTGGGCAGGCTGTCAGTCAATGTGCATCATCACATGCATATTCATTATTTCTGTCACACCCATTGACCCAGTAAACAAAGCTTTTCTACCGTCTCTGCATGATCTTTCACAGCTGATAGTGCAGGGAGAGACAAGAAGATAGAAGCTTGTAACACACTGATGTAAGAAGCTGGGGGACTGTGTGTGTTTTCAATATGATAATATTTATAAAGTCAAAAAAGTTAATAGCGTTTAAAAAACCATATTGGGGGTATAGGTGGAAGGTAGATGATTATTTCAAGGGAATGCTGGGAGTTTCACAAGCTGTATTGCAGTGCTTGATGGGAGTGAGACAGAGGTTTATTTTAGAGGGGATGCGGGAGTTTCACAGCTGTATTGCAGTGCTTGATGGAGACAGAAGGTTATTTTACAGGGATGCTGGGAGTTTAACAAGCTGTATAACAAGATATAGATATAGATGGATAGATAATAAAATGATAATAATAGATAGAGATAAGAATAGATAGATAGATAGATGATAAATAGATAAATAATACAGAATTGAATTCTCTCTTTATCTATCTATCTATCTATTTGTCATCGATATTTCTTTCTCTCTCTCTCTCTCTCTCTCTCTCTCTATTCTCTCTATCTATATCTCTCTCCATCTCTCTTCTCATCTCTCTCTCATCTCTCTGTCTCTATCATCTATCTCTCTCTCGTCTATCTCTTTCTGTGTGCTCTCTCTCTCACTCTCTCTATCATCTTTCTGCTCTCTCTGTCGTCTTTCTCGCTCTCTCTATCATCTATTCTCATATCTACATCTATCTCTCTTAATCTATCACTCTCTTATCTATGCCTCTACCTTTCACGACCCCCATATCCTCTCTTATCATACCTCTCCTCTCTATATACCCTCTTCAAAATATCATCCCCTCTATATCCTCTCTTATCCCTCTATATCTTCCTTCTCTCTCATCATCTCTTTATCATCTCTCTCTATCATCTATCTATCTCTCTCTCTCTGTGGTGATTTGTCTATCTATCTCTGTATGTATGTACAATCTATCTCCTTATGGAGTCCTACAATAAGAGTTACATGACACCAGACAGTGCTATCAATCCCAGCCTCCCTCCTTCCCAACCAGCAGCACCTTCAGTCCAAAATTTCTAACACTTACTGAGTTATAGTGTTAGAAAGTTCTTGTGTGAAGTTTTTCTGTCAGGATGTTTGGATCTTGTCCCCTCCCCATTGCTTCCAGGACCCAGAGCTGCTCCGTCCACCAAACCACGGAAGGGTGAGGAGAAAGAAATCTTGCTGGAAATGCTGCTGATAGGGGAGGAGGACAGTCAGAGACAGTCAGACAGTCCCGTAGCTGCAAAGCTGCAATGATGTGAGAGTCATGTTCTGTCTGTGATAGTGTACTGTGGGCAACCCCTGCTCCGTACAGAATTCCTCCACACTGCAGCAGGCACACGTGGAGGGAGAAGTGACAGCTGCAAGTGGAGCAGTGACAGCCCGGGTCCGTGTTTGTAGCAAGTTGTGCGTGCGTGCGCTTACAGCCTGGTAGCCATGGGAACATGATGCTATGTTCCCATTGGCTGAGGAAGATAGAGCAGGGTTAGTTTTCTTCGAACGGAAGACAGTTTGTGCGCATGTGTGAAATGGTGCACGCGCGTCGGCAGGTTCTCTAGCAGGCGTGCACTAAATGAGGAGGATTGGATGCCTGTATTGCGTACAGGCATCTGAAGCTTAATATCTTTTGATGTATTGCTCTGAGGAGGCTGTAATTCAGGGTAGGTGGATACCTTACAGACACTTACCATTGGAGCCTATATTGAATTTCTCACTGGAGATACCCTTTAAGAAGACAGGGATACAGTGTTTTTTTGAATATTCTTTTAATTTCTCTGAGACCCCTGGTACATAGGGACAGTGTTCTCCCCAGAATTTTTCCTGCCGGGGTGGCATGAAAAAGTAGCTGGGTGGGTTAGGACGGGGAAATTTGGTGGTAAGGAACATGTTCACTGCATCATTTCTCATTATATAGGTCAGGGATGTCTAACTTTTGTCCCACTAGATGTTTGAAACATATAACTCCCAGCATTCCATGGTTGTAGAATTGCAGGGAGTGTAGTTCGTCAACATCGCAGGTAACCATTGTAATTAAGCCACCAAGCACTGTGACACCCTTTGTGGCCATAGAGATCTTGGAAAAGACTAGTCTAACGGCTAAAATATTACTTGCAGGTGTAAAAAAAGGGTCTGGGTCACGAGCTGTTTTGGCCAGTGGAGTGTTTTACTGACCTATTGGCCACACCAATTAAACCTACTTCTAAAATTTCTTTAAATCACAAGTTTTCATCTCAGAATTTTATTCCAGGCGGGTGGCATTGAAAATAGTGCCGGGTGGGCCGCCCCGGCTACTAAAAGACCCCTAGGGAGAACACTGTGGGTAGACCATGTTCTTTCTCCTGTCTTGCTTTACCCATTCACTGTTGGTATTTGTGTTCTCTTCTTTACTGTTACTTCATTGACAAAGGCCCAGTCTGGAATTCCACAAGTTTTAAGGCTCCTCGAGGAGGTTTAATTTTTTAACCTTCACCTCTGTGCTAGTGGAATGTTTTGCTCTGTGTTGCGGGTTCTGATGACACCCAACTGTGATCTAAACTGTGGTGGGAGTCAAACATCAAATAGGTTCGGTATGGGTTGGTTTTCTGTAAAAGCTCGTACTTCCAGTTTTCCATTGTACCCGACTCCTTCTAACAGTCCAAAAAGGCTAGTGTGTTGTTTTGTACCTTTCCCATGTAAATGTTGATGTTCTGGTCTACAGCCATTTATGTGTTTGTGAAGGCTGTTACTTCCTTCTGGTCGATTTTAACCCAGGTGTCATTCCACATATCTGAACCAGTAGTGGGTGCTATGCCCTCAAAGGTATTAAGCGCCGGTCTTTTCATGGAAGGTTTGCCACACTGGGTGAAACTGGAGACTTGCCATAGCATTAGTGTTTTGCTTATAGAACTGTATTTGAAATAGGTAGTATTCAGGTAATAAATCCAGTAGGGAACACATTGTTCGTGGTTAAGATCTGTTCTGATGGTAAGGGTGCTGTCTTGGCCTAGCCGTTTTCTCCAAGAGTACTACATCTTTATAATCTTTAGTGAAATCTAGGAGTTAAGGATGTGTCTGCTTAGAATTTCCAACCAATGGTCCTAAGATGTTGACTAGGTATATCGTACTTTGTATGTTACAGAGTTGATGCTGCTGACTATTGGTCTTTTCGGGCCCATTGCCTTGTGTATTTGGGGAGTCCATATTTACAGGGATGTGCCCACTAGGGTAGAGGCGATGTATGATACATTCGATCAATGGCTTATCCTTTTGAAGCTGTTGTAGTAAGTACTATGACCTTATCTTGTAGCAGCTGGTGGGATCCTTTGTTAAAGGCTCATATGTGTTTTATTGCCCAAGGAGAGTGGTCACCTTAGCATGGTAGTCTGAGATGTTGAGTACCACTGTGCATTTCCCTTGTCTGCTGGCAGAGTGGTAATTTCTGGCTGGGTCAGGGTCCTGTTAGACAAATTTCTCACCATGTACAATGCTGTTTTGACACCTACCTGGGCAGTTTCAAAAATACCCCTTAGCCTCAATGCATCCACACCTTGCATTTAGAAGGTGCCCAACACCTGGCTGTGATATGCCAATGGGACTTTCCAGGGTACTTTTTTGCCAACAGATCTTGTACAAGTCATTCTGATGAATGAGAAAGCCAGTTGGATGACTAGCGAAATGTCTTCAAGATTTAATTTAAAGGGACAGTTCAGTGGAAATTTCAATATTTGTTATTGTTAGTTATTTGTTTTTTGTTTTCTAATGTTTCTTATCACATATTCTCTCCCATTAAAAAATCAGTTGATTTAAACCCTTTGCTGTTCCCTGCTGTTGACATTAGTGAGCTGACATTTCAGGTTCTAACGGCCCTTCTTTTTCCCAGGATGGCACCACATCCTGGAATGTTACTAACAGTATTTCTACTGATTGGATGTTGGATGGGTCAAACATGCTCAGATCTCTGAGCAACTGAATCAACCCAAGTGCTGGGTCAAGAGCAAGACCCATACGTCTCTATTAGTTATATGTATTCCACTGAAGTCCCGATGATCTAACTGAAACAACAGATATGCAAAGACCGATGAATGAGAACCTTTCACAAGCACAACCAATCAGACATTATGTACCATTTCAAAGCTAAACTGCGATTGGGGGGGAAAATTAGTACCATTTTTAAAGGAATAGTTCACTGCAATAGTGAACTATCCCTTCTACATATTGAAGCCAGGGAGGTTAAGGAGCTATCCCTTTACCTCCCGTTCTTCAATCAATGTTTAGATAGCAGGAACGAACTTCAGAAGAATCTTACCTTTCAGAGTGATCACAGCGCGGCCGCTTGAAATTCCTGACTGCTTCCTGCTTCTGTTACACTATAACGCGCATTCTCAGGCATGGTTTGCGTGAAAGGTAAGATCTTCTGAAGTTCATTCCTGGCTATCTAAACATTGATTGCAAGAACAGGAGGTAAAACATAGCTCTCTTAACCTCCCAGGCTTCAATCAATGTTAGAAGTGAACTATTGCTTTAACAATAAAAACTTTCCCTGTAGGTGTTTTGCCTTATGATCTTTTTATTTTTAAAATTAATTTTGCTTGAAAGAGAAAAATTACGGTCTTTGATTCTTTTTACCTACAGTGATGTGGAAAAACTATTTGCCCCTTCCTGATTTTCTATTCTTTTGCATGTTTGTCACACTTAAATGTTTTGCTCATCAAAAACCGTTAACTATTAGTCAAAGATACTAATTGAACACAAAATGCCAGTTTTAAATGATGGTTTTAAAGGGTATGTACACCCAAAAATAAACTTTTTATATGTTCTTTATTAATAGCCACAACCTCAAACGCCATGTTCATTTTTCTAAAAATCAATTTGCCTTGCCCGATATTTAATGAGATATATATCAGGCTGCATTCCTCTCCACTTCCTCTTTAGATGACCCTGAGCTGCAGCTTAGGGGAGAAAAAAAAATTCTTGCCGTGTGTGTGTGTCTCTCTCTCTCTTCTGGGCTGGCTGGCTGGCTGGCTGGCTGGATGCAGCTGTGATCTCTGGATTTCTTCAGTACTCATAACTTTTACAGCTGGTGAGGTTGAGAGGGAAAAGGGGCGGGATCCAGGGTCAGCCAATTACTGATGCAACTTTCCTCTGTTCTCACTGCTGGATGCTAACAGACCTGCTCAAGGACATGAAAAAACAGAGACAAGGTAATGTAACTTGTCTCTCTGTTCATCACTGTATGGTCCTGCTGCAGGATTAAGCCAGACTACAAAGGTCTGTAACTTTTGAACCAATGGACCGATTTACATGCTGTAAAGTTTGTTTGGGAGCACTTATTTGGGTACAAATAAATATAAAAAGTTAGTTTTGGGGTGGTGGACATGCCCTTTAATTATTTAGTGAGAAAAAAACTCCAAACCTACATGGCCCTGTGTGAAAAAGAAATTGCCCCCTGAACCTAAAATAACTGGTTGGGCCACCCTTAGCGCAATAACTGCAATCAAAGCGTTTTGCGATAACTTGCAACGAGTCTTTTACAGCGTCGGGAGGAATTTTGCCCACTCATCTTTGCAGAATTTGTTGTTAATCAGCTTGTATTGAGGGTTTTATAGCATGAACCGCCTTTTTAAGGTCATGCACAACATTCATAGGATTCAGGTCAGGCGGACTTTGACTAGGCCACTCCAAAGTCTTCATTTGTTTTTCTTCAGCCATTCAGAGGTGGATTTGCTGGTTGTGTTTTGGGTCATTGTCCTGCTGCCAGCACCCAAGATCGCCTCAGCTTGAGTTGAGAACAGATGCCGGACATTCTCCTTCAGGATTTTTTGGTAGACAGTAGAAATTTATTTTTTGTTCATCTATCACAGCAAGCCTTCCAGGTCCTGAAGCAGCAAAACAACCAAGACCATCACTCACCACCCCATATTTTACTGTTGGTATGATGTTCTTTTGCTGAAATGCTGTGTTACGTCTACGCCAGATGTAAAGGGACACGCACCTTCTTGGCAATCATTGAGAGTTTTTTTAGCAAAATTGAGACGAGCTTAATGTTCTTTTTGCTTAAAAGTGGTTTGTGCCTTGGATATACTGCCATGCAGGCCGTTTTTGCCCAGTCTCTTTCTTATGGTGCGAGTCGTGAACACTGCCTAATTGAGGCAAGTGAGGCCTGCAGTTCTTTAGATGTTGTCCTGGGGTCTTTTGTGCCTCTCGGTGAGTTTTTCGCGCTCTTGGGGTAATTTTGTCGGCCGGCCACTCCTGGGAAGGTTCATCACTGTTCCATGTTTTTGCCATTTGTGGATAATGGCTCTCACTGTGGTTCGCTGGAGTCCAAAGCTTTAGAAAATGGCTTATAACCTTACCCAGAATGATAGATCTCAATTACTTTTTTTCTCATTTGTTCCTGAATTTTTTGGATCTTGGCATGATGTCTAGCTTTTGGGGTGCTTTTGGTTACTTCTCGTGTCAGATAGCTCCTATTTAGGGATTTCTTGATTGAAACAGGTGTAGCAGTAATCAGGCTTGGGGGTGACTAAAGAAATTGGAACTCAGGTGTGTTATTTTTTAACAGGGGGGCAATCACTTTCACACACAGGGCCATGTAGATTTGGAGTTTTTTTCTCACTAAATAATCAAAAACAATTTAAAACTGCATTTTGTGTTCAATAGTTATCTTTGCTAATAGTTAACGGTTTTTGTGAGCGAGAGAAACATTTAAGTGTGACAAACATGCAAAAGAATAAGAAATCAGGAAGGGGGCAAATAGTTTTTCACATTACTGTGATGTGTGGGGCTGCATATTACTCCACTAGAGACATAAAATGCAGTGTGCCATTACCTAGCTAAGGGATCGTGAAAGCATGTTATCAAATTATGGGGCAAGGGTTTGCAGGCGTAATCAATAATGATTCAATAATGATCACAGTTCTAATCAACGCTGATCAACTCTCTATTGGATTGCTTTCAGCTGTGATGTAGATCCAATAAACATTGGTTACCTGTATTATGATTACAATTTTCCTGAATAATAATAATGATTAGATACAGTGATCAGAGAATACTCTAACTTAAGCCAGACAAAAGCATCAATTTTTGACTGATTCAACAAATTTGAATCAGCTGAAATAAGGATGGCGGTTTTCAGATTTTTTTTAAATTGACCAATCCAAATATTGATCGGTTTATTGCAAAAATGAAGAATGGCCAGGTAAAAAGAATTCCGTTAACCCATCTTTGCTCAGAGGTGCAGGTGGGAGATTCTATCAGTTACTCTGATCATATTTTTTCAGAAATAAAGTCCTAAAATTACAAAATAAAAGCCCAATAAAAAATTACATTTTTACTAAGGAAAAGTTTGATATTCATGCGTCTATCAAAAATATATATATTTTTTTAGTTTTAAAAACTCACAGCATTCTCAGATATTTTAAACAAAATGTAAAGTTTTATACTTTAAACTTACTTAAACTTTCCCTTCTAGTAGACATTGTAGCAGGACATGGATGATTATTTGGTGTGATCTTGGTTTTGTAAGGGTAATTACGGGTTTAAAAGAACAGTAGGAAAAGCTCACCACACGGATGGATTTGTCAAGTTCTTTAGAGCCACCTGGGTATTCATTGTAAATAGGTGTGAGTAAAAGTCCCACAGTCTGGCGTGGTAAAACCTTTATAGAATAACAGAAATAAGTCAAGATATGAAAGGTAAATTTACCAATTTTTTCTGCTGAGAAATACAATATTTTTGCACTGAAAGCGGCAGTTGTCTTAAAGTTATCATTTGACTGAGTTATACAGCATTCTACAGTTTTTTTTATAATAAGAACCATTATTGACATGCTTTTAACTGTAGCCTTATGTTACAGGGTGGCATTAGGATACCATAGCTATAAGCCTTCATCTTCTAGGAGGCAATAATCTTTCTACTGGGTTGTAAATGGAAACATTACTTTACAAAAACTACCTACTAGAGATGAATGAGGTTTGATTAGAACCCAGTTTCGGAAACGAATCTGAGGGTTTCGAAGTCCCGAGAACTTCGTCAATCAGAACCCGAATTTTTAAAATTCGATTTTATCAAAAATCGAAAGTAGACTATTTTTGAAAATTTCGAAAACGAAAACTCAACAGTTTTGAACATCTCTACTACCTACATCCCTTTTCACAATCATTGTTTTCCCCCCAAACAAGCAACAATTAACTAGTTATCCCAAAAAAAAAATCAGTTTTACTTACCATAATATCGTTGTGAATGAAGCCTCTCCGAAATCGAGCGGCCTTAGATGGGGGGTACTCTTCTGTGCTGGAACCTGGATAATTCCACACTGACGTCCAGGCTTCATAAAGTTGATGTGTATTGGGTACACACCTGAATGATGGGGTGCCACAGCATATCCTAAATCTATAGGGATACCATGCTCCTGTAAAAAAAAAAAAACATATATTAATTTAATAATCTTAATATTTACATAATCTATAGTGTAGTTTAACAAGGGTTTTGACTGTAACTCAGTTATATGAAGCAGATTTACATAGCACTTAGAAAGGAAATGAGATGTGTTCCTACTGTGGGAAAGCAAATATGAGTGTCATAACCTTAAGGTATTCACAAAAACAAGTTTAGGACCAGTATCATAAGTAATGGACCAATAATAATTAGATGAAATGTGAACCTTTTAATGAACAAACACTGATCACAACTCTGTTTTTTTTATCTATAAACTGCATCTAATGTGCAATCACGAAATTAAAACCAAAACCACTCAACAATTATTTGATAATATTTGCAAAGCTGGTTTCCCATTAACAATAAATAATTAGGTCACAGATAAAGTTGCCAGAATACTTAAGGGTGGCCATGCATTTGTAGGGAGACCGTGCTTATCTTTGTACAGAGACAAAGTGTTTACATCTAAAGGCAAAGTGCCTCTCTAAGAACCCACAACCACTCCACTGGTTGGCCCAGCTTCAAAGTGAAAAGTAAGAACAGAACACAATCAATGGTCATGTGTGGTCACAGCTCAAAAGAGGTTGCAATGTTTAATATAAGTTCTGCCCAGTAGACTGGAAACACATCATGTATACCCTGAATTGCTAAACTTGGTGACTAATTACAAACACTCCGTTAATTTTTCTTGCAAATTCTTTAGAGAGTCAACTGAGATTTATGAACTGTGTGTATGAATTTTGGCTTTATGGAATGTTTGATTTACCAATACCCCTCAATAAAGAAAGAAGAAAGCATGAAAGGTTAAAACTAAAAGGGGAAACTATAAGCTTACAAAAAATCCTCATAGACTAACCACTTTATTCACAAAATTTGTACACACGCACCCTTTTACAGGGAACTTAGCCCAACATGCAAATTTCCCTGCAGTAATGCTACCATTCCTTTAAAAAGGAAAAAGCTGCTTAAAATGAACAGAAAGATCATAGTACATTATATTGTTGTGGTTGACAATTCTTCTCCTGCTTAGAGCAGTCTAAACCTGGGCTTATAAAACTAAGAGACATGTGATGAGGCTCCCCAAATGAACAAGAAATTCATAAACCAGTTCTCTTCCACAGCAGCTTTTCTGACTGAATAAGTGGCAGAAGGGCTGACTTATAAACAGAAACAAAATGTCTGTGATTTTTACTGTATTTGTTTTTTTTATTTTAAAGGCTGTGTTAATCAGTAACTGCATGCAGTTATTTCATATAGTCAATTTTCATATTTGTATTTCAATATAAGGAATTATATACTATATTATTATTATGGATTATATTGCGCCAAATCTTTACAATTAGATGTATACATTTGCATCAGGGCCTGCCCCGAAGAGCTTACAATCTAATTTTTATTGACACCTTATCAGTATGTTTTGTGATTGTGGGAGGAAACAAGAGTGCCCTGAGGAAACCCAACGCAAGCACGGGAGGGAGAACATACAAACTCTTGCAGCTGTGTCCAGGTGGATTTGAACTCAGGACTGAACTATATATATACACTATATATAGTGCCATACATTCTTTAATACATATGGGGAAAAAAAATGTGATTAAGGGGAAAGTGGTCTCCAAACAAGTTGAGTGTAAGTGAAAGGCCATCTACCTTTAAAATGAACATCAACCACCTCTCTACGATGCTCGACATCCAAGATATAAAGAAATTACTGACCAGAAGTTAATGGGTGGGGGCTGCATGTGAAGTCCTTAGGTGCTCCCCACCTCGCCAATGGCGGAGCACCGACTAAACTTCAGTAACAGGAAGTTCCCTCCCCCCTTGCTTGTGTGAATATCCCCAAGGAGAAGGTAAGGAATCTTAGCTCTTACTCTCCCACTATGTGAAACACAGCCTTTTCAGCAGGTTCTCACTCTCCAAGGCACCCGCGATAGGGCGGAGCTAAGGAACAAGTTGTCAGCAACTTTGAAAGGAAAAAGGTAAACAAGAAATATGCCAAAAGTATTTTTAAAGCTGCAGCTTCCAAGTGACCCTAACTTAATTTTACAGTGCACTTTTAACCAATTGCTCACAAGAGGTGCCCTTTGAAGGGCCCAAAGTAAAACTAACAATTAATGGTAGACCTTAGGGTGTCCATAATATAACAATATTTGTAGCTTGTTTTCACACATGCAGGGAATAAGGGAATATGTTTTTTGGCAAAATTAGCATCATATTTAACGATAAAATCAATCAGATATCTGTTGAATTTAGATAGATAAACTTGACTTGAAGTTTAGTTCTTGAGGGTGTTTCGCTAGTCATTCAACTGGCTTTCTCAATTCAGAATGACTTGTACAAGAATCTGTGGGCAATTATGTACCCTGGAAAGTCCCAATTAGCATACGGCAGCCAGGTGTTGGGGACCTTCTGAATGCTAGGTGTGGATGCATTGAGGCTAAAGCTAGGTACACACAGTACAGATTTCTGAAAGATGACAGACAGGATCTGCAAGATCCTGTCTGCCATCTTTCAAAGATCTGCATACACACAGTCCCGAGCGTTCTCCCTATAGGGAGAACGCTTGGGACTGTGTGTTTCCATCGGAGTCTAGCGTGGCCGATGGAAATTTTCGGCCTTTCCCGAACGAGCGTACGGCCGACCCGATCGTTTCGGTATTGGGTCTTTTGGATGTTTGGTTTAAAGGGTATCTCCACTGATGTAAAAACATTTTTTTTTTTTTCCCCCTATCTGATAGTACCCCTTCCCCCAACCCCTCTCCTACCTTTATCATCTCAAAAAACTCCTCTGTTTCTTTGCAGCAGCCAGGAGAAGTTCTGTTCGTTTCTGCTACTGTGCTGGGCAGGCTGTCAGTCAATGTGCATCATCACATGCATATTCATTATTTCTGTCACACCCACTTGACCCCAGTAAACAAAGCTTTTCTACCTGTCTCTGCATGATCTATTCACAGCTGATAGTGCAGGGAGAGACAAAGGAAAGATAGAAGCTTGTAACACACTGATGTAAGAAGGCTGGGGGGACTGGTGTGTTTTTCAATATGAATATATATTTATAAAGTCAAAAAAAGTTAATAGCGTTATAAAAACCATATTGAGGGGTATAGGTGGAAGGTAGATGATTATTTCAGAGGGAATGCTGGGAGTTTCACAAGCTGTATTGCAGTGCTTGATGGGAGTGAGACAGAAGGTTTATTTTAGAGGGGATGCTGGGAGTTTCACAAGCTGTATTGCAGTGCTTGATGGGAGACAGAAGGTTTATTTTACAAGGGATGCTGGGAGTTTAACAAGCTGTATAACAAGATATAGATATAGATAGATGGATGGATAGATAATAAATAGATAGATAATAGATAGAGATAGATAGATAATAGATAGATAGATAGATGATAAATAGATAAATAATACAGCAATTGAATTCTCTCTTTATCTATCTATCTATCTATTTGTCTATCGATCTTTCTCTCTCTCTCTCTCTCTCTCTCTCTCTATCTATCTCTCTCTCTCCATCATCTATCTATCTCTCTTCTCTCATCTCTCTCTCATCTCTCTGTCTCTATCATCTATCTCTCTCTCGTCTATCTCTTTCTGTGTGCTCTCTCTCTCATCTCTCTCTATCATCTTTCTTGCTCTCTCTGTCGTCTTTCTCGCTCTCTCTATCATCTATCTCTCTCTATCATCTATCTCTCTCTAATCTATCCCTCTCTTATCTATCCCTCTCTTATCTATCCCTCTCTTATCATTCCCCTCACAAACATTCTCAGGATATACAGAAGGGACATTCCTAAGGTGAATCCCAATTCGGATGTATACATTCCCCAAGAAAAGTAAGAGATAAGTGACTAGATCCACATCTCAGCAACACATAAAGGGCTTCTAATCTGAACGCCTTAGGCAGCAAAATATGCCTCACAAGGGTGCCTGTATTACACCCCCCTCGAAACACAAAGGCATCTCGAGGAGGATCAGGCAGCCAAGAGAGTGCAGCGGGATCTAGTTGTAGAAAATGCAGATTAAAAAATCATAAGCAAAAAACCCTGACGCGTTTCGTCCCTTTCAAAGTGACTTAATCATAGCTGGAAGGGTTTGCCGGTACTGGACGGTGTATTTATACCCCAGTCATGTGATCTGGGGTTTGTGATAGGTGCACTCAAGACCAATCACAGTGCTGGTTGTAAGACACACCCCCGCTAATCCCTCCTACCGTAGCGTACAGAGTTACGTACGATCCGTAGTGTGCGTAACCATGGTAACCCGACGCTCCGGTCGGGACAATAGCAGAATAGCACAGTCTATCTCAAAGACTGAATATAGGAAAACAAATATGCTGCCCATTTACAAATTTGAAGGGGCAGGTTCCAAGTGTCTCTGGTATGTTCACAGTAACACATTATATGTTCTCAAAGAGAAGGAGAGAGCAGTACCTCTCAATAGTTAATGATCATATGCAGTTTGATATATAATACTTCACATCAAAGGCACAAAGAGCATGTAGGTTAATGACATGGTGACACATAACATGTGAATTTAATCCATACAGGGTCCTGATATTCCAAAATGGACTGTACCAGGTAAGTGGTATTGGAGGTCCCTGCAGTCCTAGGCTAGATTGTGATAAGGTAAGTAATGATTACAAACAACAGGTTACTAATGTGGAGAATACAGGTCCTAGAGTGTATGGGTAAATATCTGCACTCTATACCTGGTTATTCATGTATATTAGTAATTAAAGAAACGCATTGAACTGTATTTTGTCATTGAGACTGACGGGTGCCAGTGCATTCAGTAAGAAGATCCAACGGCTCTCATGTTTAAGTAATTTATTTTCCCTATCACCTCCTCTGATCCCTAGTGGTACTTTTTCCAGAATGAACCATCTGAGTCCTTCGGTTGATGCGTTGTGGTATCTTAAGAAATGACTGGCAATGTTCGTCAATTTATCCTGTTTCTGTTTTTCAATGGTGGCTGTCCTTATATTTGATAGGTGTTCAATTATCCGATCTTTCGCTCTCCGAGAGGTCATACCAACATATTTCTTTTGGCATGGACAGATCAGTACATAAATTACTGATTCTGTTGAGCAATTGGAGTATCCATTGAAATAATGCTTCTTTCCAAATCGGTCCACAATGTGATCTGTCTGTAATGTATTGTTGCATACACAGCAATGGCCACATTTGAAAAAACCCTTAGAAGTAAGAAAAGTATTAATATCCTTTCGTTCTCTGAAATGACTGTATACCAGTTTGTCCCTTAGAGTAGGGGCACGTTTGTATATGAATGTAGGTTTTGAAGGAATCTTATTAGATATAGATCTGTCACACATAAGGATGTTCCAATTGTTTTTAATGATTCTTTCCACTGACTGGTAATTGTCATTGAATTGTGTGATGAATCGTATTTGATCATCTGTTGTATTCAATTAGATCAACTGGACTTGAAATGTAGTTCTTGAAGACGTTTCGCTAGTCATCCGACTGGCTTTCTCAATTCAGAATGACTTGTACAAGAATCTGTGGCAATTATGTACCCTGGAAAATCCCAATTAGCATATCACAGCCAGGTGTTAAGGGCGTGATTGGATAGTGGCTAAGAGGTGTTATAGGAACGCCCAGAGTAAGGTGTTAAAACAGCATTTGTACATGGCAGAAGTTGGTGTCGAAACCCCCCCCTCTTGTAGGATTGGTTTCTTTATTTTCACATAAATGGCCTCCTTGACACACCTCTCTTGAACCAGGACGTTCCTTCGCCAATATGTTAACGATCAATCTCAAGGTATGTCCTTTATCCTTAACGATGCAGGTACACGGCTGAGTCCTGACCGAGGACTTGGCTCTTCTGTGCTGGGCCATACGTTGATGCAGTTGCGTTGGTCTCCCACATACAAACAGAGCATCTTCATGCACTGCACTGTGTATATGAATGTCGTTTCTTTTGTTTTGGTATTGGGTCGTTCGGATGTACCAATTGCTGCCTCAGTGTGTTGCTTCGGTTTAAAGCAGACAGGGATATCGAGTTTCGATGTTTGTTTTTGAAAAGAAATTCTTCTTAATTTCTCGAGAGACCCCAACGACACGTGTGACATATGGGTACGTGACTCATGTTCGTCCTCCGTCTGCTTCCCTCACAGTTGGTTTACTTTGTGTTCTTTTCTTTCCTTCGATTCTTTGACAAAGGCCCAGTCATGGATATAACCAAGTTTAAGGGCTCCTATGAGGTGTTGTTGTTCATTTTCTTAGCCTTCGCCTCTGTGCGTAGTGGGGATGTTTCGGCTCTGTGTTGCAGGGTCTGATGACACCCAGTTGGATCTAAAGGGTGGGGGTGGTGGGAGTCCAAACTCAAATACTTTTATCTGGTGTGTTGGTTCTGCTAAAACCTACTTTCCAGTTTACATTCCTTAATCTACCCAGCAGTCCAAGAAAGCCAGTGTTGTGTGTTTTGTACCTTTCCTTGTGAATTTAATGTTTTGGTTACCGCATTAATAGTGTGGCAAACCTTTACATGGAGGAGGTGAAAACACGGCGCTTAATACTATCTTAAGGGCATAGACACCAGCCACTGGTTCAGATATGTGGATGACACCTGTGGTTTGTAAAATCCCCCAGAAGGAATTACAAGCTTCTACCAGAAAACACCACCTGTTGCCCTGTACATGCTGTTTTGACACATTACTGGGCGTTCCTATAACACCTTCTTAGCAACTATCCAATCACGCCCTTAACACCTGGCTGTGTATGCTTAATTGGGAATTTCGGGTACATATTGCACAGATTCTTGTACAAGTCATTCTGAATGAGAAAAGGCCAGTCGGATGGACTAGCGAAAAGTCTTCAAAGACTACATTTCAAGTACAGTTCGATCTAATTGGATACATACAAGATAATAGCATGACCTGGTTAGTGAATGAGAACCTTCACAAGCGTATTTGATCATCCAATACATGTTTACGTGGTTTAGGTTGCAATAAAGTTTCCCTGTCAGTTCTCAGTGCTTTCCTGTAAGCCTCTCTGTTTGAAGCGGTTTTTCATTTCTATTGCACGTGCTTTGAAATTTTTCGTTCAGTGCAGTTACGGCGTACGTCGTCGAATTTAGGAATTCTCCAAATGGGATGATTTTTTCACATTGGGTGATGCAGCCTGGTATGATGTAGAATGCATTTGGTGGCATAGTTTCTTTTCTAAATAGGTCTGATTTCAAAACCCTTCTACTTTCCTGATCGTAATATCCAAAAGTGTCTATCACACAATCTAAGGGGAATTGGGGTATTGTCACAATTTGATATTCAGACCTTGTTATCATTGCGGACGTGGACAAAAGTCAATGTGATTTGTCAAATAGACAACAACCCCAAGAGAAAAGAAGGTCATCATATATCTAGACCACAAAGAGAAGAAAATTCCTGGCGTATGGGAGCATATATTCTCTCCAATACAATGTTTTCCTCCCACCCTCCTAGGAACTAGGTTCGCGTATGTTGGGCACATGCCGTTCCCATGCTTGGTACCTCTGGTTTGGATAGATAATATGGTTGTTTAAAGAGGCATAATTTAGATTATGGGATAGTGACGAATTTAGCACAACTTAGATTAAAAAATACCCCTTTCCCCCGAGCTTGTTTGGCTTCCATATTTTCTGTGTTCCAGGAAATACTGAAGCCTTGATACCTATTCCTGCTTAATGGTGATGTATAGTAGTGATTCAACCGTATCTGTACCAATATACGTATCTACTTTAGAGCATGCAGTAGAGTCGACTTGAAAGAATAATGCCATAGGGAAAATAAATTACTTAAACATGAGAGCCGTTGGATCTTCCTACTGAATGCACTGGCACCCGTCGTCTCAAATGACAAAATACAGTTCAATGCGTGTTCTCTTAATTACTATATACATGATAACCAGGTTAGAGTGCAGATATTTATCCATACACTCTAAGACACTGTATTCTCCCATAGTATACTGTTGTTGTAACAATTATTAACTTATCACAATCAGCCTAGGACATAGGACTGCAGGGAACTCCAATACCCACTTACCTGGTACAGTCCATTTTGAATATCAGGACCCTTGATGGATTATAAATACACATGTTATGTGTCACCATGTCATTAACCTACATGTTTTGTGCTTTGATGTGAAATCTGTATTTATATCAAACGCATATGATCATTAACTATTGAGAGGTCTGCTTCTCCTTATCTTGAGAACTTGAATGTTACTTTGAGAAATACCGAGACACTTGGAACTCGCCCCTTCAAATTGTAAAATGGGCAGCATTTAATTCGTTTTCCTATATTCAGCTTTGAGAGTTTCGCAATCATTGTAGATAGCTGTGCTATTCTGCTTGTCCCGCCGGAGCGTCGGTTACCATGGTTTAGCACACTATAGGAGCGTACGTAACCTGGTATGCGCTACTGTTAGGGGGGATTAGCGGGGGTGTGTCTTACAACCCGCACTGTGATTGGTCTTGAGTGCACCTATCACAAACCCCAGATAAATGACTGGGGTATAAATACACCGTCCGTCCAGTAGGGCAAACCCTTCAAGTAGATATAAGTCCTTGAAACGGACGAAACGCGTCAGGGTTTTTGCTTATGATATTTTTATCTGCATTTTCCAAGAGACTCCGCGTTGCACGCATCTTTGGCGCCTGATCCTCTCAGATGAACTTGTGTGTTCGGGGAGGGGGGTGTAATAAGGCACCCTTGGAGGCATTTTGTTGCCCTAAGGCGTTCAGATTAGAAGCCCTTATGTGTTGCTGAGATGTGGATCTAGTCACTTATCTCTCTACTTTTTGGGATGTATACATCCGAAGTTGGGATTCACGTAGGAATGTCCCTTCTGTATATCTTGAGAATGTTTGTGAGGGAATGTTATAAATACCCACCACACATACCTACCTCACTACTTTAATTTGCAATGGGGGAGATCATTCAAACTTACTACTCTCTACCCCTATTGAGAGTGTTTTCTGTTGATATACTAGATGATCCCCATTCTTTTGTAGTTTTAATGTGCACTTTGTTTTTGTACATTTTAATGATACCGAATTAAAATTATTTATATTTTAATTTCACATTGTGATGTTACTGACGTGCAATGGTTGTTAGGGTAATATTAGGGGGATACTTTTTTTTTTATATTTCTCTTGGTGTCATTATTTTATCCCCAATAACCCCTTTCCGATCACTTCTCGATTTAGGTCTGTGGGGGCATCACAACCTCCCTTTTTGAATCGATGTTCTATTGGTGAACCATGCCCAGATAATGTTATTGTATGCCCCTTTACAGGTATTTATACACATTATCATATCCCCGACAAGACCGCCTTTCTCCCGCGTACATCTTGTAACTTTTCCAGATCTGCTCTTAATAAGCACCGGCGCCGAATCCCCTTATTAATTTAGGCTCCCTTCTCTGAACCCATAATAGCACAGTCTATCTAGAAATGACTTGCACAATACCTTAGAGATTAAATATAGGAAAAAAACTAAAGTGCTCCCCCTTATTATTATTTTGGAGGGGCAAGTTCCAAGTTTCTGTTGAATATTCACAGGAACAAATTGAGTATTCTAAAAGAGAAGGAGAAGGCTAAACCTCTCAATAGTTTGTGGTCATATAGTTGAAAGTATAATACTTTTACCATATCAAAAGCACAAAAGAACATGTAGGCTAATGATATGGTGACACATAATATGTGAGTTTAATCCATACAGGGTCCTGATATGTCGGAAATGGACTGTACCAGGTAAGTGGTATTGGAAGTTCCTGCAGTCCTAGGCTAGACTGTAATAAGGTAAGTAATAGTTAAAAGCAACAGATTACTAATGTGGAGAATACAGGTTATAGAGTGTATGGGTAAATATCTGCACTCCATACCTGGTTGTTCATGTATATTAGTAATTACAGAAACGCATTAAACTGTATTTTGTCATTGAGACCGACGGGTGCCAGTGCATTCAGTAAAAAGATCCAACGGCTCTCATGTTTGAGTAGTTTATTTTCCCTATCACCTCCTCTGATCCCTAACGGTACTTTTTCCAGAATGAACCATCTGAGGCCTTCGGTTGATGCGTTGTGATATCTTAAGAAATGACTGGCAATGTTCGTCAATTTATCCTGTCTCTGTTTTTCCATGGTGGCTGTCCGTATATTAGACAGGTGTTCAATTATCCGATCTTTCGCTCTCCGCGAGGTCATACCAACATATTTCTTTTGGCATGGACAGATCAGTACGTAAATTACTGATTCTGTTGAACAATTGAAGTATCCATTGAAATAATGCTTCTTTCCAAATCGGTCCACAATGTGATCTGTCTGTAGTGTATTGTTACATACACAGCAATGGCCACATTTGAAAAAACCTTTAGAAGTAAGGAAAGTTTTAATATCCTTTCGTTCTCTAAAATGACTGTATACCAGTTTGTCCCTTAATGTAGGGGCACGTTTGTATATGAATGTAGGTTTTGAAGGAATTTTGTTAGATATAGATCTGTCACACATGAGGATGTTCCAATTGTTTTTAATAATTCTTTCCACTGATTGGTAGTTGTCATTGAATTGTGTGATGAATCGTATTTGATCATCCAATGCCTGTTTACGTGGTTTAGGTTGCAATAGGGTTTCCCTGTCAGTTCTCAGTGCTTTCCTGTAAGCTTTGTTAATTTGATTCATAGAGTAACCTCTCTGTTTGAAGCGGTTTTTCATTTCTATTGCACGTGCTTTGAAAATCTTCTGTTCGGTACAGTTACGGCGTAACCTTAGGAATTCTCCAAATGGAATTGATTTTTTCACATTTGGGTGGTGAGCACTGGTATGATGTAAAATGCTATTGGTGGCAGTTTCTTTTCTGAATAAGTCTGATTTCAAAACACCTTCTACTTTCCTGATCGAAATGTCCAGAAAGTTTACCTCAACTGGATCATATTGTGTTGTTAGTTTGATATTTAGATTGTTATCATTCAGGATGGACAAGAAATCGTGTAATTTGTCAGTAGGACCATCCCAAAGAAAAAAGAGGTCATCAATGTATCTAGACCACAGAGAGATATATTCCTGGTATTGGGAGCATATATTCTCTCCAAATACATATATTTCCTCCCACCATCCTAGGAATAGGTTTGCATATGTTGGTGCACATGCCGTTCCCATTGCCGTACCTCTAGTTTGTAGATAATATGTATTGTTAAAGAGGAAATAGTTATGGGATAGTACAAATTTAAGCAAACTTAGGTAAAAATCTTTGGTTGCTTTGTCCATATTTTCTTTATCCAGGAAATAACTGACAGCATTGATACCTAATTCGTGCTTTATTGATGTATACAGTGATTCAACATCTGATGTGACCAATATCGTGTTATCATTTACAGGTAGTGAGTCGATCTTGGAAAGAATATCCATAGTGTCTCTAATATAAGAATTAAGGTTTTTGACAAAATGTCGTAGTTTGCAATCCAGAAATTGGCTGGCCTTTTCTGTTAGGTTGTCTTTGCCTGAGACGATAGGTCTTCCAGGAGGAGTGTTTTTGTTCTTGTGTACTTTTGGAAGCAGATATAAGGTGGCCGTTCTGGATGTAGGTTTACACAGGAATTTGTATTCTTTCTCTGATATGATATTATGTTCTCTTGCTTCCATAATTAATAGATGGTATTTTTTATTGTAAGAGTTAAGAGGGTTATCGGACAATTTAGTGTATGTGGTTCGATCTGATAATTGTCGTCTGATCTCTAATTTGTACATGTCTGTGGGCCATAGTACAATATTACCTCCTTTATCTGAAGGCTTAATTTGGATGTCATTCCAGTTTTGTATTTCCTTAAGTGCATTTTGCTGTGCAATACTTATATTCGAAATCAGAGGGGGTGTCTGAGATTTCACCACCATACTACATACTGTATTGAAAAAAGTTTGAACTGTAGGGAAACTGGACAGTTCTGGCATATATTTGGATTTCAATTTGATAATCTTCTCCTCTAGTGTTATTTCATCACTTTTCTGAGTTGACATCTCTGGAGTATCGTCTTGGTCAAAGGAACTAGGCATATTGCTCACACATACTGTACATACACACTCTCACACATACTGTACATACACTCTCTCCCACATACTGTACATACACACTCTCTCCCATACTGTACATACACTCACACATAATGTACTTACCCTGGGGGGGTCGTACAGGGGGAGGGGCAGTAGATGACCCCCTAGAAATTACTCAGGGGAGGGAGCCTCGTGTTCTTTAGACTCCACTCCATAGCATACTGGAAATTGTAGTCCCATCTGGGACTACCATTTTACCCATGATCCTCCCCCAGATACAATCATCCTCCAGTGTAGGGGTGGCCAACCCGGGCCTTTCCTCTGCTTGCACAAGCCCCACCTCTCAAATGTGTTTCAGTTATTCAGTATCCTGCACTGGCCCTATCTATTCAGATCGATAGAAAGATAGACAGATCGATCGATCGATATGATGGATGGATAGATCCATGGATGGATGAATAGATAGACAGACAGATAGATAATAAATAAATAGATAGATAATACATAGATAGATAGATATATACTGTAGATGATAGATAGGTAGATAGATAGATAGATAGATAATAGATAGATAATAGATAGATAGATGATAGATAGATAGATAGATACTGTAGATAATAGATAATCTATAGATAATCAAGCATTACAGCGCCTGCTACTAGTGAAACAATTCCCCTACCTCCTATTATAAAGCACGGTATCAATTCACTTAGTAAAAGGACCAAACCCACTGAACTACAAGTCTTAACACTTCCATTTTAAGCTGCCCCAGTTCTCTGGGTGCCAGGCAGCATGCAAATCACCAAGCTCACTGTCCCAGTGCATGAGCCCCTGGCTGGTGGGATTTCCATGGACAGAAATAAACTAGGCAGATGTTAAGAACTGATCTCACCTTCACTGTGTAGATTCCTGCTGCTGCCTCTCCTCTTCAAGTGGGTCCATCCCCTCAGTCAATCCAGAGAGCTCAGTGCAAAGTGGGGGAATGAAAGCCAGAGTATGCAAGGTAAGTGTACTGTGCACAGTGTTGCACAGACAGAGGGAGCTTGGATCCGCCCGGGCCGGCCCCATAGAAGCTGTCAATTTGCGCAGGCACCGCAGAGGCCAGTCTTGGGAAGCTGGAACTCTGTCAGATTGCGCAGGCACCGCAGCGGGCAGCGGCTAGTCTTGGGAAGCTGGGAGTGAAGGGTCCTGACTCCTGCGCTCTGATTGGGTATGCCGGCCGAGCCTTTCCTCTGCTTACAGAAGCCCCGCCTCTCAAAATACATGCTGTGCTTCCTCCCTCTCCACCCGGCGCTGGTATGATCGATTTTTTTTTTTATTTTACAATAGAAATGCCGCTCTTGAGCCACACAGACAAAGTGCCGCTTTGCAACTTTGTCTCAATGTGGCTCATTAGCGAGACGGCATTGCATATAGGCTGTAATGGAGACTTTACTCGCAGATTCGATGTTCGCGCCTAGATACCATGTACATTTTACTCGCGGATTCGATACTCGAACGTTCAAACATTCGATAAATCATCGAAAGTCCGGGAAATATCGAAAGTCCGCGTCCGAGATAGTTCGAGAAGTCCGGGTACGTTCGAACTCGAACAGTTCGGCTCGAACTCGGGTTCGAGTTCGAGTTCTATGCCATCCCTAATCAGCAACCAGTTGATAGTAAGGGATGAAGGCTTGTAAAGCTGTCCCCAGGAGATCTATTATCCTAATTACCCTTCATCTGCATTCCTGAGAGCTGCCATGGAAACATGGAAATTACCCAAAAGTCTCTGTTCCTTATTTGCATATACTGCCATCTAATTTATGAATTTTTTGAATTTGTAATAGTAGATTTTTCAAGGACAAGTTCAGAGTTTTGAAAATTTTTAAAAATCCATTGGATTTATGGATTTCCGAATCAAAACAAAGTGTGCTTCAAAACCCAGGACTTGCACTGGACATGCTCTGGTTATTGGTAAACTAAACTTACGTACTAACATAGTATAGCAAAACAAAATACAAAAAAAAAACTTCTAATAATAAATCATTTAAAATAAAGGCCTTAAAAAAACCCAACCAAATATACAATGTAGATGGTATACTGGTCCCATCACTAATTAGAGGCTAATGAAACCTATAATAAATTAATTAATTGGCAACTATAGTTTATAAAGAATTAGCTTCATCTGATAAGGGGACCACGTGGATATAAATTTTAACCTCTACGGAAGTTCATTCTTTTAGGCATAAAATGATATGTAAAAGAGATTTTATCTAACTGCAGTAAGCCAGCCAAAAAAAAAAGCTTACACCTGATTGGTTATTGCATCAGCCTCTTATAAAGTCTGTTAACCGAAAATGTCTTCAGATTTTTTTGTAAGACTCAATATAATGAGAATTTCTTTAAAAAAAAAAAACAAAAAACCTTAATGTGCAGATTCTTGAAATATGAAATCTAAAAATAAACATTTTAAATGTACTGTCAAAAAATGTAATACTTTGTATTTCCTTCATATCTTCTCCTTTCATGCAGACACTTTTGATGATTTTTATCACATTCCAGTTCTACATTTCCATATCTTCCTAATTTCTTCCAGTGTCAGTCTCTCTAAAAGCAATGTTTGAAACATTAAAACAGATTTTCTGGATGTTTTAAAAAGCCAGAGTTACAAGCTTATTCCTATGTATCTAGAAGAAAAAAATAAGCAAATATCCAAATTCGTAAAAAGGAATTGAACTGTAAAAATATGCTAAAATGGAAACATATTTGTTTTGCACATTATAATACATAAAAGAGAGTGACTGGACGTGGAGAAAAAAAGTAAAGCTTTCTGGCTATACTACATAGCTGGTGTTGACATATAGTAAACCCCATTAAACCAACCCAAAAAACTAAAACTGCTCTTTTATTAATAATATGCTCCAAGTAGGAGCAGGGTTTCATTGTTTATATTGTATAAATATGCCATTTTTCTTTAACCACGCTGTATACTTTCTTGCTGGTTAATAAACTGGTCTATAAACCCAGAAGGGAGCCAAGAGTGTTGCTACTTCTAAAAGGATAAATGCAGAGGGCCTTATTAAATAAGTAGAGCATAATTGTGCCTGTGGTTGTAATATGACCAATCAGATGTTTTAAAAAAAAAAATCTAACTTTAGTAGACCATTAAAATGATAACATCTGATTGGTTTTAGGCAAATTAACAGCTCAGGCAAATGTTATTAAATAAGCCTGAGAGTTTCAAAGGGTCAGTAGGAGGTCCCATTGATCTGGGAATTTGACTTTTGTTTAAACTGGAGTTAGCAGAAAGTGATATAGATATTTAAATTTATTTCGTATTTATTGCCATTAAGGCTGATTCTGGTTCTTGCAGGTATTAGTTTGCAGATGGTGGCAGTATTTTGTCATAGGTGTGTCTCCTAAAACAGGCATTCCAGGCTTTGGATACAATATCATGATGATAATTAGAGATGGACCGAACCCGAACCTAACCCGAATTTAATATTTTGGACAAAACTGAACTCTTCAGAACTACGTACTAGTTCGAGTTTTTTCAAAATCGTGGACTTATTTTCAAAAATTATCGAAAATTCGGTAATTACCGTTTTCTCCAATCGATAACCCTCGAAAGTGGCCTCCCATTACGTTAATCCTTGAATTTATCCTGCGATTTCAGTAAACCTCAAATGTAGCCTTGTAATAACCCTCGATAACCCTCAAATGTATCGTACGATTTTGGTAACCATTGAATGTAGCCTTCGATTTCGGTAACACTCGAATGTATTGTTCAGTAACCCTCAAATGTAGCATTCAATTTGGTAACCTTCGAATGTAGTCTTTGATTTCAGTAAACCTCTAATGTATTGTTCAATAACCCTTGAATCAAGCCTTAGGTTTCCATGACCCTTGAATGTAGCCTTCGATTTCAGTAATCCTTGAATATATCATACAGTGACCCTTAAATGTATCTTTCAGTAAACCTTGAATTGGCCATAACCCTCGAATGTAGCATGCGGAAACCTGACAATTGCCCGATAGTGGGGAAAGTTAGTGTTTAAACAAGTTTTGGTGATATGGACATGTTCCCCAGACTATTTCCCAGGGGCCACAGCCATTTATAGTAAGTTAGCATTGCTATTTTAATTGTATTTAATCTGAACTTTTTGAACTATTTCTCCCCACTCAGTTCAATGGGTTTGTTTTGAACTTTTACTTAAGTTCGAAAGTTCAAAAACGAACTGAACTTCAGGAGGTTTGGCCATCTTTAATAATAATAAAATAAATATCGCTATCGCCAAAGAACCAATCCATTAAATACTGTCAACATCTATGTATAAAAGGAACACTAAAACACAAAATTATCTATTTCCTCTTGAATCTTTAATTGTGTGAGAGGTAGGAACAAGTAATCTTTCCTCCCTTTATTCTGTCATTCAAGAGTAAACAGCTTTAGAAGTGTTACTGACATCAGCTTAGCTCTCACTCCTGCTTTACTTCAAAGAAAAAATATATTGTTATGGGCAAGAAGGTCCCTACAATTTGACCTTTAACAGAATTCTAACAACATTTTTCTTTGAAAGTGAGAATGAAAATAAACTGCTCAGTGCTCACTTCTGATGCAATACATGCATTAATGTCAGCAAAATATACCTGGATTTGTGCTAAATGTCACCAGGACATTTTTCTTTTTAACATTTGGAGTGGCAATTTAAGAATTTCTACTAATAAAACCACATGATACAAGCCTGCTGTCTTAACTTTTTAATGAGCCCTGGGTCAGTTTTCTAAGTGCAGCATGTCAGGAAAATTTGGGCTAAAAAAGGCTTTTTTTCTGAAGGAAATCCAGGTAATTAAATGGTTCATTGCCATGACATTAGTTCCAAAAGAAATACAGAGAAAACAATGCCTGAAAAAAGTTTAGCATTTCTAAAACTTTAAATCATAAATATTTCATTGCATAAAGAAATAAACAATGAAGGGTTGGTGAAGATGTGCACTGATAATGTGCACTGTGCCAATCAAGTAGAGCTTCATATCTTTCACAGTAGTAAATCTATAATATATAGTTAGGTTTACCCCACTTGGAGAGAATCAGTGCAAAATGTGCTGGTTACATCTCCCAAGAAACTGCTCCTAGGGAATGGATTTGTGGCTTTTTTTTTATTTAAGGCATTCAATTCTATTACAGTGACCTGAGAGCTAGGGTGGCACTAACAAGCTGATTGTTATTTATACTGTTTCTGATCCCTCTGGTTTGTGAGTATTTATATGATATATGTATCATACTATGTCACCTCTACTGTGCTAATTGCAATGCTTTATTAATATTGTTCTGTTATAAAATAAGATAAGAAAGTTTAAGTTCAAGAACCACTGGCACCCATTTATTGCATTCTACCTATTGTGGTAGTTCGGAAACACCCTGCCTCCAACATATGCAAGGGCCCACTCCTTATAAATAAGAGTCTTGTGCAGAGAATTTTGATAAGGCTGACAGTCTCTGGACCCCCATTTTACTATTGCCTTACAACTGGATGTGTGTCCCTAATAGTAAGTACAAGCTAAAGACAACTTAGGGACAAATAAAAAAAACAGCAAATATGGGTGCTGCATTACTAAATTATCTTATTATAATTTATTAATATTTAACTCCATTTTCATACTATTTTACATATATGTGTGTAAGTATTACTTGAGTAAGGTTAAACCATAGAAAGGAAGCCCCAATCAAATTTGCTTGCATCTCCTACAGCATACAGTTAAAAAGCATACAGGAGTTTGCTACAGATTCCTGAGCTATTTTTGACCAATTGTTTCCACTTCTTTCTGAGAGCTTTTCATGCGTTGTCAATGTCAGAAATGGAACCCTTGTTTAACAAGGTAAAGTTGTCTTATACACAATACTTCTTGCAAGACATTATTACCTCTGACAGCAATCCTTCTATCTAAATGGAAAATTGCTGAAATAGTCATTCCTGTGGGAATTATTAAAACAATAAGTTTGAAACCTGCCAGAAAAGGAGGTCAATATAATACTGGAAAAGATGCCTGCTGCGATCATTTAGCAGACACACATATATGTACTATTTCTGATATAGAAACATTACATTACAGATATTACAGATACTAAAGATAATGTGTAATAGAAACAGCATCAGCAGTGCCTGTAAAATGATGAAAGGTATGTGCAGTTCAATAATATTTAACAATATTTTATTCATTCTGTGCTCAGATAAAGCTAATCAGATGTAAAAAGTGTTGTTGGGCTACACCAACTTAACCAATGCAGGTCCTAAGGATGAACAAGGCACCAGCTGTACAAAAAAGCAACTGTTCACATGTATTACGGTGTATAATGTACATCTTGATTAAACATAATCTTTTAGAAAGCTCGCTTAGCACCTGGACATGGGAATAATGCAACCCAAGCAAATAAACTCCTGAACTCAGCTAAGCAACACAAAATAATTGAATTTGTTTACAGGCAGACAAGCTCAGCATCCTCATTAAAAAGCCATATCCTCAATTGTAGGAAGAAGAGCAAATGTCAAAAAACAGGGGAAATACAAGAAAAGTTCTTAAAATTATTAGAAATATTAAAGTCTGAGGATGATAACTGGTCATGCATGAAACCATTGGCCATATAAAAAAATGTAAATGGGGAACTTAAATAAAAGAGATCAACCAACAAGAAAAGTTTTGGTATTTCATAAGCAAATCTCCCTGCCAATTTTTACTTGGTGGCAACAGGTTAAATCTGGCGTTGGAGTCTGTTAACTGCCAAAGTTGTTCCCTGTGTAGGAAATAGAATTCATAATATTTAGGAGATTATTTTTCCCCCCGTGTGGTTATTTTATCCACCAACCAGCGAGCAAGCCTGACTTTGTTAGAGATTGGAAGAGAGCCAAATCCAAAGACAGAGGAGTGGTGCAGCTTCGGCAGCTATTTGACAGCATGCTACTAAGCTACATTTTCAAAACAGGAGCACTATAAATGCCCTTTAAGGTAACCATTAAAGAGTATATCCACCTCCTGAACACAAATCTTTACTTACCTTCCCACTTACGCTGAGATCTTCATAGTTACTTACCTCCCCATGGTCTCTAAAGCCCATAATCCCAACCTTTTCCTGCTGTGATTTTCCTTCCTCTGCAAGCCCAGAGAGCTTTTTACAGAGGAGGCGCCCATGACAGAAGAGGTATTTTGATATTCAGAGTTAGTATTTGGCTGCAGCCTGGGAGAAAGCCAACATCTTTGTAAGGTTGTGAATGTGAAGTTCTGAACCAAAACTTAGTCCTAGTCTGCAGACTTGTTGGTGGAATGAACTGTGGCAGGTATGTTCATCTCTACATATAAGCCACATTATTAAATCTGCTGATAATGTTTTTGAGCAAAAATAGCATATAATCTTTACATAGGCATCATCCACTGGGTCTTGGGGAGCAGATGGACGTTATTTGCCAAGCTGAAAATCCTGTTGTGATAGCCTATCCATGGAAGATACCTAATGGATCTTATAACTAAATGAAGCTGCACTTTTTTAGAGATATTTTATGAAGTGTAAGGCTAGGCTAGCTCTGTTTGTTGTGTGCTATTGTGAATACAGTATTGTATGTATTGTGTAGGATACCTATGTATTGGTTATATCCTTCTTTTTCTTCTGCAAGCTCTTCAGTGGTTTCACATATAGTGTCCCTTTTGGCAGAAACACCATTTACAACATGATTGGCTATTTTTTTGACCCTGTAATTTATTATAAAGCAGTGATGGTGAACCTTTTAGAGGCCGAGTGCCCAAACTGCAACCCCAAACCTCACTTTTTATTGCATAGTGCCAACAGGATCATTTTAACCTGAATACAGAGTTTTTAATTTAAACAAAAAACAAACAAATAAACACAGACCAATACAGTAGATAGAATTGATTAAATATTTCCTAATAACCTCTACATTACCACACATTAGTTTGGTAAACAGTGACCATTAACCCCTATATTATTAGACAGGAGTTTGAGATCCAAAACATGGACACAAGCAGAATATAATGTTATAGCATGTGACCTCTCTCTGCTACAGACAGCCGCTACACTTTTTCTCTAGCTTTCTGGTTAAACTCTGGTGAAATAGCAAACAAGGTCCAATGCACTCTATCCAACCTGTGGGTGCCCACCCCTCTAATATCCAACCTCCATGGATAATAGTCCAATAATTGTTGAGGGTCGTACTCCAAAATTAATAAAGTCTTTATTTGGTGACCAACATCAAAAACACGTTTCGGGGTATTGGGTGCCCCCTCCCTCACCTGAGGAAGAGGGCACCTAATACCCCCGAAATGCTGTGTTTTTGATGTTGGTCACCAAATAAAGAATTTTTTGATTTTGGAGTGCGACCCTAAAACTCTGGTGAACTCTGCTGTGCATGAGTGCCACCTCTGGCATGTGTTCCATAGGTTCACCACCACTGTTATAAAATATAGGGTTACATGTTTTTTTTTTAACATAACATAATACCCGAGTGCAGCAATGGGATTCTAGATGAATGTATGCTGCTGTGTTTCTACATGCTAATTATGGAAATAGCCAAGTCTTATCTGCCCAATAAAATGCCTTAGGCAAAATATTTGATGAACATAAATAAGTAAATTAACTTACATTAATGTAGAAGTTAACACTTTAAAGGAAAAGACAAACAAAAGCTGAAAAACATCCAATAACAAATTCAATTTGTGGCCTTATTTATATTGCTAATTCCATGTTTTTAGAAACATACACAAGATAATGCCATTATAATGGAAAGGGGGACCTCTAGTGGATGAAGATATTAAACGCAGAATTACAAGCATACTGCATGTCAGTTTACAAAGTATATTTTAATAGAATTGGTATATAATAGAATAGGTTATAATCAGTGTAGTGTCAAGAATTTGTATTTTGATAAACAAAAAAACAAAAAAAACAGGTTTGGATCCAGACCCAGCCAGTCCTAAATAGCTCTTACCTCTAACTATTCTTAACATAGAATTAAAAACACGAGTAGGTTAAAAGGTCAGCCACATCTATGTTTTGTTTCTGTTTTAATGGACTATGCCATCAGCAAAAATAACCACTGAACATCTTTGCTAACCACAACCTTAATTTGGTGAAAAAATAGCCATAGTGCAATCTTGTATGCCAAACTCTGGTTTGTCAGAGGGCATGTAACAGCTCCCTAGCATATGTCTTGCAAGGATGTGCCCGCCCACTAGAACACATACTGAACCCCAGTTTGAGTCAGATTTTACAAGTTTCCCCAACTTTTCGAACTTGCAGACTTTTCCCAGAAAATTATCAAACAATCGAAGATTTTCAGATATCAATAACGCTCTACTTAAGCGCTCCATAACACAGAATGTGACGTTCACTAACCCCCAAATTTGCCATTAACCCTTGAATGCACCTCATGTGCCGACCCTTACCACCTGAGGGCCACCCAATATGGAATGCTGTTACTTTATATTAGATTGAAGGGCGGAGCACAGAGTGACGGGGGGTGTCCCGGGGGTGTGCAAAAAGAATTAATTTTGAAGGGTGCACCACCACATTATGATTATAGGTAACGATAGAACGCCTTATAATATAGGCGGTACCTGGAGATGAAATATATCAATTTACAAACCAACGGACAATCAGTATGTCTTTATGATTGTGGGGGAAACTGGAGTGCCCAGAGGAAATCCACGCAAGCAAAGGGAGAACATACCAACTCCTTGCAGATGTGTCCAAGGTTGGATTCAAACTCAGGACTTCAGTGCTGCAAGGCATCTGTGCTAACCATTGAGCCACCATTGGCTAGCAGAATTTTTCCATCTGATTATGCCATTTGCATTGCCCTACGATGATCTGGCTGCATAGTTTGGTTGTGTATCTCACGTTAGGATGTGTATTGGGCAATCACTCAATTTACCATCAGATGGCAGCACACAGATCAGATTACATCCCTCATTAACTTAAGGTTTATACACACATGCGATTGCGGGTCCCGACCCGAGACGCACAATGTGTACGAACGTTCATTTCGGCTGATAATCGGCCCGTGTATGGGCCCTTTTATCGACCGAAACAAACGTTAGTACACATCGTGTAAACCTTTAGACATGAATGAAAGGGTCAAAAAAAGGATGTAAGGGGGGTTTGTTAAAGTTGTAAAGTAGCCTAGGTTTTTTTTCCAGCTCCTTAAACATATGTATACCTTTGAAGTCTCATCAAAATTGTCCCTGCCATTCAGAAGTTTTTTTGGAACATACATAAATATATACAGTGCATTGACTTTTATATAGATATCGATACACACACACTTACCGTAAATAAAATTTAAAAAATGTAAGTTTGAAAGTGAAATATTGCAGTTGTCTTACAAAATGATTAATTATATTCATATTCAATAGAGAGCAAGGAAGAGAAGAAATGAATGCCCTTATTTGAAGCATTTGTGTTCACCACTAATAAGAGACAATCACTAGTTTATATACAATATACTCAAAATGCACCATTTTACGATTATGACCATCAAATCTAGTTTAAAGAAGAATAAATTGAACTATTATGTTCATGTTACAGTTTTAAGGAAAATATGTGAGCTTCTCTGGGGGTGATGTTAATGAAACACGAGTACATATATATGCATACCTGTGTGTTTATATTGGTTCAATTTAACACTTTCAATATGAAATTTTATGAATCTGTTTATGCCATGCAATTTGGTTATGTTGTGATCCATAACCCATGGCTCAGACATGGGAAGGGCCTAGTGAAGGGCCTAGCCACCACTTGGGTAGACTACACGTTAAAAAGGTTTTCATACTAGGGGGATGCAGCAGACAGAAGGGATCCGGAGGGAGGGGAGGCTCCCCTGCGCATGTCACAGTCCTTACTGAGGTTAAGGAAGTAGCAGGTACTGGATTACTCACTGACAGCTCCTACTCTTCACTTTACTGGAGAACCATAAGGAGCAGAGATGTATGGTAAGGATTTTACGAATAGCAAAAAGCATTCATTCCCCCCTCAGTTAGGCAGATTCCATATAACTTTAGATATGGACATTGTACTGGGATATAGACCACATGTTCCTCTCCTGTATTAATTATTAATTCCTGCAATACCACACATGACCTGTGTGTTATACTTATTTCCCAAGATATTAATAACTCGCCTTGGCAAGGGAATAAGGTCTCCATGTTGGGTATCATTTTAATGGGCCTACCTTCCCAATGACAAATATAACATTGGTTTCCATCTCACATACTCCAATACCAAAATATATTTATTTTACATATATGACTACCCTTAAGGTGACCTCTTAAGGTACCCACCAGACCCCTAGTTGTAGAGAATTCCAGATACACGGTTCAGCCCCACATTGTCTGGTAGATCAAGTTCCATACTTCACTAATATAACACTGGGGACTGTTTCCAGGGTGGAATAGCATTTTTATTGGTCCTTTGAAAGAACTAATACCAATAGTTAAACCTTTCATGCCAAGTCACTACAGACTTTCCTGACATATACTATAACAGGGACCTGGATAGGAAACTCTCTAGCTCTCACAATGTTTGAAAACTACAACTTCCAGCATTCTCCTACAATAGCAATTGGAATATTAAATTCAATTAATAGTACCCAGAATCATAAACTGCTAGGTCCTTATCCTGTTTTTCTTTTTAGTTAAGCAGCATCAGTTAGTCATTTAGTTATTTTTATGGATTTGCAATGGGGCAATAGGATGAAGGGCTCCTTGCAAAATGCGTTTTCTCATTGGCCTTGTTCCCAATGGAGAGATGGAAGCAAAGTGGACCTGAAGCAAGAAGAAACAAGTGATGAGAAGTAGCGGTTTAGGTCCACACCCTGTGTACAATGAATATGTGGAGCAGGGGGAGAGGTAAGTATATTTCTCCTTCAACTTTAAGTGTAATAAATGGGGTGCACTGGCTTCTTTTCAATAACATTTGGAGATGGCGCACCCCCTGTAAAACAGCTGTAACCCAATTCATCAGGCTGCATAGATTTTACGGTAATTCTATTACATTTCCCAGTATAATAAAATATAATATAGGGCAGAGATAGTGAAACTTTTAAAGACTAACAAGGAGATTCAATAAACGTTCTCATCGTTAAAAATGGTGCTAATTTTGCCCCAACCAATCAGATGTTAGCTTTCAAATGTTAAATAAGATATGATTGGTTGGGGCAAAATTAGCACCATTTTTAACAATAGGATCTTTATTAAATCTCCCTGTGAGTGCCCAAACTGCAGCCCAAAAATCACTTACCGTATATATTGCATAGTGCCAACACGATAGTTTAACATGAATACTGAGGTTTTACTTCAGAAAAAACGACTCAAAACAAATAGTATTGATAATAGATTAACTTCGAATGTTGTTTTCACAATACATTTTGATAAGCTGATGTAGTGGGCTCCTTTCACTTTTATTTGAGGTTGGATCAACCCCAGGATTGGGGGTGTTTGAAAGATTGCACCTACTGATTATTGGCAATTGCCAGCCTTGGTGTGCTAGAGTGAATCGATACTTGCCTTGATCTCTCTTCAAAACAAGTGTGTTACCAGACAGGCCATGTCTCTCTGCCTTTCTGGTAACACACTCTGGTGAATTCTTCTGTGCATGAGTGCCCACAGAAAGGGCTCTGAGTGCCACCTCTGGCAAGCGTGCCACTGATATAGGGACATTGCGTATGTCACCCCGCGATGAAGTAATCATTACATGCCAATACTGCAGTGGGTCAGATACGTAGCATGTTTTTTTACACCCCTACTTAAAAGTAGAGATGAGATCCGGGTCCGGCACGATAATCCTCGGTTCCGAAATCCGAAAACACCTCTGCATAATAACTTTCGGAATCATGGAATGATGTTGAAAAACTGTTTACTACACAAATGGTGTGAAACTGTAATGCAAAGTAATATAAATAATAATAAGTGCTTATGCAGATGAAACTGACACAATTACGGATGGCTGCTATGGACATTTCTAATGACAATTGCTTAACACAAAACATTTGCATACATTTTACCAACTAATTTGCTATATCCTATATAATAAAACCCTAGATGTGCATCCCTGAGTCCGTGTGTGTGCGTCATTTCCCTTCTGTGCATGTTCGTGAGCGTCCCTGAACGTCCGCATGCACAGACCAAAATGGGATGGGAAATGGCAAGAAAGAAGCGCATGGCCAGACGGAGGAGGAGTCTAGTGCCTGTTTATATAACACGCTTAACTGTCTAATAACTATATAAATGCATAGCTCCCAACCGTCCCGCTTTCGGCGGAACTGTCCCATTTTTCGGGTCCTTTTCTGCTGTCCCGGCACCCCCTCTCTTCCCACGCTGACCCATTTTTATCAAGTTTTTTAGTTCATCTAGCTTTTTTAGTAAAGTATACTGCACAGAGTTAGATAGTGTACAGCACACACAGTTAGTTTACAGATACAGCACTGTAACCTTATTATCCTTTCCCTTATAGGGCCAGTATTAGTTCCTAGGAAGTGTCTGTAAGGGGTGCAGTGCCTGTAAAGCTAGGTACACAGATAGTGCACATATCTAGACATTAGTGTGCTTTGGGGGGACAAGACTTTGTGTGTCAGTACATGTGTGTCAGTATATTTGCATGTGTGTGTCAGTATATCTGCATATGTGTGTAGTGTGTGTGTATCAGTGCATGTGTGTGTCATATCTGTAGTGTATCAGTATATCTGCATGTGGGTGTCAGTATATCAGTGCATGTGTGTGTCATGTGTGTAGTGTGTGTCAGTATACCTGCACGTATGTGTCAGTATATCAGTTCATGTGTGTAGCGTATGTCAGTAATACCTGCATCTGTGTAGTATGTGTGTGTGTCAGCAGGGCCGAAATTTCCCACTAGGCCACATGGCCATGGCCTAGGATGGCATACTAATAGGGGGCCGCACGAAAATGGCATCCCTTTTCCCCTTACATTTACAAGCACAGCAGAAGTCTTCAGAATGTCAACTGGGATAATGTATTATGAGGTAAAGGTACTGAACAGAAGTGGACTGTGTTCAAGGGGATTTTAAGCCAGTTCACATCTAAATTTATACCCTTGGGAAATAAATGTAAAAAAAATAAATCCGCGCCCATGTGGCTGAATTCTGATGTAAAGAGGCAAATGGAAAGGAAGAAAAAGGTATTTAAAACCTTTAAGGCCGAGGGAATGGAAAGGGCCTTTAGGGATTATAAAAACTGTAACAAGGAGTGTAAGAAAGCAATCAAACTAGCTAAAATTAATAATGAAGTTAGGATAGCTGAAGAAAGCATCACTAAGCCTAAACATTTTTTTAAGTATATTAATAGTAAGAAGATGAGGACTGAGAATGTGGCACCATTAATTAATGGGGATAAGTTAGTTACGGAGGATGGCGATAAAGCAAATGTCTTGAATAATTTTTTTTCCTCTGTATACACTATAGAAGATCCAAGTACAGATATCATAGAGTATAGTAGCAATAATGGTATACAAGATTCAAGTTCACTTTGGTTAACCGAGGATATGGTATAGAAAGAACTAAATAAGGTTAATATTAATAAATCTCCTGGACCGGATAAAATACATCCTCGGGTATTTTAAGTTCAGTTTTATCTAGGCCATTGTTTCTTATTTTTGCTGATTCCCTCATGTCCGGTGGTGTGCCTCTGGATTGGAAAAAGGCTGATGTTATTCCAATATTCAAAAAGGGTAGTCGTTCACAGCCGGGTAATTACAGGCCTGTAAGTTTAACTTCAGTGGTGGGGAAGATCCTGGAAAGTTTAATAAGGGAACATGTTCTAGAGTATGTTTCAAGGACTGACATTATAAGTAGTAACCAGCATGGATTTAGGAGGAATAGATCTTGTCAAACTAACTTGCTTGGCTTTTATGAGGAAGTAAGTAGAAATTTAGACTCTGGTATAGCAGTAGATGTAGTTTACTTGGATTTTGCAAAGGCTTTTGATACAGTCCCCCATAGGCGACTAATGAATAAGCTAAGATCTTTTGGTCTGGGGAGTCACATTTGTACATGGATAGAAAATTGGTTAATGAATAGGATGCAGAGAGTAGTTGTTAATGGGGCTTCATCATTTTGGACTAAAGTGCTAAGTAGGGTGCCACAGGGTTCTGTGTTGGGGCCGCTTCTATTTAATCTATTTATTAATGATTTGGAAGTGGGTATTGTCAGCAAGGTTTCTGTGTTTGCTGACAACACAAAACGTTGTCGACCATTAAAAACTTCAGAGGATGTGCAATCGTTGCAAGGGGATCTAGATAGATTATCACATTGGGCTGCTAAGTGGCAGATGAAATTCAATGTTGATAAATGTAAGGTGATGCATTTTGGACTTAAAAATACTTGTGCTACTTATACTATAAATGGCTCTGTGTTAAGTGAATCCCTGTTGGAAAGGGATCTTGGAGTTTTGGTGGATAACAAACTTAAAGGTAGCAAGCAGTGCCAGGCGGCAAGAGCCAGAGTCAGCATGGTATTGTCTTGTATAAAGAGAGGTATGGATTCAAGGGAGGAAAATGTAATTCTCCCTCTTTACAAAGCATTGGTAAGGCCTCATTTGGAATATGCAGTGCAATTTTGGAATCCTGTGTACAAAAAGGACATCTTTGAAATGGAAAGGGTTCAGAGAAGGGCAACTAAATTAATAAGGGGATTGGGGGAGCTTGAATATGAAGAGAGACTGGAAAATTTACAATTATGTACGCTGGAGAAAAGGCGCTTGCATGGGGATATGATTACTGTGTATAAATACATTAACGGGCCATACAATAAACTATCTGAGGCATTGTTCACCAATAGAACATGTCAAAGGACATGAGGACATCCCTTAAGACTTGAAGAAAAAAGGTTTAGGCTTCAAGCTCGGAAAGGGTTTTTCACTGTGAGAACGGTAAGGCTATGGAACTGTCTTCCAGTGGATGTTGTTATGGCAGGTTCATTGGTCAGTTTAAAAAAAAAGCTGGATGAGTTTCTGCAAACAAGGAATGTTACAAGTTACTGGTATTGATACATAAAGTAGAGTTGATCCAGGGAAATTTCCGATTGCCACTTGGAGTCAGGAAGGATTTTTTTTCCCCCTTCATAAATTTGGTGGGGGGGGTTCGCCTTCCTCTGGATCAACAGTTAGGCAGGAAATGAGGATATTGCTAGATGGGTTGGACTGGATGGACGTATGTCTTTATTCAACCTCAAATACTATACTATACTATACTAAGTGACCAGAGCCTTACTTGTTTTTCTGGTTTCAGTGAGCTGCGATTGGTGATTCGCTAGGGGCGGCCTCGGTAAAAAAAAAAAAATGTCTCTCTCACAGAGCTGCTCCAGCCCCCAGCATAATCCTTTTAAAAAAAACAGTGTCCGGGCTTCCCACTTATGCCAATGAATGACCCCACTTTCCTAGAAAGAAACTGTCACGTAGGACAAGTTGCTGGCCTAGGGAAGAAAAAAAGTATAAATCCGTCCCTTTGTGTCAGTATATCAGTTCATGTGTGTCAGTATACCTGCATGTGTGTGTGTGTGCCAGTATATCAGTGCATGTGTGTAGTATGTGACAGTATATCTGTGTGTAGTGTGCAGTATGTGCCAGTGCATGTGTGTGTGTCAGTATATCAGTTAATGTGTGTCAGTATATCTGCATGTGTGTGTCAGTATATCAGTGCATGTGTGTGTCATGTGTGTAGTGTGTCAGTATATCTGCTCATGTGTCAGTATATCAGTGCATGTATGTAGTGTGTGTCCATATACATGCATGTGTGTGTAGTGTGTGTCCATATATCAGTGTATATGTGTCAGCATATCTCCATGTCTGTGTGGTGTGTGTGTCCGTATATCAGTGTTTGAGTGTGTCATGTGTGTAGTGTGTGTGTCAGTATATCTGTGTATGTCTCAGTATATCAGTGCATGTGTGAGTCGCACGTGTGTCAGAGTGTCAGTGTGCGTGTCTCAGTATGTCAGTCAGTGCATGTGCGTCAGTTTGTGTCCATGTATGTGTGTGTCTGTATGTCAGTGCATGTTTGTGTGTCATATGTGTGGGTAAGCATATGTATGTGGCAAAGATAGATAGAGATATAGGTTGACACAGACAGACGGATAAACAGGTAGATAGAAAGAAACAGATAGATAGATAGATAGATAGACAGATAGGTAGACAGACAGACAGAATAAGATAAATGGATATACAGGTAGATAAAAAGGTGCAGATAGACAAAAAAGATAAATAGATAAGATAGACAGGTATGTAGATGGACAGAAAGATAGATAGACAGACAATTAGATAGACAGATAGGTATGTAGACAGACAGAAAAAGATAGATAGATAGATATACAGACCAGGCTATAAAAATAGATACAGACAAACACAAATAAATAGATAAACACTGATATTAGCATACTGGGTAGTGGAGTATGCATATTTTAAAAAGTGTCCTCTTTTTCATGAGGTTTAAATTGGGGGCATAACCTATGGAAGATGGGAGTGGTCTAAGAAAAGTGTTTGTGGATAAAATTTGCTGACGCGCCTGTAACTCGCTTTCCCTTTTAGTGTCCCTCTTTTGTGTTTTCAAATGTTGGGAGGTAAAATGAACAAGATTACTTACAGGGAATGCCATCAAAGAGGTGATAATAGACAATCTGGCAATAGAGTACATACACACCTCTTGCAAGTGATGCTGAAACTACTTCCTATTATCGAACAGTTCAAATAAACAGGGTTTTCCAGTCCAGTTATATAATACTTGCAGTTCTATTTATGAACACAGGAGGCCGCCATTCAGACAGGAAAGAGGCTGGCCATAACGTGGTAATGGTTTTGAATTGGGTGCCCAGTGGAAATCACACAGACCCTGCAAAACCACTAGTAAACCCACACTAACGTGATATCACATTGGGTCGTATGTTGCATGGATTTGGACAATAGTACCTGAATTTGAGGGGGGGACTACCAAAGCCAAAGTGTTTAGGTTTTAAAATTAGCCTAAAAATCTAACCTCTGCTTCTAGTCTGGTCAAAGGCATTACTTACCTTCTTTCCAGCAAACCGGAGCATTTAGGAGCGTAAGTATGCAGATAGTCGCAAGTGTCCACGAAGTTGCGGGAACGTCAGAATGTAAGTTGTGCCTCCTCTCAGCCCGGACATACCATAATTAATGACTGGAAGGAGTGAAAAAGGAAGGACTGACTCTCCTGACAGTGGAACAGGTGAGTGCCTCTTCTTCTATGGGGGGGTTTAGAGACAGTGGAACAGGTGAGTGCCTCTTCTTCTATGGGGGGGGTTTAGAGGTGGGTAGTTTGTTGAACCTTGTCACTCCAGATGTTTAGAAACTATAACTCCCAGCAACCAAAGCATGCTGGGAGTTGTAGTTTCCAAACTTTTGGAGGGCCAAGTAATTGGGTGTTAGTGGATGTGGCTTATTATATTGTCACCGATAGGTTAGGGTCAATTTGAAGGACAACTAAAGCCTAAAAACAATATTAAATCAGAAGGCAGCAGTTGTCATAATTTCTATCCTTGGCTTATACTTGAATCAATCAGTTTTTCAGGTAAAAATAATTACCTTGTATTATACTTGGGTCAACTTATATTCAAGTATATACGGTAAAGGCCTATAAATAAATGACTACAGCTGTAAAAATGAATTACTACCACATGATGTCACTGTTTACCTTCTTCCATTTCATTGCCTTGCTGAACAAGCTAAATGTCCCCGATGATACAAATACATTTTGTTATACTTGTTTCATCATAAAATAACTTGCATACATGGTTTGTACGTTTTATCCTTTTTCACCAAACGCATTCCCAGTGTCACATTCAGCACCTGACAATTACATGTGTTAAAAGACATTTCAAGATCAAAGTAATTTAGGGATCTTGTAATTCAGACTTTGGGGGAAAAGAAATCACTGAATTGGCCCTTTGTTTGGTTTCTGTTTCTGTGTAAACTGAAATGTGTGAGAAGATTTCAGAATTTTCTTTCAACTTCTCTCTCTCTCTCTCTCTCTTTCTCTCTCTAGTTTCCATAGTGTAATAGGCCAGATCTATTAATAATACTACCACGGGTTGTCACATATGACCGTGGCATAAATCTATGGCTGTGGTTGTACATGTACGATCCTATGCCATGGTATCAATCTCTGTCATTAAGTGACCAATGTAAGCACGAAATAGGCTCCTCCTAAAGTTCGGTTTGATTTCAAACTTTTTCGATTTCAGGAAAAGTTTGAAAGTTTGAAAACTGACCCATTAAAGTCAATGGGGACAAATAGTTTAAAAAGTTTGGATAAAATAAGATTAAAATAGCAATGGTAACTTACTGTAAATGGGTCTGGGGTGTCTGGGGATCATGTACAAATATTCAGAGCTTCCTTAACACACACGCCACTTTTAAGCTTCTGCATTCGAAATTTGATAATCATCCCGGAAATTCAAATTTTTGAACATCCAAACGTTGATATTTCTAGAATCTGTCTCTGAATCTCTAAAAAAGGGGTGTTCATTATTATACAAGAGGAATCATGCCCAGCATGGAGTGGTAACAATTCCGTGTTGCATACCTCAACAAAAGGGGTTAAAACAAATCTGTCTTTAAAGGGAAAGTGCAGTGGAAAATATCATTATTTTTAAAATTCTTAGGGGGAGATTCAATATAGGGCTTTTCCGTCTAAAACCCGCGTTAACTCGAAGAAATTTCGGGTTAACGTGGGTTTTAGATGGATTTTAGAGCACAGTGCCATTTCCGAATGTTTTTGGAAATAGCGCCGTGCTATAGATCCAAAACCCGAAGCATTCGGTTTTGCGCTACTTGGAAGCACAAAACTTAACGCTAGTGTGTGGTAGCCGTTAAACCCACGCTCTTACCTTAGCCCGATCCCGCGATGTAATACCTGACATAATCTCGTTTACGTCAGGTATTGTATCGCGCTGCCTATATTGAATCTCCCCGTTAGTTTATATTAGTTTATATTATGCATACTTACTTATTATTATAATACTCTCTTCAATTTTGAAATTTCAGTTGAATTTATACCCCTTGCTATTCCCTACTGTTGGCATATCCCTCACCACATTGGCTTCTCTCCTTCAGAGTATGCATCATACAATGGAAATTGGACGAAAGTGTATATATCGTACAAGCAGTGGCGGCGCTATACTGGGGCACAATGGGACACGTTCCCCAGTTGAAAGATGCATTGCCCCCCCTAAGTGCCCCCCTTCCAGGGTTGACAACCGTTAAATTAAATGTCAGTAAAAAAAACCCCACAGTTTTTGAAAAGTGCTGCTCACTGTAGCAGGGTATCGCGATCTGTGATTTCGCACTGACCTCCTGAAATCACTGCCACTAGGCATCGCAAAACTTCTGCTATGTACATCCTGTCTGTGACTGCTGCTCCTGTGCTGCTTTTAAGCACAGGAAACAGTGGGAGCAGAGACAGAAAGGGAAGGCAGAGAAGGTAATAGTCTTTACATAGCACGTAACCAGGGAGAGGAGATGCGGCTTCACATTCCAATCTGTGTGATTAATAATCACACAGATTTAATTGATTGAAGCCCCTGGTTTTGTTTAGTTTTCATTACACTAAACTACATTTAATCAATATAACTAAGATTAATCATCCAGGTATCCCACCCATCCTGGATTGCACGGGAGTCTCCCTCATTCTGGGGTGGTCTTCCGCACCCCCGTGAGACCACCCCAGACTCCCGCATGCCCCTTTTAGCTTACCATGCCCCCAGAATGCCCCAGGAACACCCCTAATCCACCCTAACCTCACCTCCAACCACCCCTAGAGTTATGGCCACGACCCCCATGTGATGTCACTCCCCGCCCCACGTGACATCACACCCCAATTGCCACACACCCTTTCCCACCCTGCCCTGTCTGAATCACCCATGATACTTCACATACTTTACAGTGTTAGTCAGCCCTCCAACAGCCAGTGTTGCAGCCCCAGCCCTCCAGCTGCAAGTCCTAACAACACCATCCCTCCAGCAAGAAGTGCTAACAGCCCCATCCCTCCAGCTGCAAGTGCTAACAGCCCCATCCCTCCAGCTGCAAGTCCTAACAGCCCCATCCCTCCAGCATCCAGTATTGCAGCCCCAGCCCTCCAGCAGCAAGTCCTAACAACCCAATCCCTCCAGCTGCAAGTGCTAACAGCCCCATCCCTCCAGCTGCAAGTGCTAACAACCCCACCCCCCCTGCAGCAAGTGCTAACAGCCACATCCCTCCAGCAGCAAGTGCTAACAGCCCCAGCCCTCCAGCAGCAAGTGCTAACAACCCCATCCCCCCCCGGATACATGTGAATGCTGTATCCAATTACCTAGAAGCTAAAAGGCATATGATTAGTCTGGGTCAAAACCCAGCAAAGGTCAAAAGATGCACTAGGGGTGACAAGCTCCATTTATTAAGCATAAGTCACAGAAAAACAACATTTAGAGAGCTCTCATCTTCGTTTATCATTCTATGAAGATTTACCTTAATATAGGCCATGTCAGCTTCCTTACCCATAGCCTTCTTCAATAAAGAACATACATTATTATAGAAATTGCAGAAATCCCAGTGCCCCAAGAAAAGGAAACCAGAAAATATGGAGACATGTTTCCTGTTGTGAACAGGCATGTCAAGTGGTTGTAGGCTTATCATATTTTCATTAAACGAAAATTTCTCTCAGCTCTGTTAGGTATAATTTATTCTTTCATTAAAAAATATCACATTTCTACCACAAGTTACAGCATGGAGCTGTGGGATTTATTAATTTTGAAAAAAAAACATAAAAATGCAATAAAATAAGGACTAAAACCCCAGGGTAAGTTATATTCATGTGATTCTCCATGTATTGATTGATGTACAGTACACTTTATTTTTAAAGAGCAAATCCACCCCATAACTAAAATAGTACACTATATTACCTTATTGGGACGCTACATTCATTGCTACATGTACGAGCTTGTAACTGCACTGGACAGCTTGAGTAATATTATTTGTATTATTCCATATCAGTGACTGGCGCTGTAAGTATTGCAATCTGGTTGTTTGGGAGGGGATAATTTGGCAATATAACAAGTTTAGTTTTGGACAGGGACTTGCCATTAACTTAAAGGGAGGATTAAAATGAAAAACATGAATTTGCCTCATCTTAATCTATAAATTACTACATGTAAATAGCTCTAACTCTGAAGTGTGTGTGTTGCGGCATGTCTTTGAACATGTGCTCAGGCTCAGTATGGGGATACTTTTTTTTCTTAACCAACATCTCCTCCATCTGACCAGGCTTTCTATAAAGGCAAAGTTCAATAATCACTAATTTGCTAATCAGCATTGGAAGAGGGAATTTCTATCATGCCATTCACACATACCAACTATCACCATTCCAGTTACAGAAAAAATGCACATAGCAGAAGAGTTTATGTAATATAGTGACTTGATGACAGCTAAAATGTAACATGGTTCAGATTGTATATCTAAAGAAATGAGGAGGCAGATCAAATCAAATACAAATAAATTGGTACAGTGACAATTGGGGGAGATTACTTTTTTAAGATTAATGCCCTTTAAAATTGAGCTTTATGTTATTTAGGTTGCAGATCCTAAATGATACACAAGCTCCTTTGTAGCTGGTGACATCTTGGTTTGGCCTTATTTTAACTTGAAAAGTTGTACAATAGGAAATAAGAAGAGAGTAAGCATCAATTTTACTTTGGAAAACTGTAATAATAATTTCAGGTCCCATTGATAAGAAATCAAGCAGACATAATTTATTAAGAGACTTTATTCCCTTTAAAACTATAAATAACTACTATAAAAAAACAAAGCTGTGAAAAAAGAATATGAATTAAAAATAACCTACTTTGTAAAAGGAAGAAATCTAAATAGGATTTGTTAATCTTTCGTGTCTATTTACCGAGCTTTGTCAAACAGCTTTACCTCTTATGCTAGGGCTTTTGGTTGGCAATATTGCTTTATCTCCCAGACATGTTTAAGGTTGCATTGAATTACCATCTTACTGTCCATCTCCAGTTCCTATAGACATGGAAAATAAAAGCAACAGCCGAAGGTCATTTATTCAGGTTTAAATGAATTTGATTTAGTTGCCTTACTTGTTGCTATGGGAGGGAAACTGAATTTGCCTTGTTGTTTATCCTTCCAAAGAGCAGTAGACAAGTAATGCCATTAGTGATCAGAACCTGGTTCCTTTTTAATCGCATTAGACTGCAGTTCATTGTATGAAGAATGTTTGAAAGAAAATTACATTTGATAAACACGTCTCTTTCTTCAGGGAAGCATTCTATTCTCGATATTATCTCGGCTGCTATTTTCGCCCAGCACATTAAAAACTTAATATAATGTGCAAAAACAATAATACTGACATTCAATGTAATGTCTAGTGACGTATGGTGTGGTTTTAAGTCTGATACAGAAATCTCTGGCAAGGTGGTTCGGCCATGTTTCCTACGAAGCCAAAAAAGATTAAGCCTAGAGACGCAATGGTGGTGCTGATCCCAATGCACGACTGTAAGACAAATAGGCATTTCGTCCGACTATTGGTTCACCTATGGGCATGCCAATCAGGAATCATCAACGCCGGGAGATCGAACAGTGAATCAGCATGACCGAGCGCACACAGACAAAGCATAGTTGCCTGAATGGCCATTGGTCTAACAGTCACACCTCTGTACGGAGCTTAAGGGTAGACCTCACTAAAGCGGTTTAAGCACGATCGATCGCGCTTTTAAAAGCACACACTAGTGTGTCCCAGTTGATGTGGTCACACTAGTGCGCTAGGTGTACGCATTTTTTGGTGCAATCGCATGGCTCCAATTGAGAATCACTGGGTGTCCAATCTCGATTGCACGCCAGCATGTGCTTGTGCATTGGGAATGCATGTGCGCTTCCGTGAGTGCACAAGCACGGAAAGTGTAGCCCCAGCCTTACCCTTTTGTGGAGTAACTTTTTTGGACCAGAAAATTTTGCATTCTGTATTGTGGGCACACTAATATTTGACCTGGTGTTCGGATATTCCTTGTATGATGTGTGAGCGCTGCCCTCCGAGGGGGGAAAACACAACTTCCAGCATTTTTCAAAAATCTGGAGGTTGGCATGCAGGTTGCAGGATTATGCTGGCATTAACAGAAATTCTGATGTTTTAAAATGCAATTAAAAATTAATAACATACATTTTCTGAAGCATTTAGATTGATGGTAGAAGACAAACAAAACAATTTTAAATTGGGATTAGTTTTACACAATCAATTAAAAAAAATTTATGCAAAATTCTGACATATTGCAGGTAAACTGCCGAAAACAAGCCAAAGGCGCCTTCCACATTATTTGTACCAATTCTGTAAATTCCGTAAGTCTCCTTTACCATGTATAGCAGTCTGTAGTTCACCTTTAAAGTTTTATTACATTTTTAACTTACATCTCATTATCTTAAGTAGGGATGGAATAGAACTCAAACCTGAGTTCAAATCGAACTTTAAAAATTCAAATGAGCACGAACATTTCAAACTTTATGGACTTTTTGAACTTTAGAAATTGTATCGAATTTTGGGGAAAGATACATTTTTAGCCCCCGGGTATAAAAGACAGTTCAACAGGCGCACTTGTACGCAGTGGTGCTCCAGCTCCAGAGTTTTCCAGGGGCACAACATGGGCACAAAGCTAACAAATGGGGCACATTAAAAAAAAACACCACTAACCTATGTCAGTCTAAGTAAGGTGTAAAACAGCTGTTACACACCTTTCAGTTAAACTGTGTATGTTTTTAACTAAGAATTTTAAGTTTATAGAATTAAATGACAAGAATAGTTGAAAAGCATTGCCTGGCTACATACAGGGCATTGCCAATGTCTGCCATCTGTCTATATCTGTCTTTTTATCTATCTGTCCGTTCAGTATCTATACATGTATCTTTCTTCTTTTCTCTGTCTGTCTATATCTATCTCATTATCTGGGAGATAGATAGGCAGATATGGAGATAGATAGTGATAGATAAAAGATGATAGATAGATAGATAGATAGATAGATAGATAGATAGGCAGATAGATAGATTAAAGATATATATATATATAATAGATGATAGATAGATAGATAGGCAGATATGGAGATAGATAGACAGACAGATATGGAGATTTGCTGCTGGAGATGGATTCGAGATGTGGTGGCTGTTAGCACTTGCTGCTGGAGGGATGGGGCTGTTAGCACTTGCTGGGAGGGATGGGGCTGTTAGCACTTGCTGCAGAGGGATGGGGCTTTAGCACTTGATGCTGGAGAATGGGCCTGTTAGCACTTGCTGCAGGGGGATGGGGACTGTTAGCACTTGATGCTGGAGAATGGGGCTGTTGTAGCACTTCCTGCGGAGGGATGGGTCTGTTAGTACTTCCTGCTGGAGGGATGGGCTGTTAGCACTTCTTGCTGGATGGATGGGCTGTTGTAGCACTTCCTGCTGAGGGATGGGCTGTTGAATCCTGCTGGAGGGTATGGGCTGTTAGCACTTCTTGCTGGAGGGATGGGGTGTTAGCACTTCTTGCTGGAGGGATGCTGGGGCTGTTAACACTTGCTGCAGGGGGGATGGGGTTGTTAGCATTTGCAGTAATGGAATATATAAAAATTGCCACATCATTATTCAGTAGTGAGTAGAGAGTATATAAAAAGATTGACAATCATTATCAGTAGTGAGTAGAGAGTATATAAAAAGATTGACAATCATTATTCAGTATGAGTGAAGAGAGTATATAAAAGATTGACAACATTATCAGTAGTGAGTAGAGAGTATATAAAAAGATTGACAATCATTATTCAGTAGTGAGTAGAGAGTATATAAAAGATTGACAATCATTATTCAGTAGTGAGTAGAGAGTATATAAAAAGATGACAATCATATTCAGTAGTGAGTAGAGAGTATATAAAAAGATTGACAACCATTATTCAGTAGTGAGTAGAGAGTATATAAAAAGATTGACAATCATTATTCAGTAGTGAGTAGAGAGTATATAAAAAGTTTGACAACCATTATTCAGTAGTGAGTAGAGAGTAGAGATGTCCGAACTTCGAAAAACCCGTTCTGCGCGAGCATCCGCGGATTTTTGGAAAAAAACGAAAATTCGAAAATCCACGAGCGGACCCGTTAAAACGTATTAAAATGAAAGTTCGGCAAAATCCGCATTAAAAGTGGTCTAAATAGCCTTGGCAACGTACACTTAACCACTCAGGGACCTGGGTAATGGCCTTAGAAGCACGTATAAATGCCAACAATACCTAAAAAGTACAGTCCGCTAGCGTGAATTTAAAAAAACGGTATTTTTCGAAAATACGAGGATTCCCGTAATTACGAGGATCTTCGTTTTTCCGTATCCCGAAAGTATCGTAGATCCTCGTAATTACGGAGATACTCGTATTTTCGAAAATTTTCGTAAAAAAAAAAATCCGCAGTTCGGAAGTTCGGAAGTCCGGAAAGTCCGGAATAATCCGCTGTTCGCGGACGGGAGAAATCCGCGGCGGATCCGGGTTCGGGTCCGCGAACCGGCCATCTCTAGTAGAGAGTATATAAAAAGATTGACAACCATTATTCAGTAGTGAGTAGAGAGTATATAAAAAGATTGACAATCATGTGATTGCTTTGGGGCCTAGGGGTGTGTGCATACTGAAGCGTTCAAATCTGGTTAGAGTGGGTGGTTGTCTTTGTGCTAGGAGGGTCTTGGTGTAGTGTATGATTTGTGTGTATCTGAACCACTCGGTTTCTGGAAGTTTCCATTTAATTTTTGCTTCCTCCCATGTTAGGGGTCTACCTATATGAAGTAGATGTGTTATTTTGATGATTCCCCTGTCTCTCCAGGCCGACCACCCCTGGTCCATTGTGGGAGGGAGAAAGTGTGGGTTGTGAAAAATGGGTGTAAGTGGAGAGTATGAGTTTGTGAGTTTGTATTGTGAAATTGTGTGTTGCCAGGTGTGTAGTGTGTATTTTATGTATGGGTTGGAGTGTTTTGGGTGTTGTATTGGGAATAGCCATAGGATAATGTCTGGTGGGGTATCTGTGAAGAGTTGGTGTTCTAGTTCTACCCATCTGTTTTTGTTAGGAGAGTCGTGCCATTGTAAAGTTTGGGCTATCCTAGCTGCCAAATGGTAGTGGTAGAGGGAGGGGAGGGCTGCTCCGCCCATTTTTCTTGGTCTTGACATAGATATCTGGTTGATTCTGGCTCTTTTGTTTGACCATATGAATCTGGAGATTTGAGTTTGGCATGCTTTGAGGTCTGTTCTTTTTATTTCTAGTGGGAGAGCTCTGAAGAGGTATAAGAGTTTAGGTAAGAGGGTCATTTTGACAGCGTGGATTCGGCCGAATAGGGAAAGTTTGTAGGGGGTCCATTTCTGGAGAAGATTTTTTAGCGATTTAGATTGGTGTATAGTTTGCCATGTATGTTTCTGCTGGGGTGGGACATAAGTGGGTGCCTAAATATGGGAGCGGTTTTTCTGTCCATGTTAGGTTGAAGTTTAGTTCGATGAGTTTTCTGGCATGGTGTGGGATGGCTATTTGTTTGGCTGTTGTTTTTGTGGGGTTGAATTTGAATCCAGATGCTTCGCTGAATTGTGATAGTTGATTGTAGAGATGTGGGAGTGAGGTTAGTGGGTTGCTTACTGTGAAGAGGGTGTCGTCCGCGAATAGTGTTATTTTGAATTCTGAAGAGCCTATCTGTATGCCGGTAATGTGTTGGTTAAGTCTAATGTGTTGTGCAAGGGGTTCTATGCAGAGTGAAAATAGTAGTGGGGATAGGGGACAGCCTTGCCTTGTTCCATTGAATATTGGGAATTCCTTGGATATAAATCCCATATTATTTACTTTGGCTAGTGGTTTTGAGTATAGGGCTGATATTAGTGATAGAAATTTGGGGGGGAATTGGAAGGATTTTAATACTTCTTGTAAATAGTTCCAATCAATACGATCAAATGCCTTCTCGGCATCAAGAGCCAGGAAGGCAGATGGGATACTGTTTGTGTGGGCTATGTTAAGTAGTTGCAGTGTCTTTCTGATGTTGTCTGTGGTTTTCGATTGGGTATGAATCCGCATTGGTCAGGATGTATTAGGCGTGGTAGAAAGGAGTTTATGCGTGTTGCTATGATTTTGGATAGTAGTTTTAGGTCTATATTGATGAGAGAAATTGGGCGGTAATTTTTGCATTGGGTTGTATCTTTGCCGGGTTTTGGAATGACTACGATGTTAGCTCGTAGCATGTCTTGGGGTATTTGTTCTGTTCCTTGCAGTATTTTGTTGTAGAGTAGGGTGAGGTGGGGGGTTAGTTCTGTGATGAACTTTTTATAATAGCCTGCTGTAAAGCCATCTGGGCCTGGTGCTTTACCTGTTTTGAGTGACTTTATCGCTTGTTTGATCTCGTCTGGGGTGATAGGGGTGTCTAGGGTTGATTTTTCTTGTGTTGTGAGGTGTGGTAGTTTGGCATTGTGTAGGTATGTTGTTATGAAGTCTTTGGGGAGATGATTGTGGTCTATCGTTTGGCCATTATATAGTTTGGTGTAGTATTCAGAGAAGATTGCAAGGATGTCCATTGGGTTGTGGACTAATGAGTTGTCTTGTTTTCTTAGGGGTAGTAAGCGGTTTTGGGTAAATTTCTCGTTAAGTTTTTTAGCCAGCATCGTATCTGGTTTGTTTCCTTTTTCGAAATATTTGAGCTGTGTGAATTTTAGTGCTTTCTCAGCGATGGTGAATAGGTGGTTGTTTAATTTGTTTCGTAGGGAGTTTAAGGTGTCTAGGTTGGTTTGGGAGCGTTGAGAGAGGTATGTTTGCTCTGCTATTTTAAGTTGTGAAAGAAGTTTCGTGGTGGTGTGCTTGTGTTGTTTTTTAGCTTGGGAGGATAGTTGGATAAGATTGCCCCTTATGACTGTTTTGTGTGCCGCCCATATGATTGTGGTTGGAGTTTCAGGGTTATTGTTTTCTTGAAAGTATAGTTTTATTGCTGTGTCGATTTTGTTGAGGGCGTTTTTGTTTAGAAATAGCGCTTCATTTAATCGCCATTGGTGTTGGTATGAGGAGGGTTGTTGTAGGAGGAGATCTGCTGAGACATGGGCATGGTCGGACCATGAGATGGGAGCAATATCGGTGTTGTGTAGATAAGGGATTAGTTGTGAGTTTATAAATATATAGTCTATCCTGGTGTGTGTTTTGTGCGGGTGTGAGAAGAATGTGTATTGTCTTGATTTGGGGTGTTGTAACCTCCAGGCGTCCCATAGGTTAAGTGTTTTAAGCAAAGAGCGGAGGGGTTTGGATGGGGCAGCCGGCCTGGCGAGAGAGGAGACTGAGGATCTGTCTATCCTTGAGTCCAGGACAATGTTGAAGTCGCCTGCTAACATCAGAGTGCCTAGGTTTAAACTCAGGAGTTTTTCTTCTAAGTTCCTGTAAAATGGTGTTTGGTTTGTGTTGGGGGTATATATGTTTGCTAGTGTGTAGAGTTTAGAGTCTAGCAAACCTTGTATTATTAAATAATGTCCTTCTGGGTCTCTGTCGCATCTTGTCATCGTAAAGGGTATTCTTTTGTGTATGAGTATTGCAACTTGGGTTGCGGGGTGTGGAGTGTGGAGATGCATGGTTTCTGGGTCTTTATGGGAGACGAGTCTTTTTGGTGTTGCTGGGTTCCATGGGATCACTGTTGTAGTTTTATTAGTTCGTTTTTGCTGGGGTTGTAATTGGTGCACTTGGAAGTTCGATTTGTGGTTTGTAGGTTTTGTACAGTTAGTTTTAGGTTCGTTCCAGAGGTGGGTTTACATCGGTTTCAGGATTCGTTGGTTTTGTGTTTCCCGTCTTGCATAGCTGTTGGTTTTGAGTTTTGTAGTGTTTGATTGCCATGCCTTTTGTTGATCGTGTTGTTTTTTTTTTGTTTTTGTTTTTTTTTTTTTTTGTCTCTTTTTTTTTTAGTTGTATATGGTTTTTCCTTTGGCTGTGGGTTTGAAGGGTCTTGGTAGATTGTTGTTTTGGTTTTGTTTCAAGGGTGTTTTGTTTTGGCTATAATTTAGGGGGTTGTATTTTTGTGGTTAGTGGTTGAGTTGGCTGCTGTCAACTGCTATCTATCTATCTAACTGCTATCTATCTATCTATCTATCTAACTGCTATGATAGCAGTTAGATAGATAGATAGCAGTTAGTTAGATAGATAGATAGATAGATAGATAGATAGATAGATAGATGTAGTTTATTTTTTCAATATTGATAATATGTCATTCATTTTCTTTCCTTTTCCCTTTTCCTTCTGTGGATTTTTTTCACAGACAGTATATCCCATGCGTTTACATTGCATATTCCCTAAATTCATATGCCCCCCTTGTAATTTTAAGTTGTGCTATAACAACTAATTTACTTACAGCACCAAAAGTGTTTTCCTACTTCTACACTAGGGAGGGTGTTCGAAAAGAAATTAGAATCATATTTTGAAAGCATTTCCATAACAAAGATAAAAATCCTTAATTGAAACTCAAAAGAAGTATGTTGAAGAGGTTACCAAAACACACATGGAGTTAGTAAGTTATTTACATGATAGGTATATGTAAGTAAAGAAGTTAATATCACAGCAATATAGATTGTCGAAGAAACTATGTGAAGTTGTTCGCGTTTCGAACTATTGTAAAAGTTCAAAAGTTCGAAAGTTCGAAAACTACCGGACCCGATTAATTCTATTGTTGGGAGGCAAATAGTTTCTCAAAGATTTCGAGAGTCAAATACAACGATAAAAACTAAAATAAAAATAGTTAATGGTAAACTTAATGTAAAATATTGCTGTTGGAACCTGGGAAATGGTCTTGAATGGGAGCATTTTCCAATTTCCAGGACTTATAAGTAACAATTCCATTTTAACCTCCCTGCCTCTACTGGTGGGGGTTCCCTACTGTTTCGAGCTTTTCGCGTTATCGAAAACGTTCAGGTAACATGGACATTTACAAAACTCGCAGATTCGAATACTCGCGTTGTGGAGGGGGGTGTCCTCTATGGATTTGCCCACCTATCCAAAACTCCTGATTGCGCCGCCGGCGGAGCAAGTGTGCATTGCTGTGTGTGGGCGTGGCTTTGCCTTTGGGAGTGGGTCTAGCCATTTTGGGTCATTTTTGAACTTGGCCCGATTTTATTTGTACATTTCCTTTCCTATTTTTTCCTTTAAAAATAGACAATAATCACACCATAATAAACAGAAGAATAAACATTTTGCCCAAAATCAAAACCTGCTCACACCCGAACTTTAAAGGGCATGATCCACCGCCCACCACCCCAAAACTAAAATTTAAAAACCCCTTACTGGCCACATCAAGTAGTTTTAAAACAATCCTTAAACCTACATTCTGCTCAAAATAGTTTTCCCCCTGCTGTGCCCCTCCCAAGTCCCAGAAACTGTTTGTAGACATTGTGTGACTCATGCTGTGCCTTAGACTTCCTCAACCCCTCATCAAAGGTGAGGCATGCTCATTGGCCGGACCCTCCCTGCCTCTCGCCAATCAACGGACCGTGGCGCCGGTCCCGCCCCCCTGTTTCAATTCCATGCAAGCAGAGGGCCGACCACGCAAGCAGGGAGAGGGGCATGTAAGTAGATCGGGGGACTTGCCTACCAATTATATAATGTCGGTTGGGGCTGGGGAGCATCGCCCTACCACGATATCAAAGTTAATTTTGGGGTGGACATGCCCTTTAAGGTTCCTTTTAATTGGCCCTACTTACCTACTAGCCTAACCTAACAACTACTAAAGCTAACCTAACCAATATGAAATGCCTTTTACAATATTTAACACATGTACATTGATGAACAGACTGTAAAGGTCCCATACAGTGAGAACAGACATTAAGGTCCATACATGAGAACAGACATGTAAAGGTCCCATACATTGAGAACAGATGGTAAAGGTCCCATACATGAGAACAACTTTAAAGTCGGCCATAGAGGAGGGAACAGACAAGAAGGTCCATACAGTGAGAACATACGTAACGTCCCATACAGTGAAACAGATGGTAAATGTCCCAGTACAGTGAGAACAGACGGATAAAGGTCCCATACAGTGAGAACAGACGGTAAAGTTCCCATACAGTGAGAACAGACAATCAAGTCCCATACAGTGAGAACAGACGTAAAGGTCCATCAGTGAGGAACAGACGTAAAGGTCCATACAGTGAAAACAGCGTAAAGGTCCAGCAGTGAAAACGACAGTAAAGTCCCACACATGATTGCAGACCGTAAAGGTCCCATAACAGTGAGAACAGACAGTAAAGTCACCATACAGTGAAAACAGTCGTAAGTCCCACACAATGATTGCAGACAGTAAGGTCCCCATACCGTGAGAACAGACGTAAAAAAGTCCCATACAAATGATTGCAGACAATAAGGTCCCATATGGTGAAAACAGACAGTAATGTCCCATACAATTCTATCGCTTTTATCTTTCACATTCTCTCTCACACCGGCAACCCTTCCTCATACATACTGTACATACAAAACACCAACCCTCTCTCACCATACATGGTTTGCGAACCAAATCTGGTAAAATCATTTGCAAAACTCTGATAAAGGGTTGGCAAACCCAGACCTCTAATAAATGGTTGCACACAGATATTAGTAAAATCTGCAGCACCAACTCTGATAACGGGTTGGCACCCAGACGCTTAATAAATTGTTGCCCACAGAGACTGGTAAATCATTGGCACAAACTCTGATAAGGGATGGCACTCTATGCTAATAAATGGTTGGAACACAGAAACTGGTAACATCAGTGGCACAAACTCTGATAAGGGGTGGCACTCAGATGCTAATTAAATGATTTGGCACACAGAAAGGGTAAAATCATTGGCATAAATTCATAATGTTTGCACACACGATAACTGGTGAAATCATTGGCACCACTCCTGATAAAGGGATGGCACCCAGACTCTATAAATGGTTGGCACCAATCTGGTTAAACCATTGGCACAAACTATAATAAATAGTTGTCCACAGATATACATTGAAATCACTGGCCAAAACCTTTGGATAAATGGTTAGCACACACGCACACACCCACGTTTTCTGTTGGCTGGAAGATCGTACACTTACAGCGCAGGTTCCCTAGAGGCTGCTTCCTCCGCACCACATCAGACACACCAGGCTGTAAGAGCGCGCCCGCATGGATGGCCCTAGAGAGTGACTTCAGAACGTCACTATGTGATGACGTCAACATGAGTACATGGCCATACGGCGGAAGTAGATTTCACATGGGTACATTAGCGAATGACCCTGCTTGTTACCAGTATTACTGAGATACATAAGGTAGGGGAAAAAGTCATTCAGAGGTTTACCTACTTCCCCTTTATTACATGTGTTTGTGTCTATGTGTGGTCCATGTGTTTTCTAATTTGTGTTTCCTATGTGTATATCTATTCTTTCCTCCCCACCACTCCATCTAGCCAAGCAGTGATAAAAAAATTAAAAATTCTGGCATTAAGACCTGGCCCTTTCCTCTCTTTAAAAAAGAGCAGCCAGGAACCACTCTTACACATCTGTATATACATCAATCCTCTCCCATACTGTACATATATCACCCTCTCACATCATACTGTACTATACACCCTCTCCCACAATACTGTAGCATACCAACAACCCTCTCACCAATACTGTACATACACACCCTCTCCAACATACTGTACATACACAACCCTCCACACAACTGTACATACACACTCTCACACATACTGTCAACCACTCTCACACATACTGTACATACACACTCTCACCATGCTGTACATACCCACCCTCCATCACATACGGTACACTCACACCCCTCACACATACTGTACATACACAACCCTCTCACACATACTGTACAATACAGACCCTCTCACACTACTGTACATACACTCTCACACATCTGTACATACACACACCCTCGATCACACATACTGTACCTACACACTCTTACACATACTGTATATACACCTCTCTCCCATACTGTAACATATATCCACACTCTCTCTCCCTACTGTACATACCACCCTCTCACACATAGGTACATCCACACACTCTCCCATCTGTCATACCACACTCTCTCACCATCTGTACATACCCTCTCACCATTACTTTAATACCCACTCTCACCATACTGTACATACACACTTCACACATACTGGTTACATACACACGCTCCCACCATACTGTACATCACACTTTTCTCCCATACTGTACATACACAGACCACACCGTCTCACACAATACTGTACATACACACTCTCACACATACTGTACATACCTCTCTCCTCCATACTGTACATCACACTCTCTCACCATTACTGTAAATATCCACGTCACACATATGTACTTACCCTGGGGGGGTCACGCGGGTGAGGGCAGTAAGATGACCCCCTATGAAACTCAGGGGAGGAGCCCCTCGTGTTCTTTAGACTCCACTCCATAGCATTAATGGAATTGTAGATCCCATCTGGGACTACCATTTTTACCCTGATGCCTCCCCCAAGCATACAATCATCCTCAGTGTAGGGGTGGCCAACCCGGGCCTTTCCTCTTGCTTGCACAAGCGCCAACCTCTCCAAATGTGTGTCAGTTATTCAGTTTATCCTGCACTGGCCCTTCTATTCAGCATCGATAGAAAAGATAGACAAGATCGATCGCATCGATATGAGGGATGGAAGATCCAGGATGTATAGAGTAGAACAGACAGATAGATTAAATAAAAGATAGATAATACATAGAAGATAGCATATATACTGTAGATGATAGATAGGTAGAAGATAGATGACGAGATATAGATAGAAATAGATGGATAGATGATAGACTGCATCAGATAGATACTTTTAGATAACTAGATAATCATACGATAATAAAGCATTACAGCGCCTGACTAGTGAACATTCCCCTCACTCCTATTACTAAAGCCTGGTATCAATTCACTTAGTAAAAGGACCAAACCATGAAACTACAAGTCTATACCACTTCCATTTTTAAAGTTGCCCCAGTTCTCTGGGGCCAGGAACATGCAAAGTCAACAAGTCTCACTGTCCCAGTCATGAGCCCTGGCTGGTGGGCATTCATGGACAGAAATAAAACTAGGCCAGATGTTTAAAGAACTGATATAACCTTCCTGTGTAGATTCCTGCTGCTGCCTCTCCTTTCAAGTGTGTCATCCCTCAGTCAATCCAGAGGAGCCTCAGTGCAAAAGTGGGGCATGAGCTCAGAGTATGCAAGTAAGTGTACTGTCACAGTGTTGCACAGACAGAGGGAGCTGGATCCGCCGGGCCGGCCCCATAAAGCTGTCAATTTGCCAGGCACCGGCAGAGGCCAGTCTGGGAGTCTGGAACTCTTGTCAGAGTGCGCAGGCACCGCAGCGGTGCAGCGGCTTAGTCTTGGGAACTGGGAGTGAAGGGTCCGACTCTTAGCCCGCTCTATTGGGTATGCCGCGGCCGAGCCTTTCCTCTGCGCTACAGAAGCCCCGCCTCTAAAATACATGCTGTGCTTCCTCCTTCTCCACCCGGATGGTATGATTCGATTTTTTTTTTTATTTACATAGAAATTGCCGCTCTTTGACCCACAAACGACCAAGTGCCGCTTTGCAACTTTGTCTCATGTGGCTCATTAGCGAGACGGCATTGCGTATAGGTGTAATGGAGACTTTACTCGCAGATTCGATTTCGCCGCCTAGATACCATGTACATTTTACTCGCGGATTCGATACCTCAACGTTCAATAACATTCGATAAATCATCGAAAGTCCGGGAAAATATCGAAAGTCCCGGCGTCCGAGATAGTTCGAGAATCCGGTACGTTCGAACTCGAACATTTCGCTCGAACTCGGGTTCGAGTTCGAGTTCTATTCCATCCCTAATCAGCAACCAGTTGATATTAGGGATGAAGGCTTGTAAAGCTGTCCCCAGAGATCTATTATCCTAATTACCCTTCATCTGCATTCCTGAGAGCTGCCATGGAAACATGGAAATTACCCCAAAGCCTTCGTTTTCCTTATTTGCATATACTGCCATCTAATTTTGAATTTTTTGAATTTGTAATAGTAGATTTTTTCAAGGACAGTTCAGATTTTTGAAAATTTTTAAAAATCCATTGGATTTATGGATTTCCGAATCAAAACAAAGTGTGCTTCAAAACCCAGGACTTGCACTGGACATGCTCTGGTTATTGGTAAACTAAACTACTTACTAACATAGTATACAAACAAAATACAAAAAAAAAAATCTTCTAATAATAAATCATTTAAATAAAGGCCTTAAAAAACCCAACCAAATTACAATGTAAGATGGTATACTGGTCCCATCACTAATTAAGAGGCTAATGAAACCTATAATAATTAATTAATTGGCAACCTATAGTTTATAAAGAATTGCTTCATCTGATAAGGACCACGTGGATATAAATTTTAACCTCTACGGAAGTTCATTCTTTTAGGCATAAATGATATGTAAAAGAGATTTATCTAACTGCAGTAAGCCAGCCAAAAAAAAAAAGCTTACACCTGATTGGTTATTGCATCACCTCTTATAAAGTCTGTTAACCGAAAATGTCTTCAGATTTTTTGTAAGACTCAATATAATGAGAATTTCTTTAAAAAAAAAAACAAAAACCTTAATGTGCAGATCTTGAAATATAGAAATCTAAAAATAAACATTTTAAATGTACTTCAAAAAATGTAATACTTTGTTTCCTTCATATCTTCTCCTTTCATGTCAGACAACTTTTGATGATTTTTATCCATCCAGTTCTACATTTCCATATCTCCTAATTTCTTCCCAGTGTCAGTTCTCTAAAAGCAATGTTTTGAAACATTAAAACAGATTTCTGGATGTTTAAAAAGCCAGAGTTACAAGCTTATGCCTATGTATCTGAAGAAAAAATAAAGCAAATATCCAAATTCGTAAAAAGGAATTGAACTGTAAAAATATGCTAAAATGGAAACATATTTGTTTTGCACATAATAATACATAAAAGAGAGTGACTGGACGTGGAGAAAAAAAGTAAGCTTTCTGGCTATACTACATAGCTGGTGTTGACATATAGTAAACCCATTAAACCAACCCAAAAAACTAAACACTGGTCTTTTTATTAATAATATGCCTCCAAGTAGGAGCAGGGTTTCATTGTTTATATTGTATAATAGCCATTTTTTCTTTAAACCACGCTGTATACTTCCTTGCTGGTTAATAAACTGTCTATAAACCCAGAAGGGAGCCAGAGTTTGCTACTTCTAAAAGGATTAAATGCAGAGGGCCTTATTAATAAGTAGAGCATAATTGTGCCTGTGGTTGTAATATGACCAATCAGATGTTTTAAAAAAAAAAATCTAACTTTAGTAGACCATAAATGATAACATTGATTGGTTTAGGCAAATTAACAGCTAGGCAAATGTTATTAATAGCCTGGAGAGTTTCAAAGGGTCAGTAGGAGGTCCCATTTGATCTGGGAATTTGACTTTTGTTTAAACTGGGTTAGCAAAAGTGATTAGTATTTAATTTATTTCGTATTTATTGCCTTAAGGCTGATTCTGGTTCTTGCAGGTATTAGTTTGCAGATGGTGGCAGTATTTTGTCATAGGTGTGTCTCCTAAAAACAGGCATTCCAGGCTTTGGATACAATTATCAGATGATAATTAGAGATGGACGAACCCGAACCTAACCCGAATTTAAATATTTTGGACAAAACTGAACTCTTCAGAACTACGTACTAGTTTGCGTTTTTAATCGTGGCTATATTTCAAAAATTATCGAAAATTCGGTAAGTTCCATTACCGTTTTCTCCACCATCGATAACCCTCGAAAGTGGCCTCCCATTACGTTACCTTGAATTTATCCTGCGATTTCAGTAACCTCAAATGTAGCCTTGTATAACCCTCGATAACCCTCAATGTATTTTGTAATGTACGATTTTGTACGATTTTGGTAACATTGAATGTAGCCTTCGATTTCGGTAACCACGCGAATGTATGTTCAGTACCCTCAATGTAGCTTCCAATTTGGTAACCTTCGAATGTAGTCTTGATCAGTAAACCTTCCTTAATTTTTGTATTGTTCAATAACCCTTGAATCAAGCCTTAGGTTTCCATGACCTTGAATGTAGCCTTCGATTTCAGTAATCCTTGAAATATCATACAGTTGACCCTTAATGTATCTTTCAGTACCCTTGAATTGGCCATACCCTCGAATGTAGCATGCGGAACCCTGACAAATTGCCGATAGTGGGGAAATTAGTGTTTAACAAGTTTTGGTGATATGGACATGTTCCCCAGATTATTTTCCCAGGGGCCACAGCCATTTATAGTAAGTTAGCATTGCTATTTAATTGTATTTAATCTGAACTTTTTGAACTATTTCTCCCCACTCAGTTCAATGGGTTTGTTTTGAACTTTTACTTAAGTTCGAACGTTCAAAACGAACTGAAAACTTCAGGAGGTTTGGCAATCTTATATAATAATAAAATAAATATCGCTATCGCCAAAGAAACCAATCCATTAAATACTTGTCACATCTATGTATAAAGGAACACTAACAACAACAAAATTACTATTTCCTCTTGAATCTTTAATTGGTGAGAGGTAGGAACAAGTATCTTTTCCTCCCTTTATTCTGTCATTCAAGAGTAAACAGCTTTACGAATGTTACTGACATCAGCTTAGCCTCACTCCTGCTTTACTTCAAAGAAAAATATATTGTTATGGGCAAGAAGGTCCCTACAATTTGACTTTAACAGAATTCTAACAACATTTTTCTTTGAAAGTGAGAATGAAAATAAACTGCTCAGTTGCTCACTTCTGATGCAATACATGCATTAATGTCAGCAAAATTACCTGGATTTGTGCTAAATGTCACCAGGACATTTTTCTTTTTAACATTTGGAGTGGCCAATTTAAGATTTCTACTAATAAACCACAGATACAACCTTGCGTCTTAACTTTTAATGAGCCCTGGGTCAGTTTTCTAAGTGCAGCATGTCAGGAAAATTTGGGCTAAAAAAGGCTTTTTTTTGAGGAAATCCAGGTAATTAAAATGGTTCATTGCCATGACTTATCCAAAAATAGCAGAGAAAACAATGCCTGAAAAAGTTTAAGCATTTCTAAAACTTTAAATCATAAATATTTCATTGCATAAAGAATAAACAATGAAGGGTTGGTGAAGACGTGCACTGATAAGTGCACTGTGCCATCAAGTAGAGCTTCATATCTTCACAGTAGTAAATTATAATATATAGTTAGGTTACCCCACTTGGAGAGAATCAGTGCAAAATGTGCTGGTTACATCTCCAAGAAACTGCTCCTAGGGATGGATTTGTGGCTTTTTTTTTATTTAAGGCATTCAATTCTATTACTGACTGAGAGCTAGGGTGGCACTAACAAGCTGATTGTTATTTATCTGTTTCTGATCCTCTGGTTTGTGAGTATTTATATGATTATGTATCATACTATGTTCACTCTACTGTGCTAATTGCAAATGCTTTATTAATCATTGTTCTGTTATAAAATAAGATAAGAAAGTTTAAGTTCAAGAACCCTGGCACCCATTTATTTGCATTCTACCTATTGTGGTAGTTCGGAAAACACCCTGCCTCCAACATAGCAAGGGGCCCACTCTAAAATAAGAGTCTTGTGCAGAGAATTTTGATAAGGCTGAACATTCCTCTGACCCCCATTTATATGCCTTACAACTGGATGTGTTGTCCCTATAGTAAGTACAAGCTAAAGACAACTTAGGGACAAATAAAAAAAACAGCAAATATGGGTGCTGCATTACTAATTTCTTATTATAATTATTAATATTTAACTCCATTTTCATACTATTTTACATATATGTGTGTAAGTATTACTGTAGTAAGGTTAAACCATAGAAAGGAAGCCCCAATCAATTTGCTTGCATTCCTACCGCATACAGTTAAAAAGCATACAGGAGTTTGCTACAGATTCCTGAGCTATTTTTGACCAATGTTTTCCACTTCTTTCTGAGAGCTTTTTAGCGTTGTCAATGTCGAAATGGAACCCTTGTTTACCAAGGTAAGTGTCTTATACCCAATAACTCTTGCAAGACATTATTACCCTCTAACAGAATCCTTCTATCTAATGGAAATTGCTGAAATAGTCATTCCTGTGGGAATTATTAAAACAATAAGTTTGAAACCTGCCAGAAAAGGAGGTCATATAATACTGGAAAGATGCCTGCGCATCATTTAGCAGACACACATATGTACTATTTCTGATATAGAAACATTACACTTACAGATATTACAGATACTAAAGATAATGTGTAATAGAAACAGCATCAGCAGTGCCTGTAAAATGATGAAAGGTATGTGCAGTTCAATAATATTTACAATATTTTTTCATTCTGTGCTCAGATAAAGCTAATCAGATGTAAAAAGTGTTGTGGGCTACACCAACTTAACCACTGCAGGTCCTAGGATGAACAAGGCACAGCTGTACAAAAAAGCAACTGTTCACATGTATTACGGTGTATATGTACATCTTGATTAACAAATCTTTTAGAAAGCTCGCTTAGCACCTGGACATGGGAATAATGCAACCCAAGCAATAAAACTCCTGAACTCACTAAGCAACACAAAATAATTGAATTTGTTTACAGCAGACAAGCTCAGCATCCTCTATTAAAAGCCCTACCTCAATTGTAGGAAGAAGAGCAAATGTCAAAAAACAGGGAATACAAAAAGTTTCTTAAAATTATTAGAAATATTAAAGTCTGAGGATGAACTGGTCATGCATGAAACCATTGGCCATATACAAAAAAATGTAAATGGGAACTTAAATAAAAGAGATCAACCAACAAAAAATTTTTGTATTTCATAAGCAAATCTCCCTGCCAATTGTTTACTTGGTGGCAGCAGGTTACCGTAATCTGGCGTTGGAGTCGTTAACTGCCAAAGTTGTTCCTGTGTAGGAAATAGATTCTAATATTTAGGAGATTATTCCCCCCCCCCCGTGTGGTTATTTTATCCACCAACAGCGAGCAAGCCTGACTGTGTTAGAGATTGGAAGAGAGCCAAATCCAAGACAGAGGATGGTGCAGCTTCGCAGCTATTTGACAGCATGCTACTAAGCTACATTTTCAAACAGGAGCACTATAAATGCCCTTTAAGGTAACCATTAAAGAGTATATCCACCTCCTGAACACAAATCTTTACTTACCTTCCACTTACGCTGAGATCTTCATAGTTACTTACCTCCCCATGGTCTCTAAAGCCCATAATCCCAACCTTTTCCTGGCTGTTTTCCTTCCTCTGCAAGCCCAGAGAGCTTTTTACAGAGGAGGCCCCATGATAGAAGAGGGTATTTTGATATTCAGAGTTAGTATTTGGCTGCAGCCTGGGAGAAAGCCAACATCTTTGTAAGGTTGTGAGAGAAGTTCTAACCAAAACTTGTCCTAGTCTGCAGACTTGTTGGTGGAATGAACTGTGGCAGGTACGTTCATCTCTACATATAGCCACATTATTAAATGGCTGATAATGTTTTTGAGCAAAAATAGCCATATAATCTTTACATAGGCATCACCACTGGGTCTTGGGGGAGCAGATGACGTTATTATTGAAATCTGAAAATCTGTTGTGATAGCCTATCCATGGAGATACCTAATGGATCTTATAACTAATGAAGCTTGCACTTTTTTAGAGATATTTTATGAAGTGTAAGGCTAGGCTAGCTCTGTTTGTTGTGTGCTATTGTGAATACGTATTGTATGTATTGTGTAGGATACCTATGTATTGGTTATATCCTTCTTTTTCTTCTGCAAGCTCTCAGTGGTTTCACATATAGTGTCCCTTTTGCAGAAACAACACATTTACACATGATTGGCTATTTTTTTGACCCTGTATTTATTATAAAGGCCAGTGATGGTGAACCTTTTAGAGGCCGAGTGCCCAAACTGCAACCCAAACCTCACTTTTTATTGCATAGTGCCAACAGGATAATTTTACACCTGAAATACTGAGTTTTTAATTTAAAAAAAACAAACAATAAACACAGACCAATACAGTAGATAGAATTGATATTAAATATTTCCTAATAACCTCTACATTACCACACATTTTTGGTAAACAGTGACCATTAACCCCTATATTATTAGACAGGAGTTGAGATCCAAAACATGGACACAAGCAGAATATAATGTTTAGCATGTGACCTCTCTCTGCTACAGACAGCCGCTACACCTTTTTCTCTAGCTTTCTGGTTTAAACTCTGGTGAAATAGAACAAGGTCCAATGCACTCTATCCAACCTGTGGGTGCCCACCCCCTAATATCCAACTCCATGGATAATAGTCCAATATTGTTGAGGTCGTACTCCAAATTATAAATTTTATTTGTGTGACCAACATCAAAAACACGTTTCGGGGTATTGGGTGCCCCCTCCCTCACCTGAGGAAGAGGGGCACCTAATACCCCCGAAATGCTGTGTTTTTGATGTTGGTCACAATAAGAATTTTTGATTTTGGGTGCACCCTAAAACTCTGGTGAACTCTGCTGTGCCATGGTGCCACCTCTGGCATGTGCCATAGGTTCCCACCACTGTTATAAAATATAGGGTTACATGTTTTTTTTTAACTAACATAATACCCGAGTGAGTACACAGCAATGGGATTCTAGATGAATGGATAGTGCTGCTGTGTTTCTACATGCTAATTATAGGAAATAGCCAAGTCTTATCTGCCCAATAAATGCCTTAGGCAAAATATTTGATTGAACATAAATAAGTAATTAACTTACATTAATGTAGAAGTTAACACTTTAAAGGAAAAGAAACAAACAAAGCTGGAAATACCATCCAATAACAATTCAATTTTTGTGCCTTATTTATATTGCTAATTCCATGTTTTTGAAACATACCCAAGATGCCATTATAAATGGAAAGGGAACCTCTAGTGGATGAAGATATTAACGCGAGAATTACAAGCATATGCATGTCAGTTTACAAAGTATATTTAAGAATTGTACTATAATAGAATAGGTTTTAATCAGTGTAGTGTAAAGAAATTTTGTATTTGATAAACAAAAAAACAAAAAAAAACAGGTTTGGATCCAGACCCAAGCCAGTCCTAAATGCTCTTACCTCTTAACTATTCTTACCATAGAATTAAAAAACCGAGTAGGTTAAAGGTCAGCCCATCTATGTTTTGTTTCTGCTTTAATTGACTATGCCATCAGCAAAAATAACCACGCATCTTTGCTAACCACAACCTTAATTTTGGTGAAAAAATAGCCATAGTGCAATCTTGTATGCCAACTCTGTTTGTCAGAGGGCATGTACCGCTCCCTAGCATATGTCTTGCAAGGATGTGCCCGCCCCTAGACACACATACTGAACCCCAGTTTGAGTCAGATTTTACAAGTTTCCCCAACTTTTCGAACTTGCAGACTTTTCCCAGAAAATTATCAAACAATCGAAGATTTCAGATATCAATAACGCTCTACTTAAGCGCCCATACACAGAATTGACGTTCATCTAACCCCCAAATTTGCCATTAACCCTTGAATGCACCTCATGTGCCGACCCTTACCACCTGAGGGCCACCCAATATGGAATGCTGTTACTTATATTAGATTGAAGGGCGGAGCACAGAGTAACGGGGTTGTCCCGGGGTGTGGCAAAAAAGAATTAATTTTGAAGGGTGCACCACACATTATGTATAAAGGTAACGATGAACGCCTTATAATTAGGCGTGCCGGGAGATGAAATATTCAATTTACAAACCAACGGACAATCAGTTATTCTTTAATGATTGTGGGGGAACTGGAGTCCAGGGAAACCCACGCAAGCAAAGGGAGAAGAACATACCAACTCCTTGCAGATTGTGTCCAAGGTTGGATTCAACTCAGGATTTCAGTGCTGCAAGGCATCTGTGCTACCCATTGAGCCACCATTGGCTAGCAGAATTTTTCCATCTGATTATGCCTTTGGCATTGCCCTACGATGATCTGGCTGCATAGTTTGGTTGTGTATCTCACGTTAGGATGTGTATTGGCAATCACTCAATTACCATCAATGCAGCACACAGATCAGATTTACATCCCTCATAACTTAAGGTTTATACACACAATCGTTGCGGGTCCGACCCGATACGCACGATGTGTACGAACGTTCATTTCGGCTGATAATCGCCCGTGTATGGGCCCTTTTATCGACCGAAACAAACTTTAGTACACATCGTGTAAACCTTTAGACATGAATGAAAGGGTCAAAAAAAGGATGAAGGGGGGTTTGTTAAAGTTGTAAAGTAGCCTAGGTTTTTTTTCCAGCTCCTTAAACATATGTATACCTTGAAGTCTCATCAAAATTGTCCCTGCCATTCAGAAGTTTTTTTGGAACATACATAATATATACAGTGCATTCCTTTTATATAGATATCGATACACACACACACACTTACCGTAAATAAAATTTAAAAAATGTAAGTTTGAAAGTGAAACTATTGCAGTTGTCTTACAAAATGATTAATTATATTCTATTTCATAGAGAGAGCAGGAAGAGAAGAATGATGCCCTTATTTGAAGCATTTTGTGTTCACCACTAAGAGACAATCACTATTTATATACAATATACTCAAAATGCACCATTTTACGATTATGACCATCAAATCTAGTTTAAAGAAGAATAATTGAACTATTATGTTCATGTTACAGTTTTAAGGAAATATGTGAGCTCTTCTGGGGGTAGTTAATGAAACACGAGTACATATATATGCATACCTGTGTGTTTTATATTGGTTCAATTTAACACTTTCAATATGAAATTTTAATTAATCTGTTTAATGCCATGCAATTTGGTTATGTTGTGATCCATAACCCTGGCTCAGACATGGAAGGGCCTAGTGAAGGGCCTAGCCACCACTTGGTAGAATACACGTTAAAAGGTTTTCATACTAGGGGATGCAGCAGACAGAAGGGATCCGGAGGAGGGGAGGCTCCCCTGCGCATGTCACAGTCCTTACTGAGGTTAAGGAAGTACAGGTACGGATTCTCACTGACAGCTCCTACTCTTCACTTTACAGGAAACCATAAGGCAGAGATGTATGTAAGGATTTTACGAATAGCAAAAAGCCATTCATTCCCCCCTCAGTTAGGCAGATTCCATATAACTTTAGATATGGACATTGTACTGGGATATAGACCACATGTTCCTCTCCTGTATTAATTATTAATTCCTGCAATACCACACATGACTGTGTGTTATACTTATTTCCCAGATATTAATAACTTGCCTTGGCAAGGGAATAAGGTTCTCCATGTTGGGTATCATTTTAATGGGCTACTTCCCAATGACAAATATACATTGGTTTTCCATCTCACATACTCCAATACCAAAATATATTTATTTTACATATATGACTCCCCTTAAGGTGACCTCTTAAGGTACCCACCAGACCCCTAGTTGTAGAGAATTCCAGATACACGGTTCAGCCCCACATTGTCTGGTAGATCAAGTTCCATACTTCACTAATATAACCTGGGACTGTTTCCAGGGTGGAAATAGGCATTTTTATTGGTCCTTTGAAAGAACTAATACCATAGTTAAACCTTTCATGCCAAGTCACTACAGACTTTCCTGACATATACTATAACGGGACCTGGATAGGAAACTCTCTACTAGCTCTCACAATGTTTGAAAACTACAACTTCCGCATTCTCCTACATAGCAATTGGAATTAAATTCAATTAATAGTACCCAGATCCTAAACTGCCTAGGTCCTTATCCTGTTTTTCTTTTTAGTTAAGCAGCATTAGTTTAGTTATTTAGTTATTTTTCTGGATTTGCAATGGAGCAATAGGATGAAGGGCCCTTGCAAATGCGTCTTCTCATTGGCCTTGTTCCCAATGGAGAGATGGAAGCAAAGTGGACCTGAAGCAAGAAGAACAAGTTGATGAGAAGTAGCGGTTTAGGTCCACACCCTGTGTACAATGATATGTGGAGCAGGGGGAGAGGTAAGTATATTTCTCCTTCAACTTTAAGTTGTAATAATGGGGTGCACTGGCTTCTTTTCAATAACATTTGGAGATGGCGCACCCCCTGTAAAACAGCTGTAACCCATTCATCATGCTGCATAGATTTTAACGGTAATTCTATTACATTTCCCAGTATAATAAATATAATATAGGGCAGAGATAGTGAAACTTTAAAGACTAACAGGAGATTCATAAACGTTCCCATTAAAATGGTGCTAATTTTGCCCCAACCAATCAGATGTTTTGCTTTCAAATGTTTAAATAAGATATGATTGGTTGGGGCAAAATTAGCACCATTTTTAACATAGATCTTTATTAAATCCTCCCTGTGAGTGCCCAACTGCAGCCCAAAAATCACTTACCGTATATATTGCATAGTGCCAACACGATAGTTTAACATGAATACTGAGGTTTTACTTCAAAAAAACGACTCAAACCAAATAGTAATTGATAATAGATTAACTTCGAATGTTGTTTTCACATACATTTTGATAAGCTGATGTAGTTGGGCTCCTTTCACTTTATTTGAGGTTGGATCAACCCCAGGATTGGGGTGTTTGAAAGATTGCACCTACTGATTATTGGCAATTGCCAGCCTTGGTGTGCTAGAGTGAATCGAATACTTGCCTTGATCTCTCTTCAAACAAGTGTGTTACCAGACAGGCCATGTCTCTCTGCCTTTCTGGTAACACACTCTGGTGAATTCTTCTGTGCATGAGTGCCCACAGAAAGGGCTCTGAGTTCCCCTCTCTGGCAAGCGTGCCACTGATATAGGGACATTGCGTATGTCACCCCGCGATGAAGTAATCATTACATGCCAATACTGCAGTGGGTCAGATACGTAGCATGTTTTTTTACACCCCTACTTAAAAGTAGAGATGAGATCCGGTTCCGGCACGCGCCGGATCCGGACACGAAAATCTCTCGGTTCCGAATCCGAAAACACCTCTGCATAATAACTTCGGAATCATGGAATTATGTTGAAAAACTGTTTACTACACCAAATGGTGTGAAACTGTAATGCAAAGTAATATAAATAATAATAATGCTTATGCAGATGAAACTGACACAATTACGGATGGCTGCTATGGGACATTTCTAATGACAATTGCTTAACACAAAACATTTGCATACATTTTACCACTAATTTGCTATAATCCTATATAATAAAACCCTAGATGTGCATCCCTGAGTCCGTGTGTGTGCGTCATTTCCCTTCTGTGCATGTTCGTGAGCGTCCCTGAACGTGCACTACCAAAATGGATGGGAAATGGCAAGAAAGAAGTGCTTGGCCAGACGGAGGAGGAGTCTAGTGCCTGTTTATATAACACGCTTAACTGTCTAATAACTATATAAATGCATAGCTCCCACCGTCCCGCTTTCGGCGGAACTGTCCCATTTTTCGGGTCCTTTTCTGCTGTCCCGGCACCCCCTCCTTCCCACGCTGACCCATTTTTATCAATTTTTTAGTTCATCTAGCTTTTTTATGTAAGTATAACTGCACAGAGTTAGATAGTGTACAGCACACACAGTTAGTTTACAGATACAGCACTGTAACCTTATTATCCTTTCCCTTATAGGGCCAGTATTAGTTCCTAGTTAAGTGTCTGTAAGGGGTGCAGTGCCTGTAACTAGGTACACAGATAGTGCACATATCTATCATTAGTGTGCTCTGGGGGGACAAGACTTTGTGTGTCAGTACATGTGTGTGTCAGTAATTTGCATGTTGTGTGTCAGTATATCTGCATATGTGTGTAGGTGGTGTGTATCATGCCTGTGTGTGTCATATGTGTAGTGTATCAGTATATCTGCATGTGGGTGTCAGTATATCAGTGCATGTGTGTGTCATGTGTGTAGTGTGTGTCAGTATACCTGCACGTGTGTGGTCAGTATATCAGTTCATGTGTGTAGCGTATGTCAGTAATACCTGCATCTGTGTAGTATGTGTGTGTGTCAGCAGGGCCGAAATTTCCCACTAGGCCACATGGCCATGGCCTAGGATGGCATACTAATGGGGGCCGCACGAAAATGGCATCCCTTTTCCCCTTACACTTACAAGCACAGCAGAAGTCTTCAGAATGTCAACTGGGATAATGTATTATGAGGTAAAGGTACTGAACAGAGTGGACGTGTTCAGGGGATTTTAAGCCAGTTCACATCTAAATTTATACCCTTGGGAAATAAATGTAAAAAAATAAATCCGCGCCCATGTGGCTGAATTCTGATGTAAAGAGGCAAATGGAAAGGAAGAAAAAGGTATTTAAAACCTTTAAGCCGAGGGAATGGAAGGGCCTTTAGGGATTATAAAAACTGTAACAAGGAGTGTAAGAAAGCAATCAAACTAGCTAAATTATAATGAATTTTAGGATAGCTGAAAAAGATCACTAAGCCTAAACTTTTTTTAAGTATATTAATAGTAAGAAGATAGGACTGAGAATGTGGCACCATTAATTAATGGGGATAAGTTAGTTACGGAGGATGGCGATAAAGCAAATGTCTTGAATAATTTTTTTCCTCTGTATACACTATAGAAGATCCAAGTACAGATATCATAGAGTATAGTAGCAATAATGGTAATCAAGATTCAGTTCACTTTGTTAACCCGGGATATGGATAGAAAGAACTAAATAAGGTTAATATTAATAAATCTCTTGGACCGGATAAATACAACTCCTCGGGTACTTAAGGAGCTAAGTTCAGTTTTTCTAGGCCATTGTTTCTTAGTTTTGCAGATTCCCCATGTCCGTGTGGTGTGCCTCTGGATTGGAAAAGGCTGATGTTATTCCAATATTCAAAAAGGTAGTCGTTCACAGCCGGGTAATTACAGGCCTGTAAGTTTAACTTCAGTGGTGGGGAAGATCCTGGAAAGTTTAATAGGGAACATGTTTCTAGAGTATGTTTCAAGGACTGACATTATAAGTAGTACCCGCATGGATTTAGGAGGAATAGATCTTGTCAAACTAACTTGCTTGGCTTTTATGAGAAGTAAGTAGAAATTTAGACTCTGGTATAGCAGTAGATGTAGTTTACTTGGATTTTGCAAAGGCTTTTGATACAGTCCCCCATAGGCGACTAATGAATAAGCTAAGATCTGTTGGTCTGGGGAGTCACATTTGTACATGGATAGAAAATTGGTTAATGATAGGATGCAAGAGTAGTTGTTAATGGGGCTTCATCATTTTGGACTAAGTGCTAAGTAGGTGCCACAGGGTTCTGTGTTGGGGCCGCTTCTATTTAATCTATTTATTAATGATTTGGAAGTGGGTATTGTCAGCAAGGTTTCTGTGTTGCTGACAACACAAACGTTGTCGACCATTAAAAACTTCAGAGATGTGCAATCGTTGCAAGGGGATCTAGAATGATTATACATTGGGCTGCTAAGTGGCAGAGAAATTCAATGTTGATAAATGTAAGGTGATGCATTTTGGCTTAAAAATACTTGTGGCTACTTATACTATAAATGGCTCTGTGTTAAGTGAATCCCTGTTGGAAAGGGATCTTGGAGTTTTGGTGGATAACAACTTAAAGGTACAAGCAGTGCCAGGCGGGGCAAGAGCCAGAGTCAGCATGGTATTGTCTTGTATAAAGAGAGGTATGGATTCAAGGGAGGAAAATGTAATTCTCCCTCTTTACAAGCATTGGTAAGGCCTCATTTGGATATATGCAGTGCAATTTTGGAATCCTGTGTACAAAAGGACATCTTTGAAATGGAAAGGGTTCAGAGAAGGGCAACTAAATTAATAAGGGGATGGGGAGCTTGAATATGAAGAGAGACTGGAAAATTTACAATTATGTACGCTGGAGAAAAGGCGCTTGCATGGGATATGATTACTGTGTATAAATACATTACGGGCCATACAATAAACTATCTGAGGCATTGTTTCACCAATAGAACATGTCAAAGGACATGAGGACATCCCTTAAGACTTGAAGAAAAAAAGGTTTAGGCTTCAAGCTCGGAAAGGGTTTTTCACTGTGAGAACGGTAAGGCTATGGGACTGTCTTCCAGTGGATGTTTGTTATGGCAGTTCATTGGTCATTTAAAAAAAAAGCTGGATGAGTTTCTGCAAACAAGGAATGTTACAAGTTACTGGTATGGATACATAAAGTAGAGTTGATCCAGGGAAATTTCCGATTGCCACTTGAGTCAGGAAGGAATTTTTTTTCCCCCTTCATAAATTTGGTGGGGGGTTTTGCCTTCCTCTGTGATCAACAGTTAGGCGGAAATGAGGATATTGCTAGATGGGTTGGACCTGGATACGTATGTCTTTATTCAACCTCAAACTATACTATACTATACTAGTGACCAAGCCTTACTTGTTTTTCTGGTTTCAGTGAGCTGCGATTGGTGATTCGCTAGGGCGGCCTCGGTAAAAAAAAAAAATGTCTCTCTCCAGAGCTGCTCCAGCCCCCAGCATAATCCTTTTAAAAAAAACAGTGTCCGGGCTTCCCACTTATGCCAATGAATGACCCCACTTTCCTAGAAAGAAACTGTCACGTAGGACAAGTTGCTGGCCTAGGGAAGAAAAAAAGTATAAATCCGTCCCTTTTGTGTCAGTATATCAGTTCATGTGTGTCAGTATACCTGCATGTGTGTGTGTGTGTGCCAGTATATCAGTGGCATGTATGGAGTATGTGACAGTATATCTTGTGTAGTGTGCAGTATGTGCCAGTGCATTGTGTGGTCAGTATATCAGTTTAATGTGTGTCAGTATATCTGCATGTGTGTGTCAGTATATCAGTGCATGTGCGTGTCATGTGTGTAGTGTGTCAGTATATCTGCTCATGTTCAGTATATCAGTGCATGTATGTATGTGTGTCCATATACAGCATGTGTGTGTAGTGTGTGTCCATATATCAGTGTATATGTGTCAGCATATCTCCATGTGTGTGTGGTGTGTGTCCGTATATCAGTGTTTGAGTGTGTCATTGTGTAGTGTGTGTGTCAGTATCTGTGTATGTCTCGTATATCAGTGCATGTGTGAGTCGCGCGTGTGTCAGAGTGTCAGTGTGCGTGTCTCAGTATGTCAGTCAGTGCATGTGCTTCAGTTTTGTGTCCATGTATGTGTGTGTCTGTATGTCAGTGCATGTTGGTGTGTCATATGTGTGGGGTAAGCATATGTATGTGGCAAAGATAGATAGAGATATAGGTTGCAGAGACAGCGGATAACATAGATAGAAGAACAGAAAATAGATAGATAGATAGATAGATAGATGATAGATAGATAGATAGATAGATAGATAGACAGATAGGTAGACAGACAGACAGAATAAGATAAATGGATATACAGGTAGATAAAAGGTGCAGATAGACAAATAGACAGGTAGACAGACAGACAAAAAGATAATAGATAAGATAGACAGGTATTTAGATGGACAGAAAGATAGATGTTATAGCTAGATAGTAATAGATAGATAGCTAGATGATGATAGATAGATAGATAGATCGATAGAATAGATGAGATAGATAGATAGCAGATGATAGATAGATGATAGATAGACAATTAGATAGACAGATAGGTATGTAGACAGACAGAAAAAGATAGATAGATATACAGACCAGCTTAAAAATAGATACAGACAACACAAATAAATAGATAAACACTGATATTAGCATACTGGGTAGTGGAGTATGCATTTTTAAAAAGTGTCCTCTTTTTCATGAGGTTTAAATTGGGGGCATAACCTATGGAAGATGGGAGTGGTCTAAGAAAGTGTTTGTGGATAAAATTTGCTGACGCGCCTGTAACTCGCTTTCCCTTTTGTGTCCCTCTTTTGTGGTTTTCAAATGTTGGGAGGTAAAATGAACAAGATTACTTACAGGGAATGCCATCAAAGAGGTGATAATAGACAATCTGGCAATAGAGTACATACACACCTCTTGCAAGTGATGCTGAAACTACTTCCTATTATCGAACAGTTCAAATAAACAGGGTTTTCCAGTCCAGTTATATAATATTGCAGTTCTATTATGAACACAGGAGGCCGCCATTCAGACAGGAAAGAGGCTGGCCATAACGTGGGTAATGGTTTTGAATTGGTGCCCATGTGAAATCACACAGACCCTGCAAAACCACTAGTAAACCCACACTAACGTGATATCACATTGGGTCGTATGTTGCATGGATTTGGACAATAGTACCTGAATTTGAGGGGGGGACTACCAAAGCCAAAGTGTTTAGGTTTTAAAAATTAGCCTAAAAATCTAACCTCGCTTTCTAGTCTGGTCAAAGGCATTACTTACCTTCTTTCCGCATTAGGAGCGTAAGTATGCACATAGTCGCAAGTGTCCACGAAGTTGCGGGAACGTCAATGTAAAGTTGTGCCTCCTCTCAGCCCGGACATACCATAATTAAATGACTGGAAGGAGTGAAAAAGGAAGGACTGACTCTCCTGACAGTGGAACAGGTGAGTGCTCTCTTCTTTCTATGGGGGGGGGGGGGGGTGGGGGGGGGGGATGGGATGGGGGGTGGGGGCTATGGGGATGGGGATGGGGGGGGGGGGGTGTGTTTTCTTTTGTTGTTGCTTGGGGTTTTGGGGGCTGGTCTTGTGGGTGGCTTGGTGGGGGGTTGTTTTTGTGTTGTGTTTTTTTTTTTTTTTGTTTTTATTTTTTTTTTTTTTTCTTGGCTTTTTTTGTTTTTCTTTTTTTTGTTTTTTGCGAGCTCTCTTTTCTCTTTTTTTTTCTCTGTTTTTTTTTTTTTTTCGTTTCTGTTTCTTTTTTTTTTTTTTTTTTTCATTTGTTTGTGTTATTTTTTGTTTGTTGTTTTTTTTTTTTTTGATTTTTTTTTCTTTTTTTTTCCTTATTTTCTTGGTCTTTTTTCTTGTTTCTTTTTTTCGTGTTTTTTTTTTTTTTTTTGTTGTTTTTTCTTTCTCTCTCTTTTTTTGTTTTTTTTTTTGTTTTTTTTTTTTTTTCTTTTTTTTTTTTTTTTGTTTTTTGTTTTTTCTTTTTTTTTTGCTTTTTTGTTTTTTTTTTGTTTTTTTTGTTTTTACTTCTTTTTTTTTTTTTTGGTTTTTTTTTTCGCTTTTTTGTCTTTTTTGTTTTTTTTGGGTGTGTGTTTTTGTGGGGGGGGGGGTGGGGGCTTGGGTGGGTGTGTATGCGGTGGGGGGCTGGGGGGGGGGAGGGGGGGGGGGGGTGGCGGGGGGGGGCTGGGCGGGTGGGGGTGCTGGGGGGGGGGGGCGGGTGGGGGGTCTGGGGTGGTTTCGCGCCCGTGGCCCCGGTGCCGCGCGGCGTGTGCCCCGTGCCCCTCTTTGCTTCTGATGGGGGGGTTTAGAGGTGGGTAGTTTGTTGAACCTTGTCACTGTCCTATTGTTAGAAACTATAACCCCAGCAACCAAAGCATGCTGGGCTTTAGTTTCCAAACGTTTGGAGGGGCCCCCAATAATTTGGGTGTTAGTGATGTGGCTTATTATATTGTCCCGATAGGTTAGGGTCTTTGAAGGACAACTAGCCTCAAACAATATTAAATCCGGAAGGCAGCATTTGTCATAATTTCTATCCTTGGCTTATACTTGAATCAATCAGTTTTTCAGGTAAAAATATTACCTTGTATTATACCTTGGGTCCACTTATATTCAAGTATATCGGTTAAGGCCATATAATAAATGACACCGCTGTAAAAATGAATTACTACAATGATGTCACTGTTTACCCTTCTTCATTTCATTGCCTGGCTGAACAAGCTAAATTCCCCGTGATACAAATACATTTTGTTATACTTTTTTCATCATAAAATAACTTGCACTACATGTTTGACGTTTTAAAATCCTTTTTTCACATCAAACGCATCCCAGTGTCCACATTCAGCAACCTGAACAATTACATGTGTTAAAAACCTTTCAGATCAAGTAATTTCGGGGATCTTGTAATTCAGACTTTGGAGGAAAAAGAAACACTGAATTTTGGCCTATTGTTTTGGTTTTCTGTTTTGTTTAAACTGAATGGTGTGAGCAGATTTCAGAATTTTCTTTCAACTTTCTCTCCTCTCCTCTCTCTCTTCTCTTTCTCTCTCGTCGGGGGTCCTCTAGTTTCCTAGTGTAATAGGCCAATCTAGTAATTACTACCACGGTTGGTCACATTACCCGTGCATAAACCTAATTGCTGTGGTTGTACATGTACGATCCTATGCAGGATCAATCTCTGTCCATTAAGTGACCATGTAAGCACGAAATATGCCTCCTCCTAAAGTTCGGTTTGGATTTCAAACTTTTTCGATTTCAGGAAAAGTTTGAAATTTGAAAACTGACCCATTACAGTCAAATGGGACAAAGCGTTTAAAAAGTTTGGATAAAATAGATTAAAATAGCAATGTTAACTACTGTAAATGGGTCTGGGGTGTCTGGGCATCATGTACAAATATTCAGAGCTTCCTAACACACCCACTTTAAGCTTCTGCATTCGAAAATTTTTGATAATCATCCCGGAAATTCAAATTTTTGAACATCCAAACGTTGATATTTCTAGAATCTGTCTCTGAATCTCTAAAAAGGGGTTGTTCATTATTATACAAGAGGAATCATGCCCAGCATGGAGTGGTAACAATTCCGTGTTGCATACTCACCAAAAGGGGTTAAAACAAATCTGTCTTTAAAGGAAAGTGCAGTGGAAAATATCATTATTTTTAAAATTCTTAGGGGGAGATTCAATTAGGTCTTTTCCGTCTAAAAAACCCCGCTTCTCGAAGAAATTTCGGGTCAACGTGGGTTTTAGACAGATTTTAGAGCACAGTGCCATTTCCGAATGTTTTTGGAAATGCGCCGTGCTATAGATCCAAAACCCGAAGCATTCGGTTTTGCGCTACTTGGAAGCACAAAACTTACCGCTAGTGTGTGGTAGCCGTTAAACCCACGCTCTTACCTTAGCCCGATCCCGATGTAATACCTGACTAATCTCGTTTAACGTCAGGTATGTATCGCGCTGCCTATATTGAATCTCCCCGTTATTTTATATAGTTTTATATTTATGCATACTTACTTATTATTATAATACTCTCTTCATTTTGAAATTTCAGTTGAATTTATAACCCCTTGCTATCCCTACTGTTGGCATACCCCTCCACCACAATTGGCTTCTCTCCTTCAGAGTATGGCATCATACAATGGAAATTGAGCGAAAGTGTATATATCGTACAGCAGTGGCGGCGCTATACTGGGGCACAATGGGACACTTCCCATTAAAGATGCATTGCCCCCCCTAATGCCCCCCTTCCAGGGTTGACACAGTTACATAAATTATGCAGTAAAAAACCCCACAGTTTTTGAAAAGTGCTGCTCCTGTAGCAGGGTATCGCGATCTGTGATTTCGCACTGACCTCCTGAAATCACTGCCACTAGGCATCGCAAAACTTCTGCTATGTACATTCCTGTCTGTGACTGCTGCTCCGTGTGTGCTTTTAGCACAGGAAACAGTGGGAGCAGAGACAGAAAGGGAAGGCAGAGAAGGTAATAGTCTTTACATAGCACGTAACCAGGGAGAGGAGATGCGGCTTCACATTCCAATCTGGTGTGATTAATAATCACACAGATTTAATTGTTGAAGCCCCTGGTTTTGTTTTATTTTCCTTACAAAACTACATTTAATCAATATAACTAAGATTAATCATCCAGGTCCCACCCATCCTGGATTGCACGGGATCTCCCTCATTCTGGGGTGGTCTTCCGCAACCCCGTGAGACCACCCCAGACCCCCCATGCCCCTTTTAGCTGACCATGCCCCAGAATGCCCCAAAACACCCCTAATCCACCCTAACCCACCTCCAACCCCCTAGAGTTTATGGCCACGACCCCCGTGACGTCCCTCCCCCGCCCCACGTGACGTCACACCCCAATTGCCACACCCCTTTCCACCCTGCCTGTCTGAAATCACCCATAATACTTCACGTACTTTACAGTGTTAGTCAGCCCTCCCAACAGCCAGTGTTGCAAGCCCCAGCCCTCCGCTGCAAGTCCTAACAACACCATCCCTCCAGCAATAAGTGCTAACAGCCCCCATCCCTCCAGCTGCAAGTGCTAACAAGCCCCATCCCTCCAGCTGCAAGTCCTAACAGCCCCATCCCTCCAGCCATCAGTATTGCACCCCAGCCCTCCAGCAGCAAGTCCTAACAAACCCAATCCCTCCAGCTGCAAGTGCTAACAGCCCCATCCCTCCAGCTGCAAGTGCTAACAACCCCACCCCCCCTGCAGCAGTTGCTAACAGCCACTCCCTCCAGCAGCAAGTGCTAACAGCCCCAGCCCTCCAGCAGCAAGTGCTAACAACCCCATCCCCCCAGCTGCAAATGCTAACAACCCCATCCCCCCTGCAGCAAGTGTTAACAGCCCCAGCATCCCTCCAGCAAGAAGTGCTAACAGCCCCATCCCTCCAGCAAGAAGTGCTAACAGCCCATATCCCTCCAGCAGGAAGTGCTAACAGCCCCATCCCTCCAGCAGGAAGTGCTACAACAGCCCCATCCATCCAGCAAGAAGTGCTAACAGCCCCATCCCTCCAGCAGGAAGTACTAACAGACCCATCCCTCCAGCAGGAAGTGCTACAACAGCCCCATTCCTCCAGCATCAAGTGCTAACAGTCCCATCCCTCCTGCAGCAAGTGCTAACAGGCCCATTCCTCCAGCATCAAGTGCTAAAGCCCCATCCCTCCTGCAGCAAGTGAAACAGCCCCATCCCTCCACAGCAAGTGCTAACAGCCCCATCCCTCAGCAGCAAGTGCGTAACAGCCCCACCCCCCCCCCTGAACCCCCAGCCCCCAACTCCTCCCCCCCGCCAACACCGCCCAAGCCAGCCAACCCTCGCGCCCATATCTCTCCATGTGCTAACAGCCCCATCCCTCCAGCAGCAAGTGCTAACAGCCCCATCTCTCCAGCAGCAAATCTCCATATCTGTCTGTCTATCTATCTCCATATCTGCCTATCTATCTATCTATCTATCTATATATATATATATATATCTTTAATCTATCTATCTGCCTATCTATCTATCTATCTATCTATCTATCTATCTATCATCTATTTATCTATCATCTATCTATCTCCATATCTGCCTATCTATCTCCCAGATAATGAGATAGATATAGACAGACAGAGAAAGAAGAAAGATACATGTATAGATAGATAGACTGAACAGACAGATAGATAGAAAGACAGATATAGATAGATGGGCAGACATTGGCAATGCCCTGTATGTAGCCAGGCAATGCTTTTCAACTATTCTTGTCATTTAATTCTATAAACTTAAAATTCTTAGTTAAAAACATACACAGTTTAACTGTAAGGTGTGTAACAGCTGTTTTACACCTTACATTAGACTGACATAGGTTAGTGGTGTTTTTTTAATGTGCCCCATTTGTTAGCCTTTGTGCCCATGTTGTGCCCCTGGAAAACTCTGGAGCTGGAGCCGCCACTGCGTACAAGTGGCGCCTGTTGAACTGTCTTTTATACCCGGGGGGCTAAAAATGTATCTTTCCCCAAAATTCGATACAAATTTCTAAAGTTCAAAAAGTCCATAAAGTTTGAAATGTTCGTGCTCATTTGAATTTTTAAAGTTCGATTTGAACTCAGGTTTGAGTTCTATTCCATCCCTACTTAAGATATATGAGATGTAAGTTAAAAATGTAATAAAACTTTAAAGGTGAACTACAGAACTGCTATACACGGTAAAGGAGACTTACTGAATTTACAGAATTGGTACAAATAATGTGGAAGCGGCTTTTGCTTGTTTTCGGCAGTTTACCTGCAATATTGCAGAATTTTGCATAAATTTTTTTTAATTGATTGTGTAAAAACTAATCCCAATTTAAAATTGTTTTGTTTGTCTTCTACCATCAATCTAAATGCTTCAGAAAATGTATGTTATTCATTTTTAATTGCATTTTAAAACATCAGAATTTCTGTTATATGCCAGCAATATCCTGCAACCTGCATGCCAACCTCCAGATTTTTGAAAAATGCTGGAAGTTGTAGTTTTCCCCCCTCCGGAGGGCAGCAGCTCACACATCATACAAGGAATATCCGAACACCAGGTCAAATTATTAGTGTGCCCACAATACAGAATGCAAAATTTCTGGTCCAAAAAAGTTACTCTCACAAAAGGGTAAGGCTGGGGCCACACTTTACCGTGCTTGTGCACTCACGGAAGCGCACATGCATTCCCAATGCACAAGCACATGCTGGCGTGCAATCGAGATTGTGATCACCCAGTGATTCTCAATTGGAGCGCATGCGATTGCACCAAAAAATGCGTAGCACACTAGCGCACTAGTGTGACCACATCAACTGGGACACACTAGTGTGTGCTTTTAAAAGCGCGATCGTATCGTGCTTAAACCGCTTTAGTGTGGTCTAGCCCTTAAGCTCCGTACAGAGGTGTGACTGTTAGACCAATGGCCATTTCAGGCAACTATTGCTTTGTCTGTGTGCGCTCGGTCATGCTGATTCACTGTTCGATCAGCCGGCGTTGATGAACTTCCAGATTGGCATGCCCATAGGTGAACCAATAGTCGGACGAAATGCCTATTTGTCTTACAGTCGTGCATTGGGATCAGCACCACCATTGCGTCTCTAGGCTTAATCTTTTTTGGCTTCGTAGGAAAACATGGCCGAACCACCTTGCCAGAGATTTCTGTATCAGACTTAAAACCACACCATACGTCACTAGACAGTACATTGAATGTCAGTATTATTGTTTTTGCACATTATATTAAGTTTTTAATGTGCTGGGCGAAAATAGCAGCCGAGATAATATCGAGAATAGAATGCTTTCCCTGAAGAAAGAGACTGTTTATCAAATGTAATTTTCTTTCAAACATTCTTCATACAATGAACTGCAGTCTAATGCGATTAAAAAGGAACCAGGTTCTGATCACTAATGGGCATTACTTGTCTACTGCTCTTTGGAAGGGATAAACAACAAGGCAGATTCAGTTTCTCTCCCATAGCAACAAGTAAGGCGAATAAATTAAATTCATTTAAACCTGAATAAATGACCTTCGGCTGTTGCTTTATTTTCCATTAGTCTAATATGGAAACTGGAGATGGACAGTAAGATGGTAATTCAATGCAACCTTAAAACATGTCTGGGAGATAAAGCAATATTGCCAACCAAAAGCCCTAGCTATAGAGGTAAAGCTGTTTTGACAAAGCTCGGTAAATAGACACGAAAGATTAACAAATCCGATTTAGATTTCTTCCTTTTACAAAGTAGGTTTATTTTTAATTCAGATTCTTTTTTTCACAGCTTTGTTTTTTTTATGTAGTTATTTATAGTTTAAAGGGAAATAAAGTCTCTTAATAAATTATGTCTGCTTGATTTCTTATTCAATGGGGACCTGAAATTATTATTATAGTTTCCAATGTAAAATTGATGCTTACTCTCTTCTTATTTCCTATTGTACAACTTTCAAGTTAAAATAAGGCCACCAAAAGATGTCACCAGCTACAAAGGAGCTTGTGTATCATTTAGGATCTGCAACCTAAATAACATAAAGTCAATTTTAAAGGGCATTAATACTTAAAAAAGTAATCTCCCCCAATTGTCACTGTACCATTTATTTGTTGATCCGCCTCCTATTTCTTTAGATATACAATCTGAACCATGTTACATTTTAGCTGTCAATCAAGTACTATATTATCATAAACTCTTCTGCTATGTGCATTTTTGCTGTAACTGGAATGGTGATAGTTGGTATGTGTGAATTGCATGATAGGAAATTCCCTTTTCCAATGCTGATTTAGCAAATTAGTGATTATTGAACTTTGCCCTTATAGAAAGCCTGGTCAGATGGAGGGAGATGTTGGTTAAGAAAAGAAAGTATCCCCATACTGAGCCTGAACACATGTTCAAAGACATGCCGCAACACACACACTTCAGAGTTAGAGCTATTTACATGTAGTAATTTATAGATTAAGATGAGGCAAATTCATGTTTTCATTTTAATCCTCCCTTTAAGTTAAATGGCAAGTCCCTGTCCAAAACTAAACTTGTTATATTGCCAAATTATCCTCCTCCCAAACAACCAGATTGCAATACTTACAGCTGCCAGTCACTGATATAGGAATAATACAAATAATATTACTCAAGCTGTCCAGTGCATGTACAAGCTCGTACATGTAGCAATGAATGCAGCGTCCCAATAAGGTAAGTATAGTGTACTAATTTTAGTTATGGGGTGGATTTGCTCTTTAAAAATAAAGATGTACTGTACATCTAATCAATACATGGAGAATCACATGAATATAACTTACCCTGGGGTTTTAGTCCTTATTTTATTGCATTTTTATGTTTTTTTTCAAAATTAATAAATCCCACAGGCTCCATGCTGTAACTTGTGGTGAAAATGTGATATTTTTAATGAAAGAATAAATTATACCTAACAGAGCTGAGAGAAATTTTCGTTTAATGAAAATATGATAAGCCTACAACAGCTTGACATGCCTGTTCACAACCAGGAAACATGTCTCCATATTTTCTGGTTTCACTTTTCTTGGGGCACTGGGATTTCTGCATATTCTATAAATAATGTATGTTCTTTATTGAAGAAGGCTATGGGTAAGGAAGCTGACATGGCCTATATTAAGGTAAATCTCTATAGAATGATAAACGAAGATGAGAGCTCTCTAAAATGTTGTTTTTCTGTGACTTATGCTTAATAAATGGAGCTTGTCACCCCTAGTGCATCTTTGACCTTTGCTGGGTTTTGACCCAGACTAAAGGTCATATGCCTTTTAGCTTCTAGGTAATTGGATACAGCAGTTCACATGTATCCTTATTTTCTTCCCAGTTTATTTGATGGCTCTCATGACATAGGATTCTTTAGTAACTCCTAACATCCTTAGTGCAGTAATAGAATTTTAACTCTTATACTGGTTTATTTAATCATAGGCAATTAAGAGATTTTTTTTTTGTTTGCCGAGTAATTAGAGTTACTCTTGTTAAATACTCAGCATCTGTGTCACTGTCTTCATTGTTGGTCAAAATGTACACCATTCAAATAGGTTATATCTGATTTATTTTATATTATTCTTTTTAATTTATATATTTTCATCTCCCTGTCAAAAAGCTGCTGCACAAGAAGCTTTCACTCCCAGTCCTTGTCCCAATCAATTTTCTCATCTCTTAAATAGAAATTAGAGATGGCCACCTTAGTAGGACATCTGTATTTAAAGTAGTTGATATTCTCAATGGAGATGCATTATACAGGGAGTGCAAAACTTAATCAGGTAACAATACAATATCAGAAACCTGCGCGATTTACACTTACGTGATCCCGAGATGCAATACGTGGCTTTGCGCTCTCCCTTTTGGCCCTTTGCAATACCCTGTAAAGTTTCTACAAGGTGGCGGAAAACTTAAGGCTGTATTTTATCGGGAGCTCTGTGCTACATTTTCATGTGGCAGAGCCCCGGTACAATAAGTGTAAAACCCACGGTCACACTATATTAAATGGGGTTGCATTGGTTTTACACTTATTTTTTCAATATTGTATCTTCCTGTATGAGTAATCCATTGGTGCATAAACCCACTGCACACCGTGCTGCTTTGCTGACCACAATCCCATGGTGTACTAAATCTAGAGAAGTGTTTAGTACCACACGTGATTTTGGGCAGGTAAGTATAAAAATTGTAATTGTAGTGCAAAAATTAAAAAGTTAAATGTATTGAGATGCGCTATTTACAAAAAAAATGGCACAGGAAGCACAAAATGAGTGCAAAACCCTTGCTAACCCAATAGCACATCCAGGGCCATATTTATAAAGCCGCGGTATAGCTTTTTAGCGATACCATGACTTTAACGATTGATATTGTTAAATTGATTAACGTTTGGTTTAACGGACGTAAATTTACAATACCAATCGTAAATCTACAATAACTATATTGTAGGTTTATGATCTCCATAGAATACCATTGCCGTAGTTTACTACCGCACGATATTCTACGATCGAACATTTGTTAATTAATGAATGTTCGGTCGTAAATGTACGATCGCTGTCATACATTTGCGATAGTAAATTAACTAAGCCACATATAAATATGGCCCCCAGTAGCATGGGTTTTACACTCAAGCAAATAAGGAATGGAGACGTTTGGGTATTTTCCAGCTTTCAGGAAAACTATTCCTTTAAGGGTCATGTCCACCCCCCAAACTAAAATCTCACCAACTACTGGCCCAACTGTACAATAAAAAAAAAATCCTTAACTTACATCCCTGCTCCTTATGGTTCTCCTGTAGTGCTTCTTCAAAGTCCAGGAAAATGAAGGGTAGGAGCAGTCTTTCTGTCCAAAAGGTTTCTGCCTCTGTTGTGTCCTCTCAGTTGCTGCTGGCATGTGCAATGGAGCCCTTCCCCCCTCCCTCCCTCCCAATCCCTCCCTGGCTGGCATTCATGCAGTATAAAAAGCTTTAGTTATGCCCTCCCACCCCAAACCGCTATATTCTGACTTTAAAAATATTTCAGCCAATCACAGCTGTGGCTGCCAGTCCAGCCCCCTGCTTGTATTTCTGGAGGGCAGGGGAGCCGGACCAGAACGACGTTGGAACGAGGAGCTGTAAGTTGAGATTGGAATTGATATTTATCATTTTTAAAGTCAGAATATAATGGTTGGGGGTAGGAGGGCATGCACTACAATATATTAAAACTTTGTAATGAGGGTGGAGATGCCCTTTAAAAAAGTTTTTTCATAGTTTTCCTGAAAAATGGAAATAACTCAGAAGTCTCCATTCCTTATTTGCCTGAAGGGGAGCCTTATTCTCTCCCTATTTTATTTAATGTACTAGTGACACTCATTAAGGGGATGGCACAAAATATTGCATCTCCCCCAATATTTTTAACTATTCTTGAAAGGCTGACACTAAGTGGACTGCAAGATAAAAATAATTCTTCCAGAGCTGGTTTCTTGCATATGGCTTTCATCTCAAAGGCAGATTCCTGCTTCTGATCTCTTTTCACTTCATATAAATTAAATATAAACATCTTATTTATAGAACTTATTGAACGATAAAAGTGACTTTAAAAGGTTAACCATTTTTATTACTATTCCTTCTTCTTTCAAGTTCTTTAAAGTAATTCAGAAAAATGTTTTTAAAAATTGTTCAGCACCGACGAAATGTATTAAACTCTTCATAAAAAAAACTATTGCATCTGTCACAAACATTTTTAGCAGAAAATCTGTTTTCCTTACATGCAATTTGATATCCTACCCTGCGGCATTCACCTTTAAATAGGTACAGTGTTGAGTATATTGCACAGAGCTGTGCAGTTCTTCACTATGCTGCTTCTGTACCGATCGTGCCATTTTTAAAACTCTACACAATCGATCACATTTGCCAATTACCACTTTAACTTTAACAAACTAGCGACTGGTACATCTGTCAGCAGGAATTATCATTCAGAAATGTTTCTAGGTCTTACCTAAAGATTTCTTCTAATATTGTCATGATACCACTTTAAATATATTATGGTAAAATGGTGAAAAGGTATCCAGAGAGTTTATTGTATGTCCAAATACATATATACATGTACCAACACCAACCAATCATTGCACGATCGCCATTTAATAAAATATTTCTGCTAGGGAAAAAAATTGGAGAATGAAAATCAGATCATACATGCTCTGACAATCAACCAATATTGCAATATCCCGTATTTATATATATTGTATTATATTGTACGACTGGGAACGGTGCATGTATGGACCCCTTTAGCCTCAGAACAGTTTTGGCGATAAGCTAAATTGGCCTCTTCCACTGTTCTCCTCACCTTCTGTCATCCTCCTCAGAAGAGATGTAGACAAAATGACGAGAAGATTCCTTTAGTCAGGAACCCCCCACCCCTTAGCTTCTGTATCATTTTCAGATTTGTGAAGACTAAAATCATCTTCTACACATGCTTAGGCAAATCATAGAGGACAAGTGCCACTATCAAAATTTCTAGACCCCATACTAGGTAAGTTTGTTTACCCACGGTGGCCCCTAAAGCAAGAGACATCTATCCCTGTCCAAGTAAGAATTATTTAATCCATTCCTAAGCAAGGTATTCCTGACTAGTATTCCCTAGTGCATGTGCCTAAACATTGAACTGCCCTTTTACTATTATTATTGTGTGTCTTTAACATACCACCAGTTTGTAAATATTTGCAGTACTCATTCAAATACAGCAATTAACCTGGGAATATCCTGAATAGCAGAGCAAGCATGTTGGCATTAGGTAAAAATGAAATGCTAAATATGTGTTATGGAAACCCTTCAGCTTTCCATGTGCACTGATATTCCATTTAACACCTCTCTTTCTGTCTACACCTAGTGTTTGTATGTTTGGCTCTAACACACCCTTATATGGAGCGCAATCTGATAATTGTTCATTTACAATCTCAGTAATAATTGGCTTACTGTCCTATCTCTGTATAAGAGAGAGCGCACACAAAAGAATAATTAAGGAAGTAATCAGGTAAAAGCTGGTGGTAATTCTGTTAAAGTGCTTTCCGTGTTTGTGACATCATTATCTCTAGATATCATCCTTTATGGTCTTCTCTGTACTCCAGACCCACCCAGGGTTTAAACAGTGAGCTCATGGAAATAGCCTAGACCAAAATATGAATGGTTTTAGCTGAAATGCAACACTGCTATAGAGGTAAGTTTATGTTTTTTTTAGTGTAATATCTTTATTTATTAAGCCTGTAAAAAAAAGGGGCACAGTAAGTTGCATTTTGTCTGCAGGACATTTTTGCCTACATGGGAGCAATATGCCCTGTATCTTATAAGATAGCCTTATCTTATAGCCTTATATATATGAATATAGTACTTACTGAGCTTGTTTCTTTAACATGTATATCTCCCTTGATAAGTACATAGGACTAATTAACCATAATTGTTTGTTTTGTATGATTATTTTTTGTAAATAAGTTTCATTATGGTTTCCTTACCTTACTGTTTTTATGGTTTAGGGTTTTTTTGGGTGTATGGGGTTAAATATGATGAATCAAAGCTACATTCACACTTTGGTTCGTGATTGAATTTACATAGTCTATGGGTCACACTCCCTCTGAGTTGTACCTGTTTTCTTTCCCCCCCCCCATCTCCTCCCCTTTACCCAAATTACATTGGTTGACTATCTGGACTTACCTGTATATAAGAGACTTGATCCCTCTCCTGGTGGTCTCTGAGGAAGCGGAAGTTCCACAAAACGCGTCAGGCTATCTGTCTTCTTTCCCCCTATCTCCCCCTTCGTGTTCCCGGTGATATACGTTTGACCAAATGCTTTTAATAACTCTTCAATGGGAGCAACCCAACATGGGATGCAAGTAATGGTTTCTCTAATTTCCATTCAGATATAAACATAAGGCTATGTAACACTAAGCTACTATTTATTGTAAAAGATTTGTCTGTTATTAAATGACATTAATATATATATATATATATATATATATATATATATATATATAATATCTATCAACTATTTATCCTATTTCTATCTATCTAATCAATATATCCATCTAATTAATTTATCTGTCTATATCTATCTATCTATCTATCTAATTATCTATCTATCTATCTATCTATCTATCTATTATCTATCTATCTATCTATCTATCTATCTATCTATCTATCTATTTATCTATCTAATAATTATCTCTCTCTCTCTATCTATCTATCTATCCATCCAGCTATCTAACTTTTGATCCCTCTTCTAATCCTCCATTGATATCTCTATCATATCTATCTTTTTAATATCAATATATGAGAATAGAAAGGGACCTAGAGCAATATGGGAAACTGAATGTGTCTGTTTGTGTCTCAGTGTAGCTAGAAGCAGAGTGTAGTAATTCAAATGAAAGACAAAATACTCCAGTGCATGATTTCCTTATTATAAAGTATGTAATGTTTATTTATGTACTGATGTCCTGCATGATGTTTTCACATGTGCTTTTTAACTATATAATAGAATTTACTAAATATATACATTTTAGAAAATAGGTAATGCAGTGATTTATGGTCTAAAACTGTCTGGAGCTAATTGAATGAATGGGATGCACTATAACTGCTCAGTGTTATTGACTTAATTAAAAGCTTTGTCTCTAATTCCCCTTGTGGATTTCCTTTCTCATAGTATCATGCACCATACAGTACAGGTTGTAGGATATTCTGGAATATGTTTATATATGTGGGGCATTTCTTCTAAAATTTATTTTTTTTTTATTGGATTTCACATATTATTCAATGTTAAAAAAGGATGTCACCTGGGAGGTACAGAACATTACTGAGTTGATTTATACATGTTTTAATAATTTACTATGGGGGCGATTTATGGAGAGTCGCTATTGTATAGAATAAAGGGTTTGTGAGAGATATTACACGTGGGGTATAATTGCATGTACAAATATGTTATAATAGCAATTCAAACAGGCTGTATATTTATATTTAAATACCAGCAGCATATTTGCTGGTCTATTCTTTATATACCCATTTAGTGACACTTGTAAAGTAAGTTATTAAAATTACATGTATCTGTCATGAAGTTCCCCTTTAAACAGTTTCATGCATAATTAGTAATATCCAGTATTAGTATTTCATTTAACTTTTTGTTTTAGATCCAGATGTACTCTTAAAAATACCCGCAGACTATACATCTACTTAAAGTGAAAGTTTAATGGAAAATACCATTAATTTTAAAATTCTTAGTTTATATTACACATACCTAATTATTCTACATATTTTCTTCCATTTTGAAAAATAAGTTGAATTTATAGCCCTTGCTTTTTCTGCTGTTCACATTAGTGAGCTGACATTTCAGGTTCTTTAATGGTCCTTCTTCTTCCCAGAATGCACACTACCTTGGAATGTTCCTAACAGTAATTTCTTCTGATTGGCTGTTGGATGGGTCAAACATGCTCAGATCTCTACTGAGCAACTGAACCAACCCAGGCGCTTGGTCAAGGGCAAGACCATAACAATCTCTACTAGGGGTCCTGCAAACAGGAAGTCAGTATTTCGGAAACATTTATTTATACACAGACAAAATGCTGAATTGGCAAATTAAGGTCATTGGGATGGAAAAATACTGCTCTTTTTTAAAAGTATATGTATTTGCATTGAACTTCCCCTTTACTTAAATTTGCCAATAACTCTGAAATGTTTCACAAATTTTTTAGCTAGAATATAACACGCAATATTTTACGCATCATCTTGAAAACTGTGGGAGAAGATACTGGCTGAAGTAAAAAAAAAAAAAAAAGAAGAAATAGAAAGAATCTGATGTATGTGTAGTGTAGAAAAATCCTTACCTTACATCCCAGATCCAAATGGTTGCCCTGCTATGCCCCTCCATAGTCCAGAAAACTGGCCACCAGAAGCCTAGCAGAGGGGGAAATTGTTTCCGCCTCTGAGTCTTCCTTAGAGAGGTTTGTGGCATGCTCTGAGCAGCCCTCCTCCCTCCCTCTCCCTCCCATTTTGGTTTCCCTCCCCCTAGTTTAAAATCCTTTTAATATGTTGTAGGGCTTCCTCCCCCAGCCCCAACCGCATTAATATTATTTGCAGAAACTCCCCCCGATCCTTACTTACCTTCCCTCTTTCTGAACTACCAGCAGCCGCGTCTGTGATTGGCTGCCTCTCAGCCAATTACAGAGGCGGCTGCCAGTCTAGCCCCCTGCTTGCAGTTCCGTGCAAGCATAGAGCCGGGCAATGCGGCGGAGGATAGAGGGAAGGTAAGTAAAGATTGGGGGAGTTTCTTCAAATAAGATTAATGCGGTTGGGGCTCGTGGAGCAACAACATATTAAAAGTTTTTTTAAAGGGTGGACAGTATTTTAGGCTATGTGTGACAGCAGGTTTTTGATAATGTAATGTTCTATAAGGCTGCAGTAATTGGAATAGAGATTGTAGAATGAACATTGCACCAAAATGTCTAGAAATGGCCCTGCAAATGACCCAGATTGCAATGACTCAATGATCTGTCACTTTCACTAAATTACCTGATAGAAGTTGTTCTAGAATAACTTTGATAACCTTAGGCCAACATGAAAAATGAATTCAGTCATTTCTTTTTATGAATAAAGCAGCAGAAACTTTGCAACAACATGAATTGAAAGACTTTCACCAGTGTTTGAGGATTATGAATAATCTATTCATACCTATGCCATACTTTTTTTTTTACTCCATATTTTTATTGGCAAATATTCCATTTCTGGTATTCCCAAACACAGACTTACTCTTCACATTTTTGCTTAGTCAAGCTATTTCCTTTCCCATCTCAGGTTGCCCAGAGCTCTCCAGTGACTGGTGTGATTGTTTAGAATGTACTATGCTACTTTACATGGGCCTTTAAATGGTTATACAATTTACAAGTTCTAGTAAATGTAAGTTTCTGAATATTAAAGCTATATTTGGCTATTCAAACAACACATTTGTTTTCCGTATTAAAATATATGGAATATTAAAACCGTGAGATGCAGGAATAGTCGCAGTTCATTGTGCCAATGGGAAAGACAACCATTACCGAAATGAATTTTCTGCATTAAAATTTCTCCAGTAGTTTTGACCAATGAAATTTAACTAATAAAACCAGGTTTAGGTCAAACTATGGTACTGCACTAGGCAGATTTGGTAATATAAAGCAAAATAGTAATTTGTAAGTGATGTATATCATCCCTGTCATTTCCAAGAGTATCTTTTTAGGTAGATTTTTTCACCAGGGACCAGGTGATACAGAAGGGGCAATGTAATATTACTCACCAGGGACCAAGTCATACAGAAGGGGCAATGTAATATTACTCACCAGGGACCAGGTGATACAGAAGGGGCAATGTTCTATCTCTCTCTATCATCTATCTCTCTCTATCATCTATCTCTCTCTTATCTATCCCTCTCTTTCTCTCCATCATCTCTTTATCATCTCTCTCTATCATCTATCTATCTCTCTCTCTCTGTGTGTATTTGTCTATCTATCTCTGTATGTATGTACTAATCTATCTCCTTATGGATCCTACAATAAGAGTTACATGACACCAGACAGTGCTATCAATCCCCAGCCTCCCTCCTTCCCAACCCAGCAGCACCTTCAGTCCACAGACTTTCTAACACTTACTGAGTAAGTGTTAGAAAGTTACTGTGTGTGAAGTTTTTCTGTCAGGATGTTTGGATCTTGTCCCCTCCCCATTGCTTCCAGGACCCAGAGCTGCTCCGTCCACCAAACACACAGGAAGGTGAGGAGAAAGAAATCTTGCTGGAAATGCTGCTGATAGGGGGAGGAGGGACAGTCAGAGACAGTCAGACAGTCCCGTAGCTGCAAAGCCTGCAATGACTGTGAGAGTCATGTTCTGTCTGTGATAGTGTTACTGTGGCAACCCCTGCTCCGTACAGTAATTCCTCCACACTGCAGCACAGGCACACGTGGAGGGAGAAGTGACAGCTGCAAGCATGGAGCAGTGACAGCCCGGGTCCGTGTTTGTAGCAAGTTGTGCGTGCGTGCGCTTACAGCTCTGGTAGCCATGGGAACATGATGCTAATGTTCCCATTGGCTGATGGAAGATAGAGCAGGGTTAGTTTCTTCCGACTACGGAAGACAGTTTGTGCGCATGTGTGAAATGGTGCACGCGCGTCGGCAGGTTCTCTAGCAGGCGTGCACTAAAATGAGGAGGATTGGATGCCTGTATTGCGTACAGGCATCTGAAGCTTAATATCTTTTGATGTATTGCTCTGAGGAGGCTGTAATTCAGGGTAGGTGGATAACCTTACAGACACTACCATTGGAGCCTATATTGAATTTCTCACTGGAGATACCCTTTAAAGAAGACAGGGATACAGTGTTTTTTTGAATATTCTTTTTAATTTCTCTGAGACCCCTGGTACATATGGGATGACCATGTTCTTTCTCCTGTCTTGCTTTACCCATTCACTGTTGGTATTTGTGTTCTCTTCTTTACTGCTACTTCATTTGACAAAGGCCCAGTCTGGAATTCCACAAGTTTTAAGGGCTCCTCTGAGGAGGTTTAATTTTTTTAACCTTCACCTCTGTGCTAGTGGGAATGTTCTCTGCTCTGTGTTGCAGGGTTCTGATGACACCCAACTTGTGATCTAAACTGTGGTGGGAGTCAAACATCAAATACTGGTCTGTATGGGTTGGTTTTCTGTAAAGCTCTACTTCCAGTTTTCCATTCTACCCGACTCCTTCTAAGCAGTCCAAAAAGGCTAGTGTGTTGTTTTGTACCTCTTCCCATGTAAATTTGATGTTCTGGTCTACAGCATTTATGTGTTCTGTGAAGGCTTGTACTTCCTTCTGGTCGATTTTAACCCAGGTGTCATCCACATATCTGAACCAGTAGCTGGGTGCTATGCCCTCAAAGGTATTAAGCGCCTGTCTTTTCATGGAAAGGTTTGCCACACTGGGTGAAACTGGAGATTCCATAGCACATTAGTGTTTTTGCTTATAGAACTTGTATTTGAAATAGGTAGTATTCAGGTAATAAATCCAGTAGGGAACACATCTGTTCTGGGTTAAGATCTGTTCTGATGGTAAGGGTGCTGTCTTGGCCTAGCCGTTTTCTCACCGAGTACTACATCTTTAATCTTGTTAGTGAAATCCTAGGAGTTAAGGATGTGATGCTTAGAATTTCCAACCAATGGTCCTAAGATGTTGACTAGGTATATCGCTACTTTGTATGTTACAGAGTTGATGCTGCTGACTATTGGTCTTATTCGGGCCCATGCCTTGTGTATCTTGGGGAGTCCATATTTACATGGATGTGCCTCACTAGGGTAGAGGCGATGATACATTGCTCGATCAATGGCTTTATCCTTTTGAAGCTGTTGTAGTAAGTCTATGACCTTTATCTTGTAGCAGCTGGTGGGATCCTTTGTTAAAGGCTCATATGTGTTTTTATTGCCCAGGAGAGTGGTCACCTTAGCATGGTAGTCTGAGATGTTGAGTACCACTGTGCATTTTCCCTTGTCTGCTGGCAGAGTGGTAATTTCTGGCTGGGTCAGGGTCCTGTTAGACAAATTTCTCACCATGTACAATGCTGTTTTGACACCTTACCCTGGGCAGTTTCAAAAATACCCCTTAGCCTCAATGCATCCACACCTTGCATTTAGAAGGTGCCCAACACCTGGCTGTGATATGCCAATTGGGACTTTCCAGGGTACTTTTATTGCCAACAGATTCTTGTACAAGTCATTCTGAATTGAGAAAGCCAGTTGGATGACTAGCGAAATGTCTTCAAGAATTACATTTTAAAGGGACAGTTCAGTGGAAATTATCAATATTTGTTAATTTGTTAGTTTATCTAATGTCTTCTTAGTTATTCTACATATTCTCTCCCATTTTAAAAAATCAGTTGATTTCATACCCTTTGCTGTTCCCTGCTGTTGACATTAGTGAGCTGACATTTCAGGTTCTAACGGCCCTTCTTTTTCCCAGGATGCACCACATCCTTGGAATGTTACTAACAGTAATTTCTACTGATTGGATGTTGGATGGGTCAAACATGCTCAGATCTCTGAGCAACTGAATCAACCCAAGTGCTGGGTCAAGAGCAAGACCATAACAGTCTCTATTAGTATATGTATTCCCACTGAAGTCCCGATGATCTAACTGAATACAACAGATATGCAAAGACCTGGATGAATGAGAACCTTCACAAGCACAACCAATCAGACATTATGTACCATTTCAAAGCTAACATGCGATTGGTCGGGGGAAAATTAGTACCATTTTTAAAGGAATAGTTCACTGCAATAGTGAACTATCCCTTTTCTACATTGATTGAAGCCAGGGAGGTTAAGGAGCTATCCCTTTACCTCCCGTTCTTCAATCAATGTTTAGATAGCCAGGAACGAACTTCAGAAGATCTTACCTTTCACGTGATCCAGCATGGCCGCTCTGAAATTCCTGACTGCTTCCTGCTTCTGTTACACTATAACGCGCATTCTCAGGCATGGTTTGCGTGAAAGGTAAGATCTTCTGAAGTTCATTCCTGGCTATCTAAACATTGATTGAAGAACAGGAGGTAAAACATAGCTCCTTAACCTCCCAGGCTTCAATCAATGTAGAAGTGAACTATTGCTTTAACAATAAAAACTTTCCCTGTAGGTGTTTTGCCTTTATGACTTTTTATTTCTAAAATTAATTTTGCTTGAAAGAGACAAATTACGGTCATTTTGATTCTTTTCTACCTACAGTGATGTGAAAAACTATTTGCCCCCTTCCTGATTTCTTATTCTTTTGCATGTTTGTCACACTTAAATGTTTCTGCTCATCAAAAACCGTTAACTATTAGTCAAAGATAACATAATTGAACACAAAATGCAGTTTTAAATGATGGTTTTAAAGGGTATGTCCACCCAAAAATAAACTTTTTATATGTTCTTTATATAATAGCACCAACCTCAAACGCCATGTTCATTTTTCTAAAAATCATTTGCCTTGCCCGATATTTAATGAGATATATATCAGGCTGCACTTCCTCTCCACTTCCTCTTTAGATGACCCTGAGCTGCAGCTTAGGGGAGAAAAAAAAATTCTTGCCTGTGTGTGTGTGTCTCTCTCTCTCTCTCTGGGCTGGCTGGCTGGCTGGCTGGCTGCAGCTGTTGATCCTGGATTTCTTCAGTACTCATAACTTTACAGCTGTGATTGGTTGAGAGGGAAAAGAGGGCGGGATCCAGGGGTCAGACCATTACTGATGCAACTTCCTCTGTTCTCACTGCTGGATGCTAACAGACATGCTCAAGGACATGAAAAGAACAGAGACAAGGTAATGTAACTTGTCTCTGTTCATCACTGTATTGGTCCATGCTGCAGGATTAAGCCAGCTACAAAGGTCTGTAACTTTTGAACCACTGGACCGATTTACATGCTGTAAAGTTTGTTTTGGAGCACTTATTTGGGCCAAATAAATATAAAAAGTTAGTTTTGGGGGTGGACATGCCCTTTAATTATTTAGTGAGAAAAAAAACTCCAAACCTACATGGCCCTGTGTGAAAAAGAAATTGCCCCCTGAACCTAATAACTGGTTGGGCCACCCTTAGCAGCAATAACTGCAATCAAGCGTTTGCGATAACTTGCAACGAGTCTTTTACAGCGCTCTGGAGGAATTTTGGCCCACTCATCTTTGCAGAATTGTTGTAATTCAGCTTTATTTGAGGGTTTTCTAGCATGAACCGCCTTTTTAAGGTCATGCCACAACATCTCAATAGGATTCAGGTCAGGACTTTGACTAGGCCACTCCAAAGTCTTCATTTTGTTTTTCTTCAGCCATTCAGAGGTGGATTTGCTGGTGTGTTTTGGGTCATTGTCCTGCTGCAGCACCCAAGATCGCCTCAGCTTGAGTTGACGAACAGATGGCCTGACATTCTCCTTCAGGATTTTTTGGTAGACAGTAGAATTCATGGTTCCATCTATCACAGCAAGCCTTCCAGGTCCTGAAGCAGCAAAACAACCCCAGACCATCACACTACCACCACCATATTTTACTGTTGGTATGATGTTCTTTTGCTGAAATGCTGTGTTACTTCTACGCCAGATGTAACGGGACACGCACCTTCTTGGCAATCATTGAGATGTTTTTTAGCAAAATTGAGACGAGCCTTAATGTTCTTTTTGCTTAAAAGTGGTTTGTGCCTTGGATATCTGCCATGCAGGCCGTTTTTGCCCAGTCTCTTTCTTATGGTGGAGTCGTGAACACTGACCTTAATTGAGGCAAGTGAGGCCTGCAGTTCTTTAGATGTTGTCCTGGGGTCTTTTGTGACCTCTCGGATGAGTTTTCTCTGCGCTCTTGGGGTAATTTTGGTCGGCCGGCCACTCCTGGGAAGGTTCATCACTGTTCCATGTTTTTGCCATTTGTGGATAATGGCTCTCACTGTGGTTCGCTGGAGTCCCAAAGCTTTAGAAATGGCTTTATAACCTTTACCAGACTGATAGATCTCAATTACTTTTTTTCTCATTTGTTCCTGAATTTCTTTGGATCTTGGCATGATGTCTAGCTTTTGGGGTGCTTTTGGTCTACTTCTCTGTGTCAGATAGCTCCTATTTAAGGGATTTCTTGATTGAAACAGGTGTAGCAGTAATCAGGCTTGGGGGTGACTACAGAAATTGAACTCAGGTGTGTTATTTTTTAACAAGGGGGGCAATCACTTTTTCACACAGGGCCATGTAGATTTGGAGTTTTTTTTCTCACTAAATAATCAAAAACAATTTAAAACTGCATTTTGTGTTCAATTATGTTATCTTTGACTAATAGTTAACGGTTTTTGATGAGCAGAAACATTTAAGTGTGACAAACATGCAAAAGAATAAGAAATCAGGAAGGGGGCAAATAGTTTTTCACATTACTGTATTTTGTGGGCTGCATATACTCCCACTAGAGACATAAAATGCAGTGTGCCATTACCTAGCTAAGGGATCTGTGAAAGCATGTTATCAAATTTATGGGGCAAGGGTTGCAGGCGTAATCAATAATGATTCAATAATGATCACAGTTCTAATCAACGCTGATCAACTCTCTCTTGGATTGCTTTCAGCTGTGATGTAGATCCAATAAACATTGGTTACCTGTATTATGATTACATTTTCCTGAATAATAACTAATGATTAGATACAGCTGATCAGAGAATACTCTAACTTAAGCCAGACAAACAGCATCAATATTTTGACTGATTCAACAAATTTGAATCAGCTGAAATAAGGATGGCGGTTTTCAGATTTTTTTTTAAATTGACCAATCCCAATATTGATCGGTTTATTGCAAAAATGAAGAATGGCCAGGTAAAAAGAATTCCGTTAACCCCATCTTCTGCTCAGAGGTGCAAGGTGGGAGATTTCTATCAGTTACTCTGATCATATTTTTTCAGAATTAAAGTCCTAAAATTACAAAATAAAAGCCCAATAATAAAATACATTTTTACTAAGGGAAAAGTTTGATATTTACATGCGTCTATCATCAAAATATATATATTTTTTTAGTTTTAAAAAACTCACAGCATTCTCAGATATTTTTAAACAAAATGTAAAGTTTATACTTTAAATTACTTAAACTTTCCCTTTCTAGTAGACAATTGTAGCAGGACTGGATGATTATTTGGTGTGATCTCTGGTTTTGTAAGGGTACTTACTGGGTTTAAAAGAACAGTCAGGAAAAGCTCACCACCACGGATGGATTTGTCAAGTTCTTTAGAGCCACCTGGGTATTCATTGTAAAATATGGTGTGAGTAAAAAGTCCACAAGTCTGGCGTGGTAAAACCTTTATAGAATACAGAAATAAGTCAAGATATTAAAGGTAAATTTCACAAATTTTTTCTGCTGAGAAATACAAATATTTTTGCATCTGAAAGCGGCAGTGTCTTAAAGTTATCATTTGACTGAGTTATACAGGCATTCTACAGTTTTTTTTTATAATAAGAACCATTATTGACATGCTTTTAACTGTAGCCTTATGTTACAGGGTGGCATTAGGATACCATAGCAATAAGCCTTCATATTCTAGGAGGCAATAATCTTCTACTGGGTTGTAAATGGAAACATTACTTTACAAAAACTACCTACTAGAGATGAATGTGGGTTTGATTAGAACCCAGTTTCGGAACGAATCTGAGGGTTTCGAAGTCCCGACGGAAACTTTCGGAACTCCCGAATTTCACAGAACCCGAATTTTTTAAAATTTCGATTTTTATCAAAAATCGAAAGTAGACTATTTTTGAAAATTTCGAAAACGAAACTCAACAGTTTTGAACATCTCTACTACCTACATCCCTTTTTCACAATCATTGCTTTTCCCCCCAAACAAGCAACAATATAACTAGTTATCCCAAAAAATAAAATCAGTTTTACTTACCATAATATCGTTGTGAATGAAGCCTCTCCGAAATCGAGCTGGCCTTAGATGTGGGTACTCTTCTGTGCTGGTAACCTGGATATTCCACACTGACTTCCATGCTTCATAAAGTTGACTGTGTATTGGGTACACACCTGAATGATGGGGTGCCACAGCATATCCTAAATCTATAGGGATACCATGCTCCTGTAAAAAAAAAAAAACATATTAATTTAATAATCTTTTAATATTTACAATAATCTATAGTGTAGTTTAACAAGGGATTTTGACTGTAACTCAGTTATATGAAGCAGATTTACATAGCACTTAAGAAATGAAATGAAGATGTTCCTACTGTGGGAAAGCAAATATGAGTGTCATAACCTTGTAAGGTATCACAAAAACACAGTTTAAGGACCAGTATCATAAGTAAATGGACCAATAAATAATTAGATGAAATGTGAACCTTTAAATGAACAACACTGATCACAAACTCTGTTTTTTTTATCTATAAACTGTACATCTAATGTTGCAATCACAGTAAATTAAAACCAAACCACTCCAACAATTATTTGAAGTATTTGCAAAGCTGGTTTCCCATTAACAATAAATAATTCAAGGTCACAGCTAAAGTTGCCAGAATACTTAAGGGTGGCCATGGCATTTGTAGGGAGACTTGCTTATCTTTGTACAGAGACAAGTGTTTACTATCTAAAGGCAAAGTGCCTCTCTAATGAACCACACCACTCCACTGTTTGGCCAGCTTCAAAGTGAAAAGTAAGAACAGAACACAATCAATGGTTCATGTGTGGTCACAGCTCAAAAGAGGTTGCAATGTCTTTAATAAAGTTCTGCTCCAGTAGACTGGAAACACATCATGTATACCCTGAATTGCTAAACCTTGGTGACTAATTACCAAACACTGTTAATTTTTCTTGCAAATTCTTTTAGAGAGTCAACTGAGATTTATGAACTGTGTGTATGAATTTTGCTTTATGAGAATGTTTGATTTACCCAATACCCCTCAATAAAGAAAGAAGAAAGCATGAAAGGTTAAAACTAAAAGGGAAACTATAAGCTTACAAAAAATCCTCCATAGACTAACCACTTTATCACAAATAGTACACAGCACCCTTTTACAAGGAACTTTAGCCCAACATGCAAATTTCCCTGCAGTAATGCTACCATTTCCTTTAAAAATGGAAAAAGCTGCTTAAAATGAACAGAAAGGATCATAGTACATTTATATTGTTTGTGGTTGACATTCTTCTCATGCTTAGAGCAGTCTAAACCTGGGCTATAAAACTAAGAGACATGTGACTGAGGCTCCCCAAATTGAACAAGAAATTCATACAACCAGTTCTCTTCCACAGCAGCTCTTTCTGACTGAATAAGTGGCAGAAGGGCTGGACTTATAAACAGAAACAAAATGTTCTTGTGATTTTTACTGTATTTAGTTTTTTTTTATTTTTAAAGGCTGTATCAAGTAACTGCATGCAGTTTTCATATAGTCAAGTTTTCATATTTGTATTTCAATATAAGGAATTATATATACTATATTATTATTATGGATTTATATTGCGCCAAAATCTTTACAATTAGATGTATACATTTGCATCAGGCCCTGCCCCGAAGAGCTTACAATCTAATTTATTTGACACACTTATCAGTATGTCTTTGTGATTGTGGGGGAAACCAGAGTGCCCTGAGGAAACCCACGCAAGCACGGGGAGAACATACAAACTCCTTGCAGCTGTGTCCAAGGGTGGATTTGAACTCAGGACTGAACTATATATATACACTATATATAGTGCCATACATTCTTTAAATACATATGGGGAAAAAAATGTGATTAAAGGGGAACAGTGGTCTCCAAACAAGTTGAGTTTAAGTGAAAGGCCATCCTACCTTTAAAATGAACCATCAACCACCTCTCTACGTGCTCGACATCCCAAGATATAAAGAAATTACTGACCAGAAAGTTAATGGGTGGGAGGCTGCATGTGACATTCCTTAGGCTGCTCCTCCACCTCGCCAATGGCGAGCACAGCCTCAGACTTCAGTAACAGGAAGTCCCTCCCCCACCTTGCTGTGTGAATATCCCCACAGAGAAGGTAAGGGAATCTTCAGCTCTACTCTCCCACTATGTGAAAACAGCCTTTTCAGGCAGAGTTCTCACTCTCCACAGCACCCGCGATAGGGCGGAGCTAAGGCACCAGTGAGTGGGTGGGGCTAGGGCACACACAAGTGGGTGGGGCCACATGGGGCTGTAAGGGAAGGGCCAAGGGGGCCTGCAAATGGAGCGGCCATGGGGTCCATGAGTGGGAGGGACCAGGGGGGCTTGCAAGAGGAGGGGGGCTGCAAGGGGAGGAAGAGACACAGGGCAGATTAAAATGTCATCCACTGACGGTTTCAGAACAGGAAGCGCAGGGAACCTTGTGATGCTGCTGCCATATCACACACAAAAATGTAAATATCTTCAAAACTATGCAAAATAAACAATGAAAATAAATTGTAAAAATTTTCAGGAGAGCAATTCCTATTAATTTACCTAAATTCATTTTTGGACCACAGTTCCCCTTTAAGACACATCACATTACAACTGTACAAAGGTCAGAAATAAAATGGTATACACAGTAGGTCTAAGCCTGCGCTGGACAAATTATTATTATAGGTTTCATATCTCTATTATCACTCATTTACTTCTACTGACTCCTATTGTTTGTTAAATGTTTGTTTTGGCTCTGCATTTAAATTTAAGCAGTTTTCTCTGTTTTTTTGGGTGAGTGGACTGTGGGCCCACTGGGGGAATTTCCCTGTAACCCTGTTGGACACTCCGACCCTGAACAAATCTATGTACAGACACAAAAGAATTGTCATTTGCAACACCAATTTAAAAGACAATACCCTTATAAATCTCTGTATAGACCGGGTGCTTGGCAATATTCAAGCAGTTTGGGGTAAATAAGCTGAAGACCTCCTCATGGCAGGAAGAGGAACTCCCAACCTTCTGCTGCCAAAATCATTTAGTGGTCTCCAACAATGTTGGCAGATCCATGTACAGGTGCTAGGTCATACAATTGTTAAGAATTATCTATTGTAGCTACAGTAGTTCTATAGACATCAACATAAAACCCTTTTTTAAAGTAATTTGCCAGGTGTTAATATCTTGGCACACTGGCTACTGGGCTCATAGGATTAGTGCCGATATCTATACAAAACTTAAAATGAAAAACAGATATAACCTCTTACAGTATTGTTAATTATCTTGTAACTACCTGTGGATTTTTAGCTGGTTTGGATGTGGAGTGGTTTGTGTCTCACTTACAAGGGCAAGTATGAAACATGTTGTGTGACCTTACAGATATAGCAAATGTGCACTTACTATGGCAACAGCACTGCAATGACAGGCCCAATTTAATTTGATATATTCCTTCACTGGTAGTAGATTCAGTAAAGACATTCTAAAAATGATATAATTAGTAATTTTATTAAGTTGGTGTTTTTTTATTATAACATTTTCTTTGAAATATCCACAAGCTGTCCTGTTAAAATACAAGAATCAACATTTTGAGATTTTATCTAAATAGTTACATGAGAATATTTCTTAGAATATATTTTTTAGATCAATGTAAGCATAGCAGCAACTGAGCACTGTTGCCAGTAGCAACAAAAAGGAATCAGCATAACTTTGCTAATGAATACATTTTTAATTTTACTTAAATTGCTTGATGGATAAAATCCATAATCCTTACTTAAGTAAGATTGTTTCTACGAGTGAAAAGCATCCTTAACACTAGGTACAAAGTAAGGTAAGCAGTAATTGTTTGCATGCTAAACATATGATAGTGTATCACAAGCAAAGACATGGCTGTGACTTTAATTAATGATACAATTCTCTGGTTTAGGGAAACCATTAATCTCTGCATATATAAAAGTGAAACTCTTTAGGAGCAAATGTAAAAAGTTTAATTTTGGGTTTCCAACCACTGTATTTAATCTATATCTATTTATTAAGGATATTCATTTTTCCACTCATGCTTTCAAACTATGATTTGACAAAATTAACTGTACAGTTTAAAGGAAATAATACAAATGTACGACTTTCTCCTATAACTCTGTAGGTAGGTAACGCACTGTAGGGTCTTGGTGGCGAATAACCCAATCCACTTTTCCAATAATTGAGTCCCCTACCAAAACCACCTAGCCAGTACCTGCATTCCCCCCAGGATTGCCGAGCCTTGCAATACTGCAAAGTTTCCCCTTTAGATGCTGCAACTCAAGATTCCAAATGGGCAACCCACTCACATCTGACACAAACAAACTTCCCTTGAAATGGCTGCTCCAAGATCACATACATTTGGAGTTAGTTGGTGGCCACGTCATACTGATTGATTCAGGAAAGTGGGAGATTGATATTTAGTGTGGGTTTTTTTTTTGTTTACTTGTCAAGTGGGTTTAGATAGTATTTCTAACTTTAAATCATTTTTTTTTACATTTTTTCACAAAATCTCCTAAAAGCATTCTATTAAGAACAGTCACAAAATCTTCATGTATGTATGAATGAATGAATGGCACTTTTACATAGCTGAAGATGTGTAGAATACAAAGATATACATGTTTGGGGTATTTAAGTTTGAGGGGTGTTTCCTTTCTAAAACTGTTCAACTTACAGAGCACTTTGGGTGTTTTTTTCTTGTGTAATTGCACTTATGCATACATTCTATTAAAAGGTAGATGAAAGGCTGAAAGGGGAATAATTATATTTTGTGGATATTAGTTAGCTCTTCCCATTTTGACAACTTGATTTTAAAGGACATGTCTCTCCCAAATCTGAAATTTGTCCCAGTGCGGTCCCCTCTGTATAGGTTTAAAAAAATCCTTCCCTTACATCCCTGCTCCTTATGGTTCTCCTGCATTCCATGTCCAAAGTTCAGGAGGAGTAGAGGCTTGTCTTCCTGTCCAAAATGTCTCTGCCTCCTGTCTTGCCTCTGGGAGGGATGCTGACATGCGCAGGGGAGCCCCCCCACTCCCCCTGCATAACATCTGGCTGCCGTTCTACCTAGCATAAATCCCTTTTAAGATCATGTTCCTCTGGCTTGCCTGTCCAACTGCCGTGTTGATACTAAAAAAAAAAAAAACTTTCCCATTTATACTTACAGCCCTTCGCTCCTGCACCTATCTTCACAGCCGACAGCTGTGTCTATGATTGGCTGATCAGCACGCAATCACAGACGTGTCAGCCAGTCTGGCCCCTCTCTGCTGTTTCTGGTTAGCAGAGAGGAGAGAGAAGGTAGCCGCGGGAGTGAAGGGACTGTTCAGTATAAATCAGAAAGTCTTTTTTAGTATTAACATGGCAGTTGGGGGTGGGCAAGCCTGAGGAACATTATATTAAAAGTTATATTTTTGGGTGGACATGCCCTTTAAATTTGCCATTTCAACCAAAACACAAATAAGAGAGAATATGGACAAAAAAAACCAGCATCTACTTGTGTAAAGCTTACCAACTGTCTATACCAAGTTAAATACAAAAGTAATGGTGTGCAGCATCAATTAATCCTTGGAAACTTTAGATTAGGGCAACACTTTTCCAATTTTAAAAGGCTATCTATAGTGAAAAAAACACACTGCCCCTTTGCAAAGTTAAATTCATGTACTCTGTGCTGCCTTAATCCTATCCCTGTCAGTGACTGTTTAACCATGGTGTCAGATCTCTGTGCAGCACTCCTCCCTTCCCCTCCCCACTGTTACCTCCTCCATGTCTCAACTCCGGCTAACCGACAAGCTTATCATGTGCAGTAGGAGTTAAAAGTTCAACATCCTGAAAAACACACCCACGTACAGTGGCCAATAGAAAGCAAGCTGTCCTGGAGACACGGAAGAAGGAGAGATCAATACAGTTTACGATCTCTCACTTTGTGACCCATCATCAATCAGTGAAAGCTATTAAGAAGGGGGGTCAAGTGCAGCCTTATATCTACCATCAAAGCTACCTCTCTCCCCCGCTAATGCTCTAATCTCTGTTTATTACAGAGCAGGGAAGAGGGTCACGTCACCGAGATTTGATTGACAGTCCAAGTAGAAGTAGAGGAATGCAATCACACATTCTTCTAACTAATGTATCTCAGGACAGAGAGGGAATCTGAAAAAAGTGAAGAATAGGGGTTGTGGGGAATTATAGAACACATGGAAAGAAAGAAAAAAAGTTCATTTTCCCACTATAGATGCCCTTTAACACATAGTACGAAAAGCTTCTTACTAGAGCAAACTGCTTGTTCAGTTTCATTTGTTCTGCAAGGACCGTGACATTGTGGAACAAGTGAGGTTGCATGTGGCTCCACATATGGGGAAACCACCAAAATTCTTTCCGGTGTTGAAGAAGCATATCATCTCCCTCATCTTCTTCATCTGTACCTGATAGAGAGAGATAGAAGCAGCACAGTCAGTGTTTCCTCACCAAATAAACTCTGCATTATTCCTAGACCTTCAACCTGTTGAGATTTCGAAAAGGAAATCTTTACAACAAACCTTTGCTCCATATCTAGATATATAGCACCTCTCTCATCCCTCCCTGTCATTTACAAACAAATACACAGGTGATTTACAATAACTGTTCTGTAACCCTTTGTTGGGTCCCCTGCAGTCGAGATTTCAAATAGCCCTTTCTACCTAAACAGTATCTGTAAGGTTGCCTATGACCTTCAAACTGCCAAAGGTAAATTATTTTCTCATTTACCTCCATATATCAACTGCTTTTGATAATGCTCACTATTAACTTCTCATAAAGATTATTTACACTTGGAAACAGTATCCAATCTCCCCAAGACTGAGTGTCCTAGAAAATTTACAGACTGGGAATGTTTGCCAGGAAAAAGCTTTTTCTCTCAAAAAAAAAAAGTTAGCATGGTTACATCTGAACCTTTTTTAAGAATCTAACTGAAAATCAAAGTGATTTAATGGCCCAGTAAATGTCCAGACTTCAAGCTGACTGAAATGTTATGGTGTGACCTGTGCACAAACCTCAATAAGTTAAAACAATGGTGTAAATCAGGGTAAGTGGAAAATGCTCAAGAATGATGTGAGAGGAAGTCATAAAAAAAATACTTTCAGGCAGGTGCACTGCTCCTGTTCTGGAGTTTAAGTCACGCTAAGCGATGTTAAATTGGTTAGCGTGACTTAAAGGGACACTAAACCCTCCTAAATCAAGTATTTAAAGTATTTGCCATCCATTTCTATTATTCACAGGGAGGTGAGAACTCTTATTCCCACCTCCCTGTGAATAATATTACGCTCGGGGAACCTAGAACTTACCTTATCGGCGATCCACTGCTAGCCCTGTTTGTATTCCGACTACATATTTGATAAATAGTGACTTTGGGGAATCAGTTGTGTGTTGTTTTACCCCAGAGTTTTGATTTAAATAATATTAGAAACGGTTAAAGATTTTTATTTTCATTATGGGCTTCCTATAGCAGCTATTACTAATATGCTCTGTGGCCTGGATTGCTGGCACTGAGCCAGAGCAACAGTCAACTTCACTACAAAAGCCTATGCATGTTTGATTTTAATTTTTTTAATTAGAAGGCATACATTTTTGCCCAATTATAGGTCCTTGGGGTGAGGGTTATCTGGAATCTGTAGCTATATAGAACTTGATTGTGGTGTTGGTCATGATAAGAAATAATGTAAACAAGGCTAGAAGATGTAATTTCTTCTGTCCCTTTATAATTTAACAATGGGGCAAAAGGGAATTGATAGCTGGACAGGAATACTGACACCACCCTACCCAACCACGCGGTTCCCTTCCTTTCAGAGGTAATCTGAGCTGGTGTTTTATACTACAACTGGTCTAAAGGTGGCCACACACTACTGACACGAGATCGCAAATCCCATTCATTTTGCAATCGCATGTTGGTCTTGTATTCTCATTGGCCGGGATCGTGAAGCAGAAGTAGAGTCAGAGCCGCAAAGCAAACTTTAAATAAGTATTGCAGATGATAGAAAGCCATCCCAGCAGTGAGAACCTGGCGGTTTAGGTCCTTACCCTGGGTACTAATGACTGCCAGGTCCGGTGGAAGGGTGCGGAGGGGCTGATTTATAGGTTTTAAACACAGAGTTTAGGGTTGGGTGGGATTGCCTTACCTTATCTGAATTTTTTGCTTTGAGCTTGGGGATACCCGTATGATTCACAGGGTGGGGCTAACAGTAGATGCGTGGCACGTACAAACACATTAAAGTTCAACTAAACTGTCCAACTGTGCAGTCCATGTCTAAAGTTCAGGAAACGGAAGAGTATTGGCTGTCTTCCTGTCCAAAAGGTCTTTGCCTCTTTCTTGCCCTCTGAGAGGACAGTGGCATGTGCAGGGGAGCCCCCCCTTTGGTTGCCCTTCATGTAGCGTTATGTTTCTTATATATATTACCCCTCCCACCGCTATATAGGAATTGTAAAAAAAGAATCCGAACTGTACTTACAGATCCTCGCTCCTGCGGTGTTTTCTATTGCTGGCAGCTGCGGCTGTGATTGGCTGCCCCTCAGCCAATCACAGCTTCAGCTGCTGGTCCGGCTCCCTGCTTGTACTTCCGGCAAGTAGGGAGCCGGATCAGAACAACGCTGGAGCGAGGGGCTGTAAGAGTTTGGATTCAATTTTTACACATCTAACATAGTGGTAGAAAAGATGTCACCCTCGGGTCTTAGCAAACAAAGTTGTTTATTGTGCGATCACATCAACGCGTTTCAACCCAATGTGCGGGCCGTCATCAGGCCGGCATAATATTCAATGTGTGTCAGCCAGCCACTCTCTATGCATTTGTATTTATACATATGGGTAGTGTTGCCCTCAAACCGTACTTTTACATTTTTTTGTTCTTCATGCAATTTTCCAGCTTAACATGCAATTTGCACACTATTGTGGCTATTAAACCTTAAAATAAAGCATGTTTATTGTTTTCTATGTTCTGGGAAGTTGGGCAAAACCAAACTAAGCAGTTCCATCGATCTCAAATGTTGACATATATTCAATACTTTGTATTCTTCACCTGCAGTAATAAAATATACCTGTATGATAGAACTTTCCAGAGAAACCCAAGTTGAAAGTGAAATTAGGAACAAGTGTTCTTAGCTTGCTCTGTGTGTTCAAAAGGGCCTGTAATAAAAAAAAAAAAAGACATTTATTACAAAACCCTAATTTCTGTTAAACACATTTAAAGGTGAACTAAAGTAAACTAAATTTTTTTCATCCTAATGTAAAAGCTTTTCTGTAAAATACTTCACAAGTTGCATTTATGTACATTAAATTATTTCTATAACTAAGAAGGTTTCAAAGTTGTTCTTACAACCCATGTAGTCTTCAAAGAGCCCTGTGAGCTCCATGTGCATCAATTGGACATTCCCCGTCCCCACAATTCAGTGTCCCTATGCACATATTTTTATACAGATGTCTCCACACCAATATGGAAGTCCCCGATAAGACTTTGAAAGCGGCTTGTACCCTGCAGTTTATTCTCCTGCCAGTATAAACTGCAGACAGCCTAACAGGAACAACACCTAATAGTCAGCTGCTTTTATTGTATATACTCGAGTATAAAAAGAGGTTTTTAGGTTTTAAAAATACCTTTAAAACCTGACCTCGGGTTATACTCGGGTCACACACAGATTAAGAAGAGTCCGGACAAAAAAGAAGAAGCCTACCAGTTGGAGATTGGACCATTTAGTGAGGAGCAAGCAGGCCGGAGACAACGACCGGAGCAGTTAGAGGTGCAGGCAGTATGCTGATGACGTAAGTGATATGCGCGGGACGTGTTTAACTTACGTGCCCCCGCGTATCACTTACGTCATCAGCACCTCCTGACTGCATCCCAACCGAACATAGAGGATGGAGGACTCCGTACCTTCCAAGTCTGTCAGCCCTCATCATATCCAGTAAGGATATTCTTGTGTATGCATTAAGGATATTCTTGTGTATGAGGGGTTTAGGGGTGGGCTAATAGGCCTGTACAGTGGAGGGGTGGGGTGGTTGGGAAAGTTTGCATCACTTTGAATAAATGCATTTTATTAGGTAACTATTCTTTAATTATGGGGGCCAAATGAGCTTGCCACTCACACACAGATGTGTAGAAACGACAACTCCCAGCAACCAAAGCATGCTGGGAGTTGTAGTTTACAAACATCTGGAGTGTCATGGAATAGTTGGTCACTGGATTCTGCTATTTATGGTAATTTTTTAATAATTTTTTCTAATTACAGGTTATCATTAGTGTTTATATTTTCTAACCTCGGTTTATACTCGAGTCAACCACTGTTATTCCTTTTTTCAGGTAAAAATAGGTACTTCGGTTTATACTCGAGTATATACGGTACTATAATTTTTGCTTTCATTTTGTTTTTGGCAAAAGATAAAATGACTTGATGTACAGGTTTAAACCCCAAGACTTGTTTATGAAATGTGTTTTTTTTTTCATCTTCAATGTTTTATAGGAAATACACCACAAAAAATGCATTTCATACAAAAAAAGGAATAAGTGGGAATAACAGAGATTGTTTTAAATACAATTTAACACTTACATCTTTCTTCTGTGTCCAAGAGTCAGGGATCATAAAATGATCTGTGTGTAACAGAGGGGAGTCTCTATGTAATATGAATTCTAGCATGGGAGCTTCATTTCATAAATCATCTAATAGCAATGGAAAAGGGTGTATATTGGGACAATATTGTCTGGCGACTAATTTCCCCTTAAACTACATTGATAACTTAACAATGGATATTGTAATACATATTTTATGTAAACTGCAAAAATTAAAAAGATGCCTTGACAGACACATGCACTGCGAAGTGTGCTACAATCTAAAAAAAAGTTTGAGAATCTATGGCATACCCACCTCCCTCCAACCCCTTATTTTTGTAGAAAGCATAAACAAAAACAAACAAACACTCAATGTAATGTCATTCATATAAACTGGTAATAAATTGGTAATTATTTAATTCTACTTTCAACATCACAGTTTATAAAATAACAAGCAGAATCATTGGTTCTTAAGTATCATAATTACCAAATGGTAGAAAATAACAGCTGGTAGTTCTGAATGTGATAAAAGCTAAATAAACTTCAATACAGCTCTGTATAATTCTGCTAAAAAGTGTCATGACAATGTGTAGTGACTTGGCATGAATGGGTTAACTATTTGTATTAGTTCTTTCAAAAGGTCCAATTAAAATGCCATTCCACCCTAAAACAGTTCCCAGTGTTTATGTTAGGGTTAGTGAAGAATGAAGCCAGAACTTCTCTTCTAGAAAAATTGGGGCCGAACCGTGTATAAAATAAATATATTATTATTATATATTTATATGTGAAACGGGGACCAATATTATATTTGTGAATGGTAAGGTAGGCACATTAATAAGATTCCCAACATGGAGGCCTTATTCCATTGTCAGGGGGAGTTCTTAATATCTTGAGTAATATGTATTATACACGTCATGTTTGGTATTGCAGGAGTCGATAATTACAACAGGAGAGGAATATGTGGTCTATATCCCAGTACAATGTACTAAATTTATGTGGAATCTGCTTAAAGGGCATGTCCACCCCCAAAACTATAATCCCCCCAACTACTGGCCCCACCATGTAGTGTAGTTTAATCCTTACCTCACATCCCAGCTCCATAGGGTTCTCCTGTAGTCCCCCCCCAAAGTCCCAAAAACTGCCCACCAGGAGGCTAGCAGAGTCCATATAGGACACTGCCTGCTAGCTGGCCTCAGGTAGATTTTTGCCATGCGTACTGCAGCCCTTCTCCCCCCTCCCTCCCCCTCCCTCTCCCTCCCGTTCTACTATCCCTCCCCCTAGCATAAAACCCCTTCAGTACTGTATTCCCCCATGTCTCCCAGCCCCAACCGCATATTTTTTATTTTTAGAAAGCTCCCCAAACTCTTACTTACCTCTCCTCTTTCCTCCGGCGAAGTGAGCTGCCGGCAGCCGAGTCAGTGATTGGCTGCCGCTCAGCCAATCACAGACGCGGCTGCCGGTCCCGCCCCTCTGCTTGCATTTCCTTGCAAGCAGAGGGCCGGGAGCGTGGCGGAGGAAAGAGGGGAGGTAAGTAGAGTTTGGGGGGCTTTCTAAAAAAAAAAATATAGCGGTTGGGGCTGGGAGCCCAGGGGGGATCTTATATTAAAAATTCAATTTTAGGGTGGACATACCCTTTAACTGATGGGGAATGAATGCTTTTGACTAGTCATAAATCTGGACATTCATGGACACTTCCACCTCATGCATAACTAAGGAGGGGGATGGTACAACAAGGGCCTTAAAAATCATTGTAACCCTTACAACTTTGTTCATACAGATATGGTAAATGGGCATGGATCATATGTTTACTTCTCGCCCCAAAACACAGGACTTCTAGTGAGTAGTTATGGTCTTTTATCCTTTGTATTTTATATAACTGTTGTTATATGACTGTATGTAATTTTATTGTAACATAATTTTCTTTTATTTTTGTATTATATGCACTATCCACCTTTTGGAATATTAAATCTAAAATGTAACAAGTTTTGCCTTTGATGCTCTAAAAGAACTCAGTTAGCCTCTATATATGTGTTTGGATGGTTTAAGTGTATGAAAAGCTTTGCTAGTGTAAATGCTAATTTACTCTGTGACTGCTGTAAAGGACTGAGTGAGTGTGGAATGTTAACCATTTAGCTGCCAGGACAGGGGTGTGCATAGCCAGTGAGAGTCGAGAGTGATTGCGGGCATCTCCGCGTCCGGAAACGCAGAGTGGTGGCAGCGAATACTGATTGATTGGTCAGATCACGTACTCGGCGAACAGACCTTCGTGACTGAGAGGATTAGGATTTTCCCCATATTTGTCAAAACAACATGAAGACATTTTGAGATTCTTGTGTAGGACAACATTCTTTAAGCTTATGTTTAAAAGATGTCTGCTTAATATTGGTTGAAATCCAGTTAAAGGATTTAATACATCAAACTCATCTCACTAAAAATCCTCATCTAAAGGTCGTATCTAATACAACATACAAGTCCTCTTTAGAAATAGATCACCATAAGGATCCGGATTTACTTTTTTATTAAACAAAAGCATACCGTAACTAGTTTTCATTCTTTTCTACAACCAAAACAAGGGAACCATATGCTATTACTGCACATTGATCACAGCTACTTTGTCTCAAACATTAAAGGGCATGTCCACCCCCAAAACTATAATCCCCCCCTTTGGTAAAGGGATACTTTACAATATTGAGAATTACTGGTATTAATATATATACTGTAGTTCTATTTGGTAAAGGGATTCTTTACAATATTGAGAATTACTGGTATTAATACATATACTGTAGTTCTGTTTGGTAAAGGGATACTTTACAATATTGAGAATTACTGGTATTAATACATATACTGTAGTTCTGGTTGGTATGGGGATAATATATAATATTGAGAATTACCCGTATTAATACATATTCTCTAGTTCCTGTTGGTACATGGATACTATATAATATTGAGAATTACTGGTATTAATACATATACTGTAGTTGCAGATGATACAGGGATACTATATAATATTGAGAATTACTGGTATTAATACATATTCTATAGTTCCGGTTGGTACAGGGATACTATATAATATTGTGAATTACTGGTATTAATACATATACTGTAATTCCAGTTTGTACAGGGACACTATATAATATTCTGAATTACCGGTAATAATACATATACTGTAGTTCTGGTTGGTACGGGGACACTATATAATATTGAGAATTACTGGTATTAATACATATATTGTAGTTCCAGTTGGTACAGGGATACTATATAATATTGTGAATTACTGGTATTAATACATATACTGTAGTTCCAGTTGGTACGGGGATACTATATAATATTGAGAATTACCGGTATTAATACATATTCTATAGTTCCGGTTAGTACAGGGATACTATATAATATTGTGAATTACTGGTATTAATACATATACTGTAATTCCAGTTTGTACAGGGACGCTATATAATATTCTGAATTACCGGTAATAATACATATACTGTAGTTCTGGTTGGTACGGGGACACTAAATAATATTGAGAATTACCTGTATTAATACATATACTGTAGTTCTGGTTGGTACAGAGATATACTATATATATGCTCCACCTAGCATATATTAAAGAGCCATACAGTAAACTCTGTTGCTTTCTTTATTAATAGGTCATATTATAGGACATGTGGACATCATTTAAGATTGGAAGAAAAGAAGTTTAATCTTAAGATTGGGAAAGGTTTCTTTACAGTGAGAACGATAAAACTGTGGAAATGTCTTCCAGCAGATGTGGTAATGGCTAGTTCACTGAATAGCTTTATAAGTGGCCTAGATACGTTTCTAAAACGGGGATAATATGTAATATTGAAAATTATTGGTATTAATACATATACTGTACTTCTAGTTGGTACGGGGATACTATATAATATTGAGAATTACCGGTATTAATACATATACTGTAGTTCTGGTTGATACAGGGATACTATATAATATTGTCAATTACTGGTATTAATACATATACTGTAGTTCTGTTTGGTACAGGGATACTTTATAATATTGAGAATTACTTGTATTAATACCTATACTGTAGTTCTGGTTGGTGCGGTGATACTATATAATATTGAGAATTACCGGTATTAATAGATATACATTTGTTCTGGTTAGTATGGGGATACTATATAATATTGATAATTACTGGTATTAATACATATACTGTAGTTCTGTTTGGTACGGGGATACTATATAATATTGAGAATTACTGGTATTAATACATATACTGTAGTTCCGGTTGGTACAGGGATAATATATAATATTGTGAATTACTGGTATTAAAGGGCATGTCCACCCCCAAAACTATAATCCCCCCAACTACTGGCCCCATCATGTAGTGTAGTTTAATCCTTAACTCACATCCCAGCTCCATATGGTTCTCCTGTAGTCCCCCCCCAAAGTCCCAAAAACTGCCCACCAGGAGGATAGCAGAGTCCATATAGGACTCTGCCTCCTACCTTGCCTCCGGGAGAAGTTTGGCATGCGTACTGCAGCCCTTTTCCCCCTCCCTCTCCCTCCCTCTCCGGATACCCTCCCCCTAGCATTAATCCCCTGTAATATAGTAATCCCTCTGGTCTCCCAGCCCCAACCGCATGATTTTTATTTTTAGAAAGTGCCCCAAACTTTTACTTACCTCCCCTCTTTCCTCCGCTGCACTGAATGACCAGCAGCCGCGTCTGTGATTGGCTGCCGCTCAGCCAATCACAGACGCGATTGCCGGTCCCACCCCTCTGCTTGCATTCTCGCAAGCAGAGGGCCGGCAGCGCGGTGAAGGAAAGAAGGGAGGTAAGTAAAAGTTTGGGGCACTTTCTAAAAATAAAAATCATGCAGTTGGGGCTGGGGGACCAGGGGTAAGGCTATATTAAAAAATAGAATACCCTTTAATACATATACTGTAGTTCCGTTTGGTACGGGGATACTATATAATATTGGGAATTTACCGGTATAAATACGTATTCTGTAGTTCCGGTTGGTACAGGGATACTATATAATGTTGTGAATTACTGGTATTAATACATATACTGTAGTTCTGGTTGATACGGGGATATTATATAATATAGAGAATTACTGGTATTAATACATATACTGTACTTCCAGTTGGTACGGGGATACTATATAATATTGAGAATTACCGCTATTAATACATATACTGTAGTTCTGGTTGATACAGGGATACTATATAATATTGTCAATTACTGGTATTAATTCATATACTGTAGTTCTGTTTGGTATAGGGATACTATATAATGTTGTGAATTACTGGTATTAATACATATACTGTAGTTCTGGTTGATACGGGGATATTATTTTTTTTTGAACCTCATTTAAGGCCTGTCCCATGAGCGATTAGCTCTGAGCGATTTCCTGTTTTAAAGAGATTTTTCTGTTTTTAAGAGAATTGACAGCGTTAAAAAACTAAAGCGTTTATTAACTGTGGTTGCAGCCTAGTAAATGTACTAACCTAACACTATTTATTTCTAGGAGGGTGCCTGTGTAAGTAATTAATCACTAGTGTATTTTTTTTTTTTTTTACTACTTACTGCTTGAATAAGGTGGTAGGAATTGTTTGAGTAAACTCAAAGCACTGGATTACTAAAACAAATACTTGTGTTTAAAAAACACTGTTACCTGTGGAGCGGGGGTTGGTAGGAGACAAAGGAAAGTTTGTTTTTTTTTTTCTCTCTCTCTCTGATTGGATGGGGGTGTAACTAATTGGTTTAAATTGGCTGAGGCCTGTTGGCTCTGGTTGGTTTTGAACCTCATTTAAGGCCTGTCCCATGAGCGATTAGCTCTGAGCGATTTCCTGTTTTAAAGAGATTTTTCTGTTTTTAAGAGAATTGACAGCGTTAAAAAACTAAAGCGTTTAAAACAGGAAAGCGTTTAAGAACAACACTATTTCTCTGCTGTGTATTGCTGTGTCTCTGCTGTGTATTGCTGTTTAGTATGGACAGTTTTGTTGGGGCCGCGCAATGTGCATCCTGCCGCATGTATGGGATCTTGGAGCAGACGCCCCAGGGGACCTATGTATGTGTCAGGTGTGAGTGGGTTGCCCATTTGGAATCTGAGGTACAGAGTCTAAGGGGTAAACTTGCAGCATTGCAGGACTTGGCAAACCTGGGGGAAATGCAGGTACTGGCAGGGGCCAGTAAACTGGTGGGTGGAGATGGGGCAGATAAGGTGGAGAAGGAAGATAGATTTGTAAGGGTCACCAGGGGAAGTAGGGGACGGAAGGATAGGGGGGCTTCTTCCCAGCTGGTCGATCCCAACAGATTTGCCATTTTAGGTGAAGATGTGGAGGACGATGGCTCGGAAGCAGCATGTATGGAGCGGGCCTTTCCCTTGAGCACCCAGGGGATGGCCATCTCCAATACAAGGGAGGGAGAACTGGGGGCTAGGAAGGATAGACAGGTGGTAGTGGTAGGGGATTCTATTATTAGAAGGGTAGATAGGGTAATCTGTCGCCAGGACCCTGCATGCCGAACAGTGTGTTGTCTGCCTGGTGCTAGGGTTCGACATGTGGTGGATCGTGTAGACAGATTATTGGGTGGGGCTGGGAGTGACCCGGCGGTCTTGGTTCACATTGGTGCCAATGACAAAGTTAGAGGTGGAGGTGAGGTCCTTAAAAATGATTTCCGAGAATTAGGGGCCAAGTTAAAAGCAAGGACCTCCAGGGTAGTGATTTCAGAAATACTACCGCAGCCACGTGCTACGCTAGGGAGGCAACGGGAGCTCAGGAGTATAAATGCGTGGCTAAGGGAGTGGTGTAAGGAGATGGGGTTTGGGTTTTTAGAGAACTGGGCTGACTTTTCTGTTGGCTACAGGCTCTTTAGTAGTGACGGATTGCACCTCAATGGTGGTGGTGCAACTGTTTTGGGGGAGAAGATGGCTAGGGGGTTGGAGGAGATTTTAAACTAGGTATGGGGGGGGAGGGAACGTTTAACTACACAGGGGTAGATAGAGAAGTTAGGGATCTGGGGGCTAGTAACACAACAGAGGGAGGAGAAGGAAGAGGGGGGAGCATAGAGGATAAGGAGGCATGTACGACCATGTATGGAAGTAAATCAATTGATAATCTAAAATGTATGTTTACAAATGCAAGGAGTCTGGCTGGAAAAACCGGCGAACTTGAAATAATAGCGTTAAAGGAAAGGTATGATGTAATTGGTATAGCAGAATCATGGCTTAATGATTCACACGACTGGACAGTAAATATTGAATATTGAATATTGAAGGTTACTCCTTATTTAGACATGACCGAGTTAATAAGAAAGGAGGAGGAGTATGTATGTATGTTAAACAGGAATTGAAGCCAAATTTAAAAGATGGATTAGATGGGGGAGCAAACGATGCGGCAGAAACATTATGGGTGGAACTGTGTACAGGAAGCAAGAAGGTAGGTAAATTAATTGTTGGAGTGTGTTATAAGCCGCCAAATGCCGGGGAAGAGGTGGAAATGAATCTCCATATGCAGTTGGCGAAGGCTGCTGGTATGGGGCATGTTCTGGTTATGGGGGATTTTAACTACCCTGAAATAGATTGGAGTAATGGAACTGCCAGCACCTCAAAAGGTATAAAGTTCTTAAATTTCCTATATGAGCATTTTCTTTCACAGATGGTAGAAGTTCCTACTAGAAAGAATGCGTTGTTGGATCTGGTGATATCTAATAACCCAGAGTTCATTTTGGAGATGAAGGTAATGGGAAGCTTATGGAATAGTGACCATGATATAGTGTCATTTAATATAGGTTGCAGAAAACTAAAGTGCACTGGCTTAACAAAAACTTTTAACTTTAGGAAAGCTAATTTTATGCTTTTAAAGGAATCGCTCCTGCTCATAGACTGGGGGGAACTGTTTCTAGGTAAAGATACTGAGCAGATGTGGACCACTTTTAAAGGGATATTAAACTATAACATTTCCAAATCGGTACCTTTAGGAAACAAGTGTAAAAAAATTAGGTCCACTCCTGCATGGCTTAATGCTCAGGTAAAAAGGACTGAACAGAAAACATTGGCTTCAAAAAAGAAAAGTATACAGTGGCATAAATACATTTTTGTATGCTTTACTCTTAACTTTAAAATAAAAAGACATGTTGTAAGTTAACAGAACAATGTTTTTTTCCTGTGGCATATGCAAATATTCCAGTTTTTCTTCACAGTGTCTAAATAGGATAAGTACACATTCTTTATACTATTCTTTATAATTACACAAATATTGCATGCCTCTGCATATGTTTTGGTAAGGCAGAGGCATAAAGATTTAACAGGCATCTATGTCACTGTAAAAAGAATTAAAAATTCCTGGTGTTCTAAATAGCAGCTATCAGTGAAGGGGTCTTTCCACTAAGCATGCTCTGACCCTGGGTACAGGCAGGTGTCTCTCTAATGAGGCAATATGAGCAAAATGCTCAGGGCACCACCCCTGATAAACATCAGAGAGGCATCAGGCAGAACTCACTATTTTTTTTTTTTTTAAGAAAAGCGGCAGGAATTATGGTGTGGATAAATGTCTTTTTGAGGAACTGTATAAATAGCGCTGTGAAGTTTAAAAATACCAAATGTTTAACCACACCCATTCCTGGAAGCTGCACACACCTAGCCCTTGTTTGCGGTGGCACACTTCATGGCACCTAGTGGTACATATGGGCAGCATTCAAAAGTTTGGCTCAGGTGGCAAAAACCCTAGAGACACCCCTGGGAACAGGGAGGTACAGGTTTGGTGGTGTAGACTGCAGCTACAGACATCTTCAATGCTTAATAGGAAAGACACCACAAAATTGCATTTCAAACAAAAACCAAAAGTAAAGGAATGAGTGGGGGGGAACAGAGATAGCTTTAAATACAATTTTACACTTTAATCTTTGTTCTGTGTCCGAGAATCAGGATTGTAAAATGATCTGTGAGTAAAGCTGGGTACACACTTAAAGATTTTTAAAAGATGACAGAGAATCAAGATCGTAAAACGATCTGTGAGAAAAGCTGGGTAGACACTTGAATTTTTAAAAGATTACAGACAGGATCTTGCAAATGCTGTCTCTCATTTTTCAAAGATCTGTATACACACAGTCCAAAACTTTATCAACAGTGTGTTTCCCTCGACCGCGGCAGACTCCCCTATAGAGAGTCTACCGCGGGCAAGGGAAATTTTCCCTCTTTTCCAAAGGAGCGCTTGGCTGACCCGAATGTTCGGTGGGCGCACGCTCATTTGGAAAAACAAGGTACACACAGCACCAATAAAACCCCAATACAGTCGGATCAGACAGTATCGGGGCTTTATCGGTACTGTGTGAACCTAGGTTAACAGGGATGAGTCTCTGCACTGTTATGATTAACTGTCAGCTTCTAGTTAGATTATGGGAGTTTTTTTTTTAAGCAATGCAAGAAGTCGTAAAACCAATCATCATCACATAACGTTTCAGGGTGTACATGTCCCCTTCCTCAGATAAGGAAGGGGGCATGTACCCTCAAAACATTGTAGGTTGATGATTGGTTTTGTATAAATCACCATTCACCCTGGAGTGAGACTTCTTGCCTTGCTTTCAGTCATAACTTTACTTCCCTTGGAAGTGGGAAGCTTTTGGAAGGCTGCACCCACGTGCACAGTGTGCACTAGGACTTTTGACTTAACTGAGATTTATTTTTTAAATACCTTGTCCCAATCAGCATATAACAGCAAGGAACCTCCTGAATGCAAGGTGTTGATTGGATTGCCCAGGGTAAGGATTCACAACAGTATTGCACATGGCAGGCAACTGGTGTCTTCCAGTCCAGTTGATCTAACCGAATACCACAAATATATCAAGAGTAAAAAGACAAGGGCAAAGAATGTGGGACCATAAAATAATGGGGATAGGATGGTTATAGTAGATACCAAGAATGCAAGTGTTCTATACTTTTACCCCTCTGCATACACTTTAGCAGGGGTGCATAATCTGGGACAGCCTCCTGGACAGAAACCAGGCTGCTCTGTTGGCTCTGCCCTGGCATGCCCATAACCTGGATCCTGAGGCTAAAGGTTGGGCATCCATACATTATAGAGAAATCATATCTTAATAACAATGCAATAATAGGAACAATATAACAGAAAAATATTCAATCTGTCCAACTGTTTTTGTGCCATACATTGTCAGCCAAAGTTAATATCAATTAAGCTCCAGGAATGGATAAATACATCCACTCATCATCAGATTCACTTTGTCCGGAGATGTGCCTCTGGATTGTAAAAAATGCAGATGAAATACCAATATTTAAAATGGGTAATTGTTCACAGCCTGTTATCTATAGACTTGAAAGTTTAACATTTAAGTTTAAGTCGTGGGAAAGATACTGAAAGAAACTTTGTTATGAGATCATATTCTGGACTATGGCTCCAGAAATTATATTGTAAGCAGTATTCAGCATTGAGAAAAAAGATCTCGTCTAACTTGCTTGTTTTTTTGAATTTGAGTAAAAATTTAGATTCTGTCACTGTGCCAGAATTTAGATTCTGGCATAGCACTGGATATAGTATATTTCTGATACGGCGTTTGATACTGTGCCACATAAGGGACTTGTGTATAAACTAAGATTGACCTTAGTTTACATATTTGTACATGGAGAGAGAATTGGTTGATAGATCGTTTACACATCTTCATCTATATAAACTGAAGTTCTAAGTGGGGGCCCTTTTTTATTTAATCCATTTATAAATTACTTAGTGGGTTTTGAGGGCAAGGGCACGGTTCACTGATGCCACAAAACATTTCAGAGCATTGGAAGCTTCAAAAGATGTGCAATTGCAGCAGCCAAACTGGACTGCCAAACAGGGAAACAAAGTGGAAGATGAGATTAAATGTTAATAAATGTAATTTGATGCATTTGGGGTTTAACATTCCTTGTACAGCCTATACTATAAATATCTCTGTGCTTAATTAATCTCTGAGAGGACAAGGAAGAAGTAGGCACTGGATGACACCACTCTTCACTTTCTGGCACTGCAGGAGAACCATAAAAAGCAGAGGACTAAGGTAAGGATTTTTGTACACTACACAATGGGGCAAATTATAGTTTTGGAATGAACATTGCCTTTAAAGGGGAACCGTGGTTTCTAAACAAGTTGATTTTAAATGAAAAGCCGGGTTCTAACCACCAAAATCAGCCATCAACAACCTCGGTATGTGCTGCACAGCAAAAGAATCACTGATCAGAAAGTTAAGGGTTGGGAGGATCAGAATCTGTGGTCACAAATTCTAGTTCCTACTGTAATCTGTAGTTGGCACATGCTCAGTGCAGGAGAAAGCAGGAAGAGATTGAGATACAGTGACTGAAGGAGGTATGGGAGGGGCCACAGGGGGTATCGATAGGACTGCAAGATGAGGGGTCATGGGGGCCCACAAGGAGGAGGAGACACAGGGAAGAGGGACTGTCACATGGTTTCAGAGCAGAAAGTGCAGGGGATCTGGTGATGCTGGTACCATATCACACATAAAAATGCAAATATCTTCAAAACTGTAAAAAAAAAAAAAAGATGGTAAAAAGATGTTTTACCAGCAATCATTAAGCAAAGAGATATTTAAGTGTACCTAACAAAGTAATAGATATAAAACAAAAGTTTTTTATTAATTTTAGAAGCACGAAAGTTGAAAGGAAGAATTCAAAAATGTCTCAATGGGTATCATTGATTGAGAACCTACATACAGTCTTCAAAAAGCTTTCCATTGCAGTGAACAAAAAGTTACATGCAGTGAAAAAGCAGCATGGACTTTCACGTATCTGAGAAATCTTTGCGTGAAAAACAACAAAACAAGAAATGTTCTTGCTTTGACGTTCCCACCTTGTATAAACTGCTTTTGACAATACAACCTCTACAGAGGAATTAAAATAATAGGACTGTATAACACACTATTATGTTTTTAGATTTGATAGGGCTGGACACATCCCAGGAGACTGGTAGAAATGCACCCAGAATTTTACACCTGTCAATTCTCAATATTTAAAGGGCATGTCCACCCCCAAAACTATAATCCCCCCAACTACCATGCCTGACACAGAAATACAGAAACATTGGCAACTTCCCCCTTGTTTCCTCTGCTTTGTTCAGTCTTGAACATAGATCCTTTTAAATCTTCAACTACTCCAGTCCATAGAATGGCTTCCCATTAAGCAAATAATTGCTTAATGGGAAGCTATTGCTATTTGTTCATGGATCTGCCATTTATTCCGTGCAAAGCAATATTCTCTACTTTGCCTGATCCCCCTCTCTTTAGCAAGGAATCACCCTTAAAATGGGTACACACCATACAATAATAAGGCCTAAATATTGGATGGATTCTTCAGCCTGACACAGATGACCTCTGACTGTTCGTTCATCCCAATCGGACGAATGAATGATCAGACACATCGGAAAACCACAACCGATTGCACAGTCCTCTGTGGGCAACTCACTTAGACTTGTCGGCTGTGGCTACTTTTCCCACAACCGATAGTCCGGACGGTCGGGACAAAGCATTGGAAGGTGTGTACCCACCTTTAATAAGTTTAAACTTGAATCTTTTCTCTGAGTATCATCATAATATATAATCAGTGTATGGCTTGATAGGGGAGTGTGTGTATAATACAATGTTGCAATACAAGTGCAATGTTGAGTTGAGTTCTCAAAGTTACTTGGGTGAGATTGAGTGATTGAATCTATTCATCGCCTGTTGGCTCTTGGGAAGAAACTATTGATTGCCGGTTTTGCTAGACTTAAAGTTTTTAGGTGCCAATTACCAGGAGATTATGATCAAACAGACATAATATATCTTCTTCTTATAAATAAATATAAATATAGTGAACAGATTTCCCTTTAAACATTTTAAAGCTAAAGGATTATTTTACTGTTTTTTCAAAAGACGTTAAAATGAAATGTACCTGGGGCAGGGAGGTAGAATTGGTACTTTCTACCTTCCGATTTCATTTATATGAGGAGCAGCAGCACAAAGAAATCTTCTGCCAGGCTTCCTGAGTGCTTCAGCAGAAGCGAAAAAAGTTGAGAGATGTACACTACTTAAGTGAATATGAGTTTATTCAAGTGAATCTCACACACTACATTTTGGGGATCACACTGTCCTCTTTACACCTGATACTTGCTTTGTGTGCATCTCTCAACCTTTTTCGCTTGTGCTATAGCCTGAGTCTTTGGGTAGAAGACTGTAATGAGACTTGCACCTACTCACCTTCAGGCAAATTTCCACCCAGTGTGTCTGGGCCCTACTTGTTTATGTATGAATTTCTGAGTGCTTCAACACTAACTTCAATACTGGAAGGCCCTGGGCCATAACATGGCAGATGAAAAATGTAGGTGCTTAGCTCCTCAACAAAACAATATAGTTGTCCTTTAACAATGCAAAAAAAAGTATTCATAGTGCCCTTTTTTTTAAAAATATTGTATCCACCTGGTTTCCAGTTTCAATAAACATTAATCCTTATATAATTATGTTTGTTGGAAGAATGTTTTTATTATTCAAAGCTGCTGCACTTAAAAGATTCCGTTTATGTACTTACCCTCAAGGTAGTAAATATTGTTCCAACGTGATATAGTCTGGCCAAAAGTTGGATGAAGAAATTCCAAACCCATGATCACAGAATGCAAGCTCAACAAATGTGAATTGTAAATCACGTAATTTAAAGTGCTCTATGATTGGACAAATGTCCTTTACTATAAGCACTTTTAACTGTTTATTATACATAAGCCACTGGTTTATGCAAACATTGGACATGATAGAATCACAAACCCTAGATTCAGAAAATGTCAAGTTGATTCTAAAGAAGTATAACAAAATAGTGATTTGACAACAATAATTAATGTAACACATCACATGTAACATTTAGAGATGTCCGGATCGTAGATCCGAACCCGGTTCAGCGGATGTGTAGTGTATGTAATCTTGTGTTGTGTGTGTGTAGTGTGTGTAATCGTGTGTTTTTTTTCTGTCTGTGTCATATTGAAGCTTTTTGTGTGTGTGTGTATACTGTATATATATATCACTCTAACATAGTTAGCACTCCATTCCTCTGTATATGCACTTCCAAAATAGACACAGTCACAGAGAATAGCAGCACTCTTGGGTCTTGCATTAAAACATAACTTTGATTTTATTTTTTTTTATACACTGTAAAAGATTGATGCTTTCAACTCTTAATGGGCCGTCATCAGGATATTACATCATAGTGAATATGGGCTATAAAGGGAAGTGTGTCACTATGATGTAATATCCTGATGACTTTGAAATGCGTCAATATTTTACAGTGTATACGTAAATAAAAGTTATGTTTTAAAGGGCATGTCCACCCCCAAAACTATAATCCCCCCAACTACTGGCCCCACCATGTAGTGTAGTTTAATCCTTACCTCACATCCCAGCTCCATAGGGTTCTCCTGTAGTCCCCCCCCAAAGTCCCAAAAACTGCCCACCAGGAGGCTAGCAGAGTCCATATAGGACTCTGCCTCCTACCTGGCCTCCGGGAGAAGTTTGGCATGCGTACTGCAGCCCTTCTCCCCCTCTCTCCCGCTCCCTCTCCCTCCCTCTCCCTCCCTCTGCGGATTCCCTCCCCCTAGCGTTAATCCCTTTTAATATAGTAATCCCCCTGATCCCCCAGCCCCAACCGCATGATTTTTATTTTTAGAAAGCTCCCCAAACTCTTACTTACCTCTCCTCTTTCCTCTGCCGAAGTGAGCTGCCGGCAGCCGCATCCGTGATTGGCTGCCGCTCAGCCAATCACAGACGCGACTGCCGGTCCCGCCCCTCTGCTTGCATTTCCTCGCAAGCAGAGGGCCGGGAGCGCGGCGGAGGAAAGAGGGGAGGTAAGTAGAGTTTGGGGGGCTTTCTAAAAATAAAAATAATGCGGTTGGGGCTGGGGGACCAGGGGGAAGGCTATATTAAAAAATAGGTTTAAGGGTGGACATACCCTTTAATGCAAGACCCAAGAGTGCTCTGTGGCTTAAAGGGGAACTGTGGTCCAAAAATGACTTTAGGTAAATTGAGGTAAATTGATACGAATTGCTCCCCTGGGAATTTTTGCAATTTGTTTCCATTGTTTATTTTGCATAGTTTTGAAGATATTTACATTTTTGTGTGTGATATGGCAGCAGCATCACCAGGTCCCCTGCACTTCCTGCTTCCTGCTCTGAAACTGTCAGTCAATCTGTCCTGTGTCTCCTCCTCCCCTTTGCAGCCCCCCTGGTCCCTCCCACTCATGGACCCCGTGGTCCCTCCAGTTGCAGGCCCCCAATGGCCCATTATCTTACAGCCCCATGTGGCCCCGCCCACTCACGGGTGCCGTGGCCCTGCCCACTCGTGGGTGTCTAAGCCCCGCCCACTCGCATGTACCGTGGGTTACTCAGACCCCCCTTACCTTCTTTGTCGGGATTTCACACAGCAGAGAGGAGGAGGGACTTCCTGTCTCCCTCACATACTGAGGGAGTCTGAGCCGGCGGCACTGTGCAGGAGAAGCCTTAGGAATGTCACATGTCAGCCTCCCATCCATTAACTTTCTGGTCAGTCATTTCTGTATATCTTGGGCTGTGGAGCAGGTAGAGATGTGATTGGTGGCTCGTTTTAAAGGTAGGAAACTGGCATTTCATTTAAACTTAACTTGTTTGGAGACCACAGTTCTCCTTTAAATGCCTGCCTGGCATGGCAAGAGGGCAAGGCAGGAGCAGGAGTTCTTCTGCAGGTAGAGGGAGAGGTAGAGATGAGCCCGTGCAAGGCACTGGCCAGTTTGCAGGGAAGCAGGGTACCTGGACCAGATATGTTTAGGGGTAGTCATGCTAGAGCTATCCGGAGGAGGAGTCTCAGGACTGATGCACACTCCTTCCTGATGGCTGAGGCGGAGAAATGTGCTCAGAGCACAGGGGGACAGGAGGCTGCTGTCATGCAGCAGTACAGGAAGGGCAGCCAGGGAACTAATGCTGGGAGTAAGGTTCCAGATGCTGCTGCTGTTAGAGACACAGTCTCCAGTATTGATGAGGTTACCGATCATCCATGGGTGCCATAGGAGGAGGTGTGTTTGAGGGCTTTCCTTCAGAGCACAGGCACAAGCCTGAACCCAGAGGCAGGAATGGGGTCAGGAGCAGAGGCAGCACATTTAGTGCTATGCATGGAGGTACGGCAGCAATGAGATCTGGTGCCAGTGCCCCACAATGACAGGTGACCTCTGCTCCAAGTCATGTGACCCAGCAGTGAGGGAGTTCTTTTCATTGGCCCCAGGTGACATCACGGTTGCAGTGTGCAACAGTGCAAGCTGTGCCTGCAACGTGTTAGCCGTGGGAAGACCACCTCACATTTGGGAACCTCCGCTATGAGGAAACATATGGTACTGCAACATATAGCTCGTTTGGAGCAGCAGACAGGGAACGTGCAGGCACCCATACATTCCCTTCCTCATGCCAAGATAGCCACCGTTCCTCCTCCTCCCACTCCAGCTACATCACCTGCTTCCTTGGTGGAAGTTAGGGAGGAGAGGCAGCCTTTGGCTTTGGTGTTAAGAGGTCTCTTGACACTGCTGCTGGATTGTTAGCTAAAAGGCAGGTCTCCCTTACCCAGTTGTGGGAGTGGAGGCAAAAACTGTCCCCCAGTCACCCCCAAGCCCTGTGTCTAACTGCAAGCTTAGCCAAACTTCTTACGGTACAGCTGGTACCTTTCAGCCTGGTAAAAAGTGCAGTATTAAGTTTGTGGCCATTGGCACACCACAGTGGCAGGTCCCTGCATGACCATTTGCAGGGCTATATATCTGCTTCGCTGTACCCCAGTGTGGGCAAGTGTGTCTACATTACTATGGACATGTGGTCCAGCAAGCATGGCCAGGGGCGGTGTCATTTATAGTTCAATGGGTCACTCTGCTAGCCGGCAGAGATGCAGCATGGGGCACAAGTGGGGAATACCACCATGCATTGGTGATACCGCAGTCTCCACCACCCCCCCTTAATCCGGGAGTCCTCTTCCCAGACAGCCCTGTGCCCCCAGAGCCTATGCTTCGTGCCAGATGAGACGGTGCCATGCTGTATTGCAGCTTGTGTGCCTCAGTGATAGGAGCCACTGCAAGGGCTGACCCCACACCACCTCTCAATATTCAAGGTTGTGTGTGACAATGCCACCAACATTCTGTCTGCCCTTCACTTGGGTAGAGTCACACATGTTCCTTACCTGGCACACGTACTCAACCTGGTCGTCCAGCGGTTCCTCACCAAGTACCCTGGTTTGCAGGAGGTACTGAGAATGGCTAGGAGGGATTTCAGTCACTTCAGGTGGTCATATACGGCCATAGCTCATCTGGCCAAGTTCCAGCAGCAGAACAATCTGCCGCAGAACCGCCTGGTTTTTGACACCCCCACCCACTGGAACTCTCATCTTATGATCCTGCTGAGGCTGCTCCAACAGAGGTGAGCCATCATAGACTACTTGTAAAAGTATGAGGCAAGATCAGGATCTGGGGACCTGGGTTTACGGTTACCCAGGCAGTGGCTGCTGATTTGTGATGCCTGCCACATGCTCATGCCATTTGAGGAGGCTACCACGATGGTAAGCTGTGATGATGCCACCATCACGGATACCATCCCTACTTGAGCACACTCTGCATGGCCTACTTGCACGGCACTTGCTGCCGAGCAGCAGCTACTGGAAGGGGAGGAAGCCAACACTGTGATGCTTTGCGAGCCTGGGCATCACGGTGCAGAGCTGTCATCTGATGAGGAGGAAGGGGATGAGCGTGACCTGGACCAAGAGGAAATGGATCATTCCTCTAGGGGGATGTTTCAACCCTCCCACGTACCACGTCATCCGTGGTTGAGGAGTGGTTGAGCCCGACCACATGTACTCAGTGACATTGAGGACATGGGGTCCTCTGTGGCAGGCAGTTTGCAGGTGGATGCATTTCTTAATGCTGTAATGCCTGTGCAAAGACCCCAGGATTAAGACCATCAATGAGAAGGAGCAGTACTGGGTGGCCATCCTTATAGACCCCCATATTAGGGTGAAGTGTTGGAGTTTATCCCCGCATCTCAGAGGGAAGATAGAATGCAGCACTAAAAGGCAACACTGCTACATTGCCTCTGATGTACCTTCCCAGGTGCTGGCAGGTATACAGCACCTGTTGTTGGGGATCAACAGGGCTCACATCCCCCTGTGCCTGAGAGGAGGAGTAGTAGTACTAGAGGCGGCCTCGCGGCACACTTCAGGCAGTTCTTCCAACCACAGTTGCCAGGCCCATCTACTGGCAATTCTACAAGGCAACACCTCAGTCCCCAGGTTACCAACTACATCAGATCCAGGGCCGATGCAGCCACATCAAAGACTGAGAATCCACTGGACTACTGGGTGACGAGGCTTGATATCTGGCCCGAGTTGGCACAGTATGCCATCAAGGTCCTTTCATGCCCCACATAAAGTGTCCTTTCAGAGTGGACCTTCGGGGGTGTTGTAAGGGAGAGAAGGACCCATCTCTCCACTGAGAATGTGTACTGCCTGACATTCATCAAGATGAATGAGGCACAGATCACATCTCAGTACAGCAGCCAAATTAACTTCCTAAATGCATTAAAAGAAACAGGTGCACAATTAACTCAAGCAATGCCGGTATGGATTTGTAATAATTAGATGGATTACATAGTAACATAGTAATTGAGGTTGAATAAAGACATATGTCCATCAAGTCATAACGTTTTTTTTTTTTAACCCTTCCTAACAGTTGATCCAGAGGAAGGCAAAAAACCCCAGCCAAAAAAAAAGGGGGGGGAAAGTATGCCTGCATCAACCAGATTGAATAACTGTTAATAACTAATAACTAATAAGTATACTAGCTTACTTAAAGGACATGTAAACTGGGGCAAACCATTTTTTAACTAATCACACAGTAATTAGGATTAATTACCACCAATCTTAAATCTGCTTTTTTCCCTTCTCTGATCTCCCTATCCCTTTTTTTTTTTCTGGGAGTTTATTTCTCTGTCACTGCATGGCTAATTAATTCACCATTAAGATCAGGAAAGGGAATAAGCATTATCTGTTTCTCTGTGCTCTTTCTGTGCAGATAAACCTAATTCTGCAGTTAGCTTCTGGCTGTTAGTTAAGTCCCAATGTAGCACTATACCTTAAGAAATCAATTACAAAGCCCCCCCCCCCCCCAACACACACACCTTCAAACTTCTACAGCTAAAAGAAAATCTTACTTGATTCAAGCTGTTATTACAGCTCCCAGTGCTGCCTACCTTCCTATTGTAAAGCAGTTTTACTTTCACTTTCCCTATAGCACAAAATCACTGGGTGAATGCTATTGGCTGTAGTGGGGCACAGATCACCTCCACTGCACATGCTCCACACTCCACACTCCATAGATACATAGAGAGGAGACATGCAGACTAACTAGGAGTGAACTGAACAGGTCAGAAGGAGATCTAGTGACAAGAAGCAAAAAGGGTTCAAGTTCCTGACAGCACTAAAAATATAGAAATGGATAAAGGCAAGTAATTTTTTTCAGTTTAGTGTCCCTTTAAGAGTTCGGGTGGTCCAGGTGCATATGCCCCAGACCCATCAGAAAATATCCAACACTTGTGTTGTAAACCTTTAATACACGATAAGACTCACCCCCACTTCTGGGTGACCCAGGGGCAGCTGGCTCCTGACCCATATAGTCACATATAGTAGTAGCAGATATTCAAAAGGTAGAAGCTTCCCTATTGCTGATGCCCATGACTGAAGGCCTCCTGCCCCTGGCCACCTGTACTGCCACTTCCACCTCATTTTTCACCTAGACGCTTAGCTGATGGCAGCTTGGCTAATAATAATTCGTTGGGCCATTTATGGTCCTACCTTGCTCTACTGCAGTCAAGCTGTAAGATGGATAATGTTTCCTAACTGTAGGGCAAATAGGAAAGTCCTACCTTGTTCTACTGCAGCAGCTACTCTGTGGCTAATTTCTGAAATTGGGTCAATCCTGCTTGGCCTAAAGCAAAACTCCCTAGTTTCTCTTCTTTCCCTCTCCACGAGGCACCTCTGTGGTGTTATCTACTCTGACCATCTCATACAGCCGCAACAGCTACTCGTGGCAAATGTTTTCATCTTTGGGTCAATCCTGCCTGGCCCAAAAAAACTCCATATTGAGCCTTCTCTAATTCAATGGTGCTGTTCATATGAAGCTTTACCCCTTCCCTACTTTACCTTTCACAATGCATACTCTAAAGGAGAGAAGCCAATGGGTTGTAGAGTTTATCCAGTGGGGCCAAGCCTGCCTGGCTCCTCAACAACGAGGTAAACTGCATTGTGCTAACTCTAACTCAATGATACTGTTCTTATGAAGCGTTACAATCTCACCTGAGTGAAAGAAGACAATGGAGTGTGTGATTTGTCCAGTGGGGCCAAGCCTGGTTGGCTCCTCAACAATAGTGGTAAACTGCAGTGGGAATACTGTAATTCAATGGTCCTATTTCTATATTACCCTTTCACCTGCTTTCCCTTGCATGATGCATTCTCTGAGGGAGAGAAGCCAATGAGGTGTGGGGTATGTCCAGTGGGGCCAAGCCTCCCTGGCTCCTCAACAATGGTGGTAAACTGCATTGTGCCAAGTCTAACTCAATGTTACTGTTCCTATGAAGCGTTACCCTTTCACATGCTTTCCCTTGCATGATGCATACTCTGAGGGAGAAAAGCCAATGGGGTGTGGAGTTTGTCCAGTGTGTCCAAGCCTGCCTGGCTCCTCAACAATGGTGGCAAACTACAGTGGGTATACTGCAACTCTATGATACTGTTCCTATGAAGCCTAACCCCTTCCCTGCTTTCCCTTGCACAATGCATACTCTGAGGGGGAGTAACAAATGAGGTGTGAGGTATGTGAGGGGCCAAGTCTGCCTTGCTCCTCAACAATGGTGGCAAACCGCATTGTGCCAACTCTAACTTAATGGTGCTGTTCCTATAAAGCATTACTCCTTTCCCCGCTTTCCCTTGCACAATGCTTTCAAGAGAAGCCAATTGGCTGTGGTGTTTGTCCAGAGGGGCCAAGCCTGCCTGGCTCCTCAACAGTGGTGGTTAACTGTAGAGGACCTACTATATATGTATATATAGGTTTATTTATTTAGCGCCACTAAGGGACACAGAGCTGTACAATATAGAATACAAAAAGTCATACAAGGGGGACAGTAAAGAAATACATAAATATATAAATAAGTATGAGCATCACTAAATATACAAGTGCTTAAAACACGTGACATGAGGAAAGAGGTTCCTGCCCTTAGAGCTTACAATCTACTTAGGTATGTAACATACAGATACATAGGAAAGGGTGGAAGTGCTAAAGTAATAACTGGTGTAGTGTTAACAGTCCTATAATACAAAAGAAGAAAAGGCTGTCCAATCATCTCCAGTAGTTTTTAAATATAAATATAGTTCCTGGTCTTATACCAAACGGCAGGTCCAAGGGCTCTTAGGTGCTTCTGTCCAGGAGCACATAAATACTGAAAACAACAAAAGAAGGTAGAGACCGGACCAGAATTGCAGGTTGCAGTGGTGCTTTAATAGCAGAAGGTACACAACATGTTTCGGGTCCAAACACCCTTTGGACCCGAAACATGTCGTGTACCTTCTGCTATTAAAGCACCACTGCAACATGCAATTCTGGTCCAGTCTCTACCTTCTTTTGTTGTTTCCAGTAGTTTTTAACAAAGGGGGAATCCCTTCTTTATTAGTGCAAAAATACAAGTACAACACACAACATTTTGGCGCAGTGGCCTTTATCAAGTGTTACAGGGTTATCCCACAGTTGGCTTTTTATAGCCCCTTCTTGAGCGCCCTCTAGTGCCCCCTTTCACAAAAACATAATCATGCATAATTACTCCCTCTAGTGGTGCATTCCCATATTACATATATGACAACCCTTCACCATTATATTTAAATAAGTATGAGTATCACTAAATATACAAGTGCTTAAAATATGTAACATGAGGAAAGAGGTTCCTGCCCTTAGAGCTTACAATCTACTTAGGTGGGTAACATACAGATTCATAGGAAAGGGTGCAAGTGCTAAAGTAATAACTGGTGCAGTGTCAACAGTCCTATGTATATAAGAAGGAGCAGAAGAGTGCAGGGATTTAAATGATAAGAGAAGGATTTTGTAGATAATGCATGGTTTAATGGGGAGCCAGGTAAATGTGCGGCAGAGAGGAGATTTAATATCCCCATTGTTAGAGAGCGAGACAATGCGTGCGGCAGAGTTAAGTATGGACTGAAGAGGAAAAATATGGGAAGCAGGAAGACCAAAAAGCAAAAGGTTACAATAATCCAGACGTGATAGGATGAGAGCATGGATAAGCAAAGGAGTAGTTGGAAGAGAAAGGAATCTACGGATCTTCACAATGTTACGAAGAAAAAAGCATCAGGTTTAAGCAACATAGTTAATGTGATTGGAAAAGGAGAGAGAGGAGTCAATAATAAGCCCTAAGCAATGTGCCGACTGAATAGGGTAAATGGGGGTGTTGTCCACAGATATGGAAAAAAGGTGGGATAGGACCAGGTTTAGGTGGGAAAATGATAAGTTTGGATTTAATCAGGTTTAGTTTAAGGCATCGGTGCTCCATCCATGAGAAGACAGCACGAGATGCGTGATTGGGTGTCAGGACAAAGCGTGGGGGCGGAAAAATATATTTGCGTATCATCAGCATACAGATGATAGTTAAAACCAAATGAGCTGATGTCTTCTCCCAGGGAAATGGTATAGAGGGAGAACAGCAGGGGTCCAAGAACAGAACCCCGTGGAACCCCAACATTAAGAGGAATCGAAAAACACATACCAGAATCCAGATTAGGAGCGCTCACCAGTGGTATCCGTGTTGATTCCACACTATGCCGCATCCTGTCATGCAGGTCACTTCCCCCAAAAGACGAGACCTCAGCGGGGTCTCACGATACTTAGTACGAAGAGCGAGCATCAGGGAGTGGACCGCTCCAGAATTAGGACTCAGTCATGGGAAACGCGTCAGACCACTGGTTTGTTTGCACCTTTGTGATGCTTTTACAGCTTTGATTGATGTTTACATATGGTTGAAATAAAAGTTTTGCGATGACACCTACCAAGCCTGAGTACTAATTCCGGAGCGGTCCACTCCCTGATGCTCACTCTTCGTATTAAGAGGAATCGGAGAGGATTTTTTTAATCATGTGACACAGAGTAGGTTCTGTTTGAGAGGTAGGGTCGTAGCCAGGATGGCGCTTCATTTCGGATGCCCAAGGAGTGAAGAATTTGCATGTGTCGAAAGCAGAGGAAAGGTCGAGAAGGATGAGAATAGAAAAGTGGCCTTTGGCTTTGGGAGCCTCAAGGTCATTCACAACTTTGCATAGGGCTGTCTCCGTGGAGTGCCCAGGACGAAACCCTGATTGCCATGGGTCCAGTAAGTATGACAATTAAGATAATTAGTGATATAGGAAAAGACAAGACGTTCCAGTAGCTTGGAGGCTATCGGTAGAAGAGAGACCAGGGCGGTAGTTAGCAAGGCAATTTGGGTCAAGGGAGGCTTTTTTGATTATGGGTTTCACGTGGGCGTGTTTAAAGGAGGAAGGGAAAATGACATGGAGGCGGTGAATATGTGGGTTAGTATAGGGGTGACTGCCTGATTACAGTGCTTCCGTAGGAAAGAGGGCATGGGATCGAGGGGACATGTAGTGAGCGGACATGACCGAAGCAGAGACGAGACCTCTGACTGGGTGATGGGACTAAAAGATTCAAGAGCTGCTTCTGAAGCTGGGCCCCCAGAAGTTTCCAGGGCCCTAGACAGAATGTATGCACCAAGAACTCCTCCCCCTGCACACATTCAATTTCCCTCGTTGGTTACCGGGTGTTTGCAGGGCAGAGAAGTTTGAGTCCTCATGGAGAGTGTCAGAGAGACTGAGAGAAAGACTAATTTCACTCAGTGGTCAGTCAGATTCTGCAGAGGAGGTTGTCTCAGACAGTCAGTAAGATAAGTGAAGGCGTCAGAGATGGATTAAGATCATATGGGGCCCTAGGCAGGGCCATAATTCAGGGCCCCCTTTTTTGCTACATATATTGTATGGACTATAAAATTTCTACTGCTTCTGCAGCTGGGCCCCCAGAAGTCTCCTGGGCCCTAGGCAGGTTCTGTTTGCTGCTGGGTCCTAGTGCTTACTGGTTACTGCTGCTCTGTAAGTTTCCATTATTGTGTTCTACTGTCTTAGACCTACTATGCTCAACTTTTACTAAATATTTCAATAATACTGAGGGTGTCTGCCCAGGCAGGCTGAAGTCAGTAGGTTTGGGAGACACAGAATTGCTGCCTGGTTTAGTTTATGTGCTGCCTGGGAGAGGGGAAATCTCACAAACCAGCCCTCCAGCCAATGTAAAATCAGACCCTCTGTTCACAAACCAGTGCCTGTCAGCCCTCCTGTTAACAAACCAGTGTCTGTCAGCCCTCCTCATCACAAACCAGTGTCTGTCAGTCCTCCTGTTCAAAAAACAGGGTCTGTCAGTCCTCCTGGTCACAAACCAGTGTCTGTCAGCCCTCCTGTTCAAAAACCAGTGTCTGTCAGCCCTCCTGATCACAAACCAGTGTCTGTTCAAAAATAAGCTTTACATTCAGCACTCCAGTTAACACACCATTGTTAAATTAGCCCTCCCGTTTAAAAAAATAGCTTTAGTCATCCCTCCAGTTCACAAACCAGCTTTACAGTCAGACCTCCTGTTCAGTTAGTGTAAGACAGCAGAAGTGTTTATGATGATAAGGCACTTGATTTCAAGCTGAAATGTAAATCTAAAAGAATAGGCAACAGATTTTGGAAGAATTATAGTTTCCAGCAATAAGCAATTTAAACACATTTTTTTCATTATGTGTCCGTAAAAAAAATCTTGGGTGTCCAGGAATTTTTGCCCTCTTTTCAGTAAAAAAAAACTGAAATAAGGTTGGCAGCCCTAATGGCTGGAGGGGCTGGCCACGCTTTAAAAAAAAAAAAGAAAAAAAAAGTCTTATTTCAACCCTCACTATCCATTACATGTTAGATGTTAGAGTAAATTTCCTAAAACAGTGCATAGTGAAAATTTCTTGGCTAATTTTTGAACAAATATGCAATGAAAAACTGGATTAGTAAAAGATTAAAAAAAAAAACATTTATTTCAGTAGATTACACTTATGTTGTTAGCTGCAGCCCCGGAGCCTCATCCTTCCCCGCTGGTTTCTCATGTGGGGGTAGGGAGTAGAGATGGACTCGAACCCGAGTTCGAGCCAAACTATTCGAATTCAAACTATCCCGGACCAGGATTTTCAATATTTTCGGACTTTCGATAAATATCGAATGTTCGACCATTCGAATTTGCGAGTAAAATGCCTATTATACCTATACGCGAGCATCAATCCGCGAGTAAAGTGTCCATTAAAACCTATACACGAGCATCGAATCCGCGAGTAAAATGTCCATGGTATCTAGGCGCGAATATCGAATCCGTGAGTAAAGTGTCCATTAAAACCTATATGCGAGCATCGAATCCGCAAGTAAAATGTCCATGGTATCTAGGAGAGAACATCGAATCCGCCAATAAAGTGTCCGTTAAAGCCTATACGCGAGCATCAAATCCACGAGTAAAATGTACATAATACCTAGGCACGAACATCGAATGTTCGAACACGAGAGCTCGAAAATAGCGCCAGTAAGAGTAAAATTGATTTTTGGAATGTCCTTGATATTAGAACATGTTCCCCAGACCATTTCCCAGGTCCCACAGCCATTTATATTAAGTTACCATTAATATTTTATTTCTATTTCATTAGAACTCCCATTGACTTTAATGGGTCTGTTTTCGAACTTTCGAACTTTCCATGTAGTTAGAAAGTTCGAAAACGGACCGAACTTTCGAAAGTCTGGCCATCTCTAGTAGGGAGTGGGTGGAAGACTCGTCCTCTGAAGGTTATAATAAAAAGAAGACAATGATATATCTGAAGGTATCTCTTCAGCCAAAAAAAAAAAAATGTAAGGGAAGGGTGGGTTGGTTGTAGGGGGACATTAGTAGTTGTATTTTCCTGTATCTGTTTAGGGTTGGTGTTTGGTGGGTATCATTTAGAATTTATAAAAATAACCTTTTCAGGTGATTAATCCAGATTTCTGTTTGACTGTAGTTGCCCCAGTAGGTGTGAATAGCTGTGTGGGGTTAATAATAGCACACATGTATTGTGCGTCTGTACCTGAGTTTCGTGTCTTTGGCTCAAAAGGGTGGAAAAGATATAGTCCAAACAATAGGGACAATAAATTGGAATGAAAAAAAGAAAACTGAGATCTGTGTCTCTCAAGCCAAATTAATGGATTTGTTGAACATTTTTTAATAATAAAAATCACTTAGTTATAACTAATAATTTCACTAATTATTTGATAAGAATCAAGATAAAAAATTGCATAAGATGCACTTGCGTGTCTGGCTGATGCCAGGTGCCAAAAAAAAAAAATATAGCGGTTGGGGCTGGGAGACATGGGGGAATAACATATTAAAAATTATATTTAAGGGTGGACATACCCTTTAACCATTTAAAAAGGTAAATTATGAATTGGAATATCTACAAAAGCTATATTGGCCCCTACAGTTGTCTAACTGGGTCTAAATGTCAAAAAGGAATTCTACACACCTGGGCTTTGTTAGATTGAGAAAAAGACCCAGGTTTTAATGCACAATTTTAGCAACGTCAGTACTTCTGCAACAAATTTCTGCTATTCATAAGACCAATGAAGTAAACATGGGCTGTAATTCTTCTTTAGGGGCCCCTCCTTTTTCCCTTTCCTTCTCCTTTAAAGGGGGTGTCCATACACTAAACTACAATTTGTAAATAAGCAGATCCCCCAGTTGTGTCAGATGACTTCATGGCTAATTGTAGACTACTGTTCCTAGAGCCGCATCCTTTGCACATTTGCAAGCTTATACGGCTTTTAGAGGAGGCAGCAAACTTTCAGAAGTCGGAGAGAATTGCAGAAACATCAGGCTGCACACAAGGTACATAATAAAGGTTAAAGTTATTGTGGTTTACTTTAAACACAATCCAGGAGTCTCTTTACAACAAAAACATCTGAATAACTTTGGTCTTAAAATGAAATCAAACTTCAGTTTAAGATGAGTGACACTTTACAGCTCTACTTCTTCACACAACATCAACCCCTTACTGAGCCAGATAAACAATACTACAAACACTGTATACTTAAGCAGTTTATTTATTATGAAATATTTATACTGTCATTCAGTCAGTTGCAGAGAATCAGAAACAGGCAATAAGTGACCAGAAAGGAGAAAAAAAAAAAAAACATTTAGGGTTATTCAATAAAAGTTCTTATCGTTTAAAATGTTTATAATTTTACCCCAACCAATCGGATCTTATTTAACATTTGAAAGATAACATCTGATTGGTTGGGGCCAAATTAGCACCATTTTAAACATTTTTATTGAATAACCCTGATTGTCTTTAAAGGGGAAGTTCAGTGCAAATACATATGTTTTTCAGAAAAAAGAGCAGTATTTTTTTATCCCAATGACCTTAATCTGACAATTCAGCATTTTGACTGGGTATAAATAAATGCAACCGAAATACTGACTCCTGTTTGCAGGGCCCCTAATAGAGACCGTTACAGTTTTGCCCTTGACCCAGGTTGATTCAGTTGCTCAGTAGAGATCTGAGCATCTTTGACCCATCCAATAGCCAATCAGTAAAAATTACTGTTAGGAACATTCCAAGGAAGTGGTGCATCCTGGGAAGAAGAAAGACCGTAAGAACCTGAAATGGCAGCTCACTAATGTCAACAGCAGGGAACATGAAAGGGTATGAAATCAACTGATTTTTCAAAATGGGAGAGAATATGTAGAATAACTAAGAAGGCATTACAAAAACTAACAATTTAACAAATATTGATAATTTCCATTGAACAGTCCCTTTAAAACAAAGCGTGGACTACTGGAAACTGGCAAAACAGATGCAAGACCAATTGGGACATTATTTATGTTACATGCACACTCTTGCAATCTTACTTTAAACGGTCCTCTAGTTAGTAGTGAATTTAGAGATTACTAACACTCGTATGACATCATTTAAGCATCTTGAAAGCAGTTTGTGGACCATTTCAAGCATTTTGTCTCAGAAAAAGTAAAAAAAAAAATATTATAAATGCTATGACATTTTGTTATAATATAAAAGTCTGCAATAACATTCACAAAGAAATGTCTATTTAGGTTTAGTGTTCTTAAGCTTAATTTCAATTTAGCCGGTAAGAAACGGAAATGACTTATCGGCCTCTAAAGAGATTTTCCCGACTTATATCTGAAGTTACTTTGCTATGATGATTATCGAAATGTGGATAGATGAAAACATGCTAAGGAAGCTTAACATCCTTGTGCATCAGTGGAGATTTAGACTGGTGTTTCCATGACAGCACATCTGTTAGATGAGAAGTCCCAGACAAGACCATACGGTCCAATAATGTAGTATGCTGGGGAAAGCAAAAGCTTTAAATAAAATCTCAGACATGAGAAGATGGAGATTATCTAGATTCTCACTGCTTTACAAGTGAATTACATACAATACCACAAGAGGAACAAAGCAGAAACAAACAAGCTCAATTTTATACCCACAAGTCTGTTAACCTCTTGCATAACATCAAGTAATTACACAACAATGCAAAAAAGAAAGAATACAATAACACAATCTAGATAGAAAAAGTGCATTGCTTTTCTGCTTTTGCTATATTTAGAGCAACATCATTTCCAGAAAAAACGTGCACAAGATCAAGCTTTGTCTTATGCCATGTGGGTCTGAAACTTTCTACATGTTATCAGATTATTACATTCTAATTCATCTACACAAGCAAGTTAAATATAACATAGAATACAAGGCACTAAATTACTAATGGCTGGTAAAAATAGGCAGTTTTTTGACTTCTGCCAACAAATTTACCAATTGGTGGTCTGTCAGTTGAAAATTAAATATGTAGTGCTGATATTTCAACCCAAATACACGGTAACTGATTTACTGACATGACTAGTTTAATTTTTTCCAGCAAAATTGCTGGGGCCAATCTACAACAATAAAGCCATTTGGTAACCACATCCAATCTCTGTTGCTATTATAACTGGTGATTGCAGTAGTCAGGGGCTCTTAAATGATCATCCCTGGATGGACAGTGAGGTTTTACATCCCCACAAGACATCAAAATCCTGGCAGATAACATCTGAATCTGCCATGCACATATATAAGATGATCTGCCTTCTAACACTCCCCCAAAACCACTCCTAATAGTAACCAGGGCAAGGGCCTAACACCTGGGTTTGTCCTAGGAATCCGTTTCCGACCCTTACTGCGCCTCTAAGAGATTTCTGACATGTGCAGTGCATTTCCCATCCTACTTCCGGGTTCTCTTCTGCTGCTGTTTCATGCAAGGATGCAGCAGAAGGTGCCTATATACTTCTAAAGAAATCCTCAGCAGAAATCTGACAAGATGTCTTACAAACATCCTACTGACTGATGCATTTACAATGCCCCATCCACTGGCTCTTCTTCTATCCCCTTATAAATAGTGCATAGTTGACTGACCCCTCTCCATGCCACTGATATGGATTCTCCCCACATGAGGTGGATTTATCCCATGTTTTGTGCTAGCACAGTGAAAACAGCAAATAATAGGGGGAGCAACAAAAATACAAAGACAAAAAAAATGTCCTTGAACTGACAAGAAAGGAGCAGCCAGGCTTGGCCATTGTAAACTTCTCGCCACTACAAAATGAAAATCCGTCTTAAGTTAAAAGCCTGCAGTGTCTGAAATCCAATCCATTTAGAACTGCGCTAGAATCCTTTGCTTATTGCTACTCATAATCTACACAGCTTTATTTATGTAAGCATCCCACACTGGCATTCATTAACTATTCTGCAGCTTTAAAGTACCATATACGGCAACATTTTCATATAGAGAAATGTCTGAGGAAAACAGTAGGAAAAATAACACTCTCTTTTATTTCCAATGATTTAGTGGGTTTCACAACCTAACAGCTTTAATATACAGTCCTAATAAACACACTCTAACACAGCACATAAATCTTCAATGCAGACTGTTGATTGCACCTGCTGTTCCTATATCCTAACAGGATAAACATTTATAAATAAACCAAAATTTATGAACTGCTCAAATGCAAGACAATTGATAACATTGTCTGCAGTTCTTAAAGGATAACTGTATTGCCTCAATGCATTTTTTAAAAATTGCTTTATAAAGAGTAAAGGTATGCAGCCCTCTCCATACATTTTTTTCCTAATTTTGAGCCTCTCTCTGCTGTGAAGGGGGCGTAACGATTCTGTCTGCCTCTGTCACTCAAAGCTAGCAATCGAGAAAACACTCCTCCACCCACCCTTGATGAGCTCGATTATGTTGGCTGTATCCTAGCAACAGGACATTTCAAGTTTGTTTAACTGGCAGAAGAGGAGGAGAGAGGTTGTAACACACATTCCCACCAGCCAATGACAAGTGCTATGTTAATCATGGCCCTTGGCTGTCTAGGAGGCAGGCTTTTAGCACTAATCTTTGCTGTGCGATATCTAAGATAGGGCAGCACGGTTGTAAACGTAAGTGATTTCAGCTGCTGGAAGTGTAGACATGTAATGAGAGTGATGATGTTTTTTTGATATTGTTGTCCTTTAAGTAACTATTTTAATATTGTCCTGGTGGTTGAACTACACTTCCCATCATCCATATGCATCATTCAGGGCAGCAATTAAATGCCACAACAAGGCATGGTTAAAATTACCCTACTTAACCCAGAAAGATGTGATTTGGTAACATTTAAGCAACTGTACAGTAAGGGATGCTGGGAGGAGTAGTTCAACCATCAACCTGAACAATGAAAAAAAGTTTTGTAGGGACATTAATTCCTGCCCTAAATGTTTATTAAACAAGTACTTAAATGGGTCGTTTGAACAGATTACAATATTGAACATTAAAGAACATTAGAGGCAGATTTCAGAATACCCTACAACACTTTACCTTTAAGGTAAGAAATGCATTCGGGTTCTGTACTGTTGTTCTACATATTGGAGGGTATGTTTCTTCACAATATTGAATATGTGATATTCATTTGAAATAAATGTATCCTTTAACATCAACACCTCCCATCCCTAAAAATTAAAGAATGTACTTTGCAGGGTCTGCATAAAAATATTATTCTCTCTTTAAATGGTGTTTTAAGATGAAATAAACTACAGGACCACAGACATTTCAGAACATTTTTAAGGTTGTTGGAGGGTATGTTTTATCCTGGGACACAGAAAACAGAGACCTAATTGTTTCCCAGAAAAAGGGTGTTTTATTCAGCTTACATCCAAATGCATAGCTTTAGTGCACCTAAAAAGCTCATTAATATTTCTAATGCAATGTAGGTGCAGTATGTATTAGTTCTGATCAGTAAGTGTACATGCAAAATAGAGAAAGTTGCTATTTATCCTCAGCCCCGAAGGCATGGCTATTGGGCACGTGCGATACTCAGTGGGTACAGGAGGAGGAGCCAAGATGGAAGCCCCCATGGGACATCTTTAAAACCACATATCTTCACTGTCATTGGGCTGATGTCACTCATCATGTGGGTATGTGCATTATAAACAAATTAATGTGTACTTTGTATATAGCCAAAGGTGTTTTCACTGTAGTTGTCCTTTAAAAGTAGCCCTGAAATTAGTTCTCTCTTTAAATGATGAGTAAAAATTTTAACGCACCCCCACGCAGCACATTATTAAAGGGGAACTTAAGTCACCACATACTGTCATGACAGACAGCACATTCACAAAGATATAACAAGTTGTCCCTCACTTTTCTCTTGGTACTAGGGGTCAGCTCCCACAATCTACTGCTTTGTTTTAGTGGAAGCCTTAAGTACAGACGCTGTTTGTGTATACGATCGTTCGTGTGTTATTGATGGTTCCGGCACCAGACTGTCTATACACAAACCAATTTGTGGTAGCAACGGAGGTTCAAAAGAGCTGTGGAGGAATCTTTGCATCTGTAATTATATAAAGTGTACAAGGTCTCAAGTGCATAGCAGTTTAAAACAAGGAAGCTGAGCTGTAGGCATGCTACCTAGAAACGGACAGCCAATCATGTGGGGATATGAACCTGTAACCCCATGGGCTGTGTGTCTCTAAAAGTAGACCAAAGTCCACTAACCAATCAGAGCGAACACAAAGAAAACAAGTTAATTTAGAAATGTTATCTTTTGCCAGGAACAGATTTTTTAAACTATACTATGTTCCCTGAAGAACATTGCAGGAATGTTGGAAGGTGAGTACACAATGTATGGACACCTTAACTTTTTCCTGTAAGCAGGCCTAGATTAATCATTAGGCATGTGCCTTTCTTGGACTGCTTGGTAGAAGTCAGGGAGAATGCTAAACTGGAAGCAGAGGTTTACAGAAAACCAGCCCACACAGACCAGCATTTGATGTTTGACTCCCACCACCCTTTAGATCACAAGCTAGAGTCCTTAAATCTGATGGATATCTGGACTGGGCCTTTGTCAAAAGGGGTAGAAGGAAAGAAAAGAATACGAATACAGTGAAGGGGGAAAGTAAGACAGGAGAAAGAACATGGTCATATGTATCAGAGGTCTCCCAGAAATTAAGAAGAATTTAAAAAAAAATCTGTATCCCGGTCTGCTTTAAAACAAACAACACACTGAGGCAAAAATTAGTGCACCCGAAAGACCCAATGCCGAAACATAAGAAGAGCGTCATCATAAACGCAGTTCAGTGAAGAGTGCTCGGATTTGTATGTGGGGACCAAAAGAGCAGCTGCACCAACGTATGGCCCAGCACAGAAGAGACAATTCCTGGCATCAGGACGTTGAACATGTACCTGCATCTTATGGAAAAATTACATACCTTTGAAGAGTGTAGATAGAGGGGGGTGGGTGGGGGGTGGAGGTGTTAACAACAACTGTCTGCCATTTACAATGCTGTTTTGACACTTTACCCTGGGCAATTTCGATAACACCTCTTAGCCACAATTCAACCACACCTTGCATCAGAAGGTCCCTAAACACTTGGCTGTTATACGCTAATGGGGACTTTCCAGGGTACTTAATTGCAAACAGATTCTTGTAGCATGTGCAGTGAGATTTCTTCAAGAACTAAAACTAAAAGTCCAGTTGATCCAATGGAATACATCAGATAAACCATGACCTAGACGAATGAGAATCTTCACAAGCAACGATTATGGTAATTGGGGATCGTACGATCATTGGCCCATGTATTGGCGATCTGCTAACATTTTTACTCCCCCCATAGGGCAGGATGAAACATTTATCGACAACAGCCATCGTACGACTGCCATAGTTGTGTCCATGGCCACCATTACTCACCCAGTCTGCTTGTTTTTATCTTTGGCTTAAAACTGAATATTTTAGAATTTTCCTGTTTAGTAATCACTATAACATATCTGTTGTATTCAATTAGATCAACTGGACTTGAAGTTTAGTTCTTGAAGACGTTTCGCTATTCATCCGACTGGCTTTCTCAATTCAGAATGATTTGTACAAGAATCTGTGGCAATTATGTACCCTGGAAAATCCCAATTAGCATATCACAGCCAGGTGTTAAGGGCGTGATTAGATAGTGGCTAAGAGGTGTCATAGGAACACCCAGAGTAAGGTGTCAAAACAGCATTGTACATGGCAGACAGATGGTGTCGAACCCCGCCACCTCTATTTAGGCTTGGTTTCTTTATTTTCACATAAATGGCCTCCTTAACACCTCTCTTGAACCAGTCACGTTCCTTTGCCAATATGTTAACATTACAATCTTCAAAGGTATGTCCTTTATCCTTAAGATGCAGGTACACGGCTGAGTCCTGACCCGAGGAATTGGCTCTTCTGTGCTGGGCCATACGTTGATGCAGTTGTTGTTTGGTCTCCCCCACATACAAATCAGAGCATTCTTCACTGCACAGCACTGCATATATGATGTCGCTTTTCTTGTGTTTCGGTATTGGGTCTTTCGGATGTACCAATTGCTGTCTCAGCGTGTTGCTCGGTTTAAAGCAGACAGGGATACGGTGTTTTTTGAAAACTCTTCTTAATTTCTCGGAGACCCCTGCTACATATGGGATGACCATGTTCTTTCTCCTGTCTTGCTTTTCCCCTTCATTGTTGGTATTCATGTTCTTTTCTTTCCTTCTGCTTCTTTTGACAAAGGCCCAGTCTGGATATCCACAAGTTTTAAGGGCTCCTCTGAGATGTTTCATTTCTTTAGCCTTCCCCTCTGTGCTAGTGGGGATGTTCTCAGCTCTGTGTTGCAGGGTTCTGATGACCCCCAGCTTGTGATCTAAAGGTGGTGGGAGTCCAAACATCAAATACTGATCTGTGTGTGTTGGTTTTCTGTAAACCTCTACTTACAGTTTACTTTTCTCCCTGACTTCTACCAAGCAGTCCAAGAAAGCCAGTTTGTTGTTTTGTACCTCTTCCCTTGTAAATTTGATGTTTTGGTCTACCGCATTAATGTGTTCTGTGAAAGCTTGTACTTCCTTCTGGTGGATTTTAACCCAGGTGTCATCCACATATCTGAACCAGTGGCTGGGTGCTATGCCCTTAAAAAGGTATTGAGCGCCAGTTTTTCTACCTCCTCCATGTAAAGGTTGGCTACAATGGGTGAAACTGGAGATCCCATAGCACATCCGTGTTTTTGCTTATAGAACTTATCCCTGTATTTGAAATAGGTGGTATTCAGGCACAAGTCCAGTAAGGCACACCCCTGTTCTGGGTTGAGATCAGTTCTGCTGGTGAGAGTTCTGTCTTGGCCTAGCCGTTTTCTCACCATGACAACAGCCTCCTTGGTGGGTATACAGGTGGAGAGAGATGTCACATCATAGGACACCATAGTTTCTTCTGCACTGAGTACTATATCTTCAATCTTGTTGGTGAAATCCTGAGAGTTCTGGATGTGATGCTTAGAACTTCCCACCAATGGTCCTAAGATGTTGGCTAGGTATTTTGCCACCTTGTATGTTACAGAGTTGATGCTGCTGACTATAGGTCTTAGTGGTGCCCCTTCCTTGTGTATCTTTGGGAGTCCATATATGCATGGATGTGCCTCACCAGGGTAGAGGCGATGATACATTGCTCGATCAATGGCTTTATCCTTTTGCAGCTGTTGTAGTAAGTCTATGACGCTTTTCTTGTACCGGCTGGTGGGATCCCTTGTTAAAGCCTCATATGTGTTGCTATCGGCCAGGAGCATGGTCACCTTATCATGGTAGTCTGAGGTGTTAAGTACCACTATGCATCTTCCCTTGTCTGCCGGTAGAATGGTGATACTAGAATCTTTCTTGAGGGATGTTAAGGCTCTTCTTTCCTGTGTGGTCAGGTTAGATGAAGGAGTTTTAGCACTGGCTAAGGCTGCAGATACCTTAAGGCGAAGTTGTTCTGCCTCACTCTGTGGTACCTTATTATTGTGGATTGAGGCTTCTGTGGCTGCTATAATATCCACCACAGGGATGGCTTTAGGAGTTATGGCAAAATTCAAGCCCTTAGCAAGGACTTCCATTTCTGGCTGGGTCAGAGTTCTGTTAGACAAGTTTCTCACCCATTCCTCCTTATTAGAAGAAGGGACACTTCCCTCCTTTTGTATCCAAGGTAGTTGTTCTCCCTTGGGGGTGTTCTGGGATGACAGAATAGAGAACTTGTTCTGTTGCCTTTGTTTGCCCTTACAGTGCTGAGAAAGCTGTGCTTGTTTGGTGAACTCCATCACTCTTTCCCAGATGGACACAGGTAGCTGTGAGGCCAGGTTCTGTTCTAGTTGACTAATGTTGTGCAATAAAGCATAGACTGTAAAATGTGTCTGTCGTACCCGTTCATTTAGGAGCTGTGTTTGAGCTTTTTGCAGTATCTGTTTGGCTCTGATGCCTTTAACTGTGGAATCCAGACATATGCTGCATGGTACTAGCCTTTGTTGTCTGCATCGGAGGTTAAATCGCAGGTGGTTTCTGTAGTCACCTGGCTGTGATATGCTAATTGGGATTTTCCAGGGTACATAATTGCCACAGATTCTTGTACAAGTCATTCTGAATTGAGAAAGCCAGTCGGATGACTAGCGAAACGTCTTCAAGAACTAAACTTCAAGTCCAGTTGATCAAATTGAATACAACAGATATACCATGACCTGGATGAATGAGAACCTTCATAAGCATAATCCCTATAACCTGCAAATAGGTTAAAGGGAAATTAAAGTCTCTAGACAACATTGCCACAATAGAAAGAGAACATTAACAAAGATACTAAAAGTGGTGTCTCCTCTCTACCTTTGCTGTAGCTGCTGGGTGATTTTGAAATTAACCTGTGTGAACTAAAGGTTAGCTCCCATAATCCACTTAAGCTGTGCGACACCCAACTTAGTATATGCAGTACACCCATCAGGAAGCTGCAGCCTTGCTTCCTGGAAGCTGACAGTCAATCATATTACAGCTTAGAGATAACCCAACCTTTGACAGACCACAGATTTTAGTGCAGTTTTTGTGTGAACAATAAAAAAAAATGATCCTGTCATTAATTCCTTTGCTTTTTATACATAAAAGAAAAGTAATCCTTGCAGTTTATTTCATTGCTAGCATGGCTGTAAGAAACATAATATTAACATTTAAGTAAAAAATAAAGTCGATCATGCATGACCTCATGTACTGTGTCTTGCTAAAAAGAAAGCTTTCCACCACTATTCCACAGGAGCTTCTAGGTGGAATGTAAAGTACATGTACAATCGGGTGATTTGAACCTGTGGCCCAATGGTCTTTGTGTTTCTAAAACCAGCACTTTAGCCACCATCATTGCTCCAGGAAGGCATCATCAGCTATTCACACAAAGTACATGTAGAAACTTAACATATTTTTTAGAAACATGAAGAAAACAAAAAAATACAATAAACTCAGGCAGGTAGACTATTTTGTATTGTTTTATAATTAAGCCAGGGGGGTTGAACAAAATTGACCAAACATTCAAAACCTTCAAGTAAAGTGCAAAGTGAGACACAAACATTAAATTCAAATCCCCATAAAACCTATACCACTTTGAAAAAGTATATATACACCGTTATATATGGATGGAATAAAGGCGCTAATAAAGCATATCACCCTCAATAATGTACCAACAATAATGTATAATAACAGAATCAAAGTAAACTTCAAATCACATATACGAATACTAAGCAGGGAAAGATAAGACGCTTGGGTAGCAGATTAACAGACCAGAAACCTCTCCTAGATGTGTTGGTAGAATACCTGGGTAATGCAGGAGGAGCATTCTTCAATTTCCTGGAATTTGGACAAGCACTGCAGGACAACCATAAGGAGCAGAGATGCAAGGTTAGGATTATTTTAAACTACACAGTGGGGCCAGTAGTGGGTTCAATTTTAGTATGGGTGAAGACATGCCTTTAAAGTTACATTTTAGAGCCATGTTTATTGTTTATAGCTCAGTAATAACCTACATACAATCTCTGCTGTCCATCTGTTCTCTAGTGCCTCCGTGCCTCCAGTGAACTATTAGCGGCCTGCATAAAAATGTTGTATTTATTATTTCTGTGTAAATACCTGCAGCGTACTTCCTTTGCCTTTATAAACATAAAATAGTATAAACCGTTACTAATAAACTATACTTGCTCTTCCAATTCACTTAAGCCTTTTGATCCCAATCCTTAATATTTTCTCAGACATGACATATATGATATAAACAAATGTCAATTCCAGATTATTAAGGAGTATTTTTAATGCAGTGAAACTATACCTTTGCTTTAAAAGATAGCTATTGTGCATTTATGATTAAAATCCCCACCTCTTAGGATTATTAAATTAGCTCCCAATTAGTTGTCTTACAAGTCCTCTTAGCTCATACTTTAAGATCAGTAAAAGCTCCGCTTTCTCCATCGAATACACAAATACATACAAATTGTAAATATGTAATGGAAAACGGAGTTTTTCAATGCTAAGATTAGCGGATGAACACACAAAGCATATGCATTACTTATTATGAGGAGAGGGTTGTCAGAACAGAACACAAAGATGGAGATCCCTAGTGGATTACTTAAACTTTAGAATCCTTGTCCAAGGTGCAGAGGTGGATAGAGTGGATGGAAAATTTTCTGCCAGGTCAGACTACTTGAAATTAACAAGCGGTCTATATCAGAAGGGTAAACAGAAATCAATTTCCTTCTCTTTCTGTTCCCTGGTCCTTCCAGTTAGCAGCTGTCAGTTACGGATGTAACAGATGACATTACATCCAATGACTTGAGTGCAGTTTCCTTAGCTACCTCCTCTGAGCATGTAAAAGAGTTTGAAAGGGCAAGATACTTTTGGGAGTCAAAGAAAAGAGGGGAGTGCATTATGCTCCACAACAGATTAGTCCTATGCTCATCAGATTTCTTACTATTGTAGTTTTGGGATTTGGAGAGTGATTTATCTATATATAATCCACCCCTTCTGCTAATCCCAATGGGATCCATCTGTAAATAATTTCCTTATAATCGTTATAATCAGGAAGTGAAGCCTGCAACCCGAGAAACAACTCATGACCCACCTGGCACTTACATGTAAAACGGAGAACTGTAATCAATAAACAGAGTGGTGATCATTAAAGGGCATGTCCACCCCTTTTTCTTACTTTTGATATACAGTAGGGCTTCCTCCCCCAGCCCCAACCACTATATTATTTTTTACAGAAACTAGCCCGATCATTACTCACCTTCCCTATTTCCTCCGGCATACTGTCCCGGCCCTCTGCTTGCATGAAACTGCAAGCAGGGGGATGGACCGCCAGCTGCATTCGTGATTGGCTGAGAGGCAGACAATCACGGATGCAGCTGATGGCAGTGGAGAATGCCGGGGAAACTGAGTATGTATACTGGGTGTGCAGTGTGTGTGTTAGTGCAGTGTGTGTGTATTGGGGCGGGGGGTGAGGGGGAGTGTTAAGATAACCAGGGGAGGAACATATATTAAAGGAGGGGCACAATTTCCATTGATTATTTTACATAGTTTTGAAGATATTTACATTTTTGTGTGTGATATGGCAGCAGCATCACCAGGTCCCCTGCACTTCCTGCTCTCAAACTATCAGTCAATCTGTCCTGTGCCTCCTCCTCCCCTTTGCAGCCCCCCTGGTCCCTCCCACTTATGGACCCCATGGTCCCTCCAGTTGCAGGCCCCCCATGGCCCATTATCTTATAGCCCCATGTGGCCCCGCCCACTCGCGGGTGCCGTGGGTTACTCAGACCCCCCCCCCCCCAAAAGGCTGTTTTCACACAGTGAATGAGAAGGGCTGTAGATTCCCTTACCCTCTCTGTCAGGACTTCACACAGCAGAGAAGAGGAGGGACTTCCTGTCGCCCTCACACACTGAGGGAGTCTGAGGCTGTGCCCACCGGCGGCACTGTGCAGGAGAAGCTTCAGGAATGTCACATGTCAGCCTCCCACCCATTATCTTTCTGGTCAGTTATTTATGTATATCTTGGGCTGTGGAGCACGTAGAGAGGTGGTTGATGGCTCTTTTTAAAGGTAGGAACTAGCCTTTCATTTAAACTCAATTTGTTTGGAGACCACAGTTAACCTTTAAAAGCGGATGCCTTGAAATGAGGGGAAATGGGTGAATTATAATGAATTATGTACCCCCCTTCTAAAAATAAGGAAATTAGAAGTCACCACAGAGTTCCATGCCCTTTATAAAAGCACTATGTCCTTATTCCTGTATATATATGGTCATGGAACTCCTCAGTGACTTTGAATATCTTTAGAATTTACAGTAGGGGGTACATTATTCTCTATATAATTTATCCCCAGAGATAGCATCTCTATTACTTTTCAATTTTAGTAATACATATAAGATGATCAACGTGTGTGATTTCAGCAAGGGAACGTTTGTTTTTTTTGTTTTTTTGCAAATGCTAGAAAACTGTGAAACATAATCTAAAAAAATCTATTACTGCAGAACAAACCAAAAAGTACAGTTGTAATCCTGCAAAAAAAAAAGTCATTTTTATTGTCAATTATTAAGAATCATGGGGGCTGATGCAATAAATAGTGCTACAGTTTCATCTAACTGAAAATTAAATCGGAAGAGCCAATTGAAATTTCCCACCTTGCATTGCCAATCTCTTGGGAGATTTCAGCTTGAATAATTAAAATATCAATGCTGTGTACAGTCTGATTTACAGAACACTGGATTGATTGCTACAGATTAATAGCACAAGCAAATGTTGGCATCTTTTATTGCATCAGTCCCATTCTCCAAAAGAAATGGCATCTTTGCAGATCACTTACCTCAACATCAGAAACCTTCATCCTTGTGCCTTCTTTACCAACAAATATATCATCTATATCTACTAAGATATATCGGTCAAGAGTAAGACAAAGACGTTTTCCAGTCAGGTAGGCAATCGCATCAACAAATACCAATTTATGCAGCCAAAAATTAAGATTGTTGCCAAACAGTACTCGCTGAATTCCATCATGAAGACCCAAGTCTTGTACTACTGTTGCATGAAGTGCCTTGTGTGTGGCTAGGTGTGGGATTGACTCTGATGATTTAGTGCTAGCAAGCAATACAGGTTCGTATGTACTATGATTTGATTGAAACACTGTCCAGTCGTCACCAGGGAGGGGACCCTGCTCTACTTCATTTGCTCTAGTCACATAAAGAAGAGGTGCGTTTGGGTTGATATGGTAGTCTCGCAAACCAAGGTTGGAATGCAAAAAGAGAGGAAATCCTTTAAGTTGTGCACTTAGCAGACTATTCTCATTGGCTTTAAAAAAACCAATGATTCCAACGCCATACTCCACACAATATTTATCCAGCAGTTCCCTATTCCAAGCATCTAAATTCACATACTTCAGGATGTTCTCATAAATGATCAGAGCATATCGACCCCGATCTTTATCAGTCAAAGTAGGCATATCCCCCTTCCCAGGGGCAATTTCTGTTCTGTATTTAAAACGACCAGATTCTAAAATTGCTACAATTTCTTGACCAAGCTGAGAATAAATGCTTTCCACAAAAACAAGAACTACTGGTTCAGAGCGGGAAGTATCTACCAACTTTGCTATTCGCCAGTTAGCTTGGGGCTGCACCACAGTCCTCTGCTGGCTGCTGCAGTCACTGAAGGGTAGAGGTGGTGGTTCCTTGATTTTTGGGCTGTTTGTGACATAGTAAGCCAGAAAACACATGGAAGCTAAGCTAAAGGCAATAAGAAGCAAAATTAAGCGATGGAGTTCTAGCTGTCGCATGTGACGCACAAGTTTCCAGAGATGAATCATGGTGAGGCCACCCGCCTCACCCTTAACCAACACTCACCCAATGTGTCTGCCCACTGTCCTTTTGCTGCACAGTACTGCAATATGGAACCCTTTGAGGAAAAAAGATCTACAGCTAAGGACTTCACAAATAAAGTAATAACTGAAGAGGTGAGAATCCCTCAAGCCTGCCATTTATATCAGGTTACCATGGCCTCCAATTTCCATTGCTTCCATCCACTCCGATATGTGTTTTTTTTTTTTTTTTTTATATAGATCTTTTACTCAAATCCAGTCGCTCTTCACATCTCTACTTTTTCTTGAGCAGTAAAGTAGGCCTTGTCAAAAACATATAACATGTATTAATCCAGTAGTTGTTGGTCTCCTGCAATTGAACACAAGAAACTATTGTCAGGAAAAAGTCAAATACAAACTCTTATACCTTTAACTGTTTATACATAATGGCTATATACACTTTTTCAAAATAGAATCTGTAAAACCCCTTCCAGTAACAAAGCATTCACATAATTGTGTAATTTAAAGACAATGGCATGCAGTCACTAGATGTAATTGCCTAGAATCCCTAGATCAGTGTTTCTCAACCTTTTTATCTGTGGGGACCCCTTGAAAAAATGTTGTGTCTCGGGGAACCCCTACATAAAATAATTATTATATATCATTTTTCTTTGTCAGTCATCAAATCATCAAAATACATACAGGGAGATTCAATAAAAGTTCTCATCGTTAAAAATGGTGCTAATTTTGCCCCAACCAATCAGTCCTTATGTAACATTTGAAAGCTAACATCTGATTGGTTGGGGCAAAATTTACACCATTTTTAACGATAAGAACTTTTATTGAATAACCCTGATAATTTATACAAATATAAATGATAGATCTATAAATATATCTCTATTTAAAAATGTAATCAATTCACGCAGGGTGGGAAACCTTACATAAAAACACTACTTATTTTTATATATCTCTCAGACATCCAATACACCAAACATAATTGATACAGAACATTGATAAATATATAGAAAATATATCTATTCATCAAAATGGTGAGTCCATACAATTTCTGTCAATCTCTTGAGGGCCTCTGGTTGAGAAACACTGCCCTGGATCATAAATTCTGTATTATAGTTATCACTAAGAATAGCACTTAGACTAAGCCAGGTATTTCACAGGGATCTACTTTGGCACTGGTAATTATAACATTTTTTAACATTTATATTAACATCTTTATATTAACATCAACAGTCTCTGCAGTTAAAACTGTATTACCGTATATACTCGAGTATAAGCCGAGGTTTTCAGGTCTTAAAAATGACCTGAAAAATGAACCTTGGCTTATACTCGGGTCAAGCTGGGACCTTAATTCCGGACGCAGCCGCGAGTCAGGTAAGAAGACCGGCAGTTCCCAGTAGTACTTTGCGCACGTCGGCGCGATGACGTCATCGTGCACCCGCAAAGCACTACTGGGAACTGCCGGCTTACCATCCTGACTTGCGGCTGCGTCTGTAGTTGGAAGGGCATCTGACGAAGGTGTCCGGAAGGCTCTGGAAGGTGTCCGGAAGGCTCTGCCACACCAAACTGTAAGTACATTTCCCATGGTACCAGTAATCCCCAAGGCACCAGTAATCCCCATGGCTACCAGTAATCCCCAAGGCTACCAGTAATCCCCAAGGCTACCAGTAATCCCCATGGCTACCAGTAATCCCCATGGCTACCAGTAATCCCCATGGCTACCAGTAATCCCCATGGCTACCAGTATGCAATAAAATGCACATGGCTACAGAAGGCAGTATTGGTCAATTTCAACCCTCGGCTTATACTCGAGTCAATGTGGTTTTCCTAATTTTTGAGGTAAAAATAGGTACCTCGGCTTATACTCGGGTCGGCTTATACTCAAGTATATACGGTATAGCCATGACTGTATTATAGCCATGACTGTATTATAGCCATGTAAAACAAAATGTTAAGTAATTAAGAAGATTCAATTAATTTGACTTTGGCTTGGTCTCAAATTAAGTAAATTAATAAAATTATTAATTATTATTACATTAGCACATACAGCTATTTCAAAAAGTTTCCATCCTATTGCCAAATTATATACCAAGGCTTTGGTATATAAGCTAAATAAAAATCCAATCTTTTAAATGTGTAGATGGTCTAAAAATGTTTTTTTATTTTCTTAACTAAGGCAGTTACATGTTTTCACTAATCAGTTTATATAAAATAACACTTTTAGAAGCACAGTTTATAATGTATAATAATAATAACATGTTTTCACTAATCAGTTTATATAAAATAACACTTTTAGAAGCACAGTTTATAATGTATAATAATAATAATAATAACAGTACTAATTCATCAGTATATGCTGCATTCATATGAAATAACTATCCCAGGCTAGTTGTACTTCTAGGGATAGTGAAACAGGCCGACAAATAGAAGATTCCTAAAAGCCAGTAATTAAATAATGTATCTAATTAATGAACCAGATCATGTAGTCCATGGAAATCTTAAATTTAACGGACAAGATCGCCCCTGGCACTAAAAATTGCAGACAATTAAATTAACACAACCTGCTATGCTACGCAATGTTACGATCCTGGTATCTCTTCCTTCTAAAACAAGTTGCCACCTTCTCTTACAGCCATGCAGAGGAGGTAGCTCGGGCAGCAGGAATCATGGCATCAGCCATCAAGGCCATGACTAAATGCTGGTGCCCAGATGAAGACAAAGAGACAGGAAGCAAACCATGGTTAGTGTTACAAATAAGGGCTTTGTAACATATTACAATTTTGGGGTTTAGGAGGGAGATAATTTACTTGTCTAGAATTAAATGAGGGTATGTGCTTGTCTTTTAATGGTCTAGTAGAAAGTATGAGCACGTTCGATACAATTTTACAAGGCTAAAAATTAAATTAATTGACAGGCTGACCATACTGTTCCCTTTCTGCAAATCAAGACTGAGCAAGGAGTAAACAATTTATTTGTTTAAGCTCATTTGCATTTTAGCTCAAGTTTTCCTTTCAATACACAAAACAATAAATGCTGGAAATGGATTCTTGAAAAGAAAGTCAGATTTACTCATTATCAGGTTATACAAATAATCCATTTATGTGAAAGAAAGCTATTCTCTTTTTAACCATGTGATTTTAATATTTCTATGGATTCCAAATATTGCTTATTCATATAAGTCAATAAATACATTTGACATTCTCATCAGGTACCATGTATTCATGTGTACCAATTTATAACAGCAGAAAAGAAATCAAAAACTAACTCAATAAACCCATCTTCAATTGCATTAAAACTAAACACCATAAATTCTCAAACCAAGAGGGGTAAAAGGGTTAACGGGATGCGATCAACTACTGAAATATACATGTTAAAAGTTATTGCTTTTCGACTTGTTAAATGATTTCTAACCTCAGTTTTAAAAAGCGAATTGTTCCTTTAACATAAGGGATAATACACTACCTACAGTGTAATATAAGGATATTACGCCACTGAGGAGTTCCCTGACCATATAAAAGCACGAGGCCGAGTGCTTTTATAGAGGTCAGGGAACTCCGAAGCAAAGTAATCTTAGTATATTATTCTGTAGGTAGCGTATTATTCCATATAATACAGAAGGTAAAAAAAAAAAGATAAATTATATATATTCAAGAAAAAAGTATCTGCGCAAAAAAATCCAGCACAGACAATCTGTCTCCTGCTCCCTCTCGCCCGCCTCCCTGTATTACTAATGTAGATAACAAGCCTGTTTTTGTAAATACAAAACGTTTCTATTTCAAACTAAAAGAAGAGACTAAACATCGGCTCTCACCCGCTGCAGTTCTGGTTCATTACACTGACTGACTGAATTATTGTGCCGATAAGGAGGAGTGGGCGCATTCCTGTGAGTCATAATTGACTCGGCCACTCACTCACTCCTTATCAGCACAGTAAATCAGTCAGTGTACAAAAACGGGCTTGTTATCTACATTACTAATACAGGCAGGAAGAGAGAAATGGGGAGGGGCAGTGGAATACAGGAAGTCACTCAGTGACATCACTGAGTGACTGATTATATAGATTCTCGCCACTGCACCTCCCTATTGAAATGCCAGAGTTCCCCAGCCAGAATACACATTATGATCAATATTATAATTGTAAAGTGGATCGTGAAATCTGGTCCGGGGAACATGGCAGGTAAGTTACTAGTATAAGTCAACAATCTAGTTTGTGAGACATCTTTTCAGATTTTTAAAAGGATGTCAATGTAGTATTATGCACAAGTCCACTGGCCATTTCCTGCCCATAGAACAGAACAAGCTGCTTAGCAGTAGATGTCTGCATGGGGATAATTAGACAAACTGGAAAGATCATGTAACAAACATTCCAAACAGCATTAATCTAGTGTATGTTCACATAGATTAACTTTTTAGGATCCTACCCCACATTCTCCTTTTAGTTACTTGGTATCTGCAAAACAAGTCCATTTATTTGACTGACTTGGTTTGCTGGCAAGAGTTTTGTGTAGAGAAAGTAGGTATATTAATTTCCCTGCCTGTATACACAATATGCTGGCCCTTTCCGACACCTAGAACAATATTTTAGTCGATTTAACTGAAATATCAGCCATATTTTCCAACCTGACCAAAAGTTCCTGAATGATTTTTAGGCAAAAATCGATTGGACATGAATGGACTGAGAATTCCCATATAACAGACTATTGATCGATTTATCAGTCACTATGCTTGTCATCTGGAATATCAGGCCTTAGGGCTGGTACACACAGACTAAACCCAGCCTGATGTTCAGATAAACCAGTCAGTAGTTTGTCGGTCGAGCATTAAAGTGTTACAGCAGATATTTGCACTGAAGACTGCATGGCAGACCAGGATTGACGGACATGACAGTCTAAACAAATGCCTAAAAATTGGAGCAGTTAATTGCATCTGAAATTACATCCCATATTTTAGCCTGATCAATCAAAATATTAGACATGGTGAAAGATTAGCAGAAATATAAACCCTGTCTGTGCCAGCCATTACTGAAAGATTTTTTTCCTCCTATTTTACCATTTCTTCTATGATAAAGGAACATTCTTCCGAGCTCACTAAAGGCCATTTTACTGGCAATTTCTTAACACAGAACCAACAATGCTTGCAGAGAGCCTCATTTAAAAAATAACAGCAAACAACATAAAGCATTCATTAAATAAAAGGAAAGACTTGCATCTTAGTCTGCATTGATCTTATTGATGGATGCACTACATTAATTGTAAACAAACTCAATCAGAAGAAGAAAAGCTATTTGGAATTTTTTTGTCAAATCATTACCACTAAGTTGTTTTAATGATTTTCCTTTCCAAGTTTCAAAGATTACAACCATGCAAATCAAACTCATTTAATTCTGTTATTTTTACTTTCTCAGTTTCATTTACAGCTCTTAATGATTTATTCAGAAGAATTTACTAAAAACTGTGAGGCCTATAAGTTGGAAGGACAAGAGTGTCCGTGTTTTCAGTCTATGAATTAATTGACGGTTATTTATTATGTTTTATTATATCTATATATTTAAACATTTATTATACTTACATATTTAAATATTTAATGAAATGTTGTGTGGATGTTGGCCCAATGTTTGTCTGTTTATGATGTTCTCTACTATGCTATATTCTCACCAAAGCAAATTCCTGTACACCGAGTACTGGCAAATAATTATTATTAATATTATTGTCCCATTTTTATAGATATTAAATTTCATGGCCAATTTGATTTTCGTGAGCATTACCTATCGATCACAGACAACATCTGAAAAGAAAATCTCTGCTAAATTCTCCTCAGTTTGCTGTAAATTGAAAAGAAAAAAGCATTATATATATTATATTTTTTTTTCCAAACTCAGAAGTTTCTGGATCTTTTCCTTCACTGTTCTGCTTTGTGCTAAAGCCTGAAACACTTTTGTCAAGTTGCCAATAGGATAACATTTATAATGTTCTACTTGGAAGCAAGGTGACTGACCGATCAGCCAGCATTTAGTCAACTCATTTGCTAAACATCTTAAAAGAAGGTCCCCTACTGTTATCTCTGTATTATAATGTGCCTTTAGCTATTCAGGAAGGGCATGGAAATGTAATATTATGGGCTCTATAAGCGAAGCCAAATATCACAATAGCCAATCACGAAAATGTTGAAAACTGTTAATCAAGTAACTAAATGGTATCCCATATGGGCAGGTTAACTACATAAACCAGAGGCAGATAAAAGTCATCTGCTTTATACATTTTGCACAAATCAAATCCTGCATTTTGATTGTGATTGTTTTAAAGGGAACATCTATCCCAAAACAGATATTTGTTTTGAAATTTAAAAGAGCTTTCAAACAAGCCTATGATGAGGTCTTTAGCTTCTCATAGGCTTCTAAAGTTCTTATATGCTTGTTAAGTTATACTCAGTCAGGTTAAAGAAGGAAGTGTGTGACAGGCACATGATGAGGACAAAATCTGAGATGTAATTCTAACCTGAAATTCTGCCTGATGTTCTATTTATTGCAGTTTGGGGGTGATTTACTTATATAGCTGTTTTAATTTGAGGGATGAACTTGCCCTTTAAACCTGCCATAACCTACAGAAAATGTGTAATAATCCTTTATCCCATTAATACATAGTATATATGCATATATATTTCAAAGAAAAAGTAAAATACACATTTAAAGGGTATGTCCACCCGAAAATAAATAATTTTCTTTAGTGTAGCTACCCCCCTCCAAGCCCTAACTGCATATAACTTATTTACCAGCCTTCGTTCCTGGGGCCACGGTCTCTAATATTACTTCGGGGAACAAAGTAACATTAGGGACCGGCAGATGTGTCTGTGATTGGCTGAAAGGCAGCAAATCACAGATACGGCTGTCGACTATTGAAAGACCAGAAGGAATGCGGTCTGGTAAGTAAGTTTATCTGCAACTTTTTTTTTTTTTTTTAAACCATGTGGTTAGGGTTGGGAGGGGGTAGCTACACAACAGAAAATTATTTTTTGATTACTCACTGCATCATGGAGGGATCTAGAGGGTGGGAGGTCTCCCCTCCGCATGCCAGAATGCTCCAGGAGGACAGGGAGGAGGCAGATACATTTACCACACAAGAAGGGCTTCACTGTGCCAGAAACCTCTCATAGGAAAGTTAACAGACATTGCTGGAGAACCATTTGGAGCAGAGGAGAATGGTAAGGAGCCAGTAGTGGGGGGAAATTTTAGCTTTGGGTGTGGACATGCCCAAAAGCTAAAAAAAAAAAAAAAAAAAGGATTACCCAAGAGTCTCATCTTTATCGTATTTAGATACAATGTCTGCTGTCTCAATTAGTGCTGTAATGATATGCTAACTGTTGTGTGCAGTAGTTGCTCGTGCTTCTGTTAATGATATAAACAATACAGTGCAAAACACTATGGAGCATTCCGCACAGTGTTTAATTGAAAATATTACGTTAAAATATGTAACAAAATATATTAAATGAATTTATCTTCAAAACTGAACTGCTTTCATATAGAAAGATTTTTTCCCAATCCCAAAAGCAAAAAAAATTTCAGTTTTTCCTGAAAAAAAGCAGTTTGCATGAAGATTATGTCCTTCCTCTACATATTTTATATTGAAAATAAAGTGGTCATTTTTTAAATTGTGTGACTTGACCAATGCCAATTCTACACCACGTGTTTGTAGAAGTAAACGATATAGCAGTTCCAATATGTATAAATGCCAAGATAATAGATAATGCACGTTCTGTGTAAAGCTCAAAGATACATTTTTATTGAAAACACTGTACAAACTACACTGTAAAAATTAACTAAAGGTATCTAAGGTATCCCAATATTGTTTCGTTGAGGAGAACCACAACCTGCTAGGTCAGTGTCCTGGGATTTCTTGTATTAAACATAGTGCTGAAGCAGTGAAGAAGTCTGGTAGAACCAGTTTTCTTTATGCTGGCGCACCTCACAGAAAATACAATAATTTTCATTTTAACCATTTGGGTTTTAAAAAAACAACAAAAAAAACCCTTTAGATTTGCTATGGTTCAACTTTAAATAGAAAGTAAGGAAAAAACACTATTAAAGGGATAGTTCAGTGGAAATGATCAATATTAAATTGTTAGTTTGTGTAATGTCTTCTTAGTTATTCTACAAATTCTCTCCCATTTTGAAAAATTTGTTGATTTCATGCCCTTTGCTGTTCCCTGCTGTTGACATTAGTAAGCAGACATTCCAGGTTGTAATGGTCCTTCTTCCCAGAATGCACCACATCCTTGGATGTGATTGGCTGTTGGATGGGTCAAACATGCTCAGATCTCTAATGAGCAACTGAATCAAGCCAGGCACTGGGTCAAGGGCAAGACCATAATGGTTTCTATTAGGGGTCCTGCAAATAGGAAGTCAGTATTTTGGTTGCATTTATTTATACACAGACACAATGCTGAATGGGCAGATTGAGGTCTTTGGGATAAAGAAAAATCTGCTCTTTTTTTGAAAAGTATATGTATTTGCACTGAACTTCCCCTTTAACTTATTTACTGCAAAAAAAACGTAACACAACAGTCAGTTTTAATCGGAATACTTAGTAAATATTGGCCAATCGTACGCTCTTTAATAGCTTGTTCTGAAAGATGGCTGGTAACTTTTTTTTTTTTAATTGGTAGGTCAGGATAAAAAGGTCTAAGATCTGTGTACTGGGAGGGAGGGGAAGAGAGAAAGAAAGAGAGAAAGAAAGAAAGAAAGAAAGAAAGAAAGAGTGAGAAAGAAAGAGTGAGAAAGAAAGAGTGAGAGATAGAGAAAAGTAAGTGAGGGGGAGAGAAAAGAGAGAGAGAGAGAGAGAGAGAAAAGTAAGTGAGGGTGAGAGAAAAAAAGACAGGCATAAAAATCTAGACTTTTTACAGTACAGCAGTGAGGAAGAAGGCAATCTTTGACAGGTGGACTGATTTTCGATTAACCTTGCAACACCTTAAGCTTTAACAAACGACAAAAATTCTCCTACAAGACCAATTCTTTCTACTCATTAAATGTTTCATAGAATGTTTACTTTTCTTGGAATAAAACAGATTTTAAAGCACCTTACACCTCACAATATGAAGGGTTCTCCATTCATGGATAATGTATGGATGCAGGAATTCAAGAGTGCTACCAGTCCTACCAACACAAACCATACACTGTCTAATATTAGAAATGGTCCAAAATAGATTTCCAGTTGAGGAGTTACAAATTATTTGTACCATCAGTATCATAGGCAAATATGTTTCTGCCTTCCATTGTTTATTTAGGAATACATTTTTTCAAAATGCTAATTAGGATTGATAAAATACCTGAAATCAATCAGGCATTTTAACAGTTGGTAAATTGGAGGGATTATTTTTTTTTAATCTGCAATAAAAAAATCTAATAGTCCAGCCTAAAAGTTTGCACCTAAACAACCAGGCTCAGTTCGTCATTCTTAATACCCATGTACAAACATTTTTCACTTAGAGAAGGTACCATGTTTGAAAAAAATGAAGATTACTAATTGAAATTCTAAGCTAAAAACAAAATAATCGTGATCAAGAAGTCGTGGGTAGAGGAATAATTTGTATGACTCACAGGTATGTGCCTTTCAGCTGTGAATCATGAAAAGACATTAGAGCAGAAATACTAAATACAGAATAATTGATATAGCCAATCAATACCCTTGCTACACATCATAGACTGGTTATACCATGTATTTAACTTTAAGGCAAATTATAGAAAAAATGCAATCTGCTTTTTTGAAAAGGCAAAATTTCAAAATCAATATCAAAAGGAAAACTTAAAAAACAACAACATTCATATGAAAAAATGTGTCTATCCTTAAATAAAAGGAGGGTATCACCGTAAAGCTGTCCATACATGGTGTTAGATGTTACGCCGATTAGACATTTGCTCTTTGGAACATCTAATTAGCTGTAATATATTCTTGCCCAGAGGTTCTTACCTGCGATATCCCTGCAACATTCCCCTAACAGATTACAATTTACCTTCCATATGTGACATTGGTTGTAAAGGTTCAGGAACTCCAGTGGATGGAAAACATCACAGGTAAGTTTCAAGTGTATGAGCACCTTTACACAAATTTAAAAGGAGATCACAAGAACCTATTAAAATAAGTCCCACCTTTCTTTGTGATCTGGTTTGGAAGATACCTGCAAGAAACGGTCTGATTAACAATAAGATATTAGACATTGATATAAGAATAGGATGACTGGACTGAACTGCATTAAATAATTCCATCAGTAGTTTTTGGTCTTTAAGGTTAAGGCCACACTGTTGTCCGCTTGCGCTGCGATTCCAGTAATATTCTGTTATCGGAGTGCATGCAAATTGCACCAAAAATGGTGACCATATGTGTTCTGAAAATCAGCGCACCGTGAGGCCAGACCAATTGGCGAAAACTAGCAGGTGCTTTTTAATCTGCGATCAGATTAAAAGTTAAAACATACTAGCATGGCCTAGCCTTAGGTAAGGCATAATCAGAGAGATACAATATATCCTAGTGGGGTTCAGCCACGCTGCTATTTACCCGTGCATGATCCCATGATTCAATAACATTGTGCAGGTCCTGCATTGCAGGAGTGTGCATGGGTAAGTAGTGGTGACTGAACGTCTGCTAGAAGAAAACATTAAATATTGCGCAAACTAGAGACGCAAAATGTATCATATATACTCGTAAACTCTGTTTATACTTGAGTCACTACTTACTTAAAGGCTATGTCCACCCCGAAAATACATTTTTAATATGATGTTCCCCCAAGTCCCCCAGCCCCAACCGCATCATTTTTTTTTTCAGAAAGCCCCCCAAACTCTTACTTACCTCCCCTCGATCCTCCGCCGCACTGCCGGCCCTCTGCTTGCGAGAATGCAAGCAGAGGGGCGGGACCGGCAGTCGCGTCTGTGATTGGCTGAGCGGCAGCCAATCACGGACGCGGCTGCCGGTCATTCAGTGCAGCGGAGGAAAGCGGAGAGGTAAGTAAGAGTTTGGGGAGCTTTTAAAAAAAAAAAAAAAACATGCGGTTGGGGCTGGGGGACATGGGGGAGCACAATATTAAGGGGATTTGAGCTAGGGGGAGGGATAGTAGAACGGGAGGGAGAGGGAGGGGGGAGAAGGGCTGCAGCACGCATGGCAGGAATCTCCGGGAGGCCAGGTAGCAGGCAGTGTCCTATATGGACCTGCTAGCCTCCTGGGGGGCAGTTTTGGAACATTTGGGGGGGGACTACAGGAGAACCAGATGGAGTTGGGATGTGAGGTAGGATTAAACTACACTACATGGTGGGGCCAGTAGTTGGGGGGATTATAGTTTTGGGGTGGACATGCCCTTTAAGCAATTCGGCAGCCACACACTCATTCCCTGTACTGGCACGCCGGCTGACTTCACTGCCTGGCGCCGATAAGGGACGTCAGCCGGCACGCCAGTACTGGTAATGAGTGTGCGGCTGCCGAATTGCTTAAGTAATGTACGGGATTCAATGATGGCACATACTGTTGTAGTGTCCAGACAGGACAGGAAGCCCCCAAGTTACCGGATGCACACAGGAGAGCCCACAGATGGATGCAGACAGAAGGTACCCTTTGAACTGGATGGGAGGGTGAGGGTGTAGATGCTAATAAAGCATGCTGGGAGTTGTAGTTTCCAAACATCAGGAGTGCCAAGGAATGAGAATTTAGAATTTGTCTTTTAAATAAACAGCAGAATTCCCATACAATAATAGCCATATCCAGTAAGGGAATTCTGCTGTCTATTTAAAGGGCAACTAAAGCCTCAAAACAATACAGAATCAGAAGGAGAATGTTATCTATTGTTGCCTTCTGATTCTGTATTGTTTTGAGGCTTTAGTTGCCCTTTAAATGGACAGCAGAATTCCCATACATTAGTCCCATACAGTAATAGCAAAAACCAGTATTACTAATAGTAAAACCAGGCTATTACTGTATGAGAATACTGTATGGGAATTCTGCTGTCCATTTAAAGGGCAACTAAAGCCAAACAATACAGAATCAGAAGGCAGTAGTTGTTATATCTTCTACCCTCGGTTTATACTCAAGTCAATTCATTTTAGTTTTTCATGTAAAATTTGGTACGTCGGTTTATACTCGAGTATATACGGCACCTTTTTAATTGCATCACAAGCTGTGCACTTCCAAAAAGATTTGAAAGGGCCACCATCCACCACAAAATGTGAGTCAAACTCATGCTACCCGGTATTGCATCGGGTAGTGTGGGTTTCATGCTCGTTTTATGGGGGAAATTAGCTTATTGTATCTCCCTAAATGTGTTTTATCCTAATGTTACATTGATTGAAAGTTTTTGTAAAAAGAAAGAAAAAACCATAACGTTCTTTTTGCAATCGTTCAAATCAAATTATGTTTTGCAGTTTTTACATTTACATGTGTAAATCCTTAAGTGAAAGGAGGGTATCACCCTAAAACATTTGTTCTTTGGAACATCTAATTGGAAATACACACCACCGCTTTACTATAACAAATAAAAAACTGGACACACCATTACGGAACCATTTTAACAGCCCTCACAATCTTAGAATCATACAGAGAGATTCAATAAAAGTTCTTATTAAAAATGGTGTTAATTTTGCCCCAACCAATCAGATCTTATTTAACATTTGAAAGATAACATCTGATTGGTTGGGGCAAAATTAGCACCAATAATAATAATAAGTTCTTATTAACAATAAGAACTTTTATTGAATAACCATGTTGGTCCTTAAGAGGAACTTTAAAACAGAGAATGAAAGGAAGGTATGGGAGTACAAATTAATGAAAACTTTCAACTCTCTGGAGAAGGGACTGAACCTGGGCCTTGGATTTATGGCAAACTATATAAATTAAGAACTGCCTGCACCAAGCCAGAAATACAAACATCTGTAGAGACACTGGGTCAGTTAATTATATGGAATCTCTTTTACTTCACACTTCAGTAACTTACAACTATTTATATCAGCCACTTTTTGTATATATATCAGAGCACGATGGCTTCATTGTAATCAAGGGTGTCTCTCTAATGAGGCAATATGAGCAAAATGCTCAGGGTGACGCGCCTGCTAATTTTTTTTTTTTTTTTAGAAAAGTGGTAGGCAGAGCAGAAGGAAAATAAACATACCGCCTAGTAGTATATAGGGGCGGCATTTGAAAAGTTTGGCCCAGGCGGCAAAACCCCCAGAGACACCCCTGATTGTAATCGGCTTGAAAAAGGAACTAGAGTGTTCTGAAAGCTTGCTATCATTATCTTAGATAGCCAATAAAGGCATCACCTTGATACCACTTTTGTAATTTTTTTTATTTCAAAAGTGTTACCCGAAAACTAATCCCAGCAGCCTCTGGCGTTTCTTTGTAGTTGAGTAATGCCAAAATCTGAAGGCACACCATTTGAGAATCCTTGCTCTAGAAAACCATGTCACTCAAAACATTGTACAGAGATGTAAACGTGTGCATAAAGCCAATAGGAGCCCAGCAGCCACATTGAATGCGCTATATAGATATGTATTTTACGGGTAACTATGGTCTGAATTATTTCAGGGTCATGCTTCCAGCTGCAATCTATCCAGACCTACAACAGTATGTCACGTGTCAAACTCAAGGCCCACAGGCCGAATCTGGTCCTTCTGGCCATTGTTTGTGGCCCCCGGTGGCTGCACAGCATCCAAGACTTACTACACTGCTATCCTTGGCGTAATTATAGATCTGCCTGCTGGATATCATGATCAGCTCTTTTGAAACAGCACTAGAAACTAGATACACCCGGAGTGTTAAACTCAATAACATAAGGGGGCCAAAATCAAGAAGACAGTCTAAGTGGTAGGACAACCTTATTTTTACAAGGGAGGGAAAACTGGGGGCTAGGAAGGATAGGCAGGTGGTAGTAGTAGGGGACTCCATTATTAAAAGGGCAGATAGGGTAATCTGTCTCCAAGACCTTACATGCCGAACAGTGTGATTTCCGAGCGTTAGGTCCAAGTTAAAAGTAAGGACCTCATGCATGGCTAAGAGGGTGGTGTAAGGAGATGGGCTGACTTTTCTCTTGGCTACAGGCTCTTTAGTAGAGACTGACTGCACCTCAAAAATGATGGCGCAGCTGTTTTGGGGGAGAAAATGGCTAGGGGGTTGGAGGAAATTTTAAACTAGGTATGGGGGAGGGTACGTTGAACTACACAGGGATAGAGAAGTTAGGGATCAGGGGGCTAATCACACAAAGGAGGGAGGAGACAGGGGAGGGGACAGCATAGAGGATAAGGAGGCATGTACGTCCAAGTATGGAAGTAATTCAATTAATAATGTAAAAAGTATGTCTACAAATGCAAGAAGTCTGGCTGGAAAAACTGGGGAACTAGAACTAATAGCTTTAAAGGAAAGGTATGATGTGATTGGTATAGCATAAGCGTGGCTAAATGATTCACACGACTGGACATTAAATATTGAAGGATACTCCTTATTTAGACCTGACAGAGTTAATAAGAAAGGAAGGGGAGTATGTATGTATGTTAAACAGGAATTGAAGCCAAATCTAAAAGATGGAATAGACGGGGGTATAAACGATATGGCAGAAACCATATGGGAAGATCTGTGTACAGGAAGCATAAAGGTGGGTAAATTAATTGTTGGGGAATGTTATAAGCCGCCAAATGCCTGGGAGGAGGTGGAAATGAATCTCCATATGCAGTTGGCGAGGGCTGCTGGTATGGGGCATGTTTTGGTTATGGGGGATTTTAACTACCCTGACAGACTGGAGTAGGGGAACTGCCAGCACCTCAAAAGGTATATAGTTTTCTATATGAGCATTTTCTTTCACAGATGGTAGAATTTCCTAATAAACAGAATGTGTAGTTGGATCTGGTGATATCTAATAACCCTGAGCTCATTTTGGAAATGAAGGTTATGGGAAGCTTAGGGAATATATTATGATATAGTGTCATTTAATATAGGTTGTGAAAAACTAAAGTGTACTGGGTTAACAAAAACTTAACTATGAAAGCTAATTTTATGTTGTTAAAGGAATAACTACTGCTCATAGGCTGGGCCGGACATTGTTTCTAGGTAAGATACTAAGCAGATGTGGACCACTTTAAAGGGATATAAAACAACTACATTTCTAAATTTGTACCTTTAGGAACAAGTGTAAAAAAAAAAAAAAGGGAAATGAAAAAGGCTTTTAAAATTTTGAAATCAGAGGGAAACAACACGTCTTACAGGGAGTATAAAATGTGTAATAAAGAGTGCAAGAAAGCAATTAAACTAGCTAAAAAAAAAATGAAATACGGATTGCCGAACAAAGAAAGTCCAGCCCCAAAATGTTTTTTAAGTATAAATGGTAAAAAGATGAGGACTGAAAATGTGGGACCATTCAATAAGGGCTGAGATGGTTGTAGAGGATGCCAAAAGGCTAATTGTAACGTTTTTTAATCGTTTTCATATAAGAATAGTCATACAGCAGGGATTGTATAATATGCAGGGGAGAAATGAAGAGTATTCACATTGGCTGACTGAGGATATGGACCAGATGGATTGCACCCCCTGGATTTTAAAAGAGCTTAGTTCAGTTCTATCTATAATGGAAAAAGAGTTGGGGTTCTGGTAGATAACAGATTTAGCTATAGCAAACAATGCCAGACAGCCACGGCTAGAGCTAGCAAGATATTGATAAAGAGAGGAATAGATTCAAGAGAGAAAATATTATTCCCCTCTTTACAAGGCACTGGTAAGGCCTCATTTGGAATATGAAGTTGTTTTGGAATCCCATATACAAAAGGGACATATTGAAAATGGAAGCAGTTCAGAGAAGGGCAACTGAAAAATAATAAAGGGAATGGAGGAGCTTGACTATGCAGGTTGATTAGACAATTTAGGGCTGTTTATATTGGAGAAGCAATGTTTGCGTGGGATTTGATCACTTACACTATACAAATATATTAATGGGTCATACAATAAACTCTCTGGTGCTTTGTTCACTAATAGGTCCTATCAAAAGACTCATGGACATCCTATAAGAATGGAAGAAAATAATTTTCATCTTCAGCTTAGGAAAGGTTTCTTTACAGTGAGAATGGTGGAACTGTCTTCTAGTAGATGTGGTAATGGCAAGTTCATTGAATAGTTTTAAAAGTGGGCTAAATAAGCTTCTAAAACTAAAAAATATTGAGAATTACTGGTATTAATACATATACCTGATTGCCAATGGAAGTCAGGAAGGAACACATCCTTGAAAACTTTAAAGGGTATCTCCACCCATAAAACAACATTTTTTCATTATATATTTTAGCATCAGCTTCACCACTGTCTTAAAATTACTTATCTTCAAGGAGAAACACAAAATATTTCAAATGAAAAATTTCAGTTGAGGAGCTAATGTGGACTAACTATCAGGCATTGCATGGATTCCATTTGAAACTTCCAAAAAGGTTTGTTCCCCAGCTCAAAATGATATTGTAGAGGTTCGTCTAGTCACAAATAAATTGTCCATGCAGGAAAGTCAGCAGGTAAGTTAAATATATGGTTTGAAATTAATCTAAAATGACGATCGAAGATGAATAAACCTAATTTTGAGAGTGTATGGTTAGCATTACTTCCTATACCATTCCACTATGCAGATTTTATAACACAATACAAACATGATGCATACAGCAGACTTCACAATGTCCACAAGAAAAGCGTTACATTAAAATTTTGCATTTTAGAATTTGGAAGTGGTTAACATTCAGTGTTCTCCCCAGAATTTTTTTCCTGCCGGGTGGCATGAAAAAGTAGCCGGGTGGCATTAAAAAGTAGCCGGGTGGGGTAGGACGGGGAAATTTGGTGGTAAGGGTAAATGTGCACTGCATCATGCTTATTATATTGGTCAGGGATGTCTAACTTTGGTCCCACTAGATGTTTGAAAACTATAACTCCCAGCATTCCGTGGTTGTAGAATGCAGGGAGTTGTAGTTTTCAAACATCTAGTGGGACCAAAGTTAGACATCCCTGACCATACCAAGCAAACATTACCCACTAAACAGATATCAATTTACCTTCCATATGTGACATTGGTTGTAAAGGTTCAGGAACTCCAGTGGATGGAAACATCACAGGTAAGTTTCAAGTGTATGAGCACCTTTACACAAATTTAAAAGGAGATCACAAGAACCTATTAAAATAAGTCCCACCTTTCTTTGTGATCTGGTTTGGAAGATACCTGCAAGAAACGGTCTGATTAACAATAAGATATTAGACATTGATATGAATAGGATGACTGGACTGAACTGCATTAATAATTCCATCAGTAGTTTTTGGTCTTTAAGGTTAAGCCACACTGTTGTCCGCTTGCGCTGCGATTCCAGTATTTCTTGTTATCGGAGTGCATGCAAATTGCACCAAAATGGTGACCATATATTTTCTGAAAATCAGCGCACCGCTGAGCCAGACCAATTGGCGAAAACTAGCAGGTGCTTTTTAATCTGCGATCAGATTAAAAGTTAAAACATACTAGCATGGCCTAGCCTTAGGTAAGGCATAATCAGAGAGATACAATATATCCTAGTGGGGTTCAGCCACGCTGCTATTTACCCGTGCATGATCCCATGATTCAATAACATTGTGCAGGTCCTGCATTGCAGGAGTGTGCATGGGTAAGTAGTGGTGGACGAAGTCTGCTAGAAGAAAACATTAAATATTGCGCAAACTAGAGACGCAAAATGTATCATATATACTCGTAACTCTGTTTATACTTGAGTCACTACTTACTTAAAGCTATGTCCACCCCGAAAATACATTTTAATATGATGTTCCCCCAATCCCCCAGCCCCAACCGCATCATTTTTTTTTCAGAAAGCCCCCCAAACTCTTACTTACCTCCCCTCGATCCTCCGCCGCACTGCCGGCCCTCTCTTCGAGAATGCAAGCAGAGGGGCGGACCGGCAGTCGCGTTCTGTGATTGGCTGAGCGGCAGCCAATCACGGACCGGCTGCCGGTCATTCATGCAGCGGAGGAAAGCGGAGAGGTAAGTAAGAGTTTGGGGAGCTTTTAAAAAAAAAAAAAACATGCGGTTGGGCTGGGGACATGGGGGACACAATATTAAGGGGGATTTGAGCTAGGGGAGGGATAGTAGAACGGGAGGGAGAGGGAGGGGGGAGAAGGGCTCAGCACGCATGGCAGGAATCTCCGGGAGGCCAGGTAGCAGGCAGTGTCCTATATGGACCTGCTAGCCTCCTGGTGGGCAGTTTTTGGAACTTTGGGGGGGACTACAGGAGAACCAGATGGAGTTGGGATGTGAGGTAAGTATTAAACTACACTACATGGTGGGCCAGTAGTTGGGGGGATTATAGTTTTGGGGGTGGACATGCCCTTTAAGCAATTCGGCAGCCACACACTCATTCCCTGTACTGCACGCGCGCTGACTTCACTGCCTGGCGCCGATAAGGGACGTCAGCCGCACGCCGTACTGGTAATGAGTGTCGGCTGCCGATTGCTTAAGTAATGTACGGGATTCAATGATGGCACATACTGTTGTAGTGTCCAGACAGGACAGGAGCCCCAAGTTACCGATGCACCAGGAGAGCCCACAGATGGATCAGCAGAAGGTACCCTTTGAACTGGATGGAGGGTGAGGGTGTAGATGCTAATAAAGCATGCGGAGTTGTGTGTTTCCAAACATCAGGAGTGCCAAGGAATGAGAATTTAGAATTTGTCTTTTAAATAAACGCAGAATTCCCATACAATAATAGCATATCCGTAGGGATTCTGCTGTCTATTTAAAGGGCAACTAAAGCCTCAAAACAATACAGAATCAGAAGGAGAATGTTATCTATTGTTGCCTTCTGATTCTGTATTGTTTTGAGGCTTTAGTTGCCCTTTAAATGGACAGCAGAATTCCCATACATTAGTCCCATACAGTAATGCAAAAACCAGTATTACTAATAGTAAAACCAGGCTATTACTGTATGAGAATACTGTATGTGAATTCTGCTGTCCATTTAAAGGGCAACTAAAGCCTCAAAACAATACAGAATCAGAAGGCAGTAGTGTTATATCTTCTACCCCTCGGTTTATACTCAAGTCAATTCATTTTAGTTTTTCATGTAAATTTGGTACGTCGGTTTATACTCGAGTATACGGCACCTTTTTAAATTGAATCACAAAAGCTGTGCTACTTCCAAAAGATTTGAAAGGGCCACAGCCACCACAAAATGAGATCAAACTCATGCTACCTGGTATTGCATCGGGTAGTGTGGGTTTCACATGCTCGTTTTATGGGGAAATTAGCTTATTGTATCTCCCTAAATGTGTTTTATCCTAATGTTACATTGATTGAAAGTTTTTGTAAAAAGAAAGAAAAAACCATAACTTTCTTTTTGCAATCGTTCAAATCAAATTATGTTTTGCAGTTTTTACATTTACATGTGTAAACCTTAAGTGAAAGGGAGGGTATCACCCTAAAACTTTTGTCTTTGGAACATCTAATTGGAAATACACACCACCGCTTTACTATAACAAATAAAAACTGACTGACACACCATACGGAACCATTTAACAGCCCTCACAATCTTAGAATCATACAGAGAGATTCATAAAAGTTCTTATTAAAAATGTGTTAATTTTGCCCCAACCATCAGATCTTATTTAACATTTGAAAGATAACATCTGATGGTTGGGGCAAAATTAGCACCAATAATAATAATAGTTCTATTAACAATAAGAACTTTTATTGAATAACCATTTTGGTCCTTAAGAGGAACTTTAAAACAGAGATGAAAGGAAGGTATGGGAGTCAAATAATGAAAACTTTCAACTCTCTGGAGAAGGGACTGAACCTGGGCCTTGGATTTTGGCAAACTATATAAATTAAGAACGGCCTGCACAAGCCAGAAATACAACATCTGTAGAGACAACTGGGTCAGTTAATTATATGGAATCTCTTTTACTTCACACTTCAGTAACTTACAACTATTTATATCAGCCACTTTTTGTATATTATCAGGCACGATGGCTTCATTGTAATCAAGGGTGTCTCTCTAATGAGGCAATATGAGCAAAATCTCAGGTGACGCGCCTGCTAATTTTTTTTTTTTTTTTTTAGAAAAGTGGTAGGCAGAGCAGAAGGAAAAAAACATACCGCCTAGTAGTATATAGGGGCGGCATTTGAAAAGTTGGCCCAGGCGGCAAAACCCCCAAGACACCCCTGATTGTAATCGGCTTGAAAAAGGAACTAGAGTGTTCTGAAAGCTTGCTATCATTATCTTAGATAGCCATAAGCATCACCTTGATACCACTTTTGTAATTTTTTTTATTTCAAAAGTTTACCCAAAAACTAATCCCAGCAGCCTCTGGCGTTTCTTTGTAGTTGAGTAATGCCAAAACTGAAGGCACACCATTTGAGAATCCTTGCTCTAGAAAACCATGTCACTCAAAAACATTGTACAGAGATTTAACGTGTGCATAAAGCCAATAGGAGCCCAGCAGCCACATTGAATGCGCTATATAGATATGTATTTTACGGGTAACTATGGTCTGAATTATTTCAGGGTCATGCTTCCAGCTGCATTCTATCCAGACCTACAACAGTATGTCACTGTGTCAAACTCAAGGCCCACAGGCCGAATCTGGTCCTTCTGGCCATTGTTGTGGCCCCCGGTGACTGCACAGCATCCAAGACTTACTACACGGCTATCCTTGGCGTAATTATAGATCTGCCTGCTGGATATCATGATCACTCTTTTGAAACAGCACTAGAAACTAGATACACCCGGAGTGTTAAACTCAATAACATAAGGGGCCAAATCAAGAAGACAGCCTAAGTGGTAGGACAACCTTATTTTTACAAGGGAGGGAAAACTGGGGCAGGAAGGATAGGCAGGTGGTAGTATAGGGGACTCCATTATAAAAGGGCAATAGGTAATCTGTCTCCAGACCTTACATGCCGAACAGTGTGATTTCCGAGCGTTAGGTCCAAGTAAAGTAAGGACCTCATCATGGCTAAGAGGGTTGTGTAAGGAGATGGGCTGACTTTTCTTGGCTACAGGCTCTTTAGTAGAGACTGACCACCTCAAAAATGATGGCGCAGCTGTTTTGGGGGAGAAAATGGCTAGGGGGTTGGAGAAATTTTAAACTAGGTATGGAGGGAGGGTACGTTGAACTACACAGGATAGAAGTTAGGGATCAGGGGGCTAATCACACAAAGAGGGAGAACAGGGGGGGACAGCATAAGGATAAGGAGCATGTACGTCCAAGTATGGAAGTAATTCAATTAATAAGGTAAAAAGTATGTCTACAAATGCAAGAAGTCTGGCTGAAAAAACTGGGGAACTAGAACTAATAGCTTTAAAGGAAAGGTATATGTGATTGGTATAGCATAAGCGGGCTAATGATTCACACGACTGGACATTAATATTGAAGGATACTCCTTATTTAGACCTGACAGAGTTAATAAGAAGGAAGGGAGTATGTATGTATGTTAAACAGGAATTGAAGCCAAATCTAAAAGATGGATAGACGGGGGTATAAACGATATGGCAGAAACCATATGGGAAGATCTGTGTACAGGAAGCATAAAGGTGGGTAAATTAATTGTGGGGGAATGTTATAAGCCGCCAAATGCCTGGGAGGAGGTGGAAATGAATCTCCATATGCAGTTGGCGAGGGCTGCTGGTATGGGGCATGTTTGGTTATGGGGGATTTTAATACTCCCTGACAGACTGGAGTAGGGGAACTGCCCACCTCAAAAGGTATAAGTTTTCTATATGAGCATTTTCTTTCACAGATGGTAGAATTTCCTAATAAACAGAATGTGTAGTTGGATCTGGTGATATCTAATAACCCTGAGCTCATTTTGGAAATGAAGGTTATGGGAAGCTTAGGGAATATATTATGATATAGTGTCTTTAATATAGGTTGTGAAAAACTAAAGTGTACTGGTGAACAAACATTAACTATGAAAGCTAATTTTATGTTGTTAAAGGAATAACTACTGCTCATAGGCTGGGGGAAATTGTTTCTAGGTAAAGATACTAAGCAGATGTGAGACCACTTTTAAAGGGTATAAAAACACTACATTTCTAAATTTGTACCTTTAGGGAACAAGTGTAAAAAAAAAAAGGGAAATGAAAAAGAAGGCTTTTAAAATTTTGAAATCAGAGGGAACAGAACAGTCTTACAGGGAGTATAAAATGTGTATAAGAGTGCAAAAAGCAATTAAACTAGCTAAAATAGAAAATGAAATACGGATTGCCGAACAAAGAAAGTCCAGCCCCAAAATGTTTTTTAAGTATATAATGGTAAAAAGATGGGCTGAAAATGTGGGACCATTCAATAATGGGGCTGAGATGGTTGTAGAGGATGCCAAAGGCTAATTGCTAACTTTTTTTAAATCGTTTTCACTATAGAGATCCTAGTCCATACAGCAGGGATTTAATATTGCAGGGAGAAATGAAGAGTATTCACATTGGCTGACTGAGGATATGGACCAGATGGTTGCACCCCCTGGATTTAAAAGAGCTTAGTTCAGTTCTATCTATAATGGAAAAAGAGTTGGGGTTCTGGTAGATAACAGATTAGCTATAGCACAATGCCAGACAGCCACGGCTAGAGCTGCAGATATTGTATAAGAGAGGAATAGATTCAAGAGAGAAAAATATTATCTCCCCTCTTTACAAGGCACTGGTAAGGCCTCATTTGGAATATGAAGTGCTGTTTTGGAATCCCTATACAAAAGGGACATATTGAAAATGGAAGCAGTTCAGAGAAGGGCAACTAAATAATAAAGGGAATGGAGGAGCTTGACATAGCGGTTGATTAACAATTTAGGGCTGTTTTATATTGGAGAAGCAATGTTTGCGTGGGATTTGATCACTTACACTATCCAATATATTAATGGGTCATACAATAAACTCTCTGGTGCTTTGTTCACTAATAGGTCCTATCAAAAGCACTCATGGACATCCTATAATGGGAAGAAATAATTTTCATCTCAGCTTAGGAAAGGTTTCTTTACAGTGAGAACGTGGAACTGTCTTCTAGTAGATGTGGTAATGGCAAGTTCATTGAATAGTTTTAAAAGTGGGCTAAATAAGCTTCTAAACTAAAAAATATTGAGAATTACTGGTATTAATACATATACCTGATTGCCAATGGAAGTCAGGAAGGAACACTCCTTGAAAACTTTAAAGGGTATCTCCACCCATAAAACAACATTTTTTCATTATATATTTTAGCATCACTTCACCACTGTCTTAAATTACTTATCTTCAAGGAGAAACACAAAATATTTCAAATGAAAAATTCAGTTGAGGAGCTAATGTGGAATAACTATCAGGCATTGCATGGATTCCATTTGAAACTTCCAAAAAGGTTTGTTCCCCAGCTCAAAATGATATTGTAGAGGTTCGTCTAGTCACAAATAAATGTCCATGCAGGAAAGTCAGCAGGTAAGTAAATATATGGTTTGAAATTAATCTAAAATGACGATCGAAGATGAATAAACCTAATTTTGAGAGTGTATGGTTAGCATTACTTCCTATACCATTCCACTATGCAGATTTTATAACACAATACAAAACTGATCATACAGCAGACTTCACAATGTCCACAAGAAAAGCGTTACATTAAAATTTGCATTTAGAATTTGGAAGTGGTTAACATTCAGTGTTCTCCCCAGAATTTTTTTCCTGCCGGTGGCATGAAAAAGTAGCGGGTGGCATTAAAAAGTAGCCGGTGGGGTAGGACGGGGAAATTTGGTGGTAAGGGTAAATGTGCACTCCTCATGCTTATTATATTGGTCAGGGATGTCTAACTTTGGTCCCACTAGATGTTTGAAAACTATCCTCCCAGCATTCCGTGGTTGTAGATGCAGGGAGTTGTAGTTCGTCAACATCTGCAGGTAACCCATGTAACATAGCAGCACAGCACATGTGACACCCTTTTGAATTATTATAAGCATGATGCAGTGCACATTTACCTTACCACCAAATTTTCCCGTCCTACCCCACCCGGCTACTTTTTAATGCCACCCGGCTACTTTTTCATGCCACCGGCAGGAAAAAAATTCTGGGGAGAACACTGAATGTTAACCACTTCCAATTCTAAATGCAAATTTTAATGTAACGCTTTTCTTGTGGACATTGTGAAGTCTGCTGTATGATCATGTTTGTATTGTGTTATAAAATCTGCATAGTGGAATGGTATAGGAAGTAATGCTAACCATACACTCTCAAAATTAGGTTTATTCATCTTCGATCGTCATTTTAGATTAATTTCAAACCATATATTTAACTTACCTGTGACTTTCCTGCATGGACAATTTATTTGTGACTAGACGAACCTCTACAATATCATTTTGAGCTGGGGAACAAACCTTTTTGGAAGTTTCAAATGGAATCCATGCAATGCCTGATAGTTATCCACATTAGCTCCTCAACTGAAATTTTTCATTTGAAATATTTTGTGTTCTCCTTGAAGATAAGTAATTTTAAGACAGTGGTGAAGCTGATGCTAAATATATATGAAAAAAATGTTGTTTTATGGGTGGAGATACCCTTTAAAGTTTTCAAGGATGTTCCTTCCTGATTCCATTGGCAATCAGGTATATGTATTAATACCAGTAATTCTCAATATTTTTTTTTTTAGAAGCTTATTTAGCCCACTTTTAAAACTATTCAATGAACTTGCCATTACCACATCTACTAGAAGACAGTTCCACCATTCTCAATGTAAGAAAACCTTTCCTAAGCTGAAGATGAAAATTATTTTCTTCCATTCTTATAGGATGTCCATGAGTCTTTTGATAGGACCTATAGTGAACAAAGCACCAGAGAGTTTATTGTATGACCCATTAATATATTTGTATAGTGAAGTGATCAAATCCACGCAAACAAGCTTCTCCATATAAAACAGCCCTAAATTGTCTAATCAACCGCATAGTCAAGCTCCTCCATTCCCTTTATTATTTTAGTTGCCTTCTCTGAACTGCTTCCATTTCAATATGTCCCTTTTGTATATGGGATTCAAAACAGCACTTCATATTCCAAATGAGGCCTTACCAGTGCCTTGTAAGAGGGAGAATAATATTTTTCTCCTTGAATCTATTCCTCTCTTATACAATATCTGCTAGCTCTAGCCGTGGCTGTCTGGCATTGTTTGCTATGCTAAATCTGTATCTACCAGAACCCAACTCTTTTCCATTATGATAGAACTGAACTAAGCTCTTTTAAAATCCAGGGGGTGCAATCCATCTGGTCCATACCTCAGTCAGCCAATGTGAATACTCTTCATTTCTCCCCTGCATATTATTACAATCCCTTTTACAATTACAATTAGCCTTTTTGGCATCCTCTACAACCATCTCAGCCCCATTATTGAATGGTCCCACATTTTCAGTCCTCATCTTTTACCATTTATATACTTAAAAAAAAATTTGGGGCTGGACTTTCTTTGTTCGGCAATCCGTATTTCATTTTCATTTTTTTTGCTAGTTTAATTGCTTTCTTGCACTCTTTTACACATTTATACTCCCTGTAAGACTGTTCGTTCCCTCTGATTTCAAAATTTTAAAAGCCTTTTCTTTTTTTCCATTTCCCTTTTTTTTTTTTTACACTTGTTCCCTAAAGGTACAAATTTAGAAATGTAGTAGTTTTATATCCCTTTAAAAGTGGTCCACATCTGTTAGTATCTTTCCTAGAAACAATTTCCCCAGCATTGAGCAGTAGTTATTCCTTTAACAACATAAAATTAGCTTTCATAGTTAAGTTTTTGTTAACCCAGTACACTTTAGTTTTTCACAACCTATATTAAATGACACTATATACATAATATATTCCCTAAGCTTCCATAACCTTCATTTCCAAAATGAGCTCAGGGTTATTAGATATCACCAGATCCAACACACTTCTGTTTATTAGGAAATTCTACATTGTGAAAGAAAATGCTCATATAGAAAACTTATACCTTTTGAGGTGCTGGCAGTTCCCCTACTCCAGTCTGTCAGGGTAGTTAAAATCCCCATAACCAAAACAGCCCCATACCAGCAGCCCTCGCCAACTGCATATGGAGATTCATTCCTCCTCCCAGGATTTGGCGGCTTATACTTCCCCAACAATTAATTTACCCACTTTATGCTTCCTGTACACAGATCTTCCCATATGGTTTCTGCATATGTTTATACCCCGTCTATTCCATCTTTTAGATGGCTTCAATTCCTGTTTAACATAATCATAATCCCCTCCTTTCTTATTAACTCTGTCAGGTCTAAATAAGGAGTATCCTCAATATTTAATGTCCAGTCGTGTGAATCATTTAGCCACGCTTATGCTATACCAATCACATCATACCTTTCCTTTAAGCTATTAGTTCTAGTTCCCAGTTTTTCCAGCCAGACTTCTTGCATTTGTAGACATACTTTTACATTATTAATTGATTACTTCCATACTTGGAGTACATGCCTCCTTATCCTCTATGCTGCCCTCCCCTGTCTCCTCCCTCCTTTGTGTGATTAGCCCCCTGATCCCTAACTTCTCTATCCCTGTGTAGTGTCAACGTACCCTCCCCCATACCTAGTTTAAAATTTCCTCCAACCCCCTAGCCATTTTCTCCCCCAAAAAAAGCTGCGCCATCATTTTTGAGGTGCGTCAGTCTTACTAAAGAGCCTGTAGCCAAGAGAAAAGTCAGCCATCTCCACAACCCTCTTAGCCATGCATGAGGTCTTACTTTTAACTTGGACCTAACGCTCGGAAATCACACTGTTCGGCATGTAAGGTCTTGGAGACAATTACCCTATCTGCCCTTTTAATAATGGAGTCCCCTACTACTACCACTCGCCTATCCTTCCTAGCCCCAGTTTTCCCTCCCTTGTAAAAATAAGGTTGTCCTACCACTGACTGTCTTCTTGATTTTGGCCCCCTTATGTTATTGAGTTTAACACTCGGGTGTATCTAGTTCTAGTGCTGTTTCAAAAGAGCTGATCATGATATCCAGCAGGCAGATCTATAATTACGCCAAGGATAGCAGTGTAGTAAGTCTTGGAGCTGTGCAGCCACCGGGGGCCACAAACAATGGCCAGAAGGACCAGATTCGGCCTGTGGGCCTTGAGTTTGACACGTGACATACTGTTGTAGGTCTGATGAGATTGCAGGAAGCTGACCTGAAATATTCAGACCATAGTTACCCGTAAAATACATATCTATATAGCGCATTCAATGTGGCTGCTGGGCTCCTATTGGCTTTATGCACCGTTTACACTCTGTACAATGTTTTTGAGTGACATGGTTTTCTAGAGCAAGGATTCTCAAATGGTGGTGCCTTACGATTTTGGCATTACTCAACTACAAAGAAACGCCAGAGGCTGCTGGGATTAGTTTTCGGGTAACACTTTTGAATAAAAAAAATTACAAAAGTGGTATCAAGTTTGTGGCCTTAGAGATCTTGGAAAAGCTAGTTAACGTGCTAAAATAATCTTGCAGGTGTAAAAAAGGGGTCTGGACTGAGCAGTTTTGGCGGGAGTTTTTACTGACCTATTGGCGCACACCTATTAAACCTACATTTAAATTCTTTTAAATCACAAGTGTTCTCTCAAGAATTTTTTTCCAGCCGGGTGGCATGAAAAAGTAGCCGGGTGGGCCACCCGGCTAAAAGGCCCTAGGGAGAACACTGACATTTTCAAACATTCTCCAGTATCTACTTTAAAATGATTAACTATGTAAAGTATCCAGACATGGCATGTATTAGTGAAGATTGATCAAAATAAAAGTGCACCTATATAGTTTTGTTTTAAAGGGTAGCAAAAGCAATCATTACATAGTTTTTAAAAAAAAAAAAATTGTTAAAAAAAAAGTTGGTTTCCTTGCCCAGAAAAGTGCATTGATACTCTTCCTCTGCCCTATTGCAATTAATAATGCCCTGGATCCTATTCATTAGAAAATCAGTTGCATTTTATTACATTAAATAAATATTAAAAATATAATGCATGTTGGTCAGAACCAGAAAGTACCATATATACTCGAGTATAAACCGACCCGAGTATAAACCGAGGTACCCAATTTGACCTAAAAATCTAATAAAAGTTGTTGACTCGAGTATAAACCGAGGGTAGAATCTTGGCATTCAAGATGTTTGGAAACTACAACTCCAGCATGTTTATTAGCTGGGAGTTGTAGTTTCCAAACATCTTGAATGCCACCCTCACTTGGCTCAAGATGTTTGGAAACTACAACTCCCAGCTAAAAAGCATGCTGGGAGTTGTAGTTTCCAAAACATCTTGAATGCCACCCTCACCCTCAAACCCAGTTAAGTTTGTACCTGTGGGCTCTCTTCATCCAGGATCTGTGGGCTCTCCTCCATCCAAGGGCTTCCTGGGACTGTGTGCTGGTAAGTTCCTCTCCATTCCGCAGCAGCGTCCTCTCCATTCGGCAGCCGCACGATCAGTCCATGTACTGGCGCGCCGGCTGACGTCACTGATGGCGCCGGGCAGTGACGTCGGCCGGCGCGCCAGTACTGGACTGATCGTGCGGCTGCCGGAATGGAGAAGACGCTGCTGCGGAATGGAGAGGACGCTGATCTTCAAAGGTGAGTGACTCGAGTATAAACCGAGTCTGAGTTTTCAGGCTGATTTTTCAGCCTGAAAAACTCGGTTTATACTCTAGTATATACGGTAGCTTGTTGATACCACAATTAATGAAGTTAATTTAATTATACTGTGTTTTGCCATAACATTGAAAAAAAGATGGTATGGCACTAGTTAACCATTACAGATTAGTATCTCATGTACATATTTATAGACTTTTTAGAAATATCCAAGCATTATTTTATTTCATATAATTAACTAATATCACACTGGGTTTACAAGTTATTTTTACAACTTTTTCATTTTTGCAATTAGGAAAAGCCCAGAATTCCTTGTAAAAACACTAAAGGGAATTGAGAAATGACTCGGTTTCCTGTTTCCAAGCATCCCAATAGCAGAATGAGGTGTTAATCTTTTTTTGGCTTTGAGATAAAGGTAAGAATACAAGGAAAGATTTGAACTTGACTCCAAAGAGAAGGTTTTAAAAAGGAGCCTTGAGTCCTTATTTCCCGACATCTTGGAACAGCAGAACATTAGAACTTATGTCATAATATATTATATAAAAGCAAGGTCATAACATTAGCCAGTTTAGATACAGGAACTCTTGGTCTCTACATTTAAGTAGTGAATCAAGGATAACTTAACAAAATGTTTGAAATTCCTTGCAAACATCCATTCTATTCCAACTAAAAAAAAAGCACTAAAAATAAGTCTTTCCTCTCCTGGCTTACCAGTTCTTGCAAATAAGCAAGTCTTTTTACTCTATAATTTATTTACTTTATTCTTATTGGCTTCTACCATTTAGGTTTATAATTCTAAAAAAGCTCCTGGGCAAAAAAAAAGTGTGCTGGTCTCCCCTGCAAAACCCTTGACCATATTACGTATCTTTACTGTGGAAACTTTTAGGGGTTGGGGCCATGAAGACCAAAACCTGTTGATTTAAAAATGTTTAGAAATTTATTTTAGTTAAAAATGTCCCAGAGAGTAGCAGTGTCATTGACTTCTATATTAGTCACTCAGCTATGTAAAATAAGTAGAGTAATGCAAAGGTAATAAAGAGAAAACAACAAAATATAAGGCAACATTCCACTGTTCACATAGGGGCATATTTATAAAAGAGCGGTAACTTTTCGCTGCCGTTTCTCTCACCGTTTTCACCAAAATCACCATTAACGCGATTTATAAAATGGTGAAAACTGGCCACGGAAAGTTAACGCTTCATTAACCTTTTACGAATCAGTTACCGCTCGCTTCTATTTATAAAGCGGCGGTAACTGATGCGCCACGTTAATCACCTTGAAGGTGGCGAAAATGTCAGAGTTCCCCGGGGGGGGTCGGGGCAGAGGTGTGTGCTAGGGGTACCTCCGGTGTCGATGGCCTCAACAAGGCAGATTCTAAAAGCGTCTTGATCCAACGTGATGTCTTCGGGCTAGCGACACCAACACCACTGAAGTTGCCAATGCCAGACAGGCTCACTGCGGCTGCCAGTGAGCCCGCTGGAACCGCCGGCCTCAGTGGAGCTGGGGGTGGGGGCTGACTGCACAACCCCTTCCCAGCAGCCCCTCCCAGTCCACTGCTCCGTATCGCTGCAAATGGATTTCAACTCCCTTCGCGGCGATATTGTACTTTGGGCATTGCATGATAAATATGTCAAAAGCGGTATTTTAAAGCGATAATTTTAGGGCGTTATTTTCGGCCCCTTATAAATATGCTTTCTATTAAATGTAAGTACGCAAGGGATCCCGTGCACAAGCTTTTTGAAAACTATTAAGGCAAAATGCACTAACCTTTCTCACCCAGCATGTTGACTAAGAAATGTCAGTGACCATGAATTTCTCCTGCTCCTTCTCAGCTGTTCTGTCTGAAAAGACCACAGGAGGTGCCAGCAGCAGGAAGAGGGAAGGTTGGCTGGAAGGCACCTCCAGGAATGTTGGTAAACCAATACTCAATTTAAAAGCAAAATATAAATTTTTATAATCACATTAAACTAAAGAGTTACACAAGGGTCATGATTATATAACACTTTTTTAACTCTCTGCTTTAAAATTGTTCTTTTAATGAACAATGTAGTGAATTAAAATGGATTCTACAATAAAGGCCTTATTCATGCAGTCTCCTTTGAACAGTTGATATTGTGGTGCGTCTGCTACGTAAACATTTATGTGTACTCTAATCTGATGAGTGTTAACCAACTGTTTTTGAGAATGGTAACTCTGATGTAGCTCTTACCCACCGCAGCAGAAGTAAATTTTGGTCTTACCAGGGTGGTTGTTATGAGAGACAGTTTCAGCTTAGCATAGAGTTTTTGCGATTGCACTTAATACATTTATTGAAATTTTCTGGATTGACTGGCCTTCATACCTGAAAGTAATGATGGACTGTCGATACCATTTACTAACTCAAGAGGCTCATAATATTGAGTTAATCTCAACAAAGCAAAAAAGCCATACTGCAACACTCTATGTAAATTAGAAAATATAAAAATCCTTTATTACAAATTTAGGGATATCAAATGAACGACCGTTTTAGACGATAAAGCACCTACATACGGGCCAATTATTGGCCAAAACGTGCTTTCATACACATTGTACGTCGCAGGCCTAGACCCACGATCGCAAGTGTGTACGAGCCTTTAGTCATATATATAACAATAGCCTCATATAATAAATGTAGCTAGCATAATGTCACCTGTCCAGGTCTAGGTAAACCGTCTGTGGGGGTCCAACATGTGCTAGAGGGTCATACTGGTAGTCCAAGTAAGGCTATGTTGTAGAAAGGGAGCAGTCTAAAAGGCAGCTGGCAGCAATATTGAGTTGTGCATGATTCCACCCATTTTGAATAAAGCATTAGTTCCAGCTATAGAAAAGCAGCCTCAACGCATGATGCTGCCTTCCCCGCGCTTCCCATTGGGTATGGTGGATTATGCGCTTCTTTATTTTTGCACAAAACATACATTTTGGAATTATGTCCAACTTTGTCAGAGACCATAAGACATCCTTCCACAAGGTTGTGGAAGACAGTACACATGGAAGTTAAGCCGGTCTTAGAGGTTTACATTCTGAATAAATGCTTTCATCTTGCAACCCTAATCGAAAAACCCAGACATACAAAGAATAAAAAACATGCAGAAACAACACTTGCCAAAAACCCTGCAGCTCATTTAATGCTACAGTAGGCTTCTTTTTGGTCTCCCTGACCAGTTTTCTCTTTGCCTTTATCATGATCTTGGTATAGTCACCGGTGAGCTATATTTTCTCCACTTGTTGAGGACTCCCTTCTTTGTACTCCATGGTATGTTTAATGCTTTGGGTACTTTGTGTCCCTGTGCCGATATATACCTTTCAATGATGAAATACATTTCATGTTTTTAAAATTCTTTGTGGACCATGGCTAAAAAGCGTGCCACAGGGTTTTTGTAGAATTCTATTTTTTTACCAAACAGTTCCTGATTTGTTTTTGACTTTTCTGTATAGATTTGCAGAAAAGTCAAAAACAAAAATTTTTTTTTGTCCTTTTCCATTCTCTCTAGTACAAACAGAAGCCAGTCTCCTCTTCCCATTCTCCCTAGTACAAACAGAAGCCAGTCTCCTCTTCCCATTCTCCCTAGTACAAACAGAAGCTTATTGTCACAGCTAGGCTTGTGCACGTGGGAAATCTGGATATGCAAACAGTCCTGGCTGGTTCCAGACATCCCCACACCCGGAACTGGATGGATTTTGGCGATGTTCTCTAAAAATAATTGCAACAGAAACCATAGTAAGACCCCGGCGAGAGAAAAGCTGGAGATTGTAAGGCCACAAGAGACCCAACGCATTATCAAGAGCTGTGCCCACAGACTAGATTGTCTGTGGGACAAAAGGGGCATGAGCCTGGATACTCTCATCTCAGCAAACGGAGGGTGATATAAGAGCGTTGCATGCACTAACAGCTGTATTATATTGTACTCATGGTGGGCGCATACCCTGTATCTATTCTTCCAAAACCCAAGACTACTACGGAGTTTATTTGTTAGTGGACCCATGGAGGCCATTTGGAACTGTGTCCTTATCTTATTATGACTTCTAGTGGCATTACTTTGGTCCTAACTGGTAGATGCTATTTATTAATCAGCATTTCTTTTACTGCTCTTTAAGTATTATTTTATGTATAGTTTTATTTTTTAGTGAATTATGTATATGGATGGCCAGCTGTGATTTATCTACTCATTGCCTGTATTCTCACTCAGAGGTAGGATTTTTATGGAATAAGTTTCGATTTTATAAATTTAAAATATCTTACTGTTTATTCTGATATATATTTATTGTGGGCTTATATACAGGTTGCAATTCTGTTTTGTTAAAATATAGATGTCTTTATTCAAGTTTAACCACTATGTTACGCTTACGTTATCTGAACCTTTTGGTTTCCATTTTTGAATAAACCTAATGTGATTTACCAACTACAGACACATTTTATTTGGACACTGTGAGATGCAGAAACATAAAACAACTTAAAGGGCATGTTCACCCCCAAAACTAAAATTTAACCCACTACTGGCCCCACTCTGTACTGTATAAAAAATCCTTACCTTACATCCCAACTCCAAATAGTTCTCCTGTAATGTCCCCCAAAGTTAAAACTGACCACCAGGAGCCTGGCCACCAGTGAAATTGTTTCCGCCTCTGAGCTGTCCTCTCAGAGGTTTTTGGCTTGCTCAGAGCAGCCCTTTACTCCCTCCCCCCCTAGTGTAAAACCCCTTTTCCACATATTAGGGATAGTTGCCCCAACCGCAATAAAATATTTATAATAAACTCCCCCGATCTTTACTTACCTTCCCTCTCTCCTCCAGCGTTCTGAACTGCCGGCAGCCACTTCTGTGATTGGCTGCCTCTCAGTTCTGTGCAAGCAGAAGGCCGGGCATTGTGAAGGAGGAGAGAGGGTAGGTAAGTAACGAATGGGGGGCTTTCTGACAAATATAATATAGCGGTTGGGGATGGGGGAACTAGCCCTACAACATACACAAGGGGTGGACATGCCTTTTAAAGGCCCATAAACAGAGTTTTTACAACTTTTGAAATTAGGAGCCAGTCAGACAAATCTAGGCAGACCATCTACTACTTTTTCTAGGTTGCCGCTTTCATTGGCATCACTGCTCACCAAAAGCATTTCCAATCGAAGCACATGTTGTAAGATTATCAATGTGATTTTAGTGATGGGGGTGGGGTTCTGACAGTGTATGTCTAATTGCAATGCCTGTTAAAGCACCTTTTGTATTTGCCTGGTGAGCACAACATTTTAAAATAAAGAACAAAGGCCAGAGAAAAGCCTTCAAATTTTGTTCTAATTTTTTTTTTGGTATAACTTTATAATACAATAGTATTCAAATTCTATGACTAAATACAATCTTAAAGGGAATGTCCACCCTTTGAAAAATATAAGTATTGCTCCCTCAGCTCCAAATGCTATAATCTTATTCGCAGAAACTCCCCCCATAGTTACTTACCTTCCCTCTATCCTCCGCCGCATGTCCCGGCCCTCTGCTTGCATGGAAATGCAAGCAGGGGACAGGACCGGCAGCCGCGTCTGTGATTGGCTGACAGGTACCCAATCATGGATGCAGCTGCCGGCAGTTCAGAACGGCGGAGGAAAGAGGGAAGGTAAGTAACTATCGGGGGAGTTTCTGGCAATAAGATTAATGCATAATAATAATAATGTGTTTGGGGCTCGGGGAGCAATACCTATAACTTATGTAAAGGGTTAAATGCTAGGTGGGGGGAGAAAAACGGGTGGGAGAGGGCTGCTCTAAGCATGCCACATACCTCTCAGAGGAAGCCTTAGAGTCGGAAACAATTTCCCCCTCTGCTAGGCTCCTGGTGGTCAGTTTTTGGGACTTTGGAGGGACTTTACAGGAGAACAATTTGGAGCTGGGATGTAAGGTAAGGATTTTATTACACTACAGAGTGGGGCCAGTAGTGGGTGAAATTATAGTTTTGGGGGTGGACATGCCCTTTAAATGTATAAAATACCAACTCCTTTCCAACAATACTCCTAACCTCCTTCATGGAACTCATCACACAACTTAAGCTATGCAACTCCTGGTGACTGCTTCATCCATCCAAAAAGCAATTTACCTACCACTCAAGTATAGACTTTATCTTAACATCTAAACACCCTCTTTCCTCTCATCAAAAAATCAAATATAGGCAACATAATTATCTCCGATCACACCCCTACAACGACCATGCTACAATTCCCACAGGAATATAATTGGTGTTTCCCACAATATTTAAATATGTCAGAAGACTTTAAAACATACTTGGAAACTCAATGGTCTAACTGTACTGATGATAAACAATAAGATGGACGCAAGAGAGCCACAGCTAGCTAAATGCTAGAAATGCTTTTTATTTAGGAGTGAAGCACAACATGTTTGAATCCTTAAGGTTTTTTATCAGGTGCAAGATAACGGGAGAAGACTAGTCATTCTAGCAGTTTAGAGGCTATCGGTAAGAGAGAGACCGGGCGGTAATTGACTAAACAAGAAGGGTCCTGCGAGGGCTTTTTTTAGTATGGGCTTAATATGGGCATGCTTAAAGATGGAAGGGAAAATTCCAGATGTAAGGGAGGAATTGAATATGTAGACAAGTATAGGGGTAAGCACATGATTACAGTGCTTCAGTAATACAGAGGGCATGGGATCAAGAGGACAGGTCGTGAGCGGACATGATAGAATCAGGTGAGAGACTTCTGAATGGGTCACAGGAGCAAAAGGTCCAAGAAGAGCCGAGGGAGGAGAGGGCAACATAATCTGAGTGTCATCCCTAGGAACAGATATCTGTGGATGGACTCCACTTTATGCTGAAAGTAATGCGCAAAGTCCTGGGGAGAGTGCGGGGAAAGGAGAGGGTCAGCGGGAGAGGGGCGCAGAAGGGAGTTGATGGAGAACAGGCGACGTGGGTTCGATTTGTTGTTATTTATAATTTCCGGTAATGGTTTTGCCAGCAGGAGCCCAGAGCAGAGACATTGCAGCATGAACTTGTAATGGAGAAAGTCAGCCTTTGTACGGGACTTTCTCCAGGCACATTCAGCAGTACGCGTACATGTGCGTATAAAACGGGAAGTGGGGTTGAGCCACGGACGAGAATTAGAGGTTCCTCGACTGCAGGAATGCAAGGGGGCAAAAGAGTCCATCGTGTTAGTCAGGATAGAATTATAGGAATTAGCAAGCGAGTCAGGGTCATCAACTGTCAAAAGGGAGGAGAGACTAGAGGACAGGGATGAGGTGAGTGTCGGGAGATCTATGGATCTAGTATTACGGACAGATGACCAGATGGAGGGACAGGAGGAAGAAGAGGGTGTTGAGCCTGAAAAGTAATAAGATGATGATCAGAAAGCGGGAAGGGGTTAGATTGAAAAGATGAGACAGAGAGGTTTTTAGTGAACACTAGGTCCAGAAAGTGGCTATCCTTGCGAGTACTAGCATTAGTCCATTGCTGAAGATCGAACGAAGTGAGAGGGCCAGGATAGAGAAGAGTCATCAATGTGACAGTTGAAGTCCCCCAGAATAAGAACAGGACAGACAGCAAAGAGGAAGAAAGTAAGCCAAGTTCCATAGTCGGAGAGGAATGCAGACGGAGACATTTTAAACGGCGGTCTGTACAACACAGCTACTCGTAGGGACAAGGAGTTGGGAGAGCTGAATTGAATGAGCCTCAAAAGATGTGAATGAGAGGTCAGGTGGGGAGGTAATGTTAGTAAATCGACAGGAGGAGGAAAGTAAAAGGCCAACACCCCCACCACGACCGGAGGAGCAGGGCAAATGGGAAAAGTGCTTGCTAACCTACTCAAGATGATCGAATTTCCAAATCTGCTATACATATTACAAACACTACCAGTCCTCCTTTCAGAAAAAGAAAAAACTGAATTCTATCTTCTGCAAAGATATATGGAATGACATATATGGAATGACATCTTGAATTAAATTTTCCTCTCTAACGACGTCAAGTGCCCATGGAGGCATCAACTTCCCTGATATTACCTGGTACAATATGACATCCCATCTTAGAATTATTAAAGATTGGGTGACAAAACACTTGTACCCACATACTTCCTAAATTTGAACAACAAATTTGAACTGCTCGACTGCTATACTACATATGCAAGTTCAAATATCCAGACAGAAATTCTGTTGGCAAACCGGTTCAAAGACCAGGAAACAATTAATTTAAATCCTCTCTCATTATTAATTTGGCTCCCTCTCATTACAAATCAACACTTTCAACAAGGCTCCTCTCATCCTATATTCTACAGATGGCATGAAAATGGACTTAAAACTATCAAGGACTTCATGGAACCCCTGACACAACGGACCTACACCATAGAATAAATCCAGACTAAATTCCCAAGACTCACGTTCCACCACTTTTTCTTTTAACATGCCAGTACTTGTGCTTCAAAAATCTTTCACTCCCTAAAAAACCGGACCAAGTAAATCCACTTGATATCCTTCTTTCCTCCTCCAATCAAGCTCTAAATAAACTCTCTCTATATTACAAACTTCTTAAAGATCCAACTCCTCAGGTACACTCTCCACAAGCTTTAACCAAATGGCAACACCACATACCAGAAGCCATGGCAGAAAATCTAGTGGAAGTGCTCAAAACTCATTCAAAACTCTTATACTCAGACTCCTTTAATGAAATGTTAAAAATATGTTAGAAGGGATATATATAGCCACACAGATCAATAATTCAAAGAAGCACCAACTCTCACTGTCTAAAATGCAACCACCCTCAAGCTGATCTATTTCATTGCCTGCAGCAATGTCCACTTATACAGCCTTTCTGGAATTCAGTATTAACATATTCAACAACAGACATGCTCAACTATGTTCCTTTCACCTCAATGTGGGTGATCTCTGGCGAGCCCATGCCACAAAATTGTAAAATCCCTGCCAGAGCAAGAAAAGTCATGGTATACAGTAAGAAAAGCCATTCTTCAACAACGGATACACCCAACACCTCCTTCATTATTATTATTCCAATCTAAAATTAGCTTATCTCTTCAAAATGGACTGGGTAAAAACTACATTAGCTAAAGAAAAACAAACTCATCAGTTCTTCTCTATACGGGACTCCTTTATTTCTATCCTCCCACAAAACATCAATCAGAAAATCCAGAACTGTTGTCCACAGTAAAGATAAAGCCCCGATACCGTTGGATCCGTGTATCCGGTATTGTGTGTACCTTTGTTTCCCGAACAAGCGCTTGGCCGCCGGATAATCGGGTTGGCATGATAAAGACCGAAAATTTCCATCGACCATGCTATACTCCCTACAGAGGAGTCTAGTGCAGCCAATGGAAACACAGTCCCGAGCGTTCTCCCTTCATAGGGAGAATGCTCAGGACTTTGTGTATGCAGATCTTTGAAAGATGACAGACAGGATCTTTTTTTAAAGATCAGTGAACACAGAACCGAATGTTCTCCCCATGCATTGCATAGGTGTGTACCTAGCTTAAAGGTTTTTGAAAGATGGCAGACAGGAGTCTTTTTTTTAAAGATCAGTGAACACAGAACCGAGTGTTCTCCCTATGCATAGCATAGGGAGAACACTTGGGACTGTGTGTTTCCCATAACCGTGGCCAGCTGCCCTATAGAGAAACTACCGTAGCCGAGGGAAAATTTAGGACTTTCCCGAACAGCGGGCACGCACTAGTTCGTGAAAGATGCTACACACACTGCTGATGCAATTGGTTGTTGTCCTGATCATTAATAAACACTATTAAAGAAAAAGAGAGTATAAAATACTAATAATGTAGGGGTGGCACAAAAGTTCAGCAGGTGTGCCACAAAAGAAATATGCATTTTCAAGCGTCACACCGTCTGAAAAAGTAAAAAAAAACACTTGAAATTACCTCAGCTGTCTCACTGATATGTTTTTGTCATTTCCTTGATAACTGTATTCTTGATAACACACAGTATTTGTTATCTTTAGAAAAAAAAATTGAAGGAGATCTGAAAGACAAAGGTAAAAGAGAAAAAAATTCTTAACTATGGATACTCAAAAGAAATATTCTGAAATATATTTTTATTTATATAAGCTTTATAAGAAATACACTTATATCTGAATATATTTTTACTTTCAGAATCCAACAAATCAACAAGCATCAAATTGAATTAAAACAGACATGAGGTGAAGTGAACAGACCATGCATGGTTTACCGCTTTCCTGTGTTCCCTACTCTGGCTCTCCTCCATGGAACCTCCCTCTAGTGACTTCGATTGACTCTGGGCAGATAAAGCCTTGTACACACATGCGATCCCGGGTCCCGACCCGCGACGCACGATGTGTCTGAACGTTTGTTTCGGCCATTAACCAGCCCGTGTATGGATCCTTCATCTGCCGAAGCGGACGCTTGTTCGGAGATGCTCCCGGCTGGTCGGGGGAACAATCCCTGACCCAACGGCTGTTTCAGCCAATAAAGTGCTCATACACAGGCCGATTATCAGCCAAAATTGCACGCTCAAACACATCGTGCATCGGGTCCTGCGATCGCATGTGTGTACGAACCTCAAGTGTATGACACGTAGTTACAGTTGTTTCAGTCTTCCTACTTTAGGGTTACTGTGGATGGTGGGCGGGCTGACATTTGTATATTATTTTATTGTAGAAGGACACTTTAAAAAATTTAAAAACACAAAACATCTTAAGAGCATGTCCACCCCCAAAGCTATAATTCCCCCCACTACTGGCCCCACTGTGTAGTGCATAAAAATCCTTACCTTACATCCCATCTCCAAATGGTTCTCCTGTAGTCTTCCCCCCCATAGTCCCAAAAAATGCCCAGAAGGAGAAAAGCAGAGTCCTATCTCCCCTCCGGGAGAAGTTGTGCATGCGCAGTTCAGCCCTTCTCCCCCTCCCTCTCCCTCACCCTACCTTAAAACCCCTTTGCCATATAATAGTGTTCCTTCCCCCAGCCCCAACCGCTATAAAAGAATTTCAAGAAAGTCCCCCGATCTCTACTTACCATACCTCTCTCCCCCAGCATTCTGAGCCGACGGCTGCCGCTCCCGCCCCCTGCTTGCAGTCCCATGCAAGCAGAGGGCCGGGACACTGCGGCGGGGGAGAGAGGTTAGGTAAGTAATGATCAGGGGACTTTCTTGAAATTATTTTATTGCGGTTGGGGCTGGGGGAAGGAATACTATTATACCCCAAAAGCTTTCTACAGGGGTGGACATGCACTTTAACTTGTCTTTTCTGTGATATACCCCATTGTTTTTGATGCTAAATCAAAAGGGTGTGTGAATATATTTCTAATTAGTGAGTGCTGTCCCCACACCACTGATGGTATGAATGAACTTCAGCGTTAGCTGAAGGTGTGTAGATTCCAAGAATACATAGTTTGTGGGGAGTATTTGAGTTAGGGGGACTACTTCATACTGGGGCGCCCCATTAGGGTATCCAACAGCATGGATTTATATTGACTTTTAGAGATGTAGATATTGTATGTATATTTGTAGGGAACAGGTGCAATAAAGGTTCTATGATAAAAAAAAAAAAAAATTAAAAATTCATATACAAGGCTTTGTGCTTTCCATATAGGACTCGGTTAGGATGCCTTTGTCCTAATTCATATATTTTATAGTTGGTTATTAGACCGGTTAGCACCAGACTAAAGTGTGTAGCCATGCCTGAATTAGTGGTGCACACAGAGATTTTACTTTATTTGTCCAGGGAAATATAGTTTGTGGGGGTATTTTTGATTTACAGGGGTGTTTAGGGTTAAAAAAACTGCAGACTGTTCAAATACAGAGATGGTCAATTTGATTTTACTTTTACTGTCATTTGACATTGGTCCCCCTTTGGGTTAGTTGGTAGCCATGTCTCTGACCCATGAATGTGGCATACCCCTTTATTCAGGAGGGCTTAGGCTTTCATATTTGAGATGCTTTATAACTTTCCTCTAGTTTTACCCAAAAATCCAGTTAAATATCCAGAAAAGTTACAAAATTCTGTTATCCAATTAAAGTACATTTCATGCCGGAAAAAAAAAAAAAAGTAAAAAATTCCTGATTTACTGGGGGGAGGGGGGGTTCCTACTGTAAAATTAGTCTAAACCTATCGAGGGCAGAATCCTAAAAATTCTGCTGGCCCCTCAAGTGCGCTGTAAGTAGCTTTCTAAATCATTTTTTTAACAAAGTGACACAGCGGTTGGGGTTAAGTTGGCCCACAGTAACTGGTACATACAAGTTGGCCCACAGTAACTGGTACATACAAGTTGGCCCATAGTTTGATCTTACTGTGCCAGAACTCAGGTGATGACAGGCAGGCGCAAGATCAGGAGACAGGTGAGACACAGAGCTATTTTCAGGCGTCTCATGGCAGAGGCAACCCGAAGTAGATTTTTTCGGTCGTCGGGAAGTATGACGACCTGGCAATCAGGATTTGTCCAGCCCTGATGTAAGTAATAGATTCTGTAAGTTGCCAGTACAACTTACAGCCCATGTAGTCTTTAAAGAGCCACACCCCTTGACCTCAGTATTCACGCTCTCTATGCACAGAGAGTTTTCTATACAGATGGACGTCCCTGATAAGACTTTGAAATCTGCTTCTTTACCTGCAGTTAATTCTCCAGCCAAAATGTCTGGATTAATGACTGTCTGGAACAATACAAAATAGTCAGCAGGTTAATTTCATAAATCACCCAGCAGCTACAGCAAAGTGAGACACAACTTTTTGTATCTTTGTGAATGTGCACCGTCAATTAGGGCAATGTTGTCTGGAGACTTAATTTCCCCTTTAATATCATATTATAATATGAATGGGTGCATTATTTCTTACAATATATAAGATTTATATATTAATTATAAGCTTTAAAAACAGTTATGTCTTCGATAGCATTGTAATGCTGTTGTATTATAAACGTATTTATATATTTGGTCTCAGTGCTGTGTATATGCAAGTTAGGGTAGTTTTACCTTAGCTTATGTATAGATAAACTCTTGCTACTTTTCTATTGGAGATTATTTTAATTATTCAGATTATTTTATGTACACAGGACTGTTTATAGGCCTCTGTATACTATAAAGCAAGCAAAACGGTAGCACTGACTGATGTAATCCAGTTGTTCAGTAGGTTACACTTCTGTTTAACCTACTGAAGAAACTGAAGGGGAAAACCATCTACTTTTGCAAATTAAGATGGCAAAGGGAGCTTTTTACTGGACCTGAAATGCTAGATAAAGGCAGGATTTTGGGGAGAACTCTTCAGAGAAGACGCTAGAGAGCTGGAGTTCATTGAATTAGAGCAGTTTTTACAACAATGGCATCATTCAATGCTCCTCTGATGCATTTAAACAAGCAAAGTTTTGTTACATGGCAATGTTTGTCAAAAAGCAAAAGGGGAAGAATTCAGCCTAAAAGATGTTTCAGACTGCAGCCGAGAAACTGTTAGACTGGATTTAGGCAACAAGGTTTTATAGACGGTGGTACGGATAAAATACTGGAGAGGTCATAGTTGCAAAATTAATAAATACAAATAAAGAAGCAATGTTTATGCACAACACAAATGTCTTTAATCATAAACTGTACTAAAATTAGAAAGATTTTCAGATGTTCATTTTTAAAAGTACAAAGAAATCTAAATTAAATAATGCAGAAAAACAAAATGAATACCAAAGGAAATATAACTAATTATACCAAAGCAAGGAAGTTAGTTCACATTCTCAGATTTCCAAGAGGTTCTAACATATTTTACCAAACAAGCAAACAAAAAATAGGAAAAAATAAGGCTTGTTTAGATTTAGATTTATACAAGTATTTAATATAAGAATACTAGAAGTTCAATTAAAAACACAAGGCACAAGTGCCTTTATAAAGGTCATGGAATTCAAAAGTGGTTCCTTTTTTTACATAAGCATATAAAAGACTTACGGGGAGATTCAATAAAAGTTCTTATTTTAATAAATGGTGCTAATTTTGCCGCAACCAATCAGATCTTATTTAACATTTGAAAGCCAACATTTGATTGGTTGGGGCAAAATTAACATCCTTTTTCAACGATAAGAACATTTATTGAATCTCCCGGTTATTTTCCATAATTTCATTGGATAAGTCCCCTAACCAATGTAACCATCTTCAGCCTCAAAGTTGTGCAGTGACAATGCTTTTTGCATGCACTTTTGTAGGACGTGGAATGCAGCCCACGGACAGAATTTAAAAAATAATTTTAAGCATGCAAGCTGCACAGGGGCAATGTATTTTATAGACATGTGAGTAAACCAGACTGTTTTATGTAAGCCACCTTGATGAAATCCTCCTCTCTGAACTTTTTCACCATTGGAAGAGGTTAAACAAATAGATGGCTATACAAAACATACACCTACTTGCCAACATTTACTTTTATGAAAATAGTAGCAGCACAGGGAAGAGTTCTTTGCCTTAGGCTTTCATATATTATCTAACAAAACTATAGTCAGAATAACCGAGTGATCCGGCAGTTGTCCCAACCACAAGAAAACCTGCCTAAACATGCTAACATTAAAAGGATTGCCCCTAGCATTTTCAAGTTGAGAATTTTTTTATGCGTTTACATTTTTTTCTTTCTTTCTTAAGTAAAAGGCTGCATGTAATTTTGTAGTATTTGGTTAAAAGTGTGGTGTGTCTACAAAGACAGACACAAATTAATATGTGCAGAATGTGGGTCAGAAACCATATCTGTGTTGTCTGCATTCACCTGATATTGTATTTGTCAGACCATAATTATTACTAACCCAAAGAAAGCAGCAGTCCAAAGTATCTCTTTTTGAAGTTTAGGACTGTGTAATCATTTTTTGATATGTTGATGCTAAAAAAGTACTCAGATCAATGTAAATGTAAACTATATCAATGACAAAGCCAAGCTTTTAAAATGTGTTTTTTCCCTGTATTATTAATTGCTTTCTGCATAATCAGGTTTCATATTCATAATCAATTTTTAACCCAATCCATTATAAGATCATCCCTATCTGTGTGTGATGGTGCATTATAATAATGCTTTTACTGCATTTCTTCTTTTTTTTTTTATAGCTAATACAACCATAATGCCTTGCTTAAGGAGGTGTTAATAATAACTGCACAAACCTGTAGAACTTTTTCAGTTCTTAAATATAAAAAACTACAAACAGAATGCATATCTATCCAAAACATGAATGCTTCCTATGAAATATATTCTTTGTTTGAAAACAATATATATATTTTGGAGAGCTAAAAAATGTTTGTATTATTTTAGCCACTAAAGCAAGGGTAACTGTGGTCTCCAAACAAGTATCGAAAAGAAACTGTATCTACAAGAGCTCTCTTATACCTTTCAAACAAGAATGAGGTCTCTAGCATCTCTGGTTCCTACGTTATAGGCTTCTAAATTTACAGTCAGGATAAACAAGAAAATGTGCAACAGTCACATGATGAGCAGTGTCAGAAGCCCCACCCCCAAATAAAGATCTTTTCTGAAGCAATTTAAAGAGTTACAGCAGAAGGATACAACTGGGCATGCTCAGTGCATTTCAGTGCCTGTGGCAGAGTGGTCAGAGCAGTGGTTCTGGTGATGTCACAGCTCACAGTCCTAGCATGAAAGAGCGCCCTTAAGCATGATACTGGAGTTGTTTTAAAGGTAGGAACTATTAGTTTATTTGATATTTGCATTAATGCACTGTTTTAATACACATTGAGCCAACAATGCTAACTTGTGGATGAGGCTAACAAGTACACTACAACATACTCTTGAGAAGTTGAGCTAATGGTTTCCATTCCACAAATATTTCTGTTGTGTCCTCAGGGTTTTGCATATCTATTAACAATCAGAAGTACATTTATTAAGGCAAGCATCATAAATGAGGGTGTAGAGAGTTGGAAGGATAACACAAAACTGTTCTTATAACCCCCACTTATTGTACAGCAATGTCTTAGTTTTGGTAGCAGGGGTCCTATTGATTTTGTCTAGCTGGTTTTTCTATTAATGCTCAGAAAATTTTATATGATATTTGTTATACCATCATAATATAAATGGTTTAGCAAACAGATGGATTCTTTCCATTATTCCTGACAAGCAGAATGTCTACACTATAACACAATTGGATGGTACCTGGTTTTTGAGGGCGTTTATTTGACTTTCAAAAGGATAAAAAGACATCTGGCTACACTTTAACTTGACATGGCATTTTTCCTTTAAATGGAACAGCAATGTTTACTGCGGTATACAGAGAAAACAAATGCTCACTTTAAAGGATGTTTTTCCAACACCAAGAATGCTACATACAGGGTTATTCAATAAAAGTTCTTATCGTTAAAAATGGTACTAATTTTGCCCCAACCAATCAGATGTTAGCTTTCAAATGTTAAATAAGATCCGATTGGTTGGGGCAAAATTAGCACCATTTTAATTTCTGTTAATTTCTTAAATTGACATAAAAACCTTAAAATGAGTTCTAGATAAGATGCATTTTAAAGCTAGAAATATGTAAGTGGGTGGCAGCCCAATGTCTAGGACTTTATCATAATGGATATTTAAAGGGCAAGTACACTAAAAAAAAAAAACCCACCTTTGTTACCCCCCCACCCCCAAACCATACTTTTGTAATATTCACAGTTTCCAAAGATGCTCCTGAATGTTCTTACCTGACCTGGTCCCTCGCTGTCTAGGTGATGCCACTTGCTCCTGTTTCGAGCAAAAACAAGAGTGGGGGACTTCTGCTCTGACAGCTGCTTTACATCCTGGTTGCGTCTGTCAGGCGTGATGCCATGTCATACCTTAACTGACAGCCGCAACAAGGAAGTGGAGCAGATGTTCAGCAGCAACGGCAGAGTAGGAGCGGCGAGGGACCGGGTCAAGTAAGGAAGTTCAGGAGTGTCTTTTGAAACTGTGAATATTACAAAAGTGGGGTTTGGGGGGGGGATGTGGAAATGCCCTTTAATACATTATAGAAGGACCACCAGCTATAATTCACAGCTGCTAAATTCATTATATGTACATCTAAGGGCTTAAGTCCCACAATCATGCACAGCGGCGCATGCAGGAATTTTGCAATGCGCTGCTCTCTTGTCAATAAACTGATCAGCATCCCGTTTAGGAAGAAGGGTGGTACAGGCAATACGTCTGTGCAATTTGTTGCACAACCTATTAAACAAGATGCCATGTCTGTTTACATTTTCTACCAAAATTAAACAAAAAAATGCTAAAAACTTTCAGCCAAGGCATGTATCTGGATACTTACAGATAATTGATAGACCTTTATAGCATTTACTGGTAACAGCAATCAAAAGACTTATAATGATATATTAAATAATAGAGAACAGCTGTATGGACTAAGAGTTAGTTCTCATTATATATCATTCAGCCCAGGGTGCAGTCAAATGTTAAATAAACATTTGAAGGAACCTTCTTAGGATAGACTAGCTTTTGAGATACACGTGGATACCGACAGCTGAACCGGAGCACAAGTACGGTAAGCTATTTGGTGTAATCACTAAACAATCTTTTAAAACACAGATTCTTACAAAATCCTTCAAAATACCTTGTGAAACTATGGTAAGTAACATTATCTATAGATCATTTACAGCTAGGTACCACTTGCACATACGCAGCACATGCAGGATTTTTGCAATGCTGTAGGTTATTTGCTATGTGTGCTGTGCTACAACACATCTGTATTATTCTAATGCATGCATTGGATTGCAATATGGGATCTGGGTTTTTGACATGCAAATAGGAAACGTGAGCTGAATCACGTAAGAGGGACCAAGCTCATAGGCTACTACTGCACTACAGGGGAAAAAAAAACACAAGACACTGGATTACCTTTACATTTTTTCACACTCTGCAGTTTGTAGCATCTACAAATCACAATAATTAGGTGTTATTGTAGGAATGGTTATTTGTATTGTATCTGCCTTAAAAAGCTTAACTCTCTCTTAAGTCCAGATCTTTAAAATATGACAGAGAGAATCTTTAGCATTGTCTGACATTTTTTAAAGATACTCCTACACACAGTCCCAAGCTTTCTCCTGATGTAAAGCATAGGGAGAACGTTCGGGACTGCACATTTCTTTCAGTCACAGCTGACTCCCTATAGTACAGGGAGATGACCACGGCCGTTCCAAGAAACACCAAGGGCAACGGTGAGCATTTGTTGGCCTTCGGGAATGTTCAGAACTGCTGTACCCACTTTAACAATAAAGGGGAGATTCTGCTGGACCAGGATCACTTAAAGTGATATCGTTAAAGTGGGTACACAGTTTTAAAACCCATAAGTAGTATTATACTGTACATAAACATGAGTTAGCCCGCAGTCTTTTTTTTTTTTTTTTATAGAAAAGAGAATGTCAAAAAGAAGCAGCAAAGTATAATGTGTTACTATGACAGTATTTAACAATAACACCGAGCAAAAGACTACTATCATTTAGTAAGCATACAAGCTTCCATTCTGGTTCACTTGAAGGGGAACTTAAGTCTCCAAACAACATCCCACATAAATGGCACGTTCAGAAAGATACAAAAAGCTGTGTCTCACCTGTCCCTTTGCTGTGGATGCTGGGTGATTTATGAAATTAACCTATGGGTATGAGGGGTCAGCTACCATAATTTACTTTAACTGGGAACACCCAGCTAAGTTTACGCAATACACTTTACTGGAAGCTGCAGTTGTGCTTCCTCAGAGATCATCCCTCCCTGACACAGAACACAGATTTCAGTGCATTTTTTGTGTTAAGTTACTACAAATTGTATTGTTCAAGGAATTCATGCAGACTGGTAGATAAAAGTAGAGCTGCTATATATAGTTTCTACATATTTAAAAACATACCGTATATACTCGAGTATAAACTGACCCGAATATAAACCGAGGTACCCAATTTCACCAAAAAAATCTAAAAAAAGTGGTTGACTCGAGTATAAACCAAGGGTAGAAACTTGGCATTCAAGATGTTTGGAAACTACAACTCCCAGCTAATAAAGCATGCTGGGAGTTGTAGTTTCCAAACACCTTGAATGCCACCCTCACCCTCTCACCCAGTTCAGTTTGTACCTGTGCATCCAGTAATGTGCCAGTATTGAAGAGTCAGCATTATGTGCCAGCATTGAAGAGTCAGCATTGAATTGACAGCCAAAGCATTAAAGTTATTGAAGCATTCCGGATTGAAGTCATTGAAGCATTCCGGCAGCCGCGATCAGGTACCATAAGCATTCCGGCAGCCGCGCTCATTCCCTGTACTGGCACGCCGGCTGACGTCACTAATTGGCGCTGGGCTTGGCGCCGGGCAGTGACGTCGGCCGGCGCGCCAGTACAGAGAATGATCGTGCGGCTGCCGGAGAGGTAAAGGAAGTAGTGACTCGAGTATAAACCGAGTTCAAGTTTTCAGGCTGATTTTACAGCCTGAAAAACTCAGTTTATACTCGAGTATATACGGTAATATTTTTTTAAAACATTATGGAAACAAACAGACAAAAACCAATATGGTATGGTAGTATTACTATTTAGCATTGTTTCATGAGTAAGCCAGGGAAACCTGTGACTTCTTGGGCTGTGTTTCTAAAAACATGGCATATATGTTCCCACAAGTTATACAGGCACATTTAGAAACTTTGTGCATAGTAACAGTGAATAATGGGGTCAGGGGACTTGTCTCTTTCAAGCCTACATGGGCTGTATATTGTACTGGCAACAACATGGAAGCCTTCTTAATAACAGTATCTAGTACTTACATATACTAAATTTAACTCACAAGAGAACAATCGTACAATATATAGGTATTCTGGGGAGAAAAAGTTTTCTTTAAAAATGTAAGTTTAGTTCTCCTTTAATTTCAACTGGAGCAAATGGTTCTTCTACCACAAAAATTCTAGACCTTTAAAAACATGTATTTTATCAATGTACATAACCTGCTATTGAATATAGATGTTACTGGAGCACTGTGTATAAATAAAAACATTTTCCAGTGCCTTCATAAGAAGTGAGAATTTAAAAGCCATTTTTAAGTAATTGGGGCTATGAAAGAAAGCCATTATTGGCTTCTCATTTTTATTTTCACTATTTAAGGTGTAAATTAAGCACAATTATAACGATTGCAGCTGCAAATTAAAACAGTTAATGTTGAGTTTCCCAAAACTGTGAAACACATGGATGAGTCACCAAAATTGTTAAGCTATAAAATGAAAAAGTAAAATTTAACTCTACAGCTCACAAACGAAAGGTAAATATTTTTCACAAGAATGATTTCCTTTTGATTTCTGACGAAGGGCTAGGTCCCACTATCATGCACAGGGGAGCATGCAAGATTTTTGCAATGCTTTGCTGTGCATGATACTGTGCACTGCGTTCCAGGCCATATCATGTTATTGGCACACATGCGATCCACACCAAAAGTTGTGCACGCATGTAGACCAAAACGGACTGGACCGCAGTGCAAATAGTGGGAACTACCCGGTAGCATTGCATTGGTAATGCGAACCAGAAGCGTTAACGGAGAGCAAATCTTGGTCCAACCTGCAGTAGTGGGACCTACCCCTAATTCCTCAACAATATACTCTATAAATTTAGCTTTACCAATTCACCAAATATGGTTAATTCAATGCTTGGATAATGGTAAAACATTTCCATATACCTCTATAAAATGGCCAAAGACATCCAAGGAAATAGATAAGAGAGAAACTTATTTCAATAAGACACATATATAAACTTGCATTATTTTTTTTTTTTTAGGGGATGTCCATCCCTACCACTCCACAACTAAAATCGAAATATACCTTCCCCACCAACCACAAATATACTTATTTCAACTCTCTGTAGTCCCTGAAGCTCCCTTTACTTACTGCTCTCTGCCAGCTCTGCCAGCAACCTCTTCAAGCTCAATAGGCTTTTACAGACATTACTATAGTTGGCTCTGACCATCAGCTATAACACGTAAAGCAGCAAGCAACAACATATGACCATGGCAGAGAGAGGTAAGTATAAGTATCTTTAGGGACCGTGGGGAGATAAGTAACCATAACAATTTCGGGGTGTCTGGAAGGTAAGTTTTGATTGTAGTGATAGGACAGCCAAGCCCTTTACATGTTAAAGGGCATGTCCACCGTAAAATTTGACTTTTAGTATAAGTATACTAAACTGGTCTGTGCCATAGAGTGTGATAACGCTACAGGGGGATACTCTCTCTTTCTTCCCTTATATTGACCACTGCCCACGCCCAACTGCTTATTTATTTCTTTAAAAATATGCTTAAATCTCTACTTACAACCCCTTCTCTCCCGCGTCGTCCCCGATCCAGCTACCTGCTTGCGCAAGTTGCAAGCAGGGGCTGGACCGACAGTCGCATCCGTGATTGGCTAAGACGTGGCTGACATTGAAGACGACGCGAGAGAGAAGGGTCCATAAGTAGCGATCTAAGCATTTTTAAAAGAAATATTATATTTCGGCGGTTGTGGTGCCACGGCTGCAGAGGATGGATCCGGATAATGGGAGGGGAAGGGCTCTCCTGCCCATTTCACTGCCTTGTTGAGGTTAGGGAAATAGCAGGGACCGGATGACTCATTGACAGCTTCTACTCTTCACTTTCCTGGACTTTGAAAAGGCACAGCAGGAGAACCATTTGGAGCAGAGATGTAAGGTATGAATTTTTTAAACTACACAGTGGGGCCAGTATGGGGTTAAATTTTAGTTTTGGGGTGGAAATGCCCTTTAAACCACCACATTTACCCTTGAGAAATGGCAATTCAAAAAATAGAAATGTATTTGTAAAACATCTGTCCCACAAACGATTAATCTGGGGAAATGAGGATTATGATGGAAAAAAAACACACCACTCCAATTCATTTAAACAAGTAAACAAATAGTTCTGATTGTCACCCATGTCCTATTGATACAGAGCAATTAAGGGGGAGGGAAAATTAAAAAGCTCATAATTTAACTGCTGCCATTGCAATATCCAATAAAGGGGAGAACAGTTTTGGCATTTGTTCATTATGCCGTTCAAAAATCTTGTGTTTAAAACACAATACATTGTATTCCTGACTGCATATGTTTAAAGCCTCAAGTACGGTATATTGCTGAAAACATTTTACTATATGAGTACCGGTAATAGGCCATTTGGCTGCACAATGGAGTTTTTAGGATAATAGGATAATGCTCAATTGTTATATTCTGGGGAAAAGGGAAGAGTATACCAAGCATGATGCATTACCAATTATGGTTCGTTTTTTTACCTGGCAGGTCTTAAAATGTACCCACAAATGGCACAACAGTGTGTATATACAGTATGTCACAAAAGTGAGCACAACCCTCATTTTTGAAAATCTCTTATTATATCTTTTCATGGGACAATACTGAAGACATGACACTTTGATACAATGTTAAGTAGTAAGTGTACAGCTTGTATAACCATGTAAATTTATTGTCCCCTTAAAATAACAAAACTCAGCCATAATATATATATATATATATATATATATATATATAAGTTCAAAAAGAGTCACGGCACCTCCAGTTGTCCAAATTATAATGTGTGTTTTATTTACAAGCACATCATATGGTGCATCACAATATGCGACGTTTCGAGGATCTAGTCCTCTTTCTCAAGCAGATGCAAACAAATGAAAAAATGGTATACAAACCAAGGTTCCGCCTTAAATCAGGTAAGACAGGAAGTGACATGTAAACACACATTGTATAACCTCATACATGTTACATCGTCATAAGAGCATCCGTAATCTAACATAATAACCTTTATATGAGTATATTCCTTTTTTCCACATTCTGGTAGGCTAAAAGGAGATTTTCATCAAAGACAAACAGACCCCACTATTACTACAAAAACAAATGTAAATCGTAATCACGATTAAGACCCATAGGGTGTAGTGAATCCATCTTATGGACCCACCACACCTCTCTTCTCTGAGTTTTAGTTCCCGGTCCCCCCCTCTCCGTGGCACGGGGACCGATTCCAAACCAGAAACCTCAATTGTTTCTCTGAATGACCCATTTTAATAAAGTGTTCAGAGACGGGTAATCTCATATTACCAGTTCTGATGGACGACCGATGCTGTGAGATCCTGCTCTTCACAGGTTGGGTCGTCTCACACATGTACAGAAGTCCACATGGACACATATAAGTAAACTGCAAATCTCGTATTACAAGTATAATAATCCTGTAATTTCCATTCTCGTGATGTACGAGGATGTATGAAAGTGTGACACTTAAATACACAGACACATTGTGCACATGACCTGCACGGGAACATACCCCTAGTAAGGTTTTAGCTCTACCAACCGGGTCATCAGAGTGAACCAGTTGCCTGGATAACGTATTCCCTCTCTTGTATGAAATCAGGGGGGGCAATCGGAAAGCCTCAATTTCCGGATAAGCTTGTTTCAATAAATGCCAATGTCGTTTCACACAATATTATTAATCATTGAACTATTGTTGCCATATTGGGTAACAAAGGGAATTCTTGAATCACTAGTCTGGTCCCTTTTACTAGGTATTTGGGATAGAGTCCTAGATCGTGTGTAAAGCTTCATCTAAGAGCATGAGTAGGGTACTTACGTTGTACAAATTTCTCATACTATGTTTAATTGTTCCTCCTCTTGTCCTCATTGGTCACAATATTCTTTGCACCCTGGAAAATTGACTAATGGGTAAACTTTTCTTAATGTGTGCAGGATGACAACTATCAAACCGTAGTATTTGGTTTCTGTCCGGGGGTTTACAAAATAACTCAGTTGAGAAGCCATTATTATTAATGATCCACATATCAAGAAATGATATCCTGAATTTATCAAATGTCATGGTAAATTTGATGGTAGGGTGTATCTGATTCAAGTATTGATAGAATTCATTTAAGGATCCATGTCACCGCACAATGCAAAATCATATCAATGAACCTCCACCAGACAATACAATGCCCGGTGAAGGGCATTCAGGGTATCATTTCTTGATATGTGGATCATTAATAATAATGGCTTCTCAACTGAGTTATTTTGTAAACCCACGGACAGAAACCAAATACTACGGTTTGATAGTTGTCATCCTGCACACATTAAGAAAAGTTTACCCATTAGTCAATTTTCCAGGGTGCAAAGAATTGTGACCAATGAGGACGAGAGAGAGAACAATAAAAACATATGTATGAGAAATTTGTACAACGTAAGTACCCTCTCATGTCTTAGATGAAGCTTTACACAGATCTAGGACTCTATCCCAAATACCTAGTAAAAGGGACCAGACTAGTGATTCAAGAATTCCTTTGTTACCCAATATGGCCACATAGTTCAATGATTAATAATATTGTGAAACGACATTGGCATTTATTGAAACAAGCTTATCCGGAAATTGAGGCTTTCCGATTCCCCCCTGATTTCATACAAGAGAGGGAATACGTTATCCAGGCAACTGGTTCACTCTGATGACCCGGTTGGTAGAGCTAAACCTTTACTAGGGGTATGTTCCCGTGCAGGTCATGTGCACAATGTGTCTGTGTATTTAAGTTCACACTTTCATACATCCTCGTACATCACGAGAATGGAAATTACAGGATTATTATACTTGTAATACGAGATTTGCAGTTTACTGTATTATGTGTCCATGTGGACTTCTGTACATTGGTGAGACGACCCAACCTGTGAAGAGCAGGATCTCACAGCATCGGTCGTCCATCAGAACTGGTAAATATGATTACCCGTCTCTGAACACTTTATAAATGGGTCATTCAGAGAAACAATTGAGGTTTCTGGTTTTGGAATCGGTCCCCGTGCCACGGAGAGGGGGGGACCGGGAACTAAAACTCAAGAGACGAGAGGTGTGGTGGGTCCATAGATGGATTCACTACACCCTATGGGTCTTAATCGTGATTACGATTTACATTTGTTTTTGTAGTAATAGTTGGGGTCTGTTTGTCTTTGATGAAAATCTCCTTTAGCCTACCAGAATGGAAAAAAGGAATATACTCATATAAAGGTTATTATGTTAGATTACGGATGCTCTTAGGACGATGTAACATGTATGAGGTATACAATGTGTGTTATACATGTCACTTCCTGTCTTACCTGATTTAAGGCGAACCTTGGTTGTTTATACCATTTTTTCATTTGTTTGCATCTGCTTGAGAAGAGGACTAGATCCTCGAAACGTCGCATATGGTGATGCCCCATATGATGTGCTTGAAATAAAAACACATTATAATTTGGACAACTGGAGTGCCGTGACTCTTTTTGAACTTTGTAATTATTGGTGGTGTCCGGCCGATGCCCTTACTCACGAGCACCCTCCATTAAAGGATACACGTATCAGGAGTGCTGTAATATTTGAACTGTGTTATATATAATATATATATATATAATAATTATAATAATAATATATATATGTATTGATGTGCAAAGGGTAGGCAGATACCTACGTGTTTCGCCCCTCATCAGGTAACCCTGAGGACGGCCCTCCTGAGAGGGGCTGAACAGCGTAGTTATCTCCTACCCTTTGCACATCAATAAATTTACTTCCAAGACCCAGGAGTGCTCCGTCAGCCTTTTCATTATATATATAGGGATTGTGAGAGACAGTCCTGCACTTTTCTGATTTGGCTTGGTGCTTTTTAGACCAATGAAGTTGAGCGATTGATGAAATAAATAATTATTGGCACTGAATAATGACGCCTTGCACTCATTTATACCAGGAAGAGGTTGTGAGTTTTTTTGGATGGCCAATTTCCAGACTGTGGTGTTTTTAATATTGAGTTTTAATCTTTTAATATATGGATTTTATTGTTGATCTATCTCAATTTTAAACTGATATTGGACACTTAAATAAAAGATGAAAATATATAGGATTATCATCACACTAAGGGACACAGTACGCAGACACACAAGCCCCAGGAACTGATTTATGATAATGTCCGTTTATGATAAAATGACTTTGCATGTCTCTGAAACTACCCAGCATTCTTAGAGAAATTGACAGTTTTTACCTTTTTTTAAAAAATATTGATATACTAAACTGGCAGGATAGTCTGGGTTCTTTACAGGACCTCAGTTTCTCAAATAGTGATCCCTCTCTAACAGACTCCATGGTGACAGCTGCGAGTTAATAGGGAGGGTGTGTATTGGTGGAAGGTTTAAAGGGCATGTCCACCCCCAAAACTATAATCCCCCCCAACTACTGGCCCCACCATGTAGTGTAGTTTAATCCTTACCTCACATCCCAGCTCCATAGGGTTCTCCTGTAGACCCCCCCCCCCCCCCCAAGTCCCAAAACTAACCACCAGGATGATAGCAGGGCTCTGCCTGCTACCTTGCCTCCGGTAGATATTTGCCATGCGTACTGCAGCCCTTCTCCCCCCTCCCTCCCCCTCCCTCTCCCATTCTACTATCCCTCCCCCTAGCATAAATCCCCCTTTATATGTTGTTCCCCCATGTCTCCCAGCCCCAACCGCATATTTTTTATTTTCAAAAAGCTCCCCAAACTCTTACTTACCTCTCCGCTTTCCTCCGCTGCACTGAATGACCGGCAGCCGCGACTGAAAAAATCATTTACGCGGTTGGGGCTGGGAGACATGGGGGAACATCATATTAAAAATGATTTTAAGGGTGGAAATACACTTTAAATTTTTCCTTTATAGAACCTTACAATGGATATACTCTTGGTCGGTTTCTATTAGATGGAACTTAGAGGGAGTCGATATATATTTAAGCTCTGCACAGCAGTTATATTTCGCTGTGGTGTTTGTACTGAACTATGACACTTAATATTATTAAATGACAACTCCACCCTCATAACAACATCTTTTAGAAAGAATGGCCTCTTTAAAATATATGTTGATATATCATAGTTTGTCCCATTTCATTACTGTATGCCTGCTATGCTTCTGGATGCCTCATGGAGACTGAGCAATTTAGAAACCTGTACTGAGCCTGGGCATGCTCAGAAGAGGCAGACAGGAAATTAACATTCAGTCATTGGCTGTGATGTCAACTTTCAAATCCATAACTGACAGTTGCTATCTGGAAGAACCACGAAGCAGAAACAGGGGAAACGGGACATTGAGCAGGATTTCAGGTTAGACTTATATATTTCAGATTTCAAACTATTACCGTTTAGGGGTGATTTACCTGTATGTAAGTTTTCATTTTGGGGCTGGACTTGCCTTTTCATATACCAAAAGAAGCCCAAACCCTGGATTTAAATCTTTATAAATATATCAGAACAAATAAAAGATTAAAGGGATAGTGTGATGGAGAAAATGTAAGATGGATAATGTCTGCCTTATCTTACGTGGCTGACGTCATGGAAAGCACTGTCGGAACAAAGGGCTGTAACTATTACTTACGATTATTTTTTTAAAGAAATAATACGGCGTTTAGGTCTGGGCAGGTCAGGGAGGATGAAGGCACAGCTAGAGGTGACGTCAGAGAGCTTGGATTACAGTGAGCTGCTCCTGGTCTGCAAAAAGTATGTTGGAAAACCGTATGTATCTTAAAATCGGCTGAACAGATTTTAATGGGGTTTGGCTTGTTTTAAAGCTAGAATAATGGCCAATAACATATATATATATCTCTCTCTCTCTCTCTCTCTCTCTCTCGTCCATGATCGTACATTAATGATAACCCACAGTATTGCAAGTTTTTAAAAACTTTTCACCTGTGGGGCTATATTTAGAAAGTTTGCCATACTGCAGAATACTGTAAAAGTATAATGGCAGGCATATATTTACAGAGATGGTAGGATACTGAACTGAAATGAAGTGCCACAAAGTTCACGTATTTTACCAAATGATGTCCCATTTGTAAAATCTGTGAAAGTCTTAGTCTCACCTCAATCTTAATCTATATAGCTGTCTGGCACCTTTTGCTCTGAAGTCCTACCCCTTGGAGGCAATGAACCCGTGTCCTGCTCTGATGGAATCTAATAATATTGAAACATGGCATAGTCTGGGTTCTTTATAAGACTTCAGATTCTACAATAGTGATCCCTCTTTAACAGACTCCTTGAGCTGTGTGTCAATGGGGAGAGTCAGTAATAAAAGACAGATCGATAACTTTAATTATAGAATGATTCAATGGATCTCCTATTGGTTTATTATTGGTTAAAAAGTTTGAAGGGGAAGAAAGATTCAAACACTGCACAACAGTTGTAATTCACTGTGGTGTTTGAACTGAACTATAACACTCAATACACAATTAATAAATCAAAAAGAATTCACAACTGGATATAAATATCTTCCCGTATAAATTCATCAGAACAAATGGAAAAGAAAGCAGAAAAATGTGATATTGTTATACAACAAATAAAAGATGAATAATATCTGCCTTATCTAGATGTTAGGTTACACTATATGTATTTCTAAATAAGGAATGGAGACTTCTGGGTAATTTCCATGGAAACTTAGTCTCCGTTACTTATTTGCATATGTTTGAAGGGGAGTTGCAAAGCCTTTGTGTGTGTGTACCACAGTACTGTACTTTTTGAGTTATGTTATTTACCCCTTCTAGCTAAGCTAATAGGTTCTCCATTTCTAGCAAACCTAATCGGCGTTTCCCCTCTGTGAAGCCTTCCTTGTCCCACTCGAAATGCCCCTCCCCTAGTGTGCAGCCGAATATATATATATATTAAATTCGGCTGCACACTCAAAATCATCTGTCATCTGGTGCTGCAGAGTGGAATTGAACTGGCAGAGACTCCAGCACACAGTTATCATGCTTATAATTCCTTATTCGATATCAATACCCTCCATATGCAATGTTTCGGAACCTCTTGGTTCCTTTTTCAAGCAAAAAATTTGCATACACATGCGTTTCAGGTTACATCATTTATACAATTAAACAGGAAATGACCTCAAACATTTGTCACACAATAAAGCCCCAAACAATGGATAAAATACATAGAATTAGCATCACTAAAGTTCTAGTGTTTTATTGTATGCATGAAAAATACTTCACCCCATACACCACACTTCCCATTGTTTTCATTTCAACTGCCTATCGCCCCCCCCCCCACCCTCCCATTAGTGTGGGGGCTCTAGGACTGTAAATTTCAATTTTGAATCGGTGTGTCCCTTCTCTACAAAGTGTTGCGGTACTGGGAGTTTGGTGTCTTTTAATCTTATACTGGAGTGTTGTTATATTCTCAACATAACTGCTTGGGTGGTTTTCCCCAAGTACACAAGTCCGCAGTGGCACCACAACTACATAAGAATAAGCACACATCTCTTTGGGTCTGCAAATTCTGAATCACAGCAGTTCATACCATGATTTGGTTCAGAAAACCTTTCAAAACAGCAGTTATTAACCAGGAGACAGCCTAAAATCTTTTTAAAAAGCTTGAATTTGCATGATAAACTACTTTGTGCACTCCTTTGTGTAATTTTTCCAGACTAACAGAAATTAATGTTTATCCTCAGTCATCTACAATGGCCTATGCTTGATGATGACTAATGCGTGACTTTTAGAAGTGAAAGCAATGAATCACTCACTGTCAGATCTCCCCTACTTTACCCGCATTATCAGTAATGGACAGAGAATGTATACATAATCCACAGTTATGGTGCCTTAGGGATTGACCTTCTGACACACATGTATGGCAGATATTACAGAAACCATTACTGTGAGTTCTCCCTAGATTCTTTCTTTAATAAAATAAAAGGCAGGGAAAATAGAAATATACTAAAGCATTAGAAATTTTCTTTGAAAACCTGCGTGAAAGGGTACTAAAGGTCACGTCAAAAGAATATTTTATACATTTTAGTGTAGGGGATGACACTAATTAGGGCACCAAGCTCTGTTCAATTTCTTCCTAATTTGACACTAACCTTAAAATTAGAACATTTGCAGGCAGTTATCTTTCAGAAAAAGAAACAAAAAAGGAAGACTGAAAATACCAGCAATTTCTTTTCTGTAGCAAAAAGATACACAAATTCTTACCCAATATCATTTCAGGGGCTTGAATAGCCTTATTACTCTAGCAGACTTTTTATTTTGTATAAGATGGTCTATTCCATATTCTTTTCATTTTGTTGTCTGATCCGGCCGATCAGACAGACAGTCGCGGGCACATAGTACCACATATATTTCAGGACGACCAATCAAAATTCCAAAAATAGCGGCAGATGGCCCAAAATGCTTGAGTGTACACAGCTTTATGGATAAATTTGACAATTATGAGCCATTATTTCTCAGAAAAAAAAACCCAAAGATCTAAAAAAAGAAGACTAAAAATCTTAATTCAAGTATATATATATAGATTAAAAATGGTCAAACCCCTCCTATTGTATAAGAATTTATATTTTTACAGAAATTGCATTTTTGAGTTTTTAGGAGCTACCAGTGAGGTAGGGGTATATAATATTACATTAAGAATGGTGTATAGGTAGCAGTAAATGTAGTATAATTTGCCAAAGCTTTTGAGACTGTGCCGCATAGGCGACTAATGTATAACTGAAGACTGTTGGCCTAGAAAAAAACATTTGTACATGGATATAGAATTGGTTATTGGATCACAAACAGAGTGGTGGTCAATGTACCGTAGCTACATTTTTGTGGGCTAAAGTTCTAAGTGCCTCAGGGTTCTGTACTGGGGCCACTTTTTAATATGCTTGTAAATTACTTAGAAGGGGGCATTGAGAGCAAGGTCTCTGTCTTTACTTAGGACAATAAACTATGCAGAGCTTTGGAAACTTCAAATGATGTGCAATTGCTGAAAGCAGACCTAGATAGATTATTTAAATGGACAGCAGAATGGCAGATGAAATTTAATGTTGATAAATGTAAGATGATGCATTTGGGGATTAACAGTCCTGGTGCCACCTACATCATAAATAACTATGTTAACTGAATCTCGTCTGGAAAAAGATTTGGGGGTTCTGGTAGATAGACTTAAGCTGGGTACACACAGTACAGATTTCAGAAAGATGACAGACAGGAACTGCAAGATCCTGTCTGTCATCTTTCAAAGATCTGCATACACACAGTCCCGAGCGTTCTCTCTATACACATCATAGGGAGAACGCTCGGGACTGTTTCCATCGGCCACGCTAGACTCCTTTATAGGGAGTCTAGTGCGGCCGCTGGAAATTTTCAGTCATTCCCGAACGAGCGTTCGGAAACTAAGGTAAACACAGTAGCGATAAAGCCCCGATACCATTGGATCCGACGGTATCGGGGCTTTATCATTACTGTGTGTACCAAGCTTTAGCTGTAGCAAACAATGCCAAACAGCAACGGCTAGAGTTAGCAAGATATTGTCTTGTATAAAGAGGGGAATAGATTCAAGAGAAAAAAATATTATTCTCCCTCTTTACAAAGCACTGGTAAGGCCTCGTTTGGAATATGTGGTGCAGTTTTGGAATCCCATATACAAAAGGGACATCTTGGAAATGGAAGCAGCTCAGAGAAGGGCAACTAAAATAATAAAGCAAATGGAGGGGCTTGACTATGCAGGCAGATTAGAAAAGTTAGGGCTGTTTGTGTGGGGATATGATCACTTTATACAAATATATTAATGGGCCATACAGTAAACTCTCTGATGCATTGTTTACTAATTGGTCATATCAGGACATGTGGACATCATTTAAGATTGGAAGAAAAGAAGTTTCATCTTCAGGTTAGGAAACTGTGGAACTGTCTTCCAGCAGATGTGGTAATGGCAAGTCCACTGAATAGCTTTAAAAGTGGGCTAGATAAGTTTTTAAAATTACAAAATATTGAGAATTACTGGTAATAATATACTGCAGTTCTGGTTGATCCAGCGATACTTTCCAATTGCCATTTGGAGTCAAGAAGGAAACCCCCCGCCGTCCCTCCCTTTTTTTTTTTAGCTGGGTGTTTTGCCTTTGGACCAAATGTTAGGTAGGGTTAAAAAGGAGGGTGAAAAGCTTGGACTTGATGGACTTTATTCAACCTCAATTACTATGTAAGAGAGTGCAGCTTCTGTTTGCTAGACAGGAAGTCAAGTGTGTGCATGATAGAGGTATCTCCATCCTATTTAAAAACCTTTAGTAGAATATAGGATACCCCTGCCTACTTCAAACCGCTTTATCAGATTACTAAAAAAAGATTCAGAACCCTTGCCACTGCAGTGCTCTGATCCTGCTCCCTGCTTGCTGAACTAGCAATTAGGGTCCGAACCGGGAGCCCCGTCTGTGATTGGCTGAGAGGCCATCAATCACAGATGCGGTTGCTGGCGCGAAGGGCTGCAAGTAGAGTTTTGATTGTTTTTTAGTAATCCGACACAGAGTTGGGGGTGGGCAGGGGTAGCCTACACTACAGGTAAAACTTTTAATGTTAGGTAGAAGGGCAGCAAGGGAGGGATCCGGGGGGTGGAAGGGAGGGGGGGGGGGCTCCCCTGCACAATGTCACACTACCTCCTGGAGGACAAGGAGGAGGCAGAAACCTTTTTGCAGGAAGACAGCTCCTACTTTTCAGTTTCCTGGACTTTGGACAAGCACTGAAGGAGAACCATAAGGAGCAGTGATGTAAGGTAAGGATTTTTTTTCAAAGGAGAACTATTGTGTGTATAAAGTTTATTTTTAAAAAAAACTGTTAAAATGAAAAGTAGTTGGGACCAGAATATAGGACTGGTAATTCCTACCTACCAATATTGTTTTAGTGAGCAGCACCAGCACAAAGAAAACTGTCTGGCTTCAGCTCTATCCTCCCGTCAGTCCTTGCAGTTCAGTCCTTTCCTTCTCTTCTTATAAACATTATATTATTTTTATAAATAATCACCCAATCACTTATCTCTGACTGTCTCAGTGCTGTCTCCTCATGGATGGCGCACTGATGCCTCAAACTAAACCTGATAAAAACCGAACTAATAATTTTTCCACCTAAACCTGGTCCTACATTCCCATTTACCCTAATCAGTCGGTACATTACTTAGGGGTTATAATTAATTCTGCGCTCTCCTTTTCAAATCACATTAACTATGTCGCTAAAACCTGACCTTTCTCTTCCAACTACTGCTATGCTTATACATGCTCTCATCCTATCACGCCTAGACTATTGTAATTTTCTGGTCTTCCTGCTTCCTATCTTTTTCTACTTCAGTCCATGCTTCACTCTGCCGCATGCATTCTCGCTCTCTAACAATCGGGAATTTAAATCTCCACCATGCCGCACATCTACCTGGCTCCCCATTAAACAACGCATTATCTACAAAATCCTTCTCTTAACATTTAAATCCCTTTGCTCTGGTGCTCCTTCTTATATTTCTTCTCTTGTATCCCCATATGTCCCTGTCCATACCCTCCACTCACAGAATCATCTCTTACACAGACCCCCACTCACACTGCCTCCTCTCGTCTAAAACTACAAACAAGCAACGTTTTGGCTCTGTTCTTGAGATGGCTTGAGAAAGGCTCAAGAACAGAGCCAAAACGTTGCTTGTTTGCACAGTTCACTAATAAAAAACCTGTTTGATTAAGTCCCAGGAGTGCTCCCTGTATTATATAGTACGTTTATATGAAAATTCATAAAGGACAGCACCCGGGCAGAGTAAAAAGCTTGAAGCACTGAAAAACATATGCTATATCTATAGTAGATATCCTGTTTTTTTATCTACTTTTAAATAGTGTTGGTAAAATACTTATCTTGTACTCATGAGTTATAGCTTAGTACCATCAAATGAATGCCATTAAAGGAGATTAAGTACATGTCCCAGTGAGATGCATTTCATGATAATTCCATGCTTTTAGAAGCTTGAGATGTCATTAATGACTATGTCAGCAATTTGGACGTTATTTTAGATTGTTTCATCACAATCCCCAGTCATATGACACAATTTTAAATATATTCCAAAACCAAATTATTTAGTAGAATATTTAAATAAAAAATAAATCAAGGCAGGAGGGGATATTGATATTTCTTGAATAATTACATTCTGAAACTTCAAATTTCCCCCCAAATAATATTGTTTGTGCAATGTATTACAATGTTGCATTTAAAAAACAAAATCACTAACTGCTGATCCAACAAAGGTAACATAACCTTTCACCAGTTTTACACAAAACTTTATCAAGCCACACCATGCCCCAGCCAACACAGCAAAACACTGGCGTTCCTGCTCTCACTGGCTCCCAACAGGACGGTTTAGCTAAACCCATCTCTCAAGAGGGCATGTCCTTCCACAATAAAATATCTTAAAGGCACTAGGACCAGATGGCCTGTCTGGTCTTTACTAAAAAATTTTTTATCAAAAACAACGTATTCCATACCTAGAAACGTTGGGTAATCATGACATAGTTGTAAATCCTATCCCAAAGGAGATGGTCTCTGAAAACATCTCCCTTGTTCCTAAAATCAATAAAACAGACAATAACCCCAACAATTATAGGTCAATCTCCCTTATTAATCAAGATTATGTAAGATTTGTTCCCTAGAAAGACAGCAGATAACATCAGCAGATACAATCTGTAACATCATAGCCTATGCCAACTCTTTTAAAGCACCTAGCTGTATTTTAGCGTTCGACATCGAGAAAGAGTTTGATAGCTTGAGCTGGACATATTTATAGAAGTTAGTGGAATCCCAGCCATTCCCCCAGCACTTAAAGGGCAACTAAAGCCACAGAACAACACTTAACCAGAAGGCAGAACACCTTGATATAAAACCAGTAATCTGTGTCTTACCTTTCATTTTGATACGGGCGCTGGGAAATTTACCTAAATAACATAGGATTTGTGTTTTACTTCTCAGCATTCTAATATCACACAGTTTGGTCAACGACCATTATGTTCTGCTCATGCTCAGTCCTTAGCTATGGCACAAACTTGTTACAGTTGGTCACACCCATTAATAATCTCTAGCCAATCCTTTTACAGGACAGATAAAGCAAGGAAGCATGTGACTGAGGTCAGGGGGTGTGGTCTAACACTGCACATACACACAGTTACTTCATCCAGTTCTGAACAAGCTTTGATTTACTTTAACAGAGTTTACTTTAAGTGGCATTTTATAGTTTATTGGTGTTTTTAGGGGGTTGTTTTCAGATTCTGGAGTATACAAAATTGGGTTTAGTTCTCCTTTAAAGGCTTATACAAACACTATGACGCACCACAAGCATTTTTATACCAACCATCCATGGCATTATTCTTACACCGAGAGAGACAAGACAGGGATGTCCTCTCTCACCAAAATTGTTCATTTTAGCCAAATAGGCCCAACTGAATATGAAACCAAAACAAACCTCTTTGCAGATGACATATTAATATAAATTACTTCCCCTTTAACATCACCATCATATTTATTCAATCATCTGGAAGGAAGGTCCTTACTTCAAAAGCTTAATCAAAACCTTTGCCATATAGCACCCATGGAATAATTTGTGGCTTGGCAAAATAACCACAATTAAGATGAATTACCTAAAAAGTTACATTAATCCCATAGTGGATCATCCCTGACGAACTGGCACCCATTCAAAAGTGCATTTTTTTGTTTCTTTGATAAGGCCAGAGATCCCATATTAAACTATCTATAATGTATTTGCCAAAATCTAGGTGGCTTTTCGGCTTCCAATTGTTAATTACTGGCCCTACTGGCACGCTGACAATCTGAAACAAATACTCCTGTTATGGAGAGACATAAAAAACCACCTAGTAACCCTTATTGGATTTCATATCCGTGGCATTAATCCCAAACTTTTCATGCTCCTTTCTTAAAGGAATCAGTCCTTTTACAATACTTATTGGATAACCCAATCCTCTCCAAAAAACACCAATCCAACTCTTCTAAAGTAATATGTATTATACACAATTCACTTTTAATTCCTGGTTTTCAAGACAATCACTTAAAATGGTGGAGGACAATTTAAATGTTTTGTGTATGTAATTTTATGCAAAGTAACAACCTAATCCCATTTTCAAACACCCAAGAAAAACACCCCATACCCTCTCAATTCCACTATACGCAAAACATTTCATTAAAATTAACTTTACCGAACAATCTCCGCTAGCAGGATTTGAAAATATATGCCTTAACAACCCAACAAGTGAAAACATACCAGTGTTCTCCCTAGGGTCTTTTAGCCGGGCGGCCCACCCGGCTACTTTTTCATGCCACCCGGCTGGAAAAAATTTCTAGAGGGAACACTTGTGATTTGAAAGAATTTAGATGTAGGTTTAATAGGTGTACCAATACACTTGCAAGATTATTTTAGCACATGTTAACTATTTAGCTTAACATGTTAGCTTTTCCAAGATCCCTAAGGCCACAAAAGGGTGGTACTTGTGCTTGTGCTGCTATATCCCATCTGGGTTACCTTCAGATTTTGCCGAACGGCAACCCCCTGCGGATGTTGCCGAACGGCAACCCCCTGCATTCTACAACCATGGAATGCTGGGAGTTATAGTTTTTAAACATCTAGTGGGACTAAAGTTAGACATCCCTGACCTATATAATGAGCATAATGCAGTGCACATTTTTCCCCACCACCAAATTTCCCATCCCACCCGGCTACTTTTTCATGCAACCCGGCTGGAAAAACATTCTGGGGAGAACACTGCATACATTCCATATCATATCAATAGATATATGTACCTAATCCACCTGGATAATTTCCTCTTAGGTCTGACAAAAGTAAAAACTTTCAAATGCGAGAAATGAACTGGGAATGGGAAACTTTTTCATCAAATTAACGGGTAATTTAACTATTGCCCTTTGGGGAAAAGCCCTTAAAGTTTTAGACCAGAGTACCCACCTTGTTAAACTATATTTACCACCATATTTCCCCATTATGCTTCAGAAATTGCAAAAACAGGGGTTCTTTCAAATTTGGTGGAAATTCCCAAAAGTGCCAAATAATGGCCCACAATATTTAAATTGTTAACAGAAACTTTTGTCTATAACTAGCTAAAGTGTGCCCGTTGGTGCACAGTGGAAATTATATGTGTGTATGTTTTGCTATATGAGGATACAGTGGATATAGAATCTTTACACGGGTATATTTTAAACTGTTACTCAGTCACCAGCACCCAGGGAATCAAATAGGATAATCCTGCAGGTCTGAGAATAGACCCATGAAATCCTGCCACACTATGTGGTTCAAACTAAACATGATATGCTCGAGATATCCCACCCTGACTAATCTGGCTTCCATGCTGGGTGGGGAAAAGGGGGCGTGACTGATTGATCTGATTCCTCCTTGGCTGCCCTTCATAAAGCGTTAAAAATGTTTATATATATTGCAGGGCATCCCCTCCCACCCCAACCTCTATATAGTGTAAAAATAAAATTGAAACTGTACGTACAGATCATCGCTCCAGCTGCATTCTCTATTGCTGGCAACCAAGGATGTAATTGTCTGCCTCTCAGCGAATCACAGCCATGGCTTCCGGTCCGGCCAGATCAGAATGATGCTGGAGCGAGGGGCTGTAAGTTGAGTTTGGATTCTATGTTTACACATCTAACAGTGGTTGGGGGTGTAAGGGGATGCCCTGCAATATATCAAAAAATAATATTGAGGGTGGAGATGCCCTTTAATACAGAGAAAACAGGGAGAATAAATGGTATTACCAGCTCTGTTGCCACCAACTTGTTCCAGATCACTGCTTTATGGATGGATTATGGGTAGCATGGCACACAGTGGGTTACTCTGGTGGTCTGGCACAAAGCAGACCGTGCACTTACTTTCTTTAAACAATATAAACCAGTTTTAATTACATTTAACAGTAAGTATTGCAATGATTTAATAACAAAACAGTTTCCCGACATAATATGTGCAGTAATGGAGTTGTCCCTGCCTATGGTGATCACTTAAAATATTGACCAGGCCTGTATATTGTGTGTCCTTGTAAGTTGGTGTACACTTGTTGTTTGTTGCCTCAGAGTTTGTATACAATAAGGTAAATTGGCTGCCCAATAATCTGTCCTCCCTACAGGTGGTAACAGGGTCTTATACACAGGGTCTGGTGTTTATTCATCACACTGTGCAAGAGATCACACTTCTATCTGCTTTCACTTTCTCTCCTCCTAGCCATAGGGAGCAGGGATGTCTTGTCTTTTATTACTCACTGACACCCCCTGCAGGCTGGAGGTGGTATATGAGGAGCCTTGGTGTATATGTCCATTACAATACATATCACATCCTGTGTAGGAGGATTACACTTCCTTTCACATGGAGCAGACACAGGGGTGTGGTTTAAGATGCCATTTGACCATTCTGTTTTGAAATAGGAATCTTAGCTCTGTAAGTAAGTTTATGTATTTTGTATATTTTGTCTTGTACCTAATATAAGTCAGTGCTATTCTTTATATACATTTACAGATGGTCATTTAAATGGTAATAGCATACATATACACCTTTCCTATATGTAATATCCTATACCCCCCACCACATTAGTAGCTCCTAAAAACTCAATCCAATCTCCTTTGAAGATATAAATATATTTATATAATATAAGGGATATTGACGCTGACCCACAAATAGTTTTTCTTCATCTACCCATAGAACTAGGAAATCCCCACAATAGATCGGTATAATAGGTGATGATGGCCACTAAAACACACACACCCAAGCAGGCCTCACCATATTCATTTTATCACTACGGTAAGTTTATAGAATATCTGACATTTTATGTAAGAAGTTATTCCACACAACATCAGTATTTGCTAAAATGTAGAACTTATGGCATTCTAGCTCACACACCAGACATTTACTCTGTAATCTGTAAACCCTAAATTCGATTTGATGTTGAAATGGGTTGCCAGCAACATGGAACTGCACACATTCATTCTATAAAGTTTATTGATCTTAATAACACACTTAAAAAAAAAGTGGCCATGTTGCAACAATGTGGCTGTATGACAAGGATTGTAAGATCATTTGGGCTGACAAAAATTATTTTTAACTGGCGCAATGGGGGGGGTCGTACAATCGTCAGACGATTGCCCATGCAAGGATGGACGATCATACGATCCCTGTATTGTACAACCATGATTGTATCATGTATGACCAGCTTAAAGGGTACCTCCACCCACAAAAAAAAAAATCTGTAGTGTAGGGCACCCTAGCCCACCTCCATATTTGTTTAGTTAAAAAAGCAGCAGAACTCCGCTTACAGTCCTTCGATCCCCCGACACTCTGATCCAGGCCCTCTGCATGCTGGGAACTACAAGCAGAGGGCCAGACCAGCAGTCGCATCTTTGATTGGCGGAGAGGCAGCCAATCACAGATGAGACTGCCAGCATTGCAGAACACGGGGGGAACAAAGCGATGTAAGCAGAGTTCTGGTGCTTTTTTTAATTAAACAAACATGGCATCTTTGTTTAATTAATTGTAGAGTGGGGCATGGTGCCCTACACTACAGAAAAAGCTTTTATAGGTAGGGCACCAGGCACAAAAGCTAGATCCAGTGGGATGGAGGGAGAGGGGGGCTCCCCTGCGCATGCTGAAACCTCTATAAGGACAAGGAAGCAGCATGCACTCGGAAGACTCAAAGACTGCTCCTACTCTTCAGTTTTCCTAACTTTGATCAGATACTGCAGGAGAACCATTAGGAGAAGAGATGTAAGGTAAGGGTTTTTTAACACTACAAAGTGGGGCCTGTAGTGTGTTAAATTATAGTTTTGGGTATAGACATGCCCTTTAAGCCATTTTCAATTTAAGAAGGTAAGGACAAGAAGAAGGAGGGAAGGCAAGACCAGAATACCAGTGTGATAACATGAAACAAGATGAAGCCCTAAATTGCCATGCCATGTCATTGTTCCACATGAATCTCTACAGAACAGTATGTATAACTATAAAAAAAGAGGGCATGTCCATCCACAAAAGTATTGTGAATTGTCTGTTATCTGCCCACAGCCCCAACTGCTACATTACATGCATTTGTAACCATATATTTCCTGATAAGTTCTCTTCTAATTTGTGTGCAGAGGAGGCAGCAGGGGAAACAACACTCAATCATTTGCAGTGATGTCAGCAGTCACAGCCTTGATTGAGCGCATGGAGGAAGGAGCCAGCATGGAGGCAAAAATTATCCTTAAATTTCTTCTTAGTAATACAACTATTAAAGTGCTAAATATGTTAGTTGAGGTTTGGGAGCAAGGTTTTGTGTGTGTTTTTTGGGGGGGAAGAGACTGCAAACAGTAGTCTTGCAGCAGGCCTGCAATGAAATACACTGTAAGCTGGGAACAAAGCAACAGAACAAAACATTCCCCCTCAAACGTATTACACTCATACAGACAGTTAGCCATTTTCTGAGTTCACCTCCATTTAAGAAAGAATGAACTTTTTTTGTGAAATAATAGAGCAAAAATCACAATTAAAAAAAACAGCAAAAGTTGCAGCAAATAGAAAATACATTGTTTGCAAAAAAAAAAAAAAAAATGGCCATATTATTAAGAGCTGAGAGAGAATTTACATCTACAATTATAAAATAATATTATTATATATAATATATATATTATATATATATATAATATATATATATAATATACACAAAAACAATAAAAGTATATGAGGTTAGGGACTAGAATATTGTGCTTATTTCATCTGTATATTGATGATTATCAGATTCTCCATCAACCTTCTGCTAGCTCATAATGGTTGATGTTACACTCATCTGTGTACGTCAGCATATCCTAACATCACAGTAACGTTTCTACATTACAAATATTATATTTCCATATTACCAATTAGCACTGAAGCATACATATTGCTTAGCAACTCTATTTATTAGGAAAAAAATGTGAAAGGCAAAAAGGTGTTGCTAGAACGGCTTTTAAAAGGGTTTTTCTACAAATTTTGGATTTAAAAAAAACAGATCGTGATTGAGTCAGCTATCTTTTAGAAACACTAATTGGGCTATGCAGGGAGAGCCAGTATCGCACTTTATTGCCTCCTCTAGGCAATGCACTGAGCCGATAGCAGCTCTCAGTGTAAAGCGAATGTGGTTTACCCATTCCGAATCTTGATTCCATCTTAAAGGGTATGTCCACCCTAAAATTGAACTTTTTGTATAAGTCCCCCCTGGGCTCCCAGCCCAACCGCTATATTTTTTTTTTAGAAAGCCCCCCAAACCTACTTACCTCCCCTTTCCTCCGCCGCGCTCCCGGCCCTCTGCTTGCAAAGGAAATGCAAGCAGAGGGCGGGGGACCGGCAGCCGGTCTGTGATTGGCTGAGCGGCAGCCAATCACAGACGCGGCTGCCGGCAGCTCACTTCGCCGGAGGGAAAGGAGAGGTAAGTAAGAGTTTGGGGAGCTTTCTAAAAATAAAAATACCCGGTTGGGGCTGGGGGACATGGGGGAGCAGGATATTAAAGGGGTTTTATGCTAGGGGGAGGGAAAGCAGAACGGGGAGAGATGGAGGGAGAGGGAGGGGGAGGGAGGGGGGAGAAGGGCTGCAGTACGCATGGCAAAAATCTACCTGAGGCCAGCTAGCAGGCAGTGTCCTATATGGACCTGCTAGCCTCCTGGTGGGAAGTTTTTGGGACTTTGGGGGGGGACTACAGGAGAACCCCATGGAGCTGGGATGTGAGGTAAGGATTACACTACACTACATGATGGGGCCAGTAGTTGGGGGGGATTATAGTTTTGGGGGTGGACATGCCCTTTAAAGAATCGTTATCAACTAGGTACATTGCTTGTGGCGATTGCCTGAAAAAAGCCAATAAAGGCTCTCTGTGCATAGCCCTATAAACATTCGGACATAATTTTCAAGTTTATTCAATAAAAGCTCTAATTGTTTAAAATGGTGATAATTTTGCCCCAACCAATCAGAACCTATTTATCATTTTAATGCTAACATCTAAATGGGGCAAAATTAGCACCATTTTAAACAATAAGAACTTAAATTGAATAACCCTGTTTATTTCTTGGGTAAATACCTTTCCTCAAGACAACAAGTGTCCATTTTAACCCCCCGTCCATTTTAAAGTACCCAGGGTGAGGACCTAAACCTGCTAGGTCTTCACCCCTGGGTTGAGCTGCTTACACCCACACATACCTATTGAACCTTCTCCGACGCGCTCGTCACCACCATCCACTCCTGGCCCAGGACGATACAATAGGAACACAAACTTCTTCCCCACGAACAAGAGGTCCCGATGCCGAAGAACATTAAACATTGAGCCCCTGTACTTAAAGGGGAACTGTGGTCTCCAAATAATTAATTTATTTTAAATGAATGGCCAGGTTCCTACCCTTAAAAAAAAACATCAAGCACCTCTCTATGTGATGCACAGCCCAAGATATGAAGAAATCACTGATCAGAAAGTTAGGGGATGGGAGGTTCTGAATCTACGGTCAGAAATACTACTTCCTCCTCTAATCTGTGAATGGCACATGTTCAGTGCATGACTGAAGGGTAGGAGGGGTGGGGAGAACAGCAAAGAAGACTGTGTAAAAACAGCCCCTTTCCAGCAGAGAATCAGGCAAAGTTTAAAAAACAGCTGATTCCTTCTCTGGTGAAAAGGCTGTTTTTACACAGTTTTCTATAGGGGGGGGGGGGGTTGGTCTGAAATGGGAGAGGTCATGGGGCTGCAAGGGAATGGCCCAAGGGTGCTGCAAGGAAAGTGACCAGGTTGGGCCTGCAAGGGGAGGGGCCTCGGGGCCCATGAGTAGGAAGGGCCATGAGGGGTTGCAAGAGAATTGGCCAAGGGGACTGCAAGGGTAGGATCCAGGAGGAGGAGACACAGGGAAGAGGGACTGTCACATGGTTTCAGAGCAGGAAGCAGGTGATCCTGCTACCATATCACACATAAAAATGTAAATATCTTCAAAAACTATGTAAAATAAATAATGAAAGTAAATTACAAAAACCATCAGGAAAGCAATTACTGTTAATTTACCTAGTCATTTTTGGAAGTATAGGGAGTCAGCCGATGTTGTGAGGAATGCAGACATCCCACCCTGCCCTTTCAGGCTTCTGGCAGGGTGGGGAAGGGGGTGTGGTGAGCATGGTGTGACGTCACGTGGGGGTGGAGCGTGACATCACGCAGAGGCAGGGTCATCATTCTAAGGGTGGTGGGAGGTGGGGTTAGGGGTGTTCCCGGGGCGAGGCCACAGAAAGTGGGCGTGACTTGGGAGGAGACTCAAGTCTCCTCTAAAGTCCGGGCATCTGGGGTGGTCTCACGGGAGTCCACCCCAGAATGAGGGAGACTCCCAGGCAATCCGGGAGGGGTAGGATACCAGGGAATGTGTCAGTCCTGAATGTTCTTCTGATACTGTATATATGGAAAATGCTTGGGAATGTGTGTAGCCTAATCTACATTCTGTCATTTTTCAAAGATTGGTACGGTGTACCTAGCTTTAGTCATTTATACCCAAAGGGACACAACCCTGGAAACACAGATGTTTTGAATACCATTTGTACATGATTAAGGCTGGGACCAGGAGTCAGTAAACATTTACCTAATAATTAATAAACCAAAAACTTTAAAAGTTTATATTGTAATGAAAAAATACAAAACTTGTTCAAACGTTCTATTTCACAGATAAGTCATAGTTCGTAAAGTAGGTCTCTGCTGCAAGAATAAAGTCCGAGGTGCTTTTTAAACTAGTGTGAAGTCCATCTGAGCAAAAATCCTCAATTACATATCTTAACCGCTTTAGATGTTTAGACCCAACAGTTAACATCTTCATTCATATCAGCAATGAAAGACAAAATTAAAGCTATGTGAAGTGTGTGTCAACTTCCTAGTTAGTAGTTCTTTGGTTTATTCAAGAAAGCAGACACACTCTTCAAGTAGCTTTAGATTTCCAGAGTTTTGGCAGGGGTTCAATGTCTTGTATTTTGTCTTCTTTAATGAAAATACATTTATAAATTGAGGAAATTATGGACCAAGTGCACTGCTCAGAATATCATATAGGGCACAAAAAAAAAAAAAAAAAAATTTTTAGCTTCACAGTCTCAAGTTTTGAAATCCTTACTTTTCTCCAAGGCAATATTAATACATTTTGCTAATAATGTTAAGACTTGCTCATTTAAAGGAGAACCAAGGTCTTTGTGCATATTAATATTGTAATGTACAACACAGAGTAAAAGTAAAGCCAACTCTTAAGCTAGGTATACACCTAGCTATTTTTCCTCCTGACCGACCGTTCGATACTTTCGACCGGTCGGCCAGGAGGAAGGTCTGTTGGTCGCGGCAAAAGCAGCCGCGTCCGACAGTTACCACAACCGATCGTGCGGTCCATAGAGGACCGCACGATCGGACGAGGTTTTCCACCAGGTCCGATCGTCCTTTCGTCCGATGCGGACGAACGATCGGTCGGACATGGCTACATTCGGATGCGATAATTTCGGTACGATCGACCGATACACTGAACTATCGGACGATCGGACCGAAATATCTCATCGTGTGTACCCAGCTTTAGTCCAGTCCATGGGCCAATGAAAATGTAAAATTAAGGTACAGTAGCATGTTTCTCGACTACCATCCCTGTAAAAGTCTCAGATATATGCTCCAACACATTCTAAAGTACTAAATGCATTAAAACACATTCTAAAGTCTAGTACCTACGACAGACTAATAAGGGGAGCTGTATAGTTTTAAGTTTGCAGTGTGATTTACAGATAGAAGTAGTGTTTTAAGTTGGGGGGAGGGGTGTTTGCTTTCCTTTTTTATAATGCCTATGCAATTTCTGCTGTGACTGGCCGTCAGTCTAAATCAGCGGGTTCTTCATTATAAGCAACATCCACTTTTCTGTAGATATCTCAAGAACAAACATGCCAAAGATACCCCTGAAGTGACTTACCTAACCCGGTCACTCACCAACTGAGTACTGTCCGCCTGGTCCTGTTTCGAGCAAAAACAGGAACAGTGAGGCTCTGCGCTGTCAGCCGCTCTTCATCCTGATCACGGCTGTCAGGTAACTGCTTGAATGACAGCTGCAACCTAGTCACTTCAGGGGCATCTTTGGCATTTATGTATAATGCGAAACTGGGGTTTGGGGAGGGGGGTTAGCATTTGTATGAACATTTCCTTTTATCAGGGCCGGATTACTCACAAGGCACCCGAGGCAAGTGCCTATCTATTTACAAATTTGGGGCTTTTACCTTTAAATAGCACCAGAGTCCAGTGGGGGGCCCGGCCCTAACTTCCAATCAGGAGACAGCACTGGCAGAATCCTTTGCAGTTCCTTCAATCTCGGCACACAGCCCATCACTATGCTGTGCACCTGCGTGCGTCACGTGGGGGTGCGTCCATACATTTTCCCCCGCTGCCACCTGGGGCTGGTTTCGCACAGGAGAGGAGGCGGAATCGGCTTACCCTCCTTCCAAGAGTTCTAAGATCAGTTTGCTGCTAGACAGCCACACCAGTACCCAGATAATTTTTATTTTTCTTTTCTACAAAAGTTGTATGCTGGCAGGTAGGAGGGGGTGGTGGCGTTGTGTGGCCCCAGCACATCCCCTGGCACCACCAGCACACCCCCCAGGTGGATCATTCCCTCTGGTACCTGCAGCACAGCCCCAACTGGCACCACCAGCACACTTCGGGGGGGGGGGGGGTTGTGCTGGTGGCGCCAGGGCAGGGGGTGTGCTGGTGTTTAGAGGGGGGGGTGTGTGCTGGGGGTGCCAGAGGGAATGATCCCCCCTGGCACTCCCAGCACATCCCCCTGGCCACCAGCAAATTCCCTGCCCTGGCACCACCAGTTCACCCCCTGGCACCACGAGCACATCCTGGTGGCATGCTGGTGGTGCCAGGGAAATGTGCTGGTGGTCATGTGTAATGGAACGTTGGGGGGGGCAAAAATCTGACTTGAGCCTTGGGCCCCATTTGGTCTTAATCCAGCTTTGCTTTGCTATTTATATTTTCTCTTTAGCCTTTAAATACTCTTAGGCTGTAAAGTTACCATTACCCAGAAGGTAAGTGACCACCTTGAAAATTACCTATATATTCAGTGTAGCAAGGGATAACAATATTTGATCATTGAGTATTCTCAATGTTTCTTCTTCAAAGTAGTTATAAACTAATTGTACATTAAAAATATATTTGTTTGATGCTGAACTGTGCCAGGGTGTACAACAAAGTGGCATTTAAAAGACAGAACTACAGACTTAGGGAGATTCAATAAAAGTATCATTAAAAAAAGTTTTGCTTTTTCAGCACACTGGTACGGAAGAATGGTGGTAGGGAAGAATGGTGGTAGGAAGTAAACAGAGAACTTTCTATAATAAAAGATTTTATATCTTTGTGTAGGGAATACTACATATTAATATTGTAATGTACAACACAGAGTAAAAGTAAAGCTAACTCTTGGTCCAGTCCATGGTCCAATGAAAATTTAAAATGAAGGTACAGTAGCTTGTGTGGTGGAAATGTGCTGAGCATGCCTCAGCACACTGGTAGGGAAGAATGGTGCTAGGAAGTAAACAGAGAACTTTCTATAATAAAAGATTTTATATCTTTGTGTAGGGAATACTTAAAATAGAGCGATACACAGCTCTGACAAGCATATTGAGCTATTAATATGTCTGACAATGTCAGAACTATTGGACTGAAAATTCTGTTGGTCTGTAAGTAGCAACAAGCTGAACTGCTAATTGCTTTGTAAACAAGAAAAAAAATTACTGTATATACTCGAGTATAAACCGTCCCGAGTATAAACCGGGGTACCTAGTTTTAGGGAAAAAAGTAGGAAAACCACACTGACCCGAGTATAAACCGAGGGGGTAGTATTTGCCACTAAAGAGTTTTGGAAACTACAACTCCCAGCATGCTTTATTGCTGGGAGTTGTAGTTTTCAAACATCTTAAGTTGCAAATACTTACAAATAAGAGTAAAACCTCTTTTGTGCATACCGTATGCCACAAATATAGGAGGATTAAAGGTGGCCATACACCAGCACGATATTACTTACCCGACCAACCGCTCACGCGACGTTCCTGCGATCCTGCCGGAACCACCTCTCCCGAACTTATATATGACCGACATGCGATCGCAAAATCCCATTCATTTTGCGATCGCATGTCAGTGGTAATATATATATATAATATATATATATATATAATATATATATATTATATATAAATAAATCGGGAGAGGTGGTTCCGGCAGGATCGCAGGAACGTCGCATGAGCGGTCGGTCGGATAAGTAATATCGTGCTGGTGTATGGCCACCTTTACCCCTATATGCAACTTAAGATGTTTGAAAACTACAACTGCCAGCAATAAAGCATGCTGGGAGTTGTAGTTTTCAAACATCTTAAGTGGCAAATACTTGCAAATAGGGGTGAATCCTCCTATATTGTGCTACAGTATGCACAAATAAAGAAGGTTTTACTCCTATTTGTATGTATTTGCCCCTTAAGTGTGTCCCTGTGTAAATAGTAAATGTAAAAAGTAAACGTTTCTCCTACCTGTCCGGCGGCCGCGCGATCCGCATCCTCGCTCCACAGCCTTGTGCATCCGGATGATGTCACTACCGGCGCCTCTCACTTTGCGGCGCGGGTAGTGACATCATCCGGATGCGCAGAATCTGTGGAGCGGAGGATGCGGATCGCGCGGCCACCGGACAAGGTAGGGGAAACATTGACTCGAGTATAAACAGAGGTAAGATTTTCAGGCTTTTTTTAAAGCCTGAAACCTCTGTTTATACTCTAGTATATACGGTACGCCTAGTTATTAAAAAGAGTTTTAGATTTTTAAATACATTAACACAATTTTAACTGGGTTATAATTGCATGCACTCCGATTATAAAGCAGACTTTAATATTTTGTTTACAGATATAAATATGTCATGAGCTTTCTCAAAATTAAGAAGAGGAAGAGACCTCTGTTTTACTCAGAGATTGGCAACTGTTGGAGAAAATTTTGCAAGAGCTAAAGCATTGAGGAGTGCCCAATTAGCTAATGTTTTTCAAGAATCACTGGTCAGTATGATTTTGACTTTTTAATCACATATCTAAAATGTTTTAGGAGAACAACATTCCATTTTAGAGATGTCAATAAATAGTTTTATGTGCAAAGCGATAGATTTCCAAAATAGCAAATTCTGCTGAAAAAGTACTTAAAGAACAACAACTCTACGGTTGTTTTTCCACCCCATTGTGGCCAAGGGCCTAACCAATGTGAAGAAGCACTTTTTCCCATTGGATAGATCTCAGACTGAGGTGGCTTAGAAAATACAGATTAAACATGTAAACAAACAAAACTATGTATACAATGCTATTGGCACCAATAAATAGACCCAAAGACAAGGTGCAAATACATACATGCTCAATATAAAATAAAGGATATTAAGGTTTCTGGGAAATATATGTTTTAAAGGAAATCTATAGTGTGTGGTGTTTATTTAAAAAAAACGGTTAAACTGAAAAGTATTTGGGACAGGGATATAGGCCTGGTAATTCCTAACTCCCAATATTGTTTCTGTGAGGAGAACCAGCCCAAAGAAAACTGATTCTGCCAGTCTCCCTCCTGGTTTCAGCACTATCTTTAGTACAGGAATATTCCAGGACTAACCAGGCAAATGAAAACTGTTAGTGCTGTAGCTCCTCAACAAAACGATATTGTGAGGTAGGAATAATCAATCCTACCTCACCGTCCCAGGTACTTTCCATTTTTAAATAGTTAAATTCCATTTTTTTTAAAAGAGAGAGAGGGGATACAATAGCTAAAAAAAGGAAAGGGGGAGGGGTATGTATTTATTTTAAAGAGTTTAGACAAATTTAAAGGGCATGTCCACCCCAAAACTATAATCCCCCCCACTACTGGCCCCACCATGTAGTGTAGTAAAATCCTTACATCACATCCCAGCTCCATAAGATTCTCCTGTAGTCCCCCCCCAAAGTCCAAAAAACTGCCCACCAGGAGGATAGCAGAGTCCATATAGGACTCTGCCTCCTATCTGGCCTCCGGGAGAAGTTTGGCATGCGTACTGCAGCCCTTCTCCCCCTCCCTCCCCCTCCCGTTTTGCTATCCCTCCCCCTACCATAAAACCCCTTGCCCATTTAATAGAATATGTTCCCCCAGCCCCAACCGCAAAAAAATTATTTTAGGAAAGTCCCCAGAACTGTACTTACCTTCCCTCTCTACACCGGCATTCTGAGAAGCCGGCAGCCGCGTCCGTGATTGGCTGCCTCTCAGCCAATCACGGACACGGCTGCTGGTCCCGCCCCCTGCTTGCAGTGTCTCGCAAGCAGAAGGCCGGGCCGGGCGTCGGAGGAGAGAGGGAAGGTAAGTGAAGAACTGGGGACTTTCTTAAATTATTTTTATAGCGGTTGGGGCTGGGGGACTGTGTTCTATATATAGGGTGAAAGTTCTTATTAAGGGTGGACATGCCCTTTAATACAAGAGATGTATATAATAATACTGATAAGGTGGATGCATTATTGGTGGAATAGGGCAAGAGGAAGGTTAATTGGTTTATTGTTGGCATCTGCTACAAGCCACCAAAGGTTAGCGAGGAGGAAGTGAGTCAGCTTCATATGTAGATGGAAAGGGAAGTTTGTGGCACATTCTGATTATGGTGGACTTTATGGAATTGCCAACACAGCAATGGGTGAGGGGTTCCGAAATTTGCTACATGAACATTTTCTCTCACAGATTGGTGAAAATCCACATAGAAAAGGCACTTTTTGGATTTGTTAAAGAAGAACTAAACTTACAATTTTTTTAATCCTAATGTGAAAAGCTTTTCTCCCAAGAAAACCTATACATTGAAAAGTTCTTCTCTTGTAAGTTGAATTTAGTTTATGTAAGTAATAGATTCTTTAACAAAGAAGGCTTCCATGTTGTTGCCAGTACAAATCATAGCCCATCTTGCTTCAAAGATCCACACCTCCTGACCCCAGGATTCAGTCTCTGTGCTCAGTTTAGATGAACAATGTAAATGCCATGTTTTTAGGTGCATACAGCCCAAGAAGTCGCAAGTACAAATCCTCCGGTTTTTAATGCAACATAGTCTACTGCCTAAGTATGCTTTTTTTTTGTTTGTTTCCATGTTTCTAGAAAAATATATAGTTTCTACATATGTACAAACTTTAATTATAGCAGCTCTGTTTTTTATTTACCAACAAGCGTGAATTGCTGACAGTCTTCCTGGAGCAATACAAAATAGTGAACTGATTTTACTTACATTTACTCAAATGTACTTGCATCTATTGCACTTGTAGTGGTGGCATGCTAAGTAAGTGCTGGGTTTTGAAACAAACAGACCATTTGGACACAGGTTCAATTCCCCAGCCTCACCTTTTTTTTTGTTTGTTTGTTTCTATTATGCTTCTAGCAAAAGATAGAGATTCAACATTTACAGATATTCCCCTATTATCCCTTGTGGCAAAGAGGTAGAAAGCTTTCTTTTTAGCAAGAGACAGTATAAAAGGTGGCAGGTTCGATTCACCATACTTACGTTTATTTTTCACTGAAATTGTAATATTCCGTTTCTTACAGCCATGCTTATAAAGAAATAAACTGGCCTTCTCTATCTTTGTGAATGTGCTCTTTTCAATGGGGCAATATTGTCTGGATACTTTATTACACCTTTAATCTCTAATGACACAGAATAAATATGAAGGTAACTGAAAGTTTAGGGAATAGTGACCATGGCATTTCATTTAATGTATGCTATAAAAAGGTAAAGTGTGCTGGGATAACAAAGACTTAATTTTAGGAAAGCAAATTAAAGATACTGAAAAGATTTTACATCTAAATTTATACCCTTGAGAAATAAAGGTAAAAAAAAGTCCATCCCCATGTCAGAGGGAATGGAACGGTCCTTTAGGAACTTTAAAGGGCATGTCCACCCCCAAAAGTATAATCCCCCCCACTACTGGCCCCATCATGTAGTGTAGTTTAATACTTACCTCACATCCCAGCTCCATATGGTTCTTCTGTAGCCCCCCCCCAAAGTCCCAAAAACTGCCCACCAGGAGGATAGCAGAGTCCATGGCATGCGTACTGCAGCCCTTCTCCCCTCCCTCTCTGGATTCCCTCCCCTAGCATAAATCCCCTTTGATATAGTATTCCCCCTGGTCTCCCAGCCCCAACCACTTCATTTTTATGTTAGAAAGTGCCCCAAACTTTACTTACCTCCCCTTTTCCTCCGCTGCACTGAATGACCGGCAGCCGCGTCCGTGATTGGCTGCCACTCAGCCAATCACAGACGCGACTGCCGGTCCCGCCCTGCTTGCATTTTCTCGCAAGCAGAGGGCCGGCAGTGCGCGGAGGAAAGAGGGGAGGTAAGTAGAAGTCGGGGCACTTCTAAAAATAAAAATGAAGCAGTTGGGGCTGGGAGACCAGGGGGAATACTATATCAAAAAATAGTTTTAAGGGTGGACATACCCTTTAAAAACTGTACCAAGGATTTTAAGAAAGCAATTAAGCAGGGTAAAATAATTAATGAAGTATGGATACCTGAACAAAGCAAGACATTTTTTAAGTATATCTATAGTAAGAAGAGGAGGACTGAAAATGTGGGGCCATTAAAGGTTTACTTCACTGGAAAATAAAGCAGCGTTCTAACAGCATTAAGTGAAGAACGGGAGGTAAACTAGCTATGTCTTACCTCCCATTCTTAATGCACCAGATGAGGGTAGCGAGCTTACACTGCAGCATGATCCATAGCGGGCTCTTGAAGGTCCCGACCGCTTCCAGTTATACGTACGCTATAGCGCACATGTGCGAACGCGCGCTATAGTTAACTTACAGTGGAAGCAGTCGTTACCTGTCAGAGGTTCCAGTGGTGTATCGCACTGCGGTTAAGTTCGCTCCTCTCTCCTGGTGCATTAAGTGAAGAATGTGGGGGAAGACAGCTAGTTTACCTCCTGTTCTTCACTTAATGCTGTTAGAATGCTGCTTTAATGTACACTGAACTAACCCTTTAAATAAAGGGGATATGATAATTATAAAAGATGCAAGGATGTGTGCGCGCGACTTCATCTCGATGCGCCATGTGCGCGGCGAGATGACATCATGCACGCGTACGTCTGTGCACGCACTGACATCGCATGCGCTGTGACGTTATGCATGTGCGCACGCTGAGCGCATGGCGTGCCCGGGAAACAGCAAATGCGGCTTACCAATCAGGAGGCAGCAGAAAATCTCGGAGGTGCAGAGCTAACTCTAACCCCAAGCAAGATGTCAGCAACTTTAAACCTACAAAAGGTAGGCTCTGGAGAGTCTTAGGGGAAAAAAAAATATGCCAAATGTTTTTTTAAAGCTGCAGCTTCCAATTGAGAATAATTTTCTTTTACTGTGTACTTATCCTTTAATCAGTTTGTTTCCTCTGTATACACTATAGAACATCTAAGAATAGAAATCATAGAGTATAGTAGCAATATACTATGGATGATGCACCCCTAATGTAAATTATAAGGATATTAGAAGTCACAGAGGAGTTCTATGACCATATAAAAAACACAGGGCCACAGGCCGAGTGCTTTTATACAGGGCTGGAACTCCTCATAATTTACAATAGGGGTGAATTATATATTATAACCTACCCCTTCCCTCTCAATTAAAGAGGGAATGTAATAGCAAACACCCCATACTCCCTGCACCATATTGTGGTAATCCCCCTGGGCTGTTAACTTTGAAATGTTCTAAATCTCCTACCCCACTCCACATCTTTCTGTCTGTCTACCAATAATCTTTTATTTGTCTGTCTATGAGTCTGTCTGTCTATAATCTATCTAATATCTGTCTATCAATTGGTTGATGGATCAAATGCAGAGAGTAGTTGTTAATGGTACTTCACCAATGTGAGCTAAAGTTTTAAGTGGTGTGCCACAGGATTCTATGTTGGGACCACTTCTATTTAATCTGTTTATTAATGATTTGGAAGTGTCAGCAAGCTCTGTTTGCGGATGAAACAAAATTTTGTTTACCAATAAAAGCTACAGATGTTTAATTGTTGAAGGTAGATCCAAGATCAGAAGTCGGCAACCAGTAGCTCTCAATCTATTGGTTGAGCGCTAAAAGGTTACTTGTGGGCCGCGGGGTGACGAGAATTCCACTTACGGCGTACGTGCCAACTTACGTGATGACATGTACGCGCCGCTTAATACGTCACATGCACGACCACGCAATTTGGTGCAGTGTTGTGCGGGAGGCCTTTTCCTAGGATGGATTGGAGGGGAGCAGAGGAGTAACTTAAAAAACAACAACAACTTAAAAAAGCTAAATTGAACAGGGGGTACATTTATTGAAACGGACAGCCTCAAAGGGAATTTATGCTTAGGTCAGGTTACGTAAACATGGGCTAAAAAATTTTCCTTGCGGTGTTCAGACATGCAGTATGGTCAGTAGTAATAGAATAAAGGGGATCAACTAACTTGGTATTTATATTATAAATTTTTTTTAAAAAAAAAGTAATATCATGCTGGAAATAAATGTAAGTAGCATCACTTTGCAATATTACGTCTCCTTGTATATGTGCTTTTTTGTTTTTCTTTAATAAAAGCCACATCAAAGGTGACCACGCCCCCTAATGTTGACCACACCTCCAAAAATAAGCCGCACAACTTTTTCTGCAGGTTGGAAAAGTAGATTTTCACCTATTCAAGGTTGCCTACCCCTGATCTAGAGAGATTGTCACATTGGACTGCTAAATGATAGATGAGATTTAATGTTGATAAATGTAAGGTGATGCATTTTGGCCTTAAAATCCATGTGCTGCTTATACTATAAATGGCAGAACTAAGGTCCTTTTTAGGGTTCTGTGGGTATTACCAAAGATTTGTCAAAGGTTTCTCCAAAATAGCCAGACCTCTGAACCTAGTTCTACAGTTGGATCTGGAAGAGAGTGAGCATCCAAGATGTTACTATTCCAGTAAGAATGGAGGACATAGAGCTTCTAAAGAATCAATTAAAGGCAACTGGCGTGAAGACTGTGAGAGGGCCTTTCAAGAGTTAAAATACCACCTAACAAATGCCCCTATGCAGACCCAGAAAAGCCATATGTACTCCATGTGCATGCCAGTCATAATGCATTGGGAGGAGTGCTATACCAGCAGCAGGAAGGAGAGCTGAGACCAGTGGCATATGTCAGCAGAAGTTTATCACCCACGGAATCCAATTATCCCACTCACAAGTTGGAGTTCTTGGTGCTCAAATGGGCAGTTTTAGACAAACTACACAACTATTTGTATGGGGCGGAGTTTGAGGTACACACGGACAACAATCCCCTCACGTACATCACAACTACCGCTAAACTTGATGCCACTAAGCACAGGTGGTTGGCTGCTTTGACTAACTATACGTTTAGCCTAAAGTATCGCCCGGGTTGTACTAATGGAGATGCAGATGGGTTGTCCTGTAGACCTCATGATGGCCCCTACCCAGATGAAGACTGGGTGGAGATACCAGCCCCTGGGGTCAGAGCTTTGTGCCAAGGAGTAAGGTGCAATGGCCATGGATGAGTGTTAGCTGAAGTCTTGGGATTGCCTTCTTAAGGTCTTCCGAAAGGTTACTGTAATGTGGTGCATGTTACACCTTCTGAGTTGCCCTTTTGAGTCTGCCTGTTTTGAAAAATGATCAGAAAGAAGATGCTTTAGGTCAGCTGACTTTAGAGGCTTTGAAAAAGAAGAAAGTAGAAATCCTTAAAACGGATCAACCCCCAGAGGCCAAGTTGTTAGCTAAACAACGGGAACGCCTTTTCCTACGTGATGGCCTTATTTTCAGACTAAGAGGTGAAGAGTTTTCAGAAGATATGTGGCAGTTACTTTTGCCAGAAAAACATCAGGAATTAGTATGTAAAGCTATGATGGCCATGGGCATCTGGGGTTTGAAAAGACTCTTGGTCTAATAAGGGATCGGTTTTACTGGCCAGGGATGAAGGCAGATGTGGAGAGCTACTGCAAGTCATGTATTCGGTGTTTACAGCAAAAATGCTTACCACCCAGAGCCGCACCCATGGGACATTTGGAAAGCCAAGGGCCTATGGATTTGGTTTGCATTGACTTTTTGTCTATTGATCCAGATGAAGGAGGAATTGGGAATGTTCTGGTGCTCACAGATCATTTTACTTGGTATGCGCATGCAGTTTCCACTTGAGATCAAAAAGCTCTCACTGTTGCCAAGGTTTTAGTGAAATGTACATTATGGGCTCCCTGAAAGAATACATTCAGATCAAGGCAGGGACTTTGAGAGTAAACTTATTCAGGAATTACTTTCTTCCTTGGGTGTACAAAAGCCTCATACCACTCCTTATCAACCCCAGGGTGATCCTTAGCCAGAGAGATTCAATAGGACTCTGTTAAATATGCTGGGTACTTTGGGAGAAGACAAAAAGATCCACTGGAGTAGACATTTGGCCTCCTTAGTAGATGCCTACAATAGCACCAAAAACGATGCTACTGTTTACTCTCCATATTATCTCATGGTTGGGAGAGACACAAGACTACCTGTGGACCTTGCATTTGGGGTCACATCTGATGACACACCAATTACCTCACATGCAAGCTATGTGGATAGACTTAAGTAGAATCTCAGACAGACTTATAATAGAGCTCAGACCAGCGCTGAAAACAAGAATTTTCGAACAAAAAAAAAAAATTTGACCAGGTGGTTAAACAGCATGACCTGCTTCCTGGAGATAAAGTTCTACTTTGAAACTTGGGGCCAGCAGGAAAACACTAATTGGCCGATTGTTGGGGTTCCCAAGATTCACTAAAGTGTTGATTATCAAGAGGCTGAAGACCAAATCCACTGCTGATGCGGCGCACACCTTCAATGTCTCTCAGCATTAAATTCAGAGGATAAAGAAAAGATTTGAAGAGACTGGAGAAGTTTTTGACAAGCCCAGGTCAGGCAGACCCCGCAAGACAACTGCTAGAGAGGAACATTTGTTGGCTTGAAAATCCAAGCCAAGCCCATTTTCAACTGCAGCAGAGCTCCAGGAGACCTGGTGGTGCGTGAGGGATATGCAGGGTGGAAGGCAACACCAATAGTGTAAAATACCAAGAAATCTTAGCTACCTCATATATTTCCAACCATAAAAAAGGCCAAATTCTGCAGCAGGGTGGTGCTTCATTGCATACTTCCATCTCCACATCAAAGTTCCTTAAGGCGAAGGAGATCAAGATGCTCCAGGATTGGCCAGCCCAGTCACCTGACATTAACATCATTGAGCATATGTGGGGTAGGATGAAAGAGGAAAGCATGGAAGACGAAACCAAAGAATATTGATGAACTCTAGGAGGCATGCAAGAATGTTTTCTTGGCTATTCCTGATGATTTCATCAATAAATTGTATGAATCCTTGCCAAACCGCATGGATTCTGTCCTTCAGGCGCATGGAAGTCATACAAGATCTTAAATTTGGATCTCACAGCACCACTACTTAAATTTGCCGACATTTTTGGATTGGCTGTAAAGTAGATCATTTTCTGTATAGGGGACCACACTTTTGTCTTGCAACATTTTGACCTTTCTGTCTGGATTAAATGATAAATCTTTTTTTAGTGAAACTATTTTTTACCAGTACATTTAATATTATTTGGGAGGGCTTTAGCTTTTCATATGAGCTATTTCTAACACCAATTGATCAATTAAAAATCAGGTTAATAGCAAAATACACAGGCGATAAGAGTGTTGTCAGAAACTGTATATCTAATATCTTAGTAATGTATGGGAACCTTTACTCTTTTAGTGCAGGCAGATTTTTCCATTACCATTAACTTTCCCAGTGCCTGTATAATAAAGTGGCAGGACAGGGATCTCAGAGCTGCCTGTCAGGTTTCCTGCAATGTTAAATATTGGATAAAAGCTTTCATTTTCCAGTGTTTGAAGTGCTCTCCTGTATGTTTTAGCTGAGCTCTTATTCCCCCTCCCTTCACCTTCTTCCATTTGCAACATTGTTGCAGAGTAGGGAGTGGTGAACTCTGCTCAGTCTATAAAGCAACAATGTTGCAATGTTCAAAGTACAAAACATAGTGAAAGGCAGAGTGAATAAGAGCGCAAATAAAAAACAGGAGAGCAGTTCTAACACTGGAAATTAAAGCTGCTATCCAATTTGTAACACCTGGTCACTAGTAAACAATTTTCAGTTGCCATGGCGACCTGGCAGCTGTAATTTGTCCAGCCCTGCAGTAAGGCATAGTTTGGAATATGCAGTGCAGTTTTGGAATCCCGTGTGCAAAAAGGACATATTTGAAATGGAAAGGGTTCAGAGAAGTGCTACTAAATGAATAAGGGGATTGGGGGAGCTTAAATATAAAGATTGGATAAGTTACAATTATGTACGCTAGAGAAAAGGTGCATGCGTGGGAATATGATCACTGTGTACAATTACATTAATAGGCCATACAATAAACTAACTACCAGTCTGGTGCAAGATTGGAAGAAAATAAGTTTAGTCTTCAAGTTCAAAAGCTTTTTTTTTTTTTTTTTTTTTTTTTTTTACAGAGAGAACTGTAAAACTAGGGAATGTTATTCCATTGGATGTGCTGATGGAAGGTTCATTGGATAGTTAAAAAAAACAAAAAAACACGGAGGATAGTATCCACACAGCAAAACATATACATAAATTTCCACTGTGCATCAACATCAATGCACATTCCTAGGCCCCATACAATATCATATCTGCACACTGGCATACATTATAAACAATGGGGTTTTAGTATACATTACTGTGATCACATGAATGAAAAGTCTGGAAGGTCCTAACTTCTAACCTTTTTTACTTCAATTTCCATTAGCAAACTTTTGCATTTCTCATAATTGTGCACTGGATCATTTAGCGGAAGTGCTACTGATCTGGTCAAACATAGAAAAGATAATCAATGCACATTCCTAGGCCCCATACAATATCAATGCATTGATTATCTTTTCTATGTTTGTATAAATGTTTGACCAGATCAGTAGCACTTCTGCTAAATGTAGTTGTAAATTAGCCTAATTGGAGTGCTTCCACAATCCTTATATTGTATGTATTGGGAGGCTTGGTCAAGCTTCCATGTGGTAATAGCACCCCCAACACACCCCTTTTAATAGCACCTCCAACATGCCCCTTTTATGGGAGGTCCTATGCCTTTAATATAAAGCACCGGATGGATGGCCTCTTCCCTCATTTTAAAAAGCCAAAGGGCTGGGGGGAATGAGAAAGCCTCTTGTATGAATCCAGTGCACAACTATGAGAAATGCAAACGTTTGCTAATGGTAATTAAAGTAAAAAAAGTTAGAAGTTAGGACCTTCCAGACTGGGGTTACATTGATGTGGTTGGAAGGCTTTTCGTTCATGTGATCACAGTAATGTATACTAAAACCCCTTTGTTTATAAAGTATGCCACCAGTGTGCAGATAATATGATATTGTATGTATACATAAAATACATTTTTGTATACATTTTGTATACATTACGTGTGCTAATGACTAAATAAATAGAGTGCACCTGTGTGTAATCTAATGTCAGTACAAATACAGCTGCTCTGTGACGGCCTAAGAAGTTGTCTAAGAGAATCTTGGGAGCAAAAACACCATGAAGTCCAAAGAACACACCAGCCAGGTCAGGGATAAAGTTATTGAGAAATTTAAAGCAGGCTTAGGCTACAAAAAGATTTCCAAAGCCTTGAACATCCCACAGAGCACTGTTCAAGTGATCATTCAGAAATGGAAGGAGTATGGCACAACTGTAAACCTACCAAGACAAGGCCGTCCACCTAAACTCACAGGCCGAACAAGGAGTGCGCTGATCAGAAATGCAGTCAAGAGGCCCATGGTGACTCTGGACGAGCTGCAGAGATCTACAGCTCAGGTGGCGGAATCTGTCTGACAACGATTAGTCATGTACTGCACAAAGTTGCCCTTTATGGAAGAGTGGCAAGAAGAAAGCCATTGTTAACAGAAAAGCATAAGAATTCCCGTTTGCAGTTTGCCACAAGCCATGTGGGTGGGGGACTCAGCATGTGGAAGAAGGTTCTCTGGTCCGATGAGACCAAAATGGAATTTTTTGGTCAAAATGCTATGCGTGGCAAAAAACTAACACTGCACATCACTCAGAACACACCATCCCCACTGTCAAATATGGTGGTGGCAGCATCATGCTCTGGGGGTGCTTCTCTTCAGCAGGGACAGGGAAGCTGGTCAGAGTTGATGGGAAGATGGATGGAGCCAAATACAGGGCAATCTTGGAAGAAAACCTCTTGGAGTCAGCAAAAGACTTGAGACTGGGGCGGAAGTTCGCCTTCCAGCAGGACAACAACCCTAAACATAAAGCCAGGGCAACAATGGAATGGTTTTTAAACAAAACATATCCATGTGTTAGAATGGCCCAGTCAAAGTCCAGATCTAAATCCAATCGAGAAGATCTAAGATCTAAGTGCTTCAAAAAAATATATCTGTATACACGGCTTTTCAATTCAGATTTTTTATACCCAGGTAAAAATGTATCCTTAAAATAAGATTAGTATTACAATAAGCTGTATTTGACACTAGAAAACACAAACTGCAATGGGAAATGCAGTGCTTCTGTGCCAGTTTTTCCTGTTAAAAATTTGTTTTCCTCCTAGTGTGAATGAGCCCTAACTGAGGCAATGCTGGGCCCATTAGGCCTAAAGTGTTAACAACAGTCTACCCTATCTTGTTTCATCAGTTCACTAAGCAACATTATTGGATTTCAGTAATAAGACTTGTGGAAAGGAGGAAGGACTGTGAGGACATTGGGAAAATATTTTTACATCTGAATTTGCTTAATAAAGCCAGACAAAATTATCGCTTATTTTCCACCACTGATTGTAAACTCTGTTTTGAGTGACAATTTGCTCTGTCCTATTCTATTGCACACATGAACTACAGCTTACAATAAAGTAATAAATCACACTATTCTATTTGCTTAATCAATCAATCAATCAACAATCTGACAACATTTAAAATATTCCTTTTTTGGAAGTTGAAGCAGGTAAACACAGTGTAAAGAGACTGCTGGTGTTTCAAAAATTGCTGGAAGTTTTATTGCCCTACAAGGTGAAGCTGACAAGGCTTTTGGTTTTACTACCTGGTTGCAAAGAAGCTGCATTTACTACTCAGATCCTACCAGCAACATTTGGCTTAAAAATGTAGTTAGGTTAACAAGTGGGTGTTTTATTTGTGAATCGAATGCCCTCTGACAATGCAAAATTGCACAAGTCGCAGTGCAAACAGGTGGTAACGAGTGTGAAATGTGAATTACCGTCTGGTCCAGTGTGGCTCTAACATTCCTTTCAAAATTCATACTTTATTATATTCAACATTCTTTAAAAAAAAAAAATAAATAATTAACATCGTAATGCCTATAGACACATTTAACAATCATTCTGTGTAAAGAATAAACTGAATGATCATTCTTGTGTATATGCGCATCAGGCAAAGTCACAATCAGATTGTGAAGTAACCCGATATGAATTTGCATGTGTACGGCCATCTTAATCTACTTGTGCAGGTGCATATGGGCAGTAAAAGATGGATAGTTAAAAAAAACTCCTTACAGAATAAAAGTCTGAAAGTTTAAATTACAAATTCAGATGATTTCTCTACTTATGAGGCAGTATTTAATGTATCGCTACAAAGAAAGGCAATAAGGTGTAAATCCAATAAGCTGAAAATGTGCCTTGGCCCATGTACATGTATTTTGCCACTAGTGCAACATTGTTGCAAAGAGGGCTAACATATAACCCAAAAGGCAGGAGTCCTTCCCTCTCTTTTTCTGGCTAGTTCATTTATAAAGCGCCACTTGGGGGACGCAGCGCTGTACAAAAACAAAATACAAAAAAGTCATACAAGGGATCTGCCAGATCTGAAGACAACAGTGGCAGCCCCTACTCCCATTTCCTACATTATCAAAATCTGGTATGACCACATGGGAGCTCTGAGACACTAGATTTAATTTAATGCAAATTTGTATTTCAATTACATTACAGCTAACTCGCATTCCAGAACACAGACTCAGACAGATTGTGGCCTTAATGGACCACTGATAGTTGCACAAGAATAACTAAAGGATAAAAATAATATTAACTACAATAATTGTAAGGTCTTTGCAGAAGAGACCTCATCCCAAATGTGTCAGGGCACACCACACTTAGGGTAAAATAATTACTTATGAACAAGTTTATGAAAGACAATTTGGCACCTGAGGCAATGTAGAGTACCACCCTCTTACTTATGATTGTCTTTCTTGGTAGATAGGGCAGGTGAACTTTTAAAGGGTATGTCCAGCCCAAAAACTTTTGCTGTAGTGTAGTGTACCCCAGCCCATTCCTAACCGCCGTGCTAGTTTTCCAAAACAAGTCCCAGAAACTTACGAGCCTAAGTTCCCTCAGCTCTCTGCTCCCAGCTCTGTGTTTGCTGGAAGTAGCAAACAGGTGCCAGACCGGCTGCCGAATCTGTGATTGACTAAGAGTCAGGCAATCACAGATGCGACAGCCGGCTATGCAGAGAGCCAAGGGAAATAAGGATTGTAAGTTTTAAAGGGTGTTTTAAAAAGTTAACATGGCGGTTGGGAGTGAGCTGGGGTACACTACAGCAAAATATTTTTAATGGTAAGGGATTAAAGGGGAAGTTCAGTGCAAATATATTTGCTTTTCAAAAAAAGAGCAGTATTTTTTCATCCCAATGACCTTAATCTGTCAATTCAGCATTTTGTCTGTGTATAAATAAATGCAACCGAAATACTGACTTCCTGTTTGCAGGACCCCTAGTAGAGACTGTTATGGTCTTGCCCATGAACCAGCGTCTGGGCTAATTCAGTTGCGCAGTAGAAATCTGAGCATCTTTGACCCATCCAACAGCCAATCAGTAGAAATTATTGTTAGGAACATTCAAAGGATGTGGTGCATCCTAGGAAGAAGAAGGACCGTTAGAACCTGAAATGTCAGCTCACTAATGTCAACAGCAGGGAACAGCAAATCAACTGATTTTTCAAAATGGGGAAGAACATGTAGAATAACTAAGAAGACATTAGATAAACTAACAAATTAACAAATATTGATAATTTCCACTGAACTGTCCCTTTAAGCAGCCTGAAGGGATCCAAAGGGTGGGAGGAAGGAAGGGCTCCCCTACACATGCCAGAGTCCTCAGGTAGGACAAGGAAGAAGTTACTCACAGACAGTTCCTACTCTTAACTTTCTGGGATTTTGAACAGGCACTGCAGGAGAACCACAAGGAGCCGAGGAGCAAGGTAGGGATTTTTGAACACTACACAGAGGGGCCAGTAGCGGGTTAAATTTTAGATTTGGAGGTGGACATACCCTTTAAGTAAAGGAGAATTAAACTCATGCAGTAACCGACTTATTTCTGGCTTCTCCCAAAGTGACAATTTTCCAATCTTTGATGCTGGAGAACATAGGATAATGAAGAGGAGGAGCTTGAAAATGATCAGTTACTGATAAAAAGCTGTCAGTTACTGCATGAGTATAATTCTCCTTTAAAGGATCACTATACTTTAAAACTCTTTAAACTTTTTAACAATGAAAAGTATCTGGGGCAGACAGGTAGGATTGATTATTCTTACCTTACAATATCATTCATATACTTGAGTATAAGCCGGCCCGAGTATAAGCCTAGGTACCTATTTTTACCTGAAAAATAAGTAAAAACTGATTGACTCGAGTATAAGCCGAGGGTAGAAATTATGACCATTATTGCCTTCTGATTCTGTATTTTTTTAAGGCTTAAGTTGCCCTTTAAATGGACAGCAGAAGAAAGAAAGTCAAACACTTTATGACTCTGCCATTAAGGAAGCCTGGGTCTAGTGGCATGGGCAGGTGGGCAAACTAGGGGCACGTCCTCCTGTAATTTCCCAGCTAGCAATGTATAACCAGTCTATCAAAAAGTGACATTGCAGAGCCCCTGGTCCCTAACCGAGCCCTGTCGTGGCTTCTTACCCACAGCTGTAGGGAGAGGTTACCAGTAATTCCATACAGCGTTCGGTACCAAATATGCCATGTTATTGTACCTAGCAGAGTCTCTCCTGGCTGCACCAGCTCCTGCTCTCTGTGTGCCTGAGCGTCCATTCCATACAGTGTGTTAGCTGCCTAGTTCACTGAACACTTCTATGCTTTAGGTCTGCTGCCCACTCCTGGTCTCCGACCTGGCAGCAATGCAGGGGGCCATTTTTATGGGTTTTTCTGTCCATCACGATCCCCTAAGAGGTTAAACAATCTGCTGTAGTAAGACACTGACTTTGCCCTTTCAGAGCTGCCGGTAATAGCAACATTGTTTCATCTATTCACCTTGCTAATCAGCACTTGTAATAGATGAAACAATGTTGCTATTACCAACAGCTCTGGAAGGGGAAAGTCAGTGTCTTACTACAGCAGATCGTTTAACCTCCTAGGGGATCGTGATGGACAGAAAAACCCATAAAAATGCCCCCCTGCATTGTTGCCAGGACGGAGACCAGGAGTGGGCAGCAGACCTAAAGCATAGAAGTGTTCAGTGAACTAGGCAGCTAACACACTGTATGGAATGGACGCACAGGCACACAGAGAGCAGCAGCTGGTGCTAGGAGATCGTGACAGCCGGGCAGAGAAAAACTTGAAAGCGGTGCCATGCAGGAATCCCTCCCTGTGGGGCCCCTTAAAGATGTCAGGGTCCTGGGCAATTGCCCAGTTTACCCAGCCCAAAAGGACTTGCTGCCCAGAAAAGTTAACACTTGCTGCTTCCTGGGAGGAACTTGACCCGAGTATATATACATTTTCAGGCTAATTTTAGAACCTGAAAATCTCGGCTTATACTCGAGTATATACAGTAAGTACAGGATAAGTACACTCAAAAAACAAGTTTAAATGGAAGCTGTATCTTCAACTAACCATCTCCCTTCTTTTTTTTAGGTCCCTTCAGAGCCTACCTGTGCCCGGTAAATTTCAGGACATCTTGGATCATGTATTCAGTCAGCTAAGCTCCGCCCCCGAGACCTCCTAGACCTCATTGCAGTCTTGTGTCCAAAAATCCACGGTAAGTTCCTTCCATGTACGTGTGACGGCATCAATCTGCTCTCACTTGTAATGGTGCGGCGTGATGACGTCACGTGCGGACGACTCCATGCGCGTGCTGACATCACGTTGCGTGTATCGTGACATCACGCACGCAGGTAACCGACCGTGGATTTTCGGCATAAGTCTGCAACGAGGTCCGGGAAGTCTCGGGGGCAGAGCTTAGCTGACTGAATACATGATCCAAGATGTCCTGAACTTTACTGGGGCACAGGTAGAAGGGTACTCTGAAGGGTACTAAAAAAAATTAAAAAAAAAAAAAAGGGGGGGGGGGGAGATGGTTAGTTAAAGATACAGCTTCAATTTAAACTTAATCTGCTTTTTGAGTGCACTTTAAGGAGCTACAGCACTAACAGTTTTCATTTGCCAGGTTAGTCCTGGAATATTCCTGTAATAAGGATAGTTCTGAAGACAGAAGGAAGACTGGCAGCATTTATTTTCTTTGGGCTGGTGCTCCTCACAGAAACAATATTGGGAGGTAGGAATTAACAGTCCTATACCCCTGTCCTAACTACTTTTCATTTTAACTTTTAAGAAAAAAAACTTTATACAAACTATAGTTCTCCTTTAAGTGCTTAAAATTCATGTATGGCACTATAGTAGTTGAACTGGAAATATGGCATTTAAAAGGAAACACCCATAACAAAGGAATCTATATTTTTAATTCTCTTTGTCAGCTCCATTTTTTCTACTTCCTTGCAATAGATACCTGTTCCATGTACAAGAAAAACCATTAGATAAAAGGAAATATTGTGCTTCTTACAGTAAAATATTAAGATGTTAGAAGTCACAGTTTCATTACCTGCTTAAAAAGAAAAATTTATTAAAAGTCACCTTCAATTGTAGACTAGTATAAAAGCAAAAAGCTATACAAGTCACTGGACATTTGAGTGTTTAATAGTACTTTTTCCTCCCCCTCTAAATAAAGCATGGGTTTACATTGTAATTCCTTCAACACTTTAAGTTATAATTACAAAAAAGTAAAACAAATTTAACTAAGCCCCCTATGCTGGATGAGCAGATAAAGATCTTTGGGATGTGAAAATAACTTTTGTATTTGCGCAAAACTTCTCTTTACGTAATGATGTCAAACCTTTTCCTATATACTGTGGCTAAAACCAGTCTGGCAAACACATATAAAATAATATAAATTTGTTATTGGTGCTTCAATTTAAAAGCCATATTTCAAGTTTAACTACAATTTCTGCCACAGAGGCAGCCTAAATTACAGGGAAAGGCAGATCTCAGTAGGACTCACTAAAGCATTGAACACTGCCTCAGCTGCCAACTTGAATTTCATTACCATGAACCTGAATAAGACTAGGTACACATGGGTTGGTTGATATTTCACCTAACTGTCCAGGGCAATATTTCAGTTGAATATTTCACTTCCTGTCTCTCCGGTCCCTCTCCACTGCAACTACTCTGTTCTTTTTGTGTTTTTAAGCAGCCACAGTGGAGGCTCATCCAGGAATGGCAATCAGTGATTGGCCGTGAAGTCACTGTCACAGCCAAAACTGACTGCCTTACCCAGAAGTGCCAGAGAGCCACGGCGGTGGATCGAGGAGCTAGTAAGTATGATTTCTCTTGCTGTGAGCAGAATCATAACATTTTAACAAAACGGAAAAAAAGGTTAAGAAGGGTTCTGCCTAATATATTGATTTTTTTTTTTATAAGGGGGGGACATACCCTTTAACTATAGCACTTGCACACGCTAATGCATGCTATAGTTAAAGTGAAACCAGAAGCAGTCGGGACATTACAGTACCGCTGGCAGTGGGACAGAACCAAACAGAATTATTTAAATGGCCTTTCACAATTCAAAAGAAATGGAACACTCAATGTTCCTTCACAATAAAAAATATTTTATTAAGCAGGCTACATATCCTTTTAATCAGTGCTTTCAGGATTTTTATTACTAAAAAAGTGTCTGACCCTTTGGATGCACTTTGATATGAATGTTAACTTTAAATGGTAACTGCTCTCTTATACATTTTTAAAACAAGCCATGATGTCTATCTTCTCTGGTTATCAAGTAAGTTATGCTTAGACAGTCAGAATAAACAAGGTGTGTGCCATGTAAGAAGCCCCCCCCCAAAAAAATTTTTTATTTTATTTCTGAGGCTATTTAAAAACGGTTACAGCAGTAGAATTCAACTGGGCATGCTCGTGCCAGAGGTGAAGCAATGGTGCTAGTGATGTCACAGCTCACAGCGGTGCTAACTGGAAACACCACCCATTCTACGGATGTAAGTTTGCATAGATTGTAGATAGGAGCATGATCCTGGAGTCGTTTTAAAAGGTAGCAATGTGCCCTTTAAATAAACTAGTTCATTTATTATAGGTTATCTGCCAGTTATGCTGCATCAGTGATATCTGTCCATACAGCAATGTAGCCAGAAACAACATTTATAGTAAATAAAACAAAATATAATAACCTTGCTTTTTATTTCTGAAATTACAAATAATTTAAGTGAACACCAAATAAAACAAAAACACATAAATAATTAATGTTAAACTAAATAAATAATAAAATAACCCATTAGAAACCTAAATGTTTTGTGTCAAATTCATGCAAAGTTGCCTTCAGAATTATTTAGCTCCATAAAGTCAGAGCAACTGATTTACTTTAAGACATGCACAGACAAAAAAAGACAAGAATCTAATTCCACACAACATAACTCTAAAAAGGCAGTGTTGTATTGTGTTATGCAATTTAATAAGGCCAGAGTTTTCTTCTTTTCTGACAGAACGCACCCAGACATGACAAAGGTTTAAACAACCTTTTGCTATTCTATGTGACCACATGTTTGTATTTGTATCTTAATTCCATACACAGGGAGATCTAGCACCCTGCCTCATTTCCCTAATAACAGGATCCATGACAGGTTTTGAGGTATTCACCTGAAGCCAGGCAAGCGATTTCAAACAAAAGAATGTGAATTCCTCCCTCCCACTGAATTTCCCAGTACACCCTTAAAAAGCAATCCAATACACAAATCGCAAATATTTGGTTGTCTCCTAGGGCCAACATATATTTAATTAAAAGGATGTTCATAGTACTGCATTAACATTGTAAAATTTGGAAAATAAATAGGTTCCTTCATCAATAAAAACAAGACTAAAACAAGTCCTTCTGTTTCGAAAGGATCAACTAAACTCTATTTAGTAAGGGAAGTCTGAAAACAAAACATTGGTATCCACCCAAACAAGTTTGGTGTAGATTTATTTAAATTTTTAAAATCTGAGCTACAAAAAAAACAGCTACCTCTTGCAGAATAATGTTTCTAAAATTAATGGAGATAATGGTTTAGGTTAAAATATCCCAATAGATCTGTTGGTTATACTGTATATTTTCATATACTTGTACAAAGTATAGGTTAACTAGGATTCAAGAACACTGCAAGTACACAATCAGAGAGATGCTTCCAGCTCAAGGTAGCCTTGCATTTCACAGTGAAAAATTCTCTCCCACACACATCAAAACCAGTTCCTGAAATATGAAGTCAGCACTTGCCAAAACTAGGAAACATAAGAAAAAAAAACTTGCCTCAAATAACACTTGGTAACAAAGCCATTACATTTCAAAAGTTACACAAGCTCTGAAAAAAGAAACAAAAGAAACTAATTAAAAGACACTGATAGCGACGTTACCATTCTAAATTTAATAATTAAAGCATATAATAAAATTCAAAGAAAAATAATATGCACTTACATAATCACATGTCTTATTTACCTGGAACCCACTGAGCAAGAATTATTTACTTTTCGTTAACTGCAGCACAGTCTGGCATCACCTTAATCCTAAATGAAAGATATGCAACCAGATGGAAAATATAATTAAATCCCAAAATTCTTCTGGATTCTAAATCTCTTGCTTAGCTGCCAACAATGTGTGGTGATAGTTGTTCTATGAGCATATTGCACTGCACCAAACATTCACACCGTACCATACGGCCAAGATTACAACTGTATGGAGTTGTAAACACAAACACTTTCATCCTTGCTTTTCTAACATAAGAAAAAACCTTGACAACTGTACTATGCACAATGCAACCACTAGGGAAATTATTAAAGCAAAACTTAAAAATGAGCCTGATTGCAAAATGTACGTTAATATATAATTTGTACCTTAAATAAAGCTTTAAAGAGACACAAAACCAACATTTTTAAGTGTATGTGTGCCTATAGGAAAGGTGGGAGGGATGTCACGCAAGTCCACGGATCAGCTGACAGAACAAGTATGGGAGTAGTGTGTTGCTACTTGCACACATGAAGGTAGGAATATGCTCTCCTACATCCCTGTAAATTATAATTTACCCAAACACTTTCTTAAAAATTGGTGTTTCATGTCCCATAAAGACATTGTGGAGAAATCATCTGCAATTTTGCACTTTTTACATTTTTCCTAGTTTCTGCTACCCTCCATTTTTATGAATAATAATTGGTTTTCCAACTGTTCAGCCTTGATTGTTGAGGTCAGGGGTAGGTCACCCAGAACTTGACAGTTTTAAAATAGGGGAGGGTTTCAGATTTAACTGAGCATGTGTAGCTATTTACCTGGGTCTGTGATGCATTCTCTAAAACTTGCAGAATTAAAATGTGGTTGCATTTAGATAGAAGTTCTCTGTATCTGTTTATAACAGTGGTGTCGAAACTAGGCACTCCAGATGTTTTAGAAGCTACAACTTCCAGCCTGCCTAGGGTGCAGAACACTGGAGTGCAAAGGTTTGACATCACCGGTATAAAACAAATGCTAGGTCATTTTAATTTTAGATTGTTCCTTTAAATAGCTAAGAAAATGTTGGGTAATGATAACATTAGTGCTGCAACCAAAAATATCTCAATTCTCCACAATGCAATTGGGAGAAAAATGGATGAGAATGTATTGGGAATTATGCCTGATCAATGTTACAACCTGTGCATTGATTTGGCTTACAACCTTTGTATAAAGTTACAATCTGTGTACTGATTAGGGTTACAACCTGTGTATTGATGTGGCTTTCATCCTGTGTATTAATTGAAAATAAAACTTGTGTATTAATTTGGGTTACAGCCTGTGTGGCGCTATAAGCTGCAACCTGTGTAGCGGTATAAGCTGCAACCTGTGTAGCGGTGATTAATTAAATTGTGATTCCATATCCTGTATTCATGTACCTCAGAGGATGCTGGGAATGTAATAACCAATCCCGGCCTGCACCACGTGAAACCATCTCGGTTTTCCTCTGATTTCCTTTACTCTCTGTCTCACTGTATTTGACCTTTACTGCTGGATGAGACCTACTGTCTGTTCTCACTGTATGAGACCTTTACTCTCTCTGTTCTCACTGTATGGGACCTTTACTGTCGTCCTCACTGTATGGGACCTTAACTCTGTTCTCATGTATTTGACCTTTACTCTCTGTCTCACTGTATTGACCTTTACTGCTGGATGAGACCTTATGTCTGTCTCACGTATGAGACTTTACTCTCTGTTCTCACTGTATGAGACCTTTACTCTCTGTCCTCACTGTTGAGACCTTACTCTTGTCCTCACTGTAGGGACCTTTACTGTCTTTTCTCACTGTATGAGACCTTTACTCTCTGTTCTCACTGTATGGGACCTTTATGTTGTTCTCACTGTCGTTCCTATTTATCTGTGGAAATCTCACTGTGTGATTACCATTTGTGTAAGATAAAAAAAAAGAGTAATCTGCGTTATTTAAATAGGCGTGACCTAAAGGGGAGGTGGTTGTGTGGGGGTGGTGAAAAAGCATTTACGTTTGTGTTCGACTTTGAAAAGGTGTCCCTAGAAAATATTTAGAAGTTAGTTACTATGCTATTATAGGGACAGGTCTACTTACTATGTGAGTGACTTATTGTGATTAATAACATTGTGATTCCATATCCTGTATCCATGTACCTCAGAGGATGCTGGGAATGTAAAAACCAATCTCCCGGCCTGCACCACGTGAAACCATCTCGGTTTTCCTCTGATTTACTGAGGCATTACTGAACAGCCCGTGAGCTGCACTAGGGGGAGGGGCCAGGCCGGGGGGCGGTGTCTCCGGAGAGGAGTGAGGGGAAGCGGGGTGGATATTATTATTATTGTTGTTACACGCGCTGAGAGGACTGTCTAGTTGGCGGCTACGGGGAAGAACTAACCACGCCGGGGAAGAAGCTCCATTTGTGGGGCGGGGAAAGAGGGTCACAGAGGGAAGATACAACCGGCAGGAGGAGGGAGGTCACTGAACCTTCACCAACTCCTGGGCTCCACTGGATTGATTGTGCTTCTCCCGGATACTGAGCTGTCTGCAGTCTATTGGGGTCTGGGAGCGGTAGCGATCGCACGCAGGTAGGAGCCATGGTAGGTCTGGGCGGGTGATATTCCCAGGGTGCGGGGGGACATTGCTACCAAGCGCTGAGATTGCTGGAAATGTCGGGGGACTCGGCTGTTCGGGGAGGCAGTAGACAGCTGGTGACGTAGGAGGGGGGGGGTCAGAGGTGGAGGGTGAAGTGAAGCAGAAACACTGTAAGGAGTTGGGATGGGACACCGCCAATAGGGCCCGGGTAATGGTAATGTCACAGGGGATGTAGGACAGGGCACAGTGTGCAATGTTACAACCAACCCCCCATTACATCACAGATTGTAACTTCTACCAATACACAGATTTTAACTTCTACCAATACACAGATTGCAGCTCCACCTACACAGATGCAGCTCTACCAATACCAGATTGCAGCTCCTACCAATAACACGATTGCAGCTCCTACCAATACACAGATTGCAGCTCCTACCAATACACAGATTGCAGCTCCTACAATACACAGATTGCAGCTCCTACCAATACACAGATGCAGCTCCTACCAATACACAGATTGCAGCTCCTACCAATACAAGATTGCAGCTCTACAACCAGATTGCAGCTCCTACAACACAGATTGCAGCTCCTACCAATACACAGATTGCAGCTCCTACCAATACACAGATTGCAGCTCCTACCAATACACATACCAGATGCAACTTCTACCAGATTGCAACTTCTACCAATACACAGGTTGCAGCTTAAACCGCTACACAGGTTGCGCTTAACGCTCACAGGTTGCAGCTTAAACCGCTACACAGGTTTGCAGCTTATACCGCTACAAGGTTGCAGCTTATACCGTACACAGGTTGCAGCTTATACGCTACAAACAGGTTGCAGCTATAGTTTAACAATGGAAATAAAGCTGCTATCCAATTTGTAACACTGGTCACTAGTAAACAATTTCAGTTGCCATGGCGACCTGGCAGCTGTAATTTGTCCAGCCCTGCAGTAAGGCATAGTTTGGAATATGCAGTGCAGTTTTGGAATCCCGTGTGCAAAAAGGACATATTTGAAATGGAAAGGGTTCAGAGAAGTGCTACTAATGAATAAGGGGATTGGGGGAGCTTAAATATAAAGATTGGATAAGTTACAATTATGTACGCTAGAGAAAAGGTGATGCGTGGGAATATGATCACGTGTACAATTACATTAATAGGCCATACAATAAACTAACTACCAGTTTGGTGCAAGATTGGAAGAAAAAAGTTTAGTCTTCAAGTTCAAAAGCTTTTTTTTTTTTTTTTTTTTTTTTTTTTTACAGAGAGAACTGTAAAACTAGGGAATGTTATTCCATTGGAGGTGCTGATGGAAGGTTATTGGGATAGTTAAAAAAAACAAAAAAACACGGAGGAAGTATCCACACAGCAAAACATATACATAAATTTCCACTGTGCATCAACATCAATGCACATCCTAGGCCCATACAATATCATATCTGCCACACTGGCATACATTATAACAATGGGGTTTTAGTATACATTACTGTGATCACATGAATGAAAAGTCTGGAAGGTCCTAACTTCTAACCTTTTTACTTCAATTTCCATTAGCAAATTTTGCATTTCTCATAATTGTGCACTGGATCATTTAGCGGAAGTGTCTACTGATCTGGTCAAACATAGAAAAATAATCAATGCACATTCCTAGGCCCCATACAATATCATGCATTGATTATCTTTTCTATGTTTGTATAAATGTTTGACCAGATCAGTAGCACTTCTGCTAAATGTAGTTGTAAATTAGCCTAATTGGAGTGCTTCCACAATCCTTATATTGTATGTATTGGGAGGCTTGGTCAAGCTTCCATGTGGTAATAGCACCCCCAACAACACCCCTTTTAATAGCACCTCCAACATGCCCCTTTTATGGGAGGTCCTATGCCTTTAATATAAAGCACCGGATGGATGGCCTCTTCCCTCATTTTAAAAAGCCAAGGGCTGGGGGGAATGAGAAAGCCTCTGTATGAATCCAGTGACAACTATGAGAAATGCAAACGTTTGCTAATGGTAATAAGTAAAAAAAGTTAGAAGTTAGGACCTTCCAGACTGGGGTTACATTGATGTGGTGGAAGGCTTTTCGTTCATGTGATCACAGTAATGTATACTAAAACCCCTTGTTTATAAAGTATGCCACCAGTGTGCAGATAATATGATATTGTATGTATACATAAAAATACATTTTTGTATACATTGTGTATACATTACGGTGCTAATGACTAAATAAATAGAGTGCACTGTGTGTAATCTAATGTCAGTACAAATACAGTGCTCTGTACGGCCTAAGAAGTTGTCTAAGAGAATCTTGGGAGCAAAAACACCATGAGTCCAAAGAACACCACCAGCCAGTCAGGGATAAAGTTATTGAGAAATTTAAAGCAGGCTTAGGCTACAAAAAGATTTCCAAAGCCTTGAACATCCCAGAGCACTTTCAAGTGATCATTCGAAATGGAAGGAGTATGGCACAACTGTAAACTACCAAGACAGGCCGTCCACCTAAACTCACAGGCAGAACAAGGAGTGCGCTGATAGAAATGCAGTCAGAGGCCCATGGTGACTCTGGACGAGCTGCAGAGATCTACAGCTCGGTGGCGGAATCTGTCTGACAACGATTAGTCATGTACTGCACAAAGTTGCCTTTATGGAAGTGGCAAGAAGAAAGCCATTGTTAACAGAAAAGCATAAGAATTCCCGTTTGCAGTTTGCCACAAGCCATGTGGGGGGGGACTCAGCATGTGGAAGAAGGTTCTCTGGTCCGATGAGACCAAAATGGAATTTTTTGGTCAAAATGCTATTCGTGGCAAAAAACTACACATGCACATCACTCAGAACACACCATCCCCACTGTCAAATATGGTGGTGGCAGCATCATGCTCTGGGGGTGCTTCTCTTCAGCAGGGACGGGAAGCTGGTCAGAGTTGATGGGAAGATGGATGGAGCCAAATACAGGGCAATCTTGGAAGAAAACCTCTTGGAGTCAGCAAAAGACTTGAGACTGGGGCGGAAGTTCGCCTTCCAGCAGGACAACAACCCTAACATAAAGCCAGGGCAACAATGGAATGGTTTTTAAACAAAACATATCCATGTGTTAGAATGGCCCAGTCAAAGTCCAGATCTAAATCCATCGAGAAGATCTAAGATCTAAGTGCTTCAAAAAAATATATCTGTATACACGGCTTTTCAATTCAGATTTTTTATACCCAGGTAAAAATGTATCCTTAAAATAAGATTAGTATTACAATAAGCTGTATTTGACACTAGAAAACACAAACTGCAATGGGAAATGCAGTGCTTCTGTGCAGTTTTTCCTGTTAAAATTTTTTCCTCCTAGTGTGAATGAGCCCTAACTGAGGCAATGCTGGGCCCATTAGGCCTAAAGTGTTAACAACAGTCTACCCTATCTTGTTTCATCAGTTCACTAAGCAACATTATTGGATTTCAGTAAAAGACTTGTGGAAAGGAGGAAGGACTGTGAGGACATTGGGAAAATATTTTTACATCTGAATTTGCTTAATAAAGCCAGACAAAAATCGCTTATTTTCCACCACTGATTGTAAACTCTGTTTTGAGTGACAATTTGCTCTGTCCTATTCTATTGCACACATGAACTACAGCTTACAATAAAGTAATAAATCACACATTCTATTGCTTAATCAATCAATCAATCAACAATCTGACAACATTTAAAATATTCCTTTTTTGGAAGTTGAAGCAGGTAAACACAGTGTAAAGAGACTGCTGGTGTTTCAAAAATTGCTGGAAGTTTTATTGCCCTACAAGGTGAAGCTGACAAGGCTTTTGGTTTACTACTGGTTGCAAAGAAGCTGCATTTACTACTCAGATCCTACCGCAACATTGGCTTAAAAATGTAGTTAGGTAACAAGTGGGTTGTTTTATTTGTGAATCGAATGCCCTCTGACAATGCAAAATTGCACAAGTCGCAGTGGCAAACAGGTGGTAACGAGTGTGAAATGTGAATTACCGTCTGGTCCAGTGTGGCTCTAACATTCCTTTCAAAATCATACTTTATTATATTCAACATTCTTAAAAAAAAAAAATAAATAATTAACATCGTAATGCCTATAGCACATTTAACAATCATTCTGTGTAAAGAATAAACTGAATGATCACTTCTTGTGTATATGCGCATCAGGCAAAGTCACAATCAGATGTGAAGTAACCCGATATGAATTTGCATGTGTACGGCCATCTTAATCTACTTGTGCAGGTGCATATGGGCAGTAAAAGATGGATAGTTAAAAAAACTCCTTACAGAATAAAAGTCTGAAAGTTTAAATTACAAATTATATGATTTCTCTACTTATGAGGCAGTATTTAATGTATCGCTACAAAGAAAGGCAATAAGGTGTAAATCCAATAAGCTGAAAATGTGCCTTGGCCCATGTACATGTATTTGCCACTAGTGCAACATTGTTGCAAGAGGGCTAACATATAACCCAAAGGCAGGAGTCCTTCCCTCTCTTTTTCTGGCTAGTTCATTATTAAAGCGCCACTTGGGGGACGCAGCGCTGTACAAAAACAAAATACAAAAAGTCATACAGGGATCTGCCAGATCTGAAGACAACAGTGCAGCCCCTACTCCCATTTCCTACATTATCAAAATCTGGTATGACCACATGGGAGCTCTGAGACACTAGATTTAATTTAATGCAAATTGTGTATTTCAATTACATTACAGCTAACTCGCATTCCAGAACACAGACTCAGACAGATTGTGGCCTTAATGGACCACGATAGTTGCACAAGAATAACTAAAGGATAAAAATAATATTAACTACAATAATTGTAAGGTCTTTGCAGAAGAGACCTCATCCCAAATGTGTCAGGGCACACCACACTTAGGGTAAAATAATTACTTATGAACAAGTTTATGAAAGACAATTTGGCACCTGAGGCAATGTAGAGTACCACCCTCTTACTTATGATTGTCTTTCTTGGTAGATAGGGCAGGTGAACTTTTAAAGGGTATGTCCAGCCCAAAAACTTTGCTGTAGTGTAGTGTACCCCAGCCCATTCCTAACCGCCGTGCTAGTTTTCCAAAACAAGTCCCAGAAACTTACGAGCCTAAGTTCCCTCAGCTCTCTGCTCCCAGCTCGTGTGTTTGCTGGAAGTAGCAAACAGGTGCCAGACCGGCTGCCGAATCTGTGATTGACTAAGAGTCAGGCAATCACAGATGCGACAGCCGGCTATGCAGAGAGCCAAGGGAAATAAGGATTGTAAGTTTTAAAGGGTGTTTTAAAAAGTTAACATGGCGGTTGGGAGTGAGCTGGGGTACACTACAGCAAAATATTTTTAATGGTAAGGGATTAAAGGGGAAGTTCAGTGCAAATATATTTGCTTTTCAAAAAAAGAGCAGTATTTTTTCATCCCAATGACCTTAATCTGTCAATTCAGCATTTTGTCTGTGATAAATAATGCAACCGAAATACTGACTTCCTGTTTGCAGGACCCCTAGTAGAGACTGTTATGGTCTTGCCCAGAACCAGCGTCTGGGCTAATTCAGTTGCGCAGTAGAAATCTGAGCATCTTTGACCCATCCAACAGCCAATCAGTAGAAATTATTGTTAGGAACATTCAAAGGATGTGGTGCATCCTAGGAAGAAGAAGGACCGTTAGAACCTGAAATGTCAGCTCACTAATGTCAACAGCAGGGAACAGCAAATCAACTGATTTTTCAAAATGGGGAAGAACATGTAGAATAACTAAGAAGACATTAGATAAACTAACAAATTAACAAATATTGATAATTTCCACTGAACTGTCCCTTTAAGAGCCTGAAGGGATCCAAAGGGTGGAGGGAAGGAAGGGCTCCCCTACACATGCCAGAGTCCTCAGGTAGGACAAGGAAGAAGTTACTCACAGACAGTTCCTACTCTTAACTTTCTGGGATTTTGAACAGGCACTGCAGGAGAACCACAAGGAGCCGAGGAGCAAGGTAGGGATTTTTGAACACTACACAGAGGGGCAGTAGCGGGTTAAATTTTAGATTTGGAGGTGGACATACCCTTAAGTAAAGGAGAATTAAACTCATGCAGTAACCGACTTTATTCTGGCTTTCCCAAAGTGACAATTTTCCAATCTTTGATGCTGGAAACATAGGATAATGAAGAGGAGGAGCTTGAAAATGATCAGTTACTGAAAAAAGCTGTCGTTACTGCATGAGTATAATTCTCCTTTAAAGGATCACTATACTTTAAAACTCTTTAAACTTTTTAACAATGAAAAGTATCTGGGGCAGACAGGTAGGATTGATTATTCTTACCTTACATATCATTCATATACTTGAGTATAAGCCGGCCCGAGTATAAGCCTAGGTACCTATTTTTACCTGAAAAATAAGTAAAAACTGATTGACTCGAGTATAAGCCGAGGGTAGAAATTATGACCATTATTGCCTTCTGATTCTGTATTTTTTTAGGCTTAAGTTGCCCTTTAAATGGACAGCAGAAGAAAGAAAGTCAAACCTTTATGACTCTGCCATTAAGGAAGCCTGGGTCTAGTGGCATGGGCAGGTGGGCAAACTAGGGGCACGTCCTCCTGTAATTTCCCAGCTAGCAATGTATAACCAGTCTATCAAAAAGTGACATTGCAGAGCCCCTGGTCCCTAACCGAGCCCTGTCGTGGCTTCTTACCCACAGCTGGGGAGAGGTTACCAGTAATTCCATACAGCGTTCGGTACCAAATATGCCATGTTATTGTACCTAGCAGAGTCTCTCCTGGCTGCACCAGCTCCTGCTCTCTGTGTGCCTGAGCGTCCATTCCATACAGTGTGTTAGCTGCCTAGTTCACTGAACACTTCTATGCTTTAGGTCTGCTGCCACTCCTGGTCTCCGACCTGGCAGCAATGCAGGGGGCCATTTTTATGGGTTTTTCTGTCCATCAGATCCCCTAAGAGGTTAAACAATCTGCGTGTTAAGACACTGACTTTGCCCTTTCAGAGCTGCCGGTAATAGCAACATTGTTTCATCTATTCACCTTGCTAATCAGCACTTGTAATAGATGAAACAATGTGCTATTACCAACAGCTCTGGAAGGGAAAGTCAGTGTCTACTCAGCAGATCGTTTAACCTCTAGGGGATCGTGATGGACAGAAAACCCATAAAAATGCCCCCCTGCATTGTTGCCAGGACGGAGACCAGGAGTGGGCAGCAGACCTAAAGCATAGAAGTGTTGTGAACTAGGCAGCTAACACACTGTATGGAATGGACGCACAGGCACACAGAGAGCAGCAGCTGGTGCTAGGGGATCGTGACACCGGGCAGAGAAAAACTTGAAACGCGTGCCATGCAGGAATCTCCTCCCTGTGGGGCCCCTTAAAGATGTCAGGGTCCTGGGCAATTGCCCAGTTTACCCAGCCCAAAGGACTTGCTGCCCAGAAAAGTTAACACTTGCTGCTTCCTGGGAGGAACTTGACCCGAGTATAGCCGAGCTTACATTTTCAGGCTAATTTTAGAACCTGAAAATCTCGGCTTATACTCGAGTATATACAGTAAGTACAGGATAAGTACACTCAAAAAACAAGTTTAAATGGAAGCTGTATCTTCAACAACCATCCCTTTCTTTTTTTTAGGTCCCTTCAGAGCCTACCTGTGCCCGGTAAATTTCAGGACATCTTGGATCATGTATTCAGTCAGCTAAGCTCCGCCCCGAGACCTCCTAGACCTCATTGCAGTCTTGTGTCCAAAAATCCACGGTAAGTTCCTTCCATGTACGTGTGACGGCATCAATCTGCTCTCACTTGTAATGGTGCGGCGTGATGACGTCACGTGCGGACGATCCATGCGCGTGCTGACATCACGTTGCGTGTATCGTGACATCACGCACGCAGGTAACCGACCGTGGATTTTCGGCATAAGTCTGCAACGAGGTCCGGGAAGTCTCGGGGGCAGAGCTTAGCTGACTGAATACATGATCCAAGATGTCCTGAACTTTACTGGGGCACAGGTAGAAGGGTACTCTGAAGGGTACTAAAAAAAATTTAAAAAAAAAAAAGGGGGGGGGGGAGATGGTTAGTTAAAGATACAGCTTCAATTTAAACTTAATCTGCTTTTTGAGTGCACTTTAAGGAGCTACAGCACTAACAGTTTTCATTTGCCAGGTTAGTCCTGGAATATTCCTGTAATAAGGATAGTTCTGAAGACAGAAGGAAGACTGGCAGCATTTATTTTCTTGGGCTGGTGCTCCTCACAGAAACAATATTGGGAGGTAGGAATTAACAGTCCTATACCCCTGTCCTAACTACTTTTCATTTTAACTTTAAGAAAAAAAACTTTATACAAACTATAGTTCTCCTTTAAGTGCTTAAAATTCATGTATGGCACTATAGTAGTTGAACTGGAAATATGGCATTTAAAGGAAACACCCATAACAAAGGAATCTATATTTTAATTCTCTTTGTCAGCTCCATTTTTTCTACTTCCTTGCAATAGATACCTGTTCCATGTACAAGAAAACCATTAGAATAAAGAAATATTGTGCTTCTTACAGTAAAATATTAAGATGTTAGAAGTCACAGTTTCATTACCTGCTTAAAAAGAAAAATTTATTAAAAGTCACCTTCAATTGTAGACTAGTATAAAAGCAAAAAGCTATACAAGTCACTGGACATTTGAGTGTTTAATAGTCTTTTTCCTCCCCCTCTAAATAAAGCATGGGTTTACATTGTAATTCCTTCAACACTTTAAGTTATAATTACAAAAAGTAAAACAAATTTAACTAAGCCCCCTATGCGGATGAGCAGATAAAGATCTTTGGGATGTGAAAATAACTTTTGTATTTGCGCAAAACTTCTCTTTACGTAATGATGTCAAACCTTTTCCTATACTGTGGCTAAAACCAGTCTGGCAAACACATATAAAATAATATAAATTTGTTATGGTGCTTCAATTTAAAAGCCATATTTCAAGTTTAACTACAATTTCTGCCACAGAGGCAGCAAATTACAGGGAAAGGCAGATCTCAGTAGGACTCACTAAAGCATTGAACACTGCCTCAGCTGCCAACTGAATTTCATTACCATGAACCTGAATAAGACTAGGTACACATGGGTTGGTTGTATTTTCACCTAACTGTCCAGGGCAATATTTCAGTTGAATATTTCACTTCCTGTCTCTCCGGTCCCTCTCCACTGCAACTACTCTGTCTTTTTGTGTTTTTAAGCAGCCACAGTGGAGGCTCATCCAGGAATGGCAATCAGTGATTGGCCGTGAAGTCACTGTCACAGCCAAAACTGACTGCCTTACCCAGAAGTGCCAGAGAGCCACGCGGGTGGATCGAGGAGCTAGTAAGTATGATTTCTCTTGCTGTGAGCAGAATCATAACATTTTAACAAAACGGAAAAAAAGGTTAAGAAGGGTTGCCTAATATATTGATTTTTTTTTTTATAAGGGGGGGACATACCCTTTAACTATAGCACTTGCACACGCTAATGCATGCTATAGTTAAAGTGAAACCAGAAGCAGTCGGGACATTACAGTACCGCTGGCAGTGGGACAGAACCAAAGAATTATTTAAATGGCCTTTCACAATTCAAAAGAAATGGAACACTCAATGTTCCTTCACAATAAAAAATATTTTATTAAGCAGGCTACATATCCTTTAATCAGTGCTTTCAGGATTTTTATTACTAAAAAGTGTCTGACCCTTTGGATGCACTTGATATGAAGTTTAACTTTAAATGGTAACTGCTCTCTATACATTTTTAAAACAAGCCATGATGTCTATCTTCTCTGGTTATCAAGTAAGTTATGCTTAGACAGTCAGAATAAACAAGGTGTGTGCCATGTAAGAAGCCCCCAGCCCCCCCCCAAAAAATATTTTTTATTTTATTTCTGAGGCTATTTAAAAACGGTTACAGCAGTAGAATTCAACTGGGCATGCTGTGCCAGAGGGTGAAGCAATGGTGCTAGTGATGTCAAGCTCACAGCGGTGCTAACTGGAAACACCACCCATTCTACGGATGTAAGTTTGCATAGATTGTAGATAGGAGCATGATCCTGGAGTCGTTTTAAAAGGTAGCAATTGCCCTTTAAATAAACTAGTTCATTTATTATAGGTTACTGCCAGTTATGCTGCATCAGTGATCTGTCCATACAGCAATGTAGCCAGAAACAACATTTATGTAAATAAAACAAAATATAATAACCTTGCTTTTTATTTCTGAAATTACAAATAATTTAAGTGAACACCAAATAAAACAAAAAAACATAAATAATAATGTTAAACTAAATAAATAATAAAATAACCCATTAGAAACCTAAATGTTTGTGTCAAATTCATGCAAAGTTGCCTTCAGAATTATTAGCTATAAGTCAGAGCAACTGATTTACTTTAAGACATGCACAGACAAAAAAAGACAAGAATCTAATTCCACACAACATAACTCTAAAAGGCAGTGTTGTATTGTGTATGCAATTTAATAAGGCCAGAGTTTTCTTCTTTTCTGACAGAACGCACCCAGACATGACAAAGTTTAAACAACCTTTTGCTATTCTATGTGACCAAATGTTTGTATTTGTATCTTAATTCCATACACAGGGAGATCTAGCACCCTGCCTCATTTCCCTAATAACAGGATCCATGACAGGTTTTGAGGTATTCACCTGAAGCCAGGCAAGCGATTTCAAACAAAAGAATGTGAATTCCTCCCTCCCACTGAATTTCCCAGTACACCCAAAAGCAATTCCAATACACAAATCGCAAATATTTGGTTGTCTCCTAGGGCCAACATATATTTAATAAAAGGATGTTCATAGTACTGCATTAACATTGTAAAATTTGGAAAATAAATAGGTTCCTTCATCAATAAAAACAAGACTAAAACAAGTCCTTCTGTTTCGAAAGGATCAACTAAACTCTATTAGTAAGGGAAGTCTGAAAACAAAAACATTGGTATCCACCAAACAAGTTTGGTGTAGATTTATTTAAATTTTTAAAATCTGAGCTACAAAAAAAACAGCTACCTCTTGCAGAATAATGTTTCTAAATTAATGGAGATAATGGTTTAGGTTAAAATATCCCAATAGATCTGTTGGTTATACTGTATATTTTCATATACTTGTACAAAGTATAGGTTAACTAGGATTCAAGAACACTGCAAGTACACAATCAGAGAGATGCTTCAGCTCAAGGTAGCCTTGCATTCACAGTGAAAAATTCTCTCCCACACACATCAAAACCAGTTCCTGAAATATGAAGTCAGCACTTGCCAAAACTAGGAAACATAGAAAAAAAAACTTGCCTCAAAAACACTTGGTAACAAAGCCATTACATTTCAAAAGTTACACAAGCTCTGAAAAAAGAAACAAAAGAAACTAATTAAAAGACACTGATAGCGACGTTACCATTCTAAATTTAATAATTAAAGACATATATAAAATTCAAAGAAAAATAATATGCACTTACATAATCACATGTCTTATTTACCTGGAACCCACTGAGCAAGAATTATTTACTTTTCGTTAACTGCAGCACAGTCTGGCATCACCTTAATCCTAAATGAAAGATATGCAACCCGATGGAAAATATAATTAAATCCCAAAATTCTTCTGGATTCTAAATCTCTGCTTAGCTGCCAACAATGTGTGGGATAGTTGTTCTATGAGCATATTGCACTGCACCAACATTCACACCGTACCATACGGCCAAGATTACAATGTATGGAGTTGTAAACACAAACACTTTCATCCTTGCTTTTCTAACATAAGAAAAAACCTTGACAACTGTACTAGCACAATGCAACCACTAGGGAAATTATTAAAGCAAAACTAAAAATGAGCTGATTGCAAAATGTACGTTAATATATAATTTGTACCTTAAATAAAGTTTAAAAGAACACAAAACCAACTTTTTAAGTGTTGTGTGCCTATAGGAAAGGTGGGAGGGATGTCACGCAAGTCCACGGATCACGACTGACAGACAAGTATGGGAGTAGTGTGTTGCTACTGCACACATGAAGGTAGGAATATGCTCTCCTACATCCGTAAATATAATTTACCCAAACACTTTCTAAAAATTGGTGTTTCATGTCCCATAAAGACATTGTGGAGAAATCATCTGCAATTTTGCACTTTTTACATTTTTCCTAGTTTCTTGCTACCCTCCATTTTTATGAATAATAAGGTTTCCAACTGTTCAGCCTTGATTGTTGAGGTCAGGGGTAGGTCACCCAGAACTTGACAGTTTTAAAATAGGGGAGGGTTTCAGATTTAACTGAGCATGTGTAGCTATTTACCTGGGTCTGTGATGCATTCTCTAAAACTTGCAGAATTAAATGTGGTGCATTTAGATAGAAGTTCTCTGTATCTGTTTATAACGTGGTGTCGAAACTAGGCACTCCAGATGTTTTAGAAGCTACAACTTCCAGCCTGCCTAGGGTGCAGAACACTGGAGTGCAAAGGTTGACATCACCGGTATAAAACAAATGCTAGGTCATTTTAATTTTAGATTGTTCCTTTAAATAGCTAAGAAAATGTTGGGTAATGATAACATTAGTGCTGCAACCAAAAATATCTCAATTCTCCCAATGCAATTGGGAGAAAAATGGATGAGAATGTATTGGGAATTATGCCTGATCAATGTTACAACCTGTGCATTGATTTGGCTTACAACCTTTGTATAAAGTTACAATCTGTGTACTGATTAGGGTTACAACCTGTGTATTGATGTGGCTTTCATCCTGTGTATTAATTGAAAATAAAACTTGTGTATTAATTTGGGTTACAGCCTGTGTGGCGCTATAAGCTGCAACTGTGTAGCGGTATAAGCTGCAACTGTGTAGCGGTATATAAGCTGCAACCTGTTGTAGCGGTATAAGCTGCAACCTGTGTAGCGGTATAAGCTGCAACCTGTTGTAGCGGTATAAGCTGCAACCTGTGTAGCGGTTTAAGCTGCAACCTGTAGCGGTTGTGACTGTAGCGGTTTAAGCGCAACCTGTGTATTGGTAGAAGTTGCATCTGGTAGAGTTGCAATCTGGTATGTGTATTGTAGGAGCTGCAATCGTGTATTGGTAGGAGCTGCAATCTGTGTATTGGTAGGAGCTGCAATCTGTGTATTGGTAGGAGCTGCAATCTGTGTATTGGTAGGAGCTGCAATCTGTGTATTGGTAGGAGCTGCAATCTGTGTATTGTAGGAGCTGCAACGTTGTATGGTAGGGCTGCAATCTGTGTATTGGTAGGAGTAGCTGCAATCTGTGTATTGGTAGGAGCTGCAATCTGTGTATTGGTAGGAGCGCAATCTGTATGGAGGAGCTGCAATCTGGTATTGGTAGGAGCTGCAATCTGTGTATTGGTAGGAGCTGCAATCTGGTATTGTGTAGAAGTTACAATTGTGTATTGGTAGAAGTTACAATCTGTGATTGTAATGGAGGGTTGGTTGTAACATTGCACACTGTGCCCTGTCCTACACCCCTGTGACATTACCATTACCCGGGCCCTATTGGCGGTGTCCCATCCCAACTCCTTACAGTGTTTCTGCTTCACTCACCCTCCAACCTCTGACCCCCCCCCTCCTACGTCACCAGCATGTCTACTGCCTCCCCAGAACAGCCCCGAGTCCCCCGACATTTCCAGCAATCTCAGCGCTTGGTAGCAATGTCCCCCGCACCCTGGGAATATCACCCGCCCAGACCTACCATGGCTCCTACCTGCGTGCAGATCGGCTACCGCTTCCAGACCCAATAGACTGCAGACAGCTCAGTATCCGGAGAAGACCAATCAATCCGTGGAGCCCAGGAAGTTGGAAGGTTCAGTGACCTCCCCTCCTCCTGCCGGTTGTATCTTCCCTCTGTGACCCTCTTTCCCCGCCCCACAAATGGAGCTTCTTCCCCGGCGGTGTTAGTTCTTCCCCGTAGCCGCCAACTAGACAGTCCTCTCAGCGCGGTAACAACAATAATAATAATATCCACCCGCTTCCCCTCACTGCCTCTCCGGAGACACCGCCCCCCGGCCTGCCCCTCCCCCTAGTGCAGCTCAGGGCTGTTCAGTAATGGCTCAGTAAATCAGAGGAAAACCGAGATGGTTTCACGTGGTGCAGGCCGGGAGATTGGTTATTACATTCCCAGCATCCTTGAGGTACATGGATACAGGATATGGAATCACAATGTTATTAATCACAATAAGTCACTCACATAGTAAGTAGACCTGTCCCTATAATAGGCATAGTAACTAACATTTCTAAATTTTTCTAGGGACACCTTTTCAAAGTCGAACACAAACGTAAAATGCTTTTTCACCACGCCCACAACAAACCACTCCCCTTTAGGTCACGCCTATTTAATAACGCAGATTACTCTTTTTTTTATCTTGACACAAATGGTAATCACACAGTGAGATTTCCACAGATAAAATAGGAACAGACAGTGAGAACAGACAGTAAAGGTCCCATACAGTGAGAACAGAGAGTAAAGGTCTCATACAGTGAGAAAAGACAGTAAGGTCCCATACAGTGAGGACAGAGAGAAAGGTCTCATACAGTGAGGACAGAGGTAAAGGTCTCATACAGTGAGAACAGAGAGTAAAGGTCTCATACAGTGAGAACAGACGTAAAGGTCTCATCCAGCAGTAAAGGTCAAATACAGTGAGAACAGAGAGTAAAGGTCAAATACAGTGAGAACAGAGTTAAGGTCCCATCAGTGAGGACAGACAGTAAAGGTCCCATACAGTGGAAACAGAGAGTAAAGGTCTCATACAGTGAGAACGACAGAGTAAAGGTCTCATCCAGCAGTAAAGGTCAAATACAGTGAGAACAGAGAGTAAAGGAAATCAGAGGAAAACCGAGATGGTTTCACGTGGTGCAGGCCGGGAGATTGGTTATTACATTCCCAGCATCCTCTGAGGTACATGAATACAGGATATGGAATCACAATGTAATTAATCACAATAAGTCACTCACACAGTAAGACCTGTCCCTATATTAGGCATAGTAACTAACATTTCTAAATATTTTCTAGGGACACCTTTTCAAAGCGTAAAATGCATTTCAACCATGCCCACAACAAACCACTCCCCTTTAGGTCACGCCTATTTAAATAATGCAGATTACTGATTTTTTTTTATCTTGACACAAATGGTAATCACACAGTGAGATTTCCACAGATAAAATAGGAACGACAGTGAGGACAGACAGTAAAGGTCCCATACAGTGAGGACAGAGAGTAAAGGTCTCATACAGTGGACAAGAGAGTAAAGGTCCCATCAGTGAGAACAGAGAGTAAAGGTCTCATACAGTGAGAAAAGACAGTAAAGGTCCCTACAGTGAGGACAGAGAGTAAAGGTCTCATACAGTGAGAACAGAGAGTAAAGGTCTCATACAGTGAGAACAGACAGTAAAGGTCTCATCCAGCAGTAAAGGTCAAATACAGTGAGAACAGAGAGTAAAGGTCTCATACAGTGAGAACAGAGAGTAAAGGTCTCATACAGTGAGAACAGACAGTAAAGGTCCCATACAGTGAGGACAGAGAGTAAAGGTCTTATACAGTGAGAACAGAGAGTAAAGGTCTCATACAGTGAGAACAGACAGTAAAGGTCTCATCCAGCAGTAAAGGTCAAATACAGTGAGAACAGAGAGTAAAGGTCAAATACAGTGAGAAAAGAGAGTTAAGGTCCCATACAGTAAGGACAGACAGTAAAGGTCCCATCAGTGAGGACAGAGAGTAAAGGTCTCATACAGTGAAACAGAGAGTAAAGGTCTCATACAGTGAGAACAGACAGTAAAGGTCTCATCCAGCAGTAAAGGTCAAATACAGTGAGAACCGAGAGTAAAGGTCTCATACAGTGAGAACAGACAGTAAAGGTCTCTAACAGCAGTAAAGGCAAATACAGTGAGAACAGAGAGTAAAGGTCTCATACAGTGAGAACAGACAATAAAGGTCTCATACAGTGAGAACAGAGAGTAAAGCTCATACAGTGAGAAAGACAGTAAAGGTCTCATACAGTGAGAACAGACAGTAAAGGTCTCATACAGACGTAAAGGTCCCATACAGTGGAGGAGAGACAGTAAAGGTCCCATACAGTGAGAACAAACAGTAAAGGTCCCATACAGTGAGAACAGACCGTAAAGGTCACATACAGTGAGAGCAGACAGTAAACGTCCCATACAGTGAGAACAGACAGTAAAGGTCCCGTACAGTGAGAACAGACAGTAACGGTCTCGTACAGTGAGAACAGACAGTAAAGATCCCGTACAGTGAGAACAGACAGTAAAAATCCCATACAGTGAGAACAGACAGTAAAGGTTCCATACAGTGAGAACAGACAGTAAAGGTCAAATAGAGTTAGAACAGACAGTAAGGTCTTATACAGTGAGAACAGACAGCAAAGATCCCATACAGTGAGAACAGACAGTAAAGGTTCCACATAGTGAGAACAGACAGTAAAAATCCCATACAGTGAGAACAGACAGTAAAGGTCTCATACAGTGAAAACAGACAGTAAAGATCCCATACAGTGAGAATAGACAGTAATGGACAGTAATGGTCCCATACAATGAGAACAGTCAGTAATCATCCCATTCAGTGAGAACAGACAATAAAGGTCCCATACAGTGAGAACAGACAGTAAAGGTCAAATAGACCTTTACTGTCTGTTCTCACTGTATGGGATTTTTACTGTCTGTTCTCACTATGTGGAATACAGATAGTAGAAGTTCCTACCAGACAGAATGCGTTGTTGGATCTGGTGATATCTAACCCTGAGCTCATTTTGGAAATGAAGGTAATGGGAAGCTTAGGGAATAGTGACCATGATATAGTGTCATTTAATATAGGTTGCAAAAAACTAAAGGGCACTGGGTTAACAAAAACGTTTAACTTTAGGAAAGCTAATTTTATGCTGTTAAAGGAATCGCTCCTGCTCATAGACTGGGGGGAATTGTTTCTAGGTAAAGATACAGAGCAGATGTGGACCACTTTTAAAGGGATATTAAACTATTACATTTTTTAAATCTGTACCTTTAGGTAACAAGTGTAAAAAAATTAGGTCCACTCCTGCATGGCTTAATGCTCAGGTAAAAAGGGAAATGGAAAAAAAGAAAAAGGCTTTTAAAATTTTGAAAACAGAGGGAACAGAACAGGTTTACAGGGAGTACAAAAGCTGTAATAAAGAGTGCAAGAAAGCAATTAAACTAGCTAAAATAGAAAATGAAATACGGATTGCCTAACAAAGCAAGTCCAACCCCTTGCCTAACAAAGCAAGTCCAACCCCAAAATATTTTTAAGTATATAAATGGTAAAAAGATGAAGACTGAGAATGTGGGACCATTAAATAATGGAGCTGAGGTGGTTGTAGAGGATGCCAAAAGGGCTAATCTGCTAAACCGTTTTTTTACATCGGTTTTTACTGTTGAGAATCCTTGTCCTTACAGCAGGGATTGTAATAATATGCAGGGAAGAAATGAAGAGTATTCACATTGGCTAACAGAGGATATGGTACAGAAACAATTAGACAAAGTTAATATCAATAAAGCCCCAGGACCAGATGGATTGCATCCTCAGATTTTAAAAGAGCTTAGTTCAGTTCTATCTAGACCACTGTTTCTCATCTTTTCAGATTCGCTTTGGTCTGGGGATGTGCTGCTGGATTGGAAAAAAGCCAATGTAATACCAATATTCAACAAAGGTAGTCTTTCACAGCCTGGAAACTATAGACCCGTAAGCCTAACATCAGTGGTAGGGAAGGTGCTGGAAATTTTTGTTACGGGATCATATCCTTGACTTTGTCTCCAGAGATCATCTTATTAGTAGTAGTCAGCATGGATTTATGAGAAATAGATCATGCCAGACAAATGTAATTGTTTTTTATGAAAAAGCGAGTAAGAAGTTAGATTCAGGCACAGCAGTGGATGTGGTATATTTGGATTTTGCGAAAGCTTTTGATACTGTGCCACATAGGCGACTAATGTATAAACTGAGGACTGTTGGCCTTGAAGAAAACATTTCTTCATGGATAGAGAACTGGTTATTGGATCGCAAACAGAGAGTGGTGGTTAATGGAGCTACATCTATGTGGACTAAAGTTCTAAGCAGAGTGCCTCAAGGTTCTGTACTGGGGCCGCTTCTGTTTAATCTGTTTATAAATTACTTAGAAGGGGCATTGTGAGCAAGGTCTCAGTGTTTGCTGATGACACTAAACTATGCAGAGCTTTGGAAACTTCCAATGATGTGCAAGTGCTGCAAGCAGACCTAGATAGATTATCAAAATGGGCACCAGACTGGCAGATGAGATTCAATGCTGATAAATGTAAGGTGATGCATTTGGGATTTAATAACCCCTGTGCCACCTACACCATAAATAACTCTGTGTTAAGTGTACCTGTAATGGAAAAAGATTTGGGGGCTCTGGTAAATAACAGACTTAGCTATAGCAAACAATGCCAGGTAGCAACGACTAGAGCTAGCAAGATATTGTCTTGTATAAAGAGGGGAATAAATTCAAGAGAGAAAAATATGCACTGGTAAGGCCTCATTTGGAATATGCGGTGCAGTTTTGGAATCCTATATACAAAAGGGACATCTTGAAAATTGAGGCAGTTCAGAGAAGGGCAACTAAATTAATAAGGGGAATGGAGGGGCTTGAATATGCAGGCAGATTAGACAAGTTAGGGCTGTTTACATTGGAGAAGCGACGTTTGCGTGGGGATAACCTTATCCAAATATATTAATGGCCCATACAATGAACTCTCTGGTGCATTGTTTACTAATAGGTCATATCAGAGGACTCGTGGACATCCTTTAAGGTTGGAAGAAAAGAAGTTTCATCTTCAGGTTAGGAAAGGTTTCTTTACAGTGAGAACGGTGAAAATGTGGAACTGTCTTCCAGCAGAAGTGGTAATGGCAAGTTCATTGAATAGCTTTAAAAAGGCCTGGATAAGTTTCTAAAACTAAAAACCTGGGTGAATAGGTTGGACTTGATGGACGTATGTCTTTATTCAACCTTAATTACTATGTAGAGTTAGATCAGACAGTAAAGATCCCATACAGAGAGAACAGACAGTAATGGTCCCATACAGTGAGAACAGTCACTAATGGTCACATACAGTGAGAACAGACAGTAAAGGTCTCATACAGTGAGAACAGACAGTAAAGGTCCCATACATTGAGGACAGTAAAGGTCCCATACAGTGAGAACAGACCGTAATGGCCCTATACAGTGAGGACAGTAAAGGTCCCATACAGTGTGGACAGTAAAGGTCCCATACAGTAAGGACAGTAAAGGTGCCTTATAGTGGGGACAGTAAAGGTCCCATACAGTGAGGATAGTAAAGGTCCCATACAGTGAGGACAGTAAAGGTCCTATACAGTGGGGACAGTAAAGGTCCCATACAGTGAGGACAGTAAAGGTCCCATACAGTGGGGAAAGTAAAGGTCCCATACAGTGGGGACAGTAAAGGTCCCATACAGTGGGGACAGTAAAGGTCCCATACAGTGGGGACAGTAAAGGTCCCATAAAGTGGGGACAGTAAAGGTCCCATACAGTGGGGACAGTAGAGGTCCCTCACAGTGGGGACAGTAAAGGTCCCATACTGTGAGAACAGACAGTAAAGGTCCCATACTGTGAGAACAGACAGTAAAGGTCCCATACAGTGAGAACAGACTGTCCCCCATTTTTACTGTCCCCCACTGTCCCTATACAGTGGGGACAGTAAAGGTCCCATACAGTGGGGACAGTAAAGGTCCCATAAAGTGGGGACAGTAAAGGTCCCATCTAGTAGGGACATTAATGGTCCCATACAGTGGGGACAGTAAAGGTCCCATACAGTGGGAACAGTAAAGGCCCCATACAGTGGGGACAGTAAAGGTCCCATACAGTGGGGACAGTAAAGGTTCCATACAGTGGGGACAGTAAAGGTCCAATACAGTGGGGACAGTAAAGGTCCCATACAGTGGGGACGGTAAAGGTCCCATTCAGTGGGGACAGTAAAGGTCCCATACAGTGAGGATAGTAAAGGTCCCATACAGTGAGAGCAGTAAAGGTCCTATACAGTGGGGACAGTAAAGGTCCCATACAGTGAGGACAGTAAAGGTCCCATACAGTGGGGATAGTAAAGGTCCCATACAGTGGGGACATTAAAGGTCCCATACAGTGGGGACAGTAAAGGTCCCATCCAGTTAGGGACATTAATTGTACCATACAGTGGGGACAGTAAAGGGCATGCAGAGACGTGGTACCGCACATAGAGGGCAGCTGAGGAAGGAGCAGGAAGTAATGTATCACGAACCGCCATAGCCACCGTCCTGGAGATGGTGGTGATTGATTGATTGCTCTGACCATTGCCCTAAGACACCCGTGTCAAAGACTAGGCTGCAGGCCGAATCTGGCCCGGCTGGCTGTATTTTGTGGTCCCCGGTGACTGCGCAGCATCCAAGACTTACTACACTGCTATGCATTGGTGCAGTTCCAAGCAGTAACCACTGTAACAGCTGATCACATATCTAGCACTGGGGAGGAGAGGGAGGTGTGACAAAGGGCGTTCCATTGTTTTGGCCAATCCATTACCACGCCAGAAGACAGACATCCCACCCTGCCATTTTAGGCTTCCGGGCAGGGTGGGAAAGGGGTGTGTGGTGAGGCAGCATGACGGCATGTGGGTACTGGATGTGACATCACGTGGAAGCATGGCTAGTGCCCTAGGGATGGAGGGAGGTGGGGTTAGGGTGTTCTGGGGGGCATGGCTGAAAAAAAGGGGCGTGACTGAGGAGGAGACTAAAGTCTCTCATTCACGGGAGTCTGGGGTGGTCTCCCCAGAATGAGAGGGACTCCCGGACAATCTGGGAGAGGTGGGATACCTGAGCAGAGTAAGGTGGGTGGTACATATTAGCACATGATCGCACCATAGGCAGAGGACCCAGTCCAAAACAGTGTGCTTCACCCATTCCCTGCCAAGGCCCAGCAGTAGGCTCAAGTGTGACAGACTCATAATCCTCCACCTGCTAAATTTATCTAAATAAAACAATGAGGCCCACCACTAAGCCTGTCTTTTTGGTAATTGAGTTTGACACCAATTCCCTAAGAGAACTAGGAATCCCCCCTTTGCTTGGTATTACCTGTACTGGCAATTAGAATATTAAGAGAAAAAGTAATACATTAGTCACATAGCCAACTCAGCCCAGAGAGGACATAACATACCAAAGCCACAAAACATATCCATAACACACCTTCCTTAGGTGTCGACCACCACAGTGAAACATTCCCTGGAGGCTGGAGCCCAAACAACTATTACTTTGGGGGCCCTGAAATGTACCTATTATGGGGCACAGGAAATTCTGATGGCCTGGACTGCAGGGTTATAGTTACACCACTGCATGCTGTGGGTTAAAACCCAGTCACTCATTGGCAGGCCCGAGTTTTGTGGGGTCATATTAAATGAATCTTCCTATAACATAGTACAATAACAGGCAGGCCTGTGTGTTATGCAATATTGAAATGACAATAAGTTGTGTCATTGATGTTTGCTGTCCAACTAAATTTTAATTAGTGCTGAATATATATGAGCATACAGGGCAAGCTTTAATATATAAATCCTTTTTCTATACAGATCGTGCATTGTTGCTGCAGTCATGATGCACCCCTGGAGGTGCAGCAAATAATGTATTTTAAACTGGACAATTGGATCCCTATACAGGAGCACATGCCTTTGCTCATCTTCCCATAAAAAGTACCCATAACCCCCACCTCTGTCATTTGACAGAGGAGGATGAAGAGGGATGGCTCTGAAACTTTAGACAGAAAAATTGCACAGATGGCCCCTGGGTGTATGCAATTACAACGTACGTACAACCTATTCTTATGCACAAGAATAGTGGATTTAGATCTGAACATTATATATTGCTCCATCTAGGTTTCCAGCAATTTTGAAACATTATCCACTTGCATGGATGAGTCAAACAGGGACATTCAATATTTATGAGAAGCATCTGATTTCAAAGGAAATCCAAAAATAATATTTAAAGTCAGCCTATGCAGTGGCTTGCATATGTGACTTCCATACTGCAAAATGTGGATATAAATGGAGGCAACTTTCAGCTTATTGAAAAGATATGACAATATGACAAGGAAATGGCTACCTAATAATGTTTTTAAGGAGCACTTGATGCAAGGCTTTTTTTTTAGATCTTTTTTTAGATAATTAAGATTTTCTGTGGGAAGAAACCGTGATCAAGTTGATGTGCTCAGGCAATCTTTATTATAATGTGCAAAATTAGAACTTGTATTTGTCACTTATTATAAGATTTCATAGCGAAAAACTTATTATGTATTATTATATATGATTATCTTATTATTATATATGATTTTTTTTAAATTATAATAATGTACAACACTGCTGTACATGTAAATAAACCTATACCTAAATACATGCCAATTTCCAGACACAATACAGTGAAGCATGCTTAGGCACTGTCTTGATGGGGCCTATATTGAAAACTCCAGAATTTCAGTGGACAGTTACTTTCTCCAAACTCAGACCTGTGAACTTTTTTTTGCAGTGTGGACAGGGGGGTTGCAATTGTAAATAGAAACGGACCCTTCGCTAAGGGCTGCTACAAAGTTGAATGCACACAGTTCTCTAAAATGTAATTGTATGATGTAACAAGTTTTTTCTGGCATGCATCAGACCCAGAATCCTCATTCCATTGCTAGATGCTGGAGCTTGATTCATTGCTCCAGAAAATGCACTGCTCCAAATGGTGATGTTCAAATGGTGATGTTCATTAAATCAAATGGGTGATGTTCATTAAATCACCCATTTGATTTAAATGGTGATGTCATTAAATCAGTCAAATGGTGATGTTCATTAAATCACTCTAATGCACAAAGTTAATGCTTTGTGCACATTGATCTTGTATAATGGCCAATGCCCAGCAACTTGTCTATTGAAGCACTATTTAATTAATGGATTTTTATTTGACAATAACAAGATGAAAGGATATCTCCACTTTAAAAATTGTACTTATCTTTTTCACTTTTATGGAAGAACAGGAGGTAAAGGAGCTATGTCTTACCTACCGTTCTTTAATCAACAGGAGCATGTGCATATAGTAAAAGGGAGCGTGGCTGTAGAATGTGCATGCCCCTATAGTACAAGGGAGCATGGCTGTAGAATGTGCATGCCTCTATAGTAATGGAAAAAGATTTGGGGGTTCTGGTAGATAACAGACTTAGCTGTAGCAAACAATGCCAGGTAGCAACAGCTAGAGCTAGCAAGATATTGTCTTGTATAAAGAGGGGAATGGAATCAAGAGAGAAAAATATTATTCTCCCTCTTTACAAGGCACTGGTAAGGCCACATTTGGAATATGCGGTGCAGTTTTGGAATCCCATATACAAAAGGGACATCTTGGAAATTGAGGCAGTTCAGAAAAGGGCAACTAAATTAATAAGGGGAATGGAGGGGCTTGAATATGCAGGCAGATTAGACAAGTTAGGGCTGTTTACATTGGAGAAGCGGCGGTTGCGTGGGGACATGATAACCTTATACAAATATATTAATGGCCCATACAGTGAACTCTCTGGTGCATTGTTCACTAATAGGTCATATCAGAGGACTCGTGGACATCCTTTAAGGTTGGAAGAAAAGAAGTTTCATCTTCAAGTTAGGAGAGGTTTCTTTACAGTGAGAACGGTGAAACTGTGGAACTGTCTTCCAGCAGAGGTGGTAATGGCAAGTTCATTGAATAACTTTAAAAAAAGGCCTGGATAAGTTTCTAAAACTAAAAAATATTGAGAATTACTGGTATTAATGCATATAGATCTGGTTGATCCAGGGATACTTTCCGATTGCCGTTTGGAGTCAGGAAGGAATTTTTCCCCCCCTTTTTTAGCTGGGGTTTTTTGCCTTCCTCTGGATCAACTGTTAGGTAGGGTTAAAAAAAAAAAAAAAAAAAGGGTTGGACTTGATGGACGAATGTCTTTATTCAACCTTAATTACTATGTTACTATGTTACTATGATAGGTTGTATGTGTAATAAAAGTGATTAGATTGTAAGCTCTTTGGGCAGGTACTGATGTGAATTGAATAAATAATTGTAAAGCACTGAGGAATATGTAGTATTATATAAGAAATAAACTACAAAACCTACAAACAAATTCAAACTTACAACCATTTAATGTACAACCACAAGAACATTTTGACAAAGCCAGCTCCATAGTAAGACTGCAAGCAAACGTCACTTTCAGTATTCAAACATCCTTCTCTGCTGGACATTCCGTCAGTAATTTTTGCATCATATAAAGATTAGTTTGGCTGTAAGAAATTTCAGTTGTATACCCCACCAACAACAACGGTTCCTCAGACTAATACCCCTAAAGTGCAACAGTAGATAGCAGGTAATACAGACCACCCTATATACAACATACAATAGGCAACAAAAAACAGATAAAATCGGGTGTCCCTGACATAAATAGGCAGTTCATGGCTAAAGTAATGCAAGGGAGGATTGAGCTGCACCCACCTAACAACACAATGTTTGTGTGCAGGGAAAAGGACACAAACAGTACATAACTGTCATTGCTGTGCGGTGTCAAAATTAGCCCCGAGCAAAAATTGAACGTTGGCTCTAAACTGGGACTTCAGAGGCCAAGTCCAAGGGAATGCACGTAGAATCAGAACACACTATACATCACCAAACCCTCGGACGGCCGGTAGGAAAAACTCTACGGACTTCCATCCTGCATTACTCCAACTCAATGTCTCAGATATATACTGCCAAGCTCAGCCATTCACCATGCTAGGACCCTTAAAATTAGCCAGTGTCAATGCTTTCATCCACAGCGTGTCAATGAACATGGGAGCCAGATTGCAACATATTAGATGTATTTTTCTTCTTCAGTGTATAATATTTCAGGTTAAAAAAAACCCAAAGTGGCATGCATTATTAAAAAAAATAAGAATAGTGTGTCTGTACCGTTGTATTCAAGTACTAAATTTTCAGTGTGAAGGGTTCGCATTGAAAGGCCTATAGGACATTCCTCTCTTTTGGTTATTTTAGAATACTTTCAAGTTATTTTCACCAATTGATAAAATTATTAATCATGTCTTGTGTCTTTAAATTGCTTATGAAACCTTTACTTAAAACATCAAATTCTTACTGCCATTAACGAGAGACATCCTACTCCACCTCTTAAAATCTTTTCAAAACAACAGTTATTTGTCTTAGTGTGCCATAGAGTGTGAAAGGAAACCGGCTGCTTAGGGGCATTTTTTATCAACACAATTCTTGTTAAGATTATCACAATGAACCAACTGCTTGACATTATCTTAAGGAAAGAAAGTTCGACCGGAAATTTTCAGATAGCATCTTATTAAACTTTTCTAACAGGCTAATCGTAATCTTTTTATGCTATTAATATTGCCCCCCTTTCCCCATAATCCTTTGCTCAGTATTAGTAAGCATACCCAGAATGCAAGAGTTCACTGTAGCAGTCATATTTACTAGATACTGAGAAGTTAGAGGTTAGAAAACTCTTTTACAATGAAGTATGCTAATGCTTTGCCTTGTTTAGCTTGAGTCTGGGGATTGTTAAAAATCTACCCTGTCCAGAATAATTCAGGATCAATTACATAAATGCTCATAGAGGCCCTGCTGGTAATTAGGTAGGGGCCGATTATCAAGCATGCACTTGGAAGTGGTGCACCATGTTATTCAGTTAGGTAACATGAGTTAAGCTTCGTACACACATCAAATAATATTTGCACAATGTGCCTAACGAATGTTCAGCGACCGTCTCGTTATACACTAGTTCTGCCAACAACACCTGTACATACATCAACGATAGTGGATATATAGTGTTTGTTGGGAAAGGTGTTACGTGATGTATTTACTATGTAACGTTCATAACGTTTTCAAAATGTTATTCATGCACATTTCACAGTCTACCGATAATCTATGTACAAATACAACATTGGCAGAACGAATCTGCCAGGCTGATTGTTGGGAAAAGCAGGGAATAGTCGTGGATTGTTGCTCATGGAAGCTTAATTTTCACATAAATGTTGTGGGTCGTTTGTCAGGCAAATCATGTTTAAATTATCTGACGTGTGTACGAACCTTTACTGTTACAATTTGGCAATCTGCAAACCAGCAAATATCCTGCTTGTTTGAATTATCCAAAACTATGCTAGGCAGTATAAATGTTCTCCCTGCCTAAAGAGAACTACATCCACAGCATGTATAACTCATTATGCAGGTGGATCTTAATACTGCATAATACATTAAGTCTTTGGCTACAGGTTATATAAGTTAAATTGCGAGAGTCCCCTGGACAGCACTTTCTACACATTTTCTTTAATTCATTTTGAGCCTTTCTTTGCACTTTAATAAAAATCATATCTTCCAGTGTTGCCTGCATATTCTCCAGCTAAAAAGCTCTGATCTAAGTAATTGCAAGGTTTTCAGCATTAAAACTGTGAACGGTCAACAAAAAATGGTATATAGATATTCGCCAGACATTTAATATTGAAACTCTTACAGCCATCATTAACCTCAGCTGCTGACTTTATCAGTACTGTGTCAGTTTCACCAATGAAGTAATTAAAGCATAAACAAAAAGGCGGTATACTAATACGGCTCATAAATTATATCTGAGTATGAAAAATAATGTGCAAATGTGTGTGTAAAAAGTATTATTATGAATCCCTTTATGTTATGACACGCACCATCAGCCCGTCCTCACATTTCTGCACTGTAAATCCCAGAGGTTTGCCAAGCACACATCACATTGTATATAACCTATACTTTAACAGGCTAAATTCTTTTTTTGGGGGGTGGGGGGGATATTATTTTAAGTCTTACATGTATTTAAGGCATTATTTTATAACTTAGGATGCTATTAATAAAATATTGGCCAATAATAAACATTTTACTGTACAAAAATAATATTTTTAATCTACGTAATGCAGGTATCCTGAATGTTATTATTCAATGTGAGTGATCTAATCTTTACATTTTTTTGTGAAAACTTTAAAAAGTGGCTGTTTAAATCTGATACAATCTCGACCATGTTAACTGATCACCAAAAGTCAGGGTTGGGCATGAGGAGCAAACAGGGTCCTAATTATAGGCTTAGACTGTAGACCTGCCTTTGTTAGTTTTGCTGCCTTTAAGATATCTATAAAATGACAACATACTATGCAGAGCTGTAAATGAAACATTGATTAATACAGTACAAATGACAAAAAATATTGCTTGATAGAAATGATAATGTAAGGCATCAAATGGCAATCAAACGAAAGTTTTTAAGGTTCTTTCGGCAAAGGACTGTCAAGCAAGTTATCTGTGGCACAAAGGTGCCATATGACAATATAAATGTTAAAATGTATATATAAGTATAGGGACAATAAGATGAAAGTAGACTTAAATGAAACATATTTGGTATATAAATGATATCAGCTAATGGTCCGATGGTATATAAATGATATTAGAATGCAAGGCACACTGCACATCATATATACATATAATAATTTATCAAATACAACAATTTTCCTATAACTTCTATGTCTATGAAGGGGGAGTACAGTTGTACCCCTACAGGCCTATAATGCAGGAGCCATTTGAAGTCATCATGTATCAAATAGCCCCAGGTAGCTTGCTAGTTCCACCTACAGGCAGCAATCAATGACAGCTTTATTAAGTTCTGCAAGGAAAGGTGTGTTATATATATCATATAAGTACAGAATGAATGCGTCTCCTGCCAAAGGACTATCATTAGTGATTATCACAACACTGATGAGTTCTTTGTATAACGGAGTAATATTTAACAAAATGGCCCCTGAGAAAACCTGACCTTATGTTCCCTGCTACCCCCCCCCCCCAAGAAAATACCCAAGCACCCTTTAACTAGTGTCTTTATTCCATCCCCATGTATGCTTTAAAGGGTATGTATACTGAGAAAATGACTTTGCCTCATTTCAATCTTAATCATCTTAATAGATGCTATAGATTGCTGAAGTATATCGCTATGGTCAAATTGAAGCATATTATTGGACAAATCTACCAGGAGGTATTGCTGGTATTGATGATCACCAAGTGCCTTTTTTTTAAGAAGCAAGCATGATTTAGAAAAAGCAGATTGTTGAGTAGTTGCCATAAAAAGGGACTACGTTGGAAGACGCATGAGCAGATATTGTATTTTTCAAGGAACAGGTCAGCGCAGATCAATGGACTGGAGTCTGAGAAGAGTTGAGGGTTCAGGTGCTTTACAGATTTGAAAACATTCTTTGTTAATGCAGTAAATAAAAACTGATTCTGCTCCAGGAAATGTTCATTTCTTCAGAACCTAGTACACAGACAGGATTGTTTTTATTAACTTAATATCACATTAATTTGGAAACAGAATATACCGCTGCATTAATCATCTTCTATTTGTTTGTTAAAGAGGAACTGTGGTCCAAAAATAACTTTGATTGATAGGAATTGCTCTCCTGAGAGTGTTTGCAATTTATTTCCATTGTTTATTTTACATATTTTTGAAGATATTTACATTTTTGTGTGTGATATGGCAGCAGCATCACCAGGTCCCCGCCCACCCGTAGGTGCCATGGTCCCGCCCACTCATGGGTGCCTAAGCCGCACCCTCGCACAGGTGCTGTGGACCACTTTGACCCCCCCCCCAAAAAAAACCTGTGGAAACAGCCTGAGAAGGGCTGTAGATTCCCTTACCTTCTCTGCAGTTGCAGGTCCTTCACACAGCAGAGAGGAGGAGGGACTTCCTGTCTCCCTCACACACTGAGGGAGTCTGAGGCTGTGCTTGCCGGCGGCACTGTGCAGGAGAAGCCTTAGGAATGTCACATGTCAGCCTCCTACCCATTAACTTTCTGGTCAGTCATTTCTTTATATCTTGGGCTGTGGAGCACAAAGAGAGGTGGTTGATGGCTCGTTTTAAAGGTAGGAAACTGGCCTTTCATTTAAACTTGTTTGGAGACCACAGTTCCCCTTTAATGTGTCCCCTGGTACTCACATAACAATTGGAACAATGTCTTAATACATCATACAACTCTTTCATTGAACCTGAATTATATACCAGGCAACATAGATTCTCCTACCTAGAGCCCAGAAAAGAAGGTAATCAACACTGTATAGAGGTCATTTCATGGGAGCTTTCTGATTGCTGAGGGCTGAGGCAGTCTTAGTATGTTTGTATGTTCAGTAGATATTCAATAGGCAAAACATAAACTGTAATGGCTGAGCATCTGCTAAATTAATTTTTTAATTAAAATATAGCAATAGCAGTGCCTTTAGTTAATAAACTATCAGGGAGATTCAATAAAAGCTCTTATCATTTAAAATGTTATGCTAATTTTGCCCCAACCAATCAGATGTTAGCTTTCAAATGTTAAATAAGATCTGATTGGTTGGGGCAAAATTAGCACCATTTTAAACGATAAGAACTTTTATTGAATCTCACTGTATGGGCCTTATTTACCCAGAGCTGCAATCGCTCTGTGTACTGTAAATGTCCCAGCTCCGGGGACTGTAAATATCCCAGCTCTGGGTACTGTAAATGTTCATTAGAAAGTTGTGCAAAAACCAGGCAAACGCAATACTGAAAGGTTGGCGCTACTTTAACTTTGAGAAATTGCCCAGCGGCTCGGGTTAAACGAGGCAGTGTAAGTTTCATCTGGTTCCTGAGATGCAGGGCATTAGAAACCTGCCCGTGTCTAATTTTTCAGATTTGCACCCGCAGGACAGCTGCACCCGAGCCGTTAGTGTTCAGGCCCACTACCCGACCTAAAACTTGCTTTTGTTCTTACTTTCTAAAAATTCGTACAGGGAGGGGGAGGTTAAAACAAGTGTAGAATAAATATTATTTTCATAATCAATCAATCAATAAAAAAATCTTCATGGAAATACATGTGTAAATTCACCGTAGTAGATTTTCTTCTAAAATGTTATTTATAAAAGCTTATAAACCATAAAACAACATAAATTACCACACCATTAAAATATATCGCAGAGGTCTTCAACTTATGGGCCTCCAAATGTTTGAAAACATTTTACCCCAGCATGCAAAATAAAATAGGGTCTGTTTAGGTTTAGCATGAAACAGGTAATGTGTGTCTGCACCATTAATGTAATCCTACCTGTGGTCTCTCGAATATTGTAACCCTCTGGGTGAAGAATTATTGATCCTTTTACTTAAAAGTTTCTGGGACCTAGGAAGTATTAGGGACCTACTTAACTTTTCATTATTTTATTTCTTATTTACATATGTTTAACTTCTTCTGACTGCTTATGATTTTTAATTTCTTATTCTTTCCTTGCTCCAGGGACCACTGGGTTATGTCTCCTACCATCCTGGGAAATAGGTATAGAGCTGTTATAGATGCCCTTTTAATCTCATTCAAAAGAAAAAAAAATCTTTAAGGAATTCTAAAACTTGCCAAAATAAGTATTCCCCAATGGAATCTGCTGTATCTTAATATTCTGCATCACTTTGCAATTCACTCACATAGCAGGGTAGATTGATGCCATTAATGCTGTTTCAGATGTTGCTGAACAATATTGTCATAAAGGATTCAGCATCTTTATATGCAGCTTGTGTAACTGCAGTCTAGAAAATGTAATACAATATGATTTTCATCATTTGTGAAGTGTATCAAATTGCCTGGTATTGTTGCAGTTAATTTGTGATGATATTATCCACACAAGAGAATACATCCAGTCTGAATGGAGTTCATTTCTAACACCTTCAAATCTAGTGACAGCTACATTTTTACTCTCCATTTCCAGCTCATAAAACGTAACACACTTTTGTAAGGGGCTACAATATCTTCTGCTTAAGATTAGTTATTTTCAAGGCCCATTTTAAGAGTATATTGGGATAATTGGTTAGGAATGCCATGGGAGAACTCATTTATTTTTGCACCTTTCCTTTTATTCTGAATCTTAGTTGCATCTTTTGCTGAGCAACTTGAACTCCAAAGTCAATACAAATATTATCTAGTTTGGAGGAGGTCGCAAAGAAAATGTGACAATTAAATGGGTTAAGAACCAGAAAGTCACACAAAAGCTGTTGCAAAGACATACATGGCAGTCATGCTCTCATGTATTGTTTTTGTACCAATGATCATGGCCACGCCAACAGTGGCATGTGATTTCATTAGTCAGCAGAATGTCTAGTCAGCACTGGGGAAAATAGAGGCATACCATTGGGGAAATGCAGGGCACATGATGAAGCACCGTACCATGGTTGGGCGAAAACACATCTGTCTGACAGTGACATCTACAAACTATCTTTATACAGCTCTACAACCAGATGATTGGGGATGATAGCTATGCTCCTCTATAGCACTTTATGACCCATATGTCTGTACCTTCATGCAGTGGCATAACTAGGAATCACTGGGCCCCTAGCAAAACTATGATGGGAACTATTGTGATTGTATATGGGGCCCAGGAATGTGCATTGATCATCTTTTCTTGTTTGTTCTAATGTTTTAGTCAGATTATTAGCACATCCACTATATGTTCTAATAATGATGCCATAGGAGTGCTCCCACAGCCCCCCCCCCCTTTTTGTTTATGTAATGTAGCAGCGTTTCTCTGCAGGAACATAGATCAAGCTTCCATGTGGTAGTAGCACCCCCAACATGTCCCTTTAATTTGAGATTTTACACCTTGAATACTAATACATTGGATGGCAGGCCTCTTCCCTCCATGTTAAAAGCCAGTAGGTGGGGGGAAGTGATAGCCTTCAATACTAATTCAATGTAAGGTCAGGGAGACAACCTTCCCAAGAAAATGCAACCAAGCAGGGAGTGTCAGCCCAGATAAATGACCCACGGTAATTTGTTAGGACCTTCCATACTGGGGTTACCTTGACGTGGTTGGAAGGCTTTTCACTCTTATGCATAAAATTGTAACTAAAAATCCCCCCATGTTTTTACTGTTTGTACTACGACAGATATTAGGATAGTATATGGGGCCCAGGAATGTGCATTGATCATCTCTTCTTGTTTGTTCTAATGTTTTTATCAGATCAGTAGCACTTGTGGAGCTTGTGAAGTAAAGCTGCGAAGAATTGTACTGTGATTAGGTGGAAGGTTACATTGCTGTACAAATATTTGGCCTGGTACACATGGGCAGACATACAGCTTTAATTCCTGACAACAGATCCACAAATAAATCAACAGTAGTCTTGATTGATCAAATGGTCCATGCCATTCTCAATCAAGAAATTCTACCATGATTGTCCTGAAACAATATACCTTTATTATTCCTATATCTGCAGTTAAAGGACATCTGTATGTTTGTTGCTCCACCCTTCTTGTGGCCCAGGGCATAACCAATGCAAAGAGACGTTCTGAAAGAAGTGTCTTTTTCCATTGGATAAATTCCAGACTGACGTGGGGCGGAGCTTAGATAATACTATTGTCCTTTAAGGGGAAACTATAACTGCTTTTATAAGGGTGAGCAAAAAAATCTTAAACTAGTTATATCCAGGTCCAGACATGGCAATGTACGCGCATATATACATACAGTGAATACATGTGATATATACTTAACCTAAAATACATAAGAGCTTGTCTAATGGTTCTTTATTAAAACCAGATGCTGAATATCGAGACCATTTTCTTAAGCCCATTGTAAAAGACACGCCTCCCTACATAAGAGATAGTCAACATCTTTTCCACATGTTGGATAGTCTTACAGCCTTATATTTGTAAAGTGTGATGTTGCTAGTTTTTACACCGTATTACTCGAACAACAGGCAATTGACATGTGTAGTAAGGCACTGATTAATAGACAACATATGGCCCCTCCTGTTGCTTTCCTCATGGAACTTATTATAGTTTATTCTGAATGATAAATAGGTTTAAAACCCCCCCAAACCCCATTATCATTATACTTACCTTCCCCAAAGATTCTACTGCAAATACAAGACCCGGACCCTTGCCGCAAAGCTCCTCTTTAGATCCCTGCTTCCTTTTTGCGGCTATCAGACTAAGCCGCGACGGTGATGTCACAGCCAATAACTGACCAACGCAAGCTGGAAGCTCCTCACTTCTGTATAAGATATACAGAATATACGGAATAAAACACAATTTACAATCTATATAACATATAGCTATAAATGAAAACAGAAGTCCCGAGAGAGAGAGAGAGAGAGAGAGAGAGAGAGCTGTATATATTAATATATGAGTTTTCTATGGAAATTACCCAAAAATTTTTGTTGTTTAAAAAAAAGGCATCAAACTCATTTTTAAAACTGATCAATGAGTCGCTTGTACCCAGCTGAATTAGTAGGGATTTCCATATGGCAACTGCCTTAACAAAAAAGGAACATTTCCTGTACTATGAGAAAAGAGTTGTTTGTGCTTGGCTCAGTGGATATGTTCTTGCCACAATCAGTGACCTTGAGGGATTTAAAGTTCAAAAAACCTTTGTGTTCCGCACTTGAGGGAGTTGTTTAAATATCTTAAACAATCCCCTTTATTATGAGCATTTCCCTATTTAATATTTATGAAGCATACATCTATTTGTCCTGTGTTATCTGATTGTATGTGAATGATCATGCCTATGATCCTGTGAGATTCTTTATGGAGCTGCAGCAATCAACAGGGATTTTTCAGAAACATCAAAAACCCACTTATTAAATACAAGACAGGAGATTAGAGCTGATTATACTCTTACATCACAATGACACCATCATAAACAGTTATTTTTCCACAAATAATCTCTTAAAGACACACAGGCCTATGTAATAAAAGTTCTTATGGTTAAAAATGGTGCTAATTTTGCCCCAACCAATCATGTTTTATGTACCATTTGAAAGCTAACATCTGATTGGTTGGGGCAAAATTAGCACCATTTTTAACACTAAGAATTTTTATTACATAGGCCTGATAGAATCATATTCACACAAGCTGAATTCATGCTGATGTTTTTGAAAAAAAAACCACGGCATCATTTTGACATATCAGTGCACTTTGTAACAACAAACTTTCTCAGCGAGAAAATAGTTTTTGGCACAATTTAGTTGAATTTAATAACTTCTCTAATATGTAGTGTTTGCATTTTTAACTATTGTGGACTAGAAATTGTTTTTATTGATCAAATTAATGCTGTAATTTCTATATTAATACTTAAAGGAGAACTAAACCTTAATTTTTATTTTCCATAATCTAAAAAAAAACAAACCAAACTGTAAAACACCACTTTAGTAGAAGGCTGTAAAGCATTTTAACCTCCCTCAATAGCTGGGAAAGATAACTGTGTGCATATGCACGGTCCTACACTTAACATCCTCATTTGATCTTCAACAGTGGACTAAAGCTAGCGCTCAAAAGGAAGGCCACTTGCTGGACTTGTTACTGCTTTTTCATCACCATCTTATAAGTTTTTAGACTCAACACCCTCTTTTTCCTCCTGTCCCTCCCTTTTGTGTGTCTATTTGTAACATTTGAGCCATAAATCTCCTGGCACTTGCCTCATCCCTGTCCTGTAGTATTTTATAACCGTCGATGACTCAGACCCACTTGCTAATTCCTATAACTCTATACTGATTAACACAATAGGCTCTTTTGTCCCCTTGGATTCTCGCAGTTGAGGGCCCTCTAATCCTCGTCCACTTCTCAACCCCACTTCCCATTATATATGTAGGTCCACATGTGCTGCTGAACATATGCGGAGAAAGTCCTGTACAAAGGCTAACTTTCTCCATTACAAGTTCATGCTGCAACTTCTCAGCTCTGGGCTCCTGCTAGGAAAATAAAACTTCTACCAGACACTTATAAGTAACAACAAATCAAACCCACGTCACATTTTCTTCATCTTCATATCCCCTCTGCACCCCTCGTCCATGCTCTCCCCTGGACGTTTCTCATTATTTCTAACATAATATAGAGTCCATCTGTTTGCAGATCTCTGGTCCTATGGATGACTTTCAGATTATCTTACCCTCACCTCTCTACTCCTGGATCTTTTAATCCTGTGATTCATTCAGAAGTCTCTCACCTGTTTCTGTCCTATCCACTCACT